>JAPDVR010000010.1:6681943-7411943 GCA_026230005.1 Gila orcuttii | reverse complement strand
ATTTATTTTTGGGTGTCCTTGTAGACCTTGAGTTTGGACTCCACGGTTTTGAGTTTTGATCCAACCAGCTACATGAGTCATAATCCAAACTGGGAAATTGCATTAAAGGGATAATTCACCAAAAAATGCCATTCCAAAGGTGTGGGATTTACTTTTTCTGTAGAACACAAAATAAGATATTTTGAAGAATGCTGGGCTCCAAAAAGTTTTGGTTACCATTGACATCCATTGTATGAAAAAAAAAAAAAAAAAAAAAAAAAAAAAAAAACTTATTTTATGTTCCACAGAAGAAAGAATCCAGTTTGGAATGACATAAGGGTGAGTAAATGATGGCAGAATTTTCATTTGTGGGCAAACTATTTCTCTAAATGCTCGATCTGTGCACTTTTTCATAATTTTCTGAAGTGATTGTGGCCAAAATAATTGTGCAAAATGCAAAAATTAAAGTAGCAGAGATATGTTGAAGCATTTATCATTTTCATTTAGTTCAAGACTGAAATAAAAATTAATAAAAAATGTAGGCTATAGACATATACAAACATAATAAAAAAAATAAAAAAATTCAAAATATTAACAAAACTATAACATTATTTCAATGATGCTAAAATAACACAGGTGTGACCACAGAACCTGTATACAAGTATAACCCCGACACAAACAAAACAAGCAGCCTTTCTTTCTCCCGTTCTCCCTCTCTCTCTCATTTGTTTCGAGAGAATAAGAACAAATAACACCTGTTCATTATATTAAAAGCTTCTGCTAGCTGTTCTGTACTGAGTATATAGAAGAGTCTTTCAGAGAGAGGGAGAAATGATTTTTCTCTGATGTGTCCAAGAATGATAATGTACCTCAGCTCCAGCACTGCCATTACAGGGGTGGTTGATTATGATTTCACTTTTCTAACTTTAGTAAGTGTGTAATGTTGCTGTTTGACCATAAACAACATCTGCAAAGTTACAACTTTTAAAGTTCAAAGCAAAGGAAGATATTTGCTTTTAAAGATTTTTTTTTTTTTTTAAGGACTACAACAAACGGCTGTTAGGGACTACACAACATTCCTCCTGGGTTAGTGACATCACTAACTCTAAAATGTACATAAAGCCAACACCCGGGAACACACAGTCCATGTTGAGAAGAGGAAGAGTTGTTGTAGTACAGCACATCTGTGAGTCTAGTCAAGCTGTCGCATCCGTCTTTTCACATGCAATACAGTACAACACAAATGCAATAGCATGTCACTCCGTAGGCATCTTACAACAGTTCCCACACAAGCGATTTATAGATTATCATGACATAATATACTAATCAAAGACTTGAAGATAGTTAACTCCACATCAGTGACATCAACTAACCATTCAGAAACGTCCTATTGCATTTTACAAGTTGTCACTTCTTCTTGAGTCTCTCCATCATTGTCCGAATCCAGTTTAAACATAAAAGGCAGAACAGTTTCTGACATTTTAGTGCTTGTCTGGGTGAGGTAAGCTAACACACACACACACACACACACACACACACACACTTGAAGCACCTCCCTCTGTGCTGGGAGCAGCAGCTCATTTGCATTTAAAGGGACACACACGAAACAACGCATTTTACTCACCTTCAAAAAGGACAATTCTAACATGCAGTAGAAATTTATCTGTGGGGTATTTTGAGCTAAAACTTCATATACACACTCTAGGGACAACAGAGACTTATTTTACATATTGTAAAAAGGGGCATTATACCACCCCTTTAAATAAATTCAGGACTAATACTCAGAAAAAAATCTAATACCTACTTTCAAAGAGCCTCCACATTTATGAACATTTTAATGGCTATTAAACATTTTTAATGTCTATTAATTACTCTATTTAAATGCAGAGGGAAATGTGGTCATTACTAGCAGCTCTATTTACATAGAAAAAGTGTGATGGTTTTCAATGGTGACAGTGTAAATGGTCTAGGCAATGCATTTGCTGAATAAAACAACTTTTTTTATTATTATTATTGAAGGGGCTAATAATTTGTATGCAGTAATCGCTTTTTTTATTGCCAATGTGTGAACATCTTAAAACTTTAAAACCAAGACCTTCCCAGACTTCATAGGTTGTCTACGAAAGCCCGTAGACTGCTTTTTATGTGAAGGACTGGTTTCAAGTCACACATGCTTCTGAGAACCTCTCTACCATTCTATGACACGAATAAAATTAAATGAATGCTTATACAATGTTCAGGATAATGCCGAAAGAGCTATTCTGTGCTGTAATGTCAATGTGTAATGCAAACTGTAGTCTCACATATAGTGTCACATAACCAGATCTATATAGTCTATAGTTTCAAACATACATTATATTCAAACTATCATGAAAGTGTAAATTTAATTACCTCAGATACTGTTTATCAACATGATGCCGGTGAATTGCAGAGCTTGTGCAAACATATCCTGCTTTCTCGCCGCTGACATTTTTGTTGAGTGTTTATTTTGTTATTGAGGAAAACGTACAGCACATATATACACAGTGTTGGGGAGAAACGGAATACATGTAACGGCTTAATGTAATCAGGATACAAAAGTCCAGTAACTGTAATTCGTTACAGTTACGTCCAAAAAACGTAGTAATCAGATTATAGTAACTTTTTGAAAAAAGGGGGGATACTTTCAGGATTACAATGGTTTCAATTAAAACAAAATAAATCTGTATTTTGGCATAATAACACTAAATTAAGCGTTGCTTGATTAATGACTCACGACACGAGTCACGTGTGCCACCCGCTGGTGCATGCGCAAAATAACAGCTACAACAATCTCCTCAGACACAGATTGAATCATTGCTGCTAGAAACGATGCTGCCCACGGATAAAAATGCTTTAATTTCTTCGAAATTCCGCTGTTATTTTGTTTTTAAAGAAGAAAATGCCAACAACATTGTTGTTGAAGAAACATTTCCATTGTCTAAAAATGCTTTATTATATTTGCTTGAAAAAATTAATTTGTATTCTCTATTTTCCTGTTGATGAAACATTTCCATTGTCTAAAAATTCTTTATTATATTTGCTTGAAAAAAATGAATTTGTATTCTCTATTTTCCTGTTGACGAAACATTTCCATTGTCTAAAAATTCTTTTATTATATTTGCTTGAAAAAAATGAATTTGTATTCTCTATTTTCCTGTTGACGAAACATTTCCATTGTCTAAAAATTCTTTATTATATTTGCTTGAAAAAAATGAATTTGTATTCTCTATTTTCCTGTTGACGAAACATTTCCATTGTCTAAAAAATCTTTATTATATTTGCTTGAAAAAAATGAATTTGTATTCTCTATTTTCCTGTTGACGAAACATTTCCATTGTCTAAAAATTCTTTATTATATTTGCTTGAAAAAAATGAATTTGTATTATCTATTTTCCTGTTGAAGAAACATTTCCATTTTTAGGGCTGTAGTCAACCAAAGAAATCCTTAGTCGACGAAAGTCTTGTCCTGCGCAACGATTAGTCGACAAAAAAAAAAAAAAAGACCGCGATGTTTTGATTGAACATTTTTTTACAATTGTCATAGAGCATTTATAAAACAACAACGAAAAAACATAAAAATACATAAAACTATAATAATAATACAATTCTTTGAAAATTAAGTGATTTTTTTTTTTAACTGCAAAAAGTGAGGAGCAACCTCACACCTGACCACACCACACGCTACAAAAAAATATAACTGCTATCTGCCACAATAAAAAATCCCAACAAAAGCTCTCATTTATACAGGCTGTATATTCCTCTTTACTTTTAAAGCTATGGGTTAACTTTTGTTCAGCCGATCTAGGAGTTTTAAAACAAACACACAAAAAAACCCAAAGAGCCTAAAAAACAATCCTAATAATAATAGGCCGTATTGTAGGACCGCATAGGTTTATTTTCGTTTTGTTACATTATTTAGGCTTTTTTCAAATGCGTCAAGTGTACAAATAAAAACATAAACATATCAAGAAAACACAATCTATTGAGTCAGCATGATAAAGCCGTTAAAGGGACTGCTCACGTCTTTTGCGCGCTCAAGTTCGATTTCAAATGTAGGCGCGTGGTGTGCGCGCTCATGATGGAAGCAACGCGCTCTTTTTTTTTTTCAAGTGTGTCCACGCCGCATCGAGATAAAAACATAGTGTATAAAAACATAACAACCGAAACAAATAGCGTTCTAACTGAATGAGTACAGCTAAACTACCTATATCCCTTACTGAGCACGAAGCAGCAGCGCAGCCAGCCACAGGTACGAACCGAGTGTTCTATGTGTGTGCTCTAAACAGTGGCGCTGTTACAAAATAGCCTAAATTAAAGCATTTAAAGTTGTGGATAAACCATAGGCTAATTATATTTAGAATACAGTAATATATAACTGCTTATAAATGAATAAATATCAAGGAGTAAATCATTGAAAATTTCTTTCTATTGGTAAAAAAAACTGGTCGACCAATAAGAATGTCAGTCGACCAAGACGGCATCGACCGATTAGTCGACTAAACGACTAAAGTTGACAGCCCTATCCATTTTATTTTTTTCCTTATACATGTCAAGTTAAAAATAAAACAAAATAATCTTTAATACTATACTGTAGCCACTAGATGTCTGTATAGTCCTTTACATAAATACTTATTCAGGGCTGTGAAATTCTTAATAAATAAAAGTTGTTGTTTTTTAAAATAATATCTGTCCTTGAAGTAATCCAAAAGTAATCAGTTACATTACTTTCATATTGTGGTACTTGGATTACGTTACTGAATACTTTTTTTTTTATAAAGTGATTTGTAACTGTAACGGAATACATTTTTAAATTTTAAAATTTAAACATTTTTTTTTTTTACCCAAGCCGATGTTTGTTAACAGTATATCGCTGCAAAGGTATTTCCAACTTATTTTTTATTATTAAGCTTTAAACGATAAAAAGAACTTCGTCATGAGTATAATTGAATCACGTTCAGTCTCTTCTACGTTAAATGCACAAGTGCAAGCACGAGAAATAAGTTGCTGGCTGCAGTTCACTTAACGGCCACTGGTGTCGCTAATAACAATGGTTTCTGAATTCTTCATACAGCCCCTATAAGAGCTAGAGAAAGAAAATGGGCAGCTTTTCAAATAATGAGCATACAGTAGAACCGTACTTTGCTTCCATAGAAAAGAGTTAAGTACTAGATTCTAAATTAAAAGTGTTTAAAGGGTTGGTAAAATGCCCTTTTCACAAGATGTAAAATAAATCTCTGATGTCCCCAGAGTGTGTGTGTGAAGTTTTAGCACAAAATACCCCGCAGATATTTTTATATAGCATTTTAAAGTTGTCACTTTTTGAGGGTTAGCAAAAACGCACCGTTTTGTGCCTGGCCCTTTACATGCAAATGAGCTGCCTCAGAGGGCAGGGTTTCAAGAGCTCTTGTGTGTAGCAGCTGCGATTACCTCAGGGAGATACACTAAAATGACAGAAACTGTTCTGCCTTTAATGTTAAAACAGAGTCAGACAAAGATGGAGAGACTCAAGAAGAAGTGACAACATGTAGAATGCAACAGGACGTCTCTGAATGGTTAGTTGATGAATTTGTGTTGCTGATGTGGAGTTAACTATCTTCAATTAGCATATTCTGTCATGATAATCTATAAATCGCTCATATAGGAACTGTTGTGAGATGCACACAGAGTGACTTTTTATTGCATGTAAAAAGAAGGATGCTAAAGTTTGAGCTGACACACAAATGTACTCTTATACAACAACTTTTTCTCTTCTCAACATGGACTGCGTGTTCCCGGGTGCAGGGTTTGTACATTTTAGGGTTGCCTATGTCACTAAGCCGGGAGGAATGTCGTGTAGTCCCTACCAGCCGTTTGTTGTAGTCCTTTTGTTTAAAAGCAAATATCTCCTTTTGCTTTGAACTTTGAGCATTGTAACTTTGAAGATGTTGTTTATGCTCAAACAGCAAGATTTCATACTAGATAAAGTTAGAAAAGTGAAATCGTGTTTTACCATCCTTTAAGAGACATATCTGTAAGGTTACTGTGTGTGTGTGAGCACATATTAGCACAGCATTGAGAGGAAGGGTGTTGCACATTTGATATTATGATAAATAGCTCTGTCCGTCAAGAGTAGCAATGGCTATTAAACAAATTGGAGGGAAAATTCCACTTAACGTCACCGCAGATGAACATAAATGAGGCCCGTGGGCCCCTAGACGCCCGCCTCTGAAGGACGTGGGCCGCTCTGGCCCTGCCAGGGTGTGCCTTTGACAGACAGTCCAGATATAGACAGTCAAGGAATCTGTCAGCTAAAAGAATGCTGGCAATTCAGCGAGAGAGAGAGAGAGAGAGAGAGAGAGAGAGAGAGAGAGAGAGAGAGAGAGAGAGAGAGAGAGAGAGAGAGAGAGAGAGAGAGAGAGAGAGAGAGAGAGAGAGAGAGAGAGAGAGAGAGAGAGAATGGAGTGTGTGTGGGCTGAGGGTTGAGGAGGGGTGTTGACAGGGCACGGATATGTGTGTGGGAGTGTATGTCAGAGAGCCTGGTTGAACAGAAGATGAAGCGACCGGCTATCACATCAATCGTAACCTGTTTGCATGCTAACCTGACCCAAGAATGAGTTCTACAGTCTGTCAATCCATTTGTCATTTTGTTGCTAAATCACCCGAGATTGATGTTACCCTGCTACTCTTTGCTCTCTCTCCTTTACCGTCTTTGTCTTGCTAACTCATTGGCTCCAGCTCGGATCCAAAACCTCCATCGGCAGCATTTTAAGGCGCTCCCGACGTGAAAACTAATCCAAAAGGTAGGCGACTTAATTATGCTGTCTGCAAAGATACCTCGTTTTAGCCCAGCTCTAAGCAGCATCACATGTATACTTTGAGGCAATTTCAGAAAGCAGTAGGAGTGGAAAAATAAATACACAACAGCAGACGATTAAAATGATACTTCTTGAAAATACTTGATTAAGATTCAATTACATTTCACTCAATTAAAAAATTTAAGTCATTCAACAAGTAACAAAGTAACAAAATAATTAATAAAGAATGTATTATTTTATTTCAGTATTTTTGTGTTCCGTGTATCGCACTGTTAGCCAACATACTAATGCCAAACTCTATGAAAATCAACAGAGATTTGGATCTCCCATGGCAAAGTTCCTTTCAAGTAAAGTCAGATCACTCAGCGCCTAATTTGCAACGCCTTTAGGCAGTACTTTTTGGCCATGCAAGACACACACACACACGAAAATAACTGCTTGCCAAACTCACATCCACTGTTCATGTCAAAATGTTTTGCTGATTTGAAAATGTTACTTACACTCAAACAGCATTTTTTTTAAGAGCACATATTTTAGGTTGTCTTAGCCTGTGTGAATGTGTAGTCCAAAGTGCAAGTCTTAGAAAACTGGCTGATTTGTTGTAAAAAATAAAATAAAAAAGTGTGTCTATATTTTAACAGTGAAAGACTCTAAAAATGCTATGGTAAAAACAAAAAAAATGTGCTAACAGTAAGTTTTCCGAATTACTAGAAAGTTTCAGGTAGGTGAGTTTAATCGAGATTGGAGCTTAGCACTGCAGGAGAGTGTATCTCGAGAAGCAGAGTTGAGAACCCTTGTTCTATACGTACATTAGTATTTTTTAGTCTATGGTAGGGGTGTGCGATGTAGGCTACTATATTATACGAAAAAATCTCAATTTTTGTTTTAACAATGTGTGCTCTGACATTATCGAGTATGTCCCTCACTTTAGAAATACACACCCAGAGAGTGCACGCATACACTATGTGATTTAGTCTAGTTGGTTAGACTATTGCACGTGCACATTTAGAGTAACTTTCACTGCGTGACTTAGTCTATTAAAATGCATTTAGAATGCCCCCAAAATTCAAGATAAGTGGTCCTGTATGTTAAACAAAATCACGTTTTTTTCTCCCAATCTCAGCATGATTACAAATGTAACATAGATTTTATACAACAGATGAATAAAAAAGAAGTTAAAGGGGTGATGAACTGAGAAATCAAATTTTCCTTCAGCTTTTGACATCTAAGAGGTCATCATATTGTAAGAATATCCTGTAAATTTCAGAACTGAAAACGTCCTTGTTAGTCCAATAAATGCATTTATTGACAACAGGCTCAGCAAACGACTCGTTTTTCAAAGTGGGGAACTATGACGTCAAAGAGGATAAAACACCACCCCCGCTGAAGAAGATCAACGCCTACTTCAACACGGCTACTTTAGCCCCGCCCACCGATTCGCGCATTACACGCATAGCTAAATAACATGGGCCTACCTCGTGATGACAAACCGGATCGAGCTACCGAACAATAAACATGACATTTACAAAATATTGTGCAGTGCCTGGTTGTGGAAGAAGACAGTCGCTGCATAAGCTTCCTCTGGATTCCAATAGGATTTAATGGATTTAATGACGTTCCAGCTGATGTGGGTAAAACATTGTCCGTTTGTTCGCTTCATTTCACTGAGGATTGTTTTGTAAACAAGACACAGGTCGAGACTGGATTTGCAGACCGATTAAGATTAGAAAACGGTGCTGTGCCTTCTATATTGGATCCGACAGGAATGGTGCAACACACTTATGTGAGTAAAATTTTTATTTAAAAAATAATAATAATCTGATAGGCTAGTATTGCATTGTTACAGATCGTTTGATATCTAATAATTATGTGTACATGTGTATCAGTCTAATCGTTACTGACGAGTGAGTTGAAACTCCTTATAATATGCAAAACTGTACAGCAGTGGGCGTTTACTTCCAAGTCTTCAATGCGAGACGCCCATAAAAACCGAGCGTTTTTGAGCTAGGCTCAAAACTAGGGTAGAAAATAGCCTATTACTTATTCATTTTGATGTTTTTGAATGTAAAAACCGAGCGAACGTCATAAGTTGACCTCAGACAACAATATAACATTTTTTAAAAAGCTAGTTCATGACCCCTTTAATATTTAATTGACTTACATTTAGACGCAATATTGACACTGAGCAACACGTGTCAGCATTATTATTAATTTTGTTGATCAGTGGCGGTTCTACATTGAATTACACCCTGGACAAGACCCCCTTCGAAGGGGTCACACAAACAAACAAAAAAACACACCCAATTCTCTCCAAAAAAATTATATTTCTCAATTGCACAAATCCTTCATTGGAACATTTGAAAAACACACTTAAGAGAATCCAGTTATTTAACTATTGCAATTACAACAGGAAACACACTTTTTAAGGTGCAATATCTCCACCTCCAACATTGCCAAAAGACAATGAACACAATTCTGATTATCTAATCTAATTATTACACTATTGCACTTACATGCTGAATGTCTGTCATTACACAATATGTTATTCTAACTTTCAAGGAGGAACCATTAGCTCCTTGGTTGCTGTCTCGAATTCTATACATGGCACACTTTTAGTTATGACTTGCTAAACTGTACTTTGTCACGAAATAGAGTTGTAAATAAATAGCAAATGTTCGTCTTTGAAACTACCTACATATTTGAAAATTCCATTGGCTAATTACAGGGCCTAATGTTAACACAACTGATGGAAATAAATAATAACTGGACTTCCAAGTATGTATATATACATATATATTTGTCCATGAAGCATCAGAGCGTATAGAAGACAAAGGTAGGTTTGGAACAGAGTTTCTCTCTCGATTATTATTTAGTTTACCTTTATCGCATTTGATCTCAGATCTCATTAATACTAATCTTTTTTATATTCTTGCTGAAAAATAAGGAATTGCTATTATATAAGGAATAATAATAACATAAAAAAAAATATAAAAAAAAAAACGATAAACCACCCACCTTTTCTCTAGCAAAATCAATCACCCAGCATTGTTTCCCTACATCAAAAGTCTGCCAGCGTGCCTTCATGCATCCAAACCTTTTTAAAGTGCTGTAGTGGTGGAAAACAGACTGCAATGTGTTAGCAACATGTCTCCAGGTGTAATGAGGGTGTTGCGGATCTCGCTGTGAGCATCAGAATAACATCAGATAAACAGCTCCTGTCACTCTGGCACCTGACAAATGACTCTACGCTCCGCTGGAACACTGATAGCTTTTACACAGCCTCAGTAAATCGGTACTGGTGTCACACATCAAGATGAAACAACGTCATTGGCTGAGGGATGTGTGGGTGTTGTTGCAAATTTAAACAAGGAAGCTATATAGAAATAATGACATGTATCGAAGCTGTGGCCCAGTGAATAGGACAGATTGTGCTGT
Source organism: Gila orcuttii (assembly GCA_026230005.1). Taxonomy (NCBI): domain Eukaryota; kingdom Metazoa; phylum Chordata; class Actinopteri; order Cypriniformes; family Leuciscidae; genus Gila; species Gila orcuttii. Next base: position 7,401,714 of record JAPDVR010000010.1, on the reverse strand, counting down.
GATGCTTGTGTGAACAATAAAGGTTTGAATCAGGCTTGCAGTATTATCATTCACTATCCACCTGCTATTGTTCTTAAAGTAAAAGTGATAAAAGGCAAATAAAATAAAATATAATATAATATAATATAAAAAGACAAAAAAAGTTTTTGTATGTATTTTTTAAATAAATAAATAGATAAATATAAAAAGTATATAGCTGCGGAGTATGTTTAGACTATAAATACAAAAATGTAATATGACCTATTTTATACTATAATATAATATATAATAATGTATATTATAATTAATGACAACATAATATAATAATACATAAACAAATATGAATATAAAAAACAATATTCTATTTTATTTCTAATGTAAATACATATAATTTGAAGTACATTAACATTAAAATGTTTTAGGTAAAAAAAGTCTGGTTGAATCATTGAAACTAGACTCTAAAATGTTTTTTTGTTTGTTTGTTTTTTGGTAACACTTTATTTTACAGTGTCATTGTTAAATATAGTTATTATAGTAATAACTATAAATTATGCATAATTACTTCCTACCAGCATTACATGACTAACTCTAAACCAAACTCTAACACTATAGTAAGTACGTGCAATTACTTAATATTACTCCGTACTTAACTGTATTATTACAGTGTAGGGAAACGCTTCATTTTACAGTACAGTACTTATAGCGTACTTACCTAGAAAGTGCTGGGTAATATAAGGTAAGTACATGGGTTAAGGGTAGGTTTAGGGGTAGGTTCAGGGTTAGTACCTAGTTATTACCCAGTTATTACCCAGTTATTGTAATTACTATAAGTACATAGTATGTACATGGGAAACAGGACTGTAAAATGAAGCGTTACCAAATAAAGTGTAACCTTTTTTGTCTCTATCATCAAACACACACAAATATTGTAACTAGTCTTGAGGCTGTGACTGTCTTTCACGTCATGGCAACAGAAAATATGAACAGAGAACTGGTCTGTCGTTGTGTAAGACGAAACCATGCCCGCGCTCTGTTTTCTCAGCTTCGTCTCCCTTTCCTCTTCTACCTCTAACATCTGTCTCCCATGGCACTCACAGACATATTCCCTCTCAGGGACACTGTCTGAAGGTCCCAGTGGACTATAGCACTCCCTGAGAATTGTCCCTGTCCCCCTTGTCACCAATTTGTGTCTGCGGGCTGACACTGGCGTGCATTGGGAGCGGGCCTTAGTTCCCCCAAGCGCCATGCCTCAGTCTCATTTAGGATTTCACATTTCTCTGTGGTTACAGCATTGAGGGAAGAAAATAACCTAGACGAAGACCATGAGAAAAAGGCAAAAAATAAAAGAGAGAGAGAGAGACAGAGATAAAGAGAATGCTGCAATACTGTCTTTAAATCAACCAAAAAATAAAAATCTGAAATGTTTGGGTACAGGTCAGTCAGAACTAAATGAAGCAACAATTTTCTCCATACAATCCAAGCCCAAACAAAATGCAGCACTAGAGTACCAAAAAAAGTGGCTTGTAGACTATATTCCAAGTCTTAAAGTCATACAATCGAAAATATTGTAATAGTTGCTATATCTTCTACATAGCTCACCTTGTTCATGACAGAAAAGCAAATCATTCTTTTAAACCAGAAATTTCAATACATTGGCTACAGTCTAAATTATTTGTTCACAAATGGGACCATAATCTGAATGCAGTGGTTAACATCTTTTCTGTTTTTATTCATTTTCATCTCTTCCTCACACGCTTAGAGTTATTGTATGACTACAGAATTACTGGAATACACATGGGTTATATGGACCAAATGTATGATTTTCACAACTATTTGAAGCTTGAAAGCTTCCTCTTTCACTGTTACACAGAAAAAAAATAGCAAATGTTGATCCATACACAAAAGTAATTGTGTATAAATCAACTGGTGATCATGAAACAATATGTCTTCTCTATTAATCTGTCAACCTCTCTACCAATAACATCAATTTCCAGAATGGAAATTGTTGCAATTCATCCTACGCATCATATCTTACACAACACGCTTCATTCAGTTACCTGAACATACTCAATTGTCCACTCACTCGCTCACATGCACTGTGGGTAGCTACGGCGTAACATGGAGTGAACTGTGTGCATACAATTTAGACACTTGCATTATGTTTTGCTATGTACTGTATATACACGTCCTTAAATAAGCGGGGTTTTACTTCTGGTAATGCCAATAGTGTGATACTTTTCAGGGGTGGCAAAGTTACAATGTAAAATCAGTCGAAGCTATAGAAATGTATCTTTATACTTACAAGTGAAGCTTTATACTGCAAGATTGTATATATTTCCATGACTCTCCTTGGTCTGAAAATTATTTTAAAATTCCCTGTTACTCAATTATTCCCTAATCCAAATATTACAATATTATCTGAGACATTCAGTTTTCTCAAGGTCCCATATACAAATAAAGAAAACAACCCTAAAGGTCCTAAAATATCCCTAAATGTCTTCCGATCAGCCAAAATAAACAAAGATACCTGTAAAAGTGGCAGTATTTGATCTTAAAGAAAATTATGTTTTCACGCAATGAAAGCATTTTATTTCAGCAGTAGTGTCCACTCAGTGAGATGGCAGCTTTATCAATGGTTTGACTATATTTTGAGAGCTGTCATCTGGTCATGTGATCAGTGGTGTCCTGAGGAGAGATCAAACACGAGCTGCTCAGAAAATGTGTCAATGAAATAATTGTTACACCCTAATTGGCGACTATGGATACCTTAGGTCAACGGGAAAGAATGAAAGGGAAAAGGAGATCTTTGGGGATTTTGGTATGATGTCCTCGTACATCTTGCCTATAATTTTCCACAACTGCATCATTACAACCCAAATGGCAGTGGAGAAATGTAGAGAAGCAAGATGAGATGTCCAATGGGACACCGAGGAATCAAGGGCTTTGGGAAAAAAAATCCATACTGGAAATATATGTTACCTGGGCCCAATACATATGCGATTCTTTCGGCTCAACTTTCTGCATAGTTTAAAAGTTGAGAAACTGCTCAACCTTTCTCAGGGAGTAAAAAGGGGGATCTCTGGGGCTTTTGTGCACCATTGCCTTTCTTTCTAGGATAGTGTACCATCCAAACCCTATTTTTCAACTCCTAAGGGCAGGGACTCTGGGGAGGGATGTGGTTTCAGGTTTTCTGGAATTAACAGAAACATGCAGGACTGACCTAGCCATATTAATGTAGCCATCTTCCATTTGTCTTTCCAGACATGTAGTGCAGCTGCCATCTGGGATGTGATCAATTATGTGATCAATTCTTTTATCATTCCCCCAAGAAGGCCTTTAGATAGACAGCATGAGGCTATACGTATTGATTAAGCCACAGGGTAGACACTCAGACACCTAACAAGCTGAAGGTTGCTGAATACTGAACTCTCAACCGTAACGAGACATTGTTAGGGACAACCCATTTTATATCAGTAACCTTGCTGGTACCAACCTACTCACTATAATCCAGGGGGATCCAATTTGTATCCAACAGAGAGTTTCAACATGCCAATTTCACCTGGTTTGGTATGATTTTTATAGATTGAGAACATCAATTTGCTTTCTAGAAGAAGATTTAATTTGTATCTAAGTCTAACTAGAGCGAAAGGTACACAGATGGTTTGATGAAAAGCAGCAGATGACGTGCCACTCAATACCTTCTCAAACTATTTTCTGAAACACTCTTCTAGCGGCTGAAGAGCAATCTGAACTAGCCAGACTATATATACACAGTACATGTGTCACAGTTCACCAGTTATATTTTGCACTACAGTCCCCAGAATCCTCTTTGGAATCCTCACCTGCAATCACTTTCCCCTGAATATTCACCTGCTCCTGGTTACAATCAATTACCTCATCACCCAGCTCTATAAAACTCTCACGCACACTTCAGTCTTGGTCAAGCCTCCAACAGGAATAGACCATAACCCATTGTCTCCCGAAGTCTCCGCATCATCCTGAATCCGCCAAGTAACGTATACTCATCTTTGAAATACTAACCTCTGTGTCCTTGTCCCGCTGTTCCCAGAAGTCCTGCCTGGTTCCATGTTTCCTGAGATCTGGCATTCGTCTGAGTGTCCCACATTCCTGCTGAGATCTCCTTGCCCGCTACTGCATCTGAAATAGAAAAGGACACGTATCAATGAACAGTGATTGTTTGAATCCAACTAACTTAAGAAGGATCTGCTCACCTGGAATCTGCTCTGCACGTAGCGATCATCACAGAATCTTCACCTGCACTTTGCCTACTCACCTTTGCACTTGTGTCACTTTGAATAAAGCAGTGTTGTGATTCACTTACCTCTGTCTCCGTGCCTGTATCCTGACAGAAGGCTTGACCCATACCGCTATGGATCCTACACTGCCCAAAGACAGCGCTTCCACACACCCCACGGAATCCACTATGTTCGGCCAGAACGGTAGTACTCTGGAGGAATTTGTTAAAGTTTACCTTCACCTTTACCAGGATGGGAGCTGGGAGGAGGGCTTCCTTCAGCAGGAGTTCTGGAGCGGGTTAGACGATCCACTCGCCCAGATACTGCTGTGGGATGATATCAACCTACCTCTCATCGAATTCATGGACCGCACGCTGTGGGTGTGCGGGTCCTCATTCACCGTGGGAGATATCCAGCACGATCTCCACATTCAGCCCAAAATACACGTCAGCCCCGCCGAGCCTGCATTACACGTTAGTCATCCCAAGCCTGTACGTCACGTCACAGCAACCATCAACCCAGCCATCAGATCAGTTCATGGACTTCCAGGATCGATTTCCAGCCTGGCCGATCTCCCGCTGATGTCACTGCGTGGTTCCAGATGGGCCATCCGGCCAAAGTCTCGTCCCACAGAGCCTTACCCACTGATCCCGGTCAGTCCAGCGCCATCTTGCTCTCGGAAACGGAGGAAGAGGAAGGGGACGTCATGCACCACACAGTGCCCGAAGACCAGCCCTGAGTTTCCTTGGCCGCTGGTCCAACCCAGCCCAGATCTTCACGTTGCGCCCACAGAGCCAGAGCCAGTCTTCGAGCGAGAGCCAGTCTTCGAGCGAGAGCCAGTCTTCGAGCGAGAGCCAGTCTTCGAGCGAGAGCCAGTCTTCGAGCGAGAGCCAGTCTTCGAGCGAGAGCCAGTCTTCGAGCGAGAGCCAGAGCCAGTCTTCGAGCGAGAGCCAGAGCCAGTTTTCGAGCGAGAGCCAGAGCCAGTCTTCGAGCAAGAGCCAGAGCCAGTCTTCGAGCAAGAGCCAGAGCCAGTCTTCGAGCAAGAGCCAGAGCCAGTCTTCGAGCAAGAGCCTGAGCCCGTTGCCTGTTCGCCAGAACCGGAGCCAGTCGCCTGCCCGCCAGAGACTGAACACGCCGCACTTGAGTCTGCTCTGGAAGACACAGCGCTCATTGTGGTGTCCATGGCTGTTTTGTGTGTGTGGGCAACACACACATCAGCTACAGCCCATGAATCCAGTTCCGAGTCCCATGATGTGCTTGCCCCGTCCAGTTCCGAGTCCCATGATGTGCTTTCCCCGTCCAGTTCCGAGTCCCATGATGTGCTGGCCCCGTCCAGTTCCGAGTCCCATGATGTGCTGGTTCCGTCCAGTTCCGAGTCCCGTGATGTGCTGGTTCCGTCCAGTTCCGAGTCCCGTGATGTGCTGGTTCCGTCCAGTTCCGAGTCCCGTGATGTGCTGGTTCCGTCCAGTTCCGAGTCCCGTGATGCACCAGAGCCCACTGATCCTGCACCAGATGTACCAGAGCCCGTTGATCCTGCGCCAGAGCCCGTTGATCCTGCGCCAGAGCCCGTTGATCCTGCACCAGAGCCCGTTGATCCTGCGCCAGAGCCCGTTGATCCTGCGCCAGAGCCCGTTGATCCTGCGCCAGAGCCCGTTGATCCTGCGCCAGAGCCCGTTGATCCTGCGCCAGAGCCCGTTGATCCTGCGCCAGAGCCCGTTGATCCTGCGCCAGAGCCCACTGATCCTGCACCAGAGCCCACTGATCCTGCACCAGAGCCCACTGATCCTGCACCAGAGCCCACTGATCCTGCACCAGAGCCCACTGATCCTGCACCAGAGCCCACTGATCCTGCACCAGAGCCCACTGATCCTGCACCAGAGCCCACTGATCCTCCGCTGGTCCTGCCCAGCCCAAGACCCTCTTTGCTGCCGGATCCCCCCTTTCCTGTCAATTTCCCCATTAAAATTTTGGGGGGGCGCCCACCCGAAGGGTCCTCACCGCCATGGCCGCCCGAAGGGTCCTCACCGCCATGGCCGCCCGAAGGTCCGACAGCTCCGCCTTGGCCACGCCCACAGTCTGTTCCGTCACGGCCACGCCCACAGCCTGCTCTGCCGTGGCCACACTCACAGCCTGCTCCATCACGGCCACGCCCACAGCCTGCTCCGCCGTGGCCACACCCGCAGCCGTTTCCACCCTGGTCCCACGAGCTGCTAGCTCCGCCCTGGAGGCTTCCTGTCCTGTGCAACCACGCCCTCGTCAGCCTCCAGGGCGCCCACCCTCCCACCCCTTTGGATGTTATGCGTTGCGAGGACGCGCCTTCGGAGAGGGGGGGGGGTACTGTCACAGTTCACCAGTTATATTTTGCACTACAGTCCCCAGAATCCTCTTTGGAATCCTCACCTGCAATCACTTTCCCCTGAATATTCACCTGCACCTGGTTACAATCAATTACCTCATCACCCAGCTCTATAAAACTCTCACGCACACTTCAGTCTTGGTCAAGCCTCCAACAGGAATAGACCATAACCCATTGTCTCCCGAAGTCTCCGCATCATCCTGAATCCGCCAAGTAACGTATACTCATCTTTGAAATCCTAACCTCTGTGTCCTTGTCCCGCTGTTCCCAGAAGTCCTGCCTGGTTCCATGTTTCCTGAGATCTGGCATTCGTCTGAGTGTCCCACATTCCTGCTGAGATCTCCTTGCCCGCTGCTGCATCTGAAATAGAAAAGGACACGTATCAATGAACAGTGATTGTTTGAATCCAACTAACTTAAGAAGGATCTGCTCACCTGGAATCTGCTCTGCACGTAGCGATCACAGAATCTTCACCTGAACTTTGCCTACTCACCTTTGCACTTGTGTCACTTTGAATAAAGAAGTGTTGTGATTCACTTACCGCTGTCTCCGTGCCTGTATCCTGACAACATGTAAACAAATATCCTGTATGGGTGTTTCTTTAACTTTTCTAGGCATTTCAAGACTCCATGAGTGGATTTTTAAACAGAAAATCTCCCTTGTATTAACTCAAAATTTTGAGTTTATTGAAATTAAAAATGTAAGGCAACCAGGTAATCTACTTTAAGTTAAACCAACAATCACAATATTTTGTTTTACAGTGTGTCAATGAAAAGCATTCTTGAGATGAAACAAAGCAAAAAAAAAAAGAAAGAAAGAAAGTTAAATCACTTGTAAATGTTAGCTATTCAATTAGCCTTAGGAAAGTGATTTTATTCCAGATACTTTTTTTGGGGGGTCAGACAAATAAATAAACAGATGAGATGCTAGTATGCACACTTTTGGACATTGCTAAACTATAGCAGACAGATTAAATAAACTACTGTAGTGAAATTGAGTGTGTTTTCAGATGCAGGGCCACAATTGCACGTAGACAGAGACACATTTTACGTAAAAGGGTCATAAATTGTTTTTTAAATTTATAAATTTATAAAGAGTTTTTTTTATATATAAGAATATCCTGTAAGTTTCAGAACCAAAAACAGACTTTTATGATATGGACTCGTAGGAATGCGACAACGTAAGTAACTGTGTTAATTCTAATGCCTGATCTGTGCCCAGTGATTTCTGATATGTTATGATTCATGTACAGTACGATGTTCTTTGTCTTTGTGTCAGTAAATCAAACCAGTGTATAAACGGTCAACTTCACATTGTTTCTCATTGTAGGATGAAAATAGTCTGTTATTTAAACTATGATTAAATTATATATATAGAAAGCGTTCAAAGAACGCTCCCTTTACAATCGCTGGTGCTGTCAATCAAACAGCGCAAGATTATCAGTGACTGAGTTCTGGATTCTCGCCAAAACTCAGTCCCTTTTATCTATAGTCTTTTGTAATAATCAACAAATCTCTTATTTACATTGTGTTTGCAATGTTAGTTATGATGAAAACATTCGTCAGTGTGCAGAAATCGAGTTGCAATGACGAGATCACTGCATTCATGCGCTCAAAATGTCTGTGATCAGCTACAATGCTCATCACTGCAACCTTTCATGCCACGATCTAAATATAATGCTATAGATCTAAATGTCATGACATAATCAACACTTTCCACGATTGGTTAACTTTGAGAGCTGTAATAGTAAAAACGTGCTAAAAGTTTTCAAGAGAGTTCCACATGTAATACCACCTATTTCATATGCAAAGATGTTAGCCAATGACAGCAGTGGGCGTTTACACTGAAGTCTCACAATAGACACGCCCCTTAAAACAGAGCGTTCAAATCAGAGGCTAAAATCAGTGCAGCAAAAACGCCTTATATTTCTAAATTATGACAATTTTGTATGTAAAAAGCATACTAAAATTATAAGTGCACCCCAGGAAACATTATAAAACAATAAAACAATGCAGTTCATGATCTATTTAAACTAAATCAAAACGAACATTCCCTGATAGTGAAGGTACCTGTAATCGTCCCGAATGACAGAACCGCAGTAAGGAAAAGACGTGTAATCCCACCCCTTGGCTACTACTGAATCAATTTAGCTAACACTATTAACAATACCCTAAGAAGTCTTACTGAACACTTGCTTCCTGAATTAAGACATTTAGCAAACTCACAACTTCCACAGTTGTTACTGGGAGAGTCCCTCTGGAGCAACCAGAGGTTAAGAGCACAAACTCAAGGACACAATGGTGACGGTTCACAGCTCGCTCCATGCCAGCCCTGAACTTTACTCATAAGCTTGAAAGCTGGGAAACATGCCACTATAGCCATTCTCTATGATAAGAACAGCATTTTTCAGAGTGATAGACCAAATCCTGGTGATAACGCAGCCACCGGTCCTCCAAACAGCATAGATCGTTTACCTGTGCAGTTTAAAGTGGACATTTTTGCCTTGAGTGATTGAAAACACTGTAACCTGAAGTCCTTCACCACAGTCCGAGAGTAGTGATGGCTGGCTGCCAGAGGTGGCCTCCAACCTTGAGCTCTCTAAGCCTGTATGCATCTGAACTCAGAGGAGAGTGGATTGTAGCTAGAAAGTGAGCCTCTAAGAATGAAGGCAGCACATAAAAGACCTCAGTGCCAAAAGAGACGGCGAGATGGAACTGATGGACTCGGAATACTAATCCCGTTACCACAGCAATCAAAAGGGACCTGTCTCTCTCCATTTCGCTCTCTTCGCCTCACTCCGTATCTTTCTCTCGCTCTCTCCTCCTAGCCCTCCCCCATTCATCTGCTTCATTTAAAACGGTCTCTTGACACTGACCCATGGAATAACAATCACCCAAGGCTGATGTCGAGGACACAGCAATCAAGAAACAGAGAAACACTTGCCACACTACTATCGGTACCTTTTTGAACGAACAAACGGACTGCTAGCATGTATGAAAAGGATGTTTCTGACAGAATGAACATTACTTTTAAGGGTTAAACTGGCTAAAAGGGTACTTTTCCTGGTGGGCCAGATCACTTCTAGGTCAAAATTCCAAATTTCTATGAAGATTTTAAAGGAGAAAAAAAGTGCTGACAATGTCAAGTCAGCTTTTTTAAAGGGCACCTATTATGGAATTTTGAAAATGACCTTTCATGTAGTGTGTAACATAGATCTAAGTGAACAAAAACATCCTGCAAAGTTTTAAATATGAAAGTTCACCGTATACAAAGTTATTGTCTCTCAAAAGTAAGAGTCGACTCTGAGTCGCTGATATGAATCAGTAGACGAAGGATGCTTTTTCTCTATCTAGATGACGTCAACTTGACAAGTTATTTGAATAAGATACGCCCACTCATTGCGCACGCAGACACCAGGGAAAACTTGAAAACATCATGTCGACAACAAGACGCTGTGTTCTGAAGTGCGAATCAAAAGTCCCTTTTTCACTGCCCAGGGAGGAGCATTTGAAGACTAAGTGTCTACAGTTCATATATACAACTATACTACACAAGTATAGGGCGAACCTTGTGCTGTGTTTGCGTTATTTTAATGACGATTGCTTTACAAACATAAATGCTTTCAAGTGTGAAACTCGCGAGCCGGTTGATCCTGAAGGAAGGTTCAGTACCAATTTTATTTGGATCAGCTTCCTCCTCCGAATCACAACCTGTAAGTATTATTAATAATTGTTGCTTTTATGTGTTTTGTAGCATGCTCAATAAGTATTTGTGTGTGTTGTGTAAGTTACGCTCAGCTTCTAGGTCTCCAATTGTCAATTTTTGTCAAAATATGTGAAATGTTTGTCGTTGTTATTGGAGTTGTCATAAAGAATAGAGCAATACCTTGTAGTACAACAGTGCTTTATCAATATGTTTATGCGTTGGGCTAACGCAAACAATAACTGATTGGGTCATCTGACCAATCACCGCAGATTAGCGTCACGCAAAGGAGGGGTTTGGAAAAATGAGTCGTTGAACGAATCATTTGGGAGTCGGTGAGCAAATCCGGTAAAAATAAATGCATATTATAAGACAACAAAAGTGTTTTTTTGTCATTGCATGCATGTAAAACTGTTGTTGGGGACTCCCAAAACAATATTAGGAACATTTTAAATGCCATAATAGGTGCCCTTTAACCGTGGTGCTAGATCCAGGTACAAGCGATATAGTACGGCACAGCTCTCTAGTTGGATGTGACCAACCCTTACCTTACCTTACCTTACCGAGTGTGTCCTAGTGGGTAACTATCCTTTCCTCATTGCCGCCCCCTCTCAAATCTGCAGCTATATCTACAGTATCTGTCTGTGATTCTCCTCTCCTGCTAGAAGATAAACACAGCGAGCAGCTGCATGTTATATTAATAGCACCGTACAATATAAGTAAGTCACAAAATAAATGCAATAAATGTAGTGAAAAAAAATCAGTAACTAAAAATAAAAACTTTTGAAAATACTTTTGACATCCTGAAACCAAACAAAACAGAAAACAAATTGTTTTGTATTTTGTTTTGTTCTGTTTCAACCCAGTTTAAAAAGAACAAAAACAAGTAAAACAAAACAAAGCAAAGCAAAAATCATTCAAAACAAAACAAAACAATACAAAAACACTAAATAATTGTACTGATTTCTTGCTGCTAAGGGGGCTTTGGCATTTAAAAAAATGTGCATTGCATATTATTTGTTACATAATATGCAATGTTATGTAACAGATAAAATGTGTGATCTCACTAACTACAATCACAAAAAAAATAAAAAAATAAATATATATATACACAGTATATATATATGTCTGTTTTCAAATGAAATGATTCACATTTGAAAATAATAATTGGACATGTGAATTCCCAGATACATGGTGCCCATGTTAGAGAGACAAAATCAATTCCAGCCTGTGCCCCCCTCCCCCATCTCTTTCGCCAATAATTCCCTGTCACCTCTCTACCATTAATAAATCAATTTACATAGTGCTTTACCAATCTGAAGACATCAAATAGCACCCACCACCTTAGATTCTGGTGTTCCCTATAGCGATCAGCAGAGTAGTGTGTCCACTTCCCCTCATCCTTTCAAGATCTCATTACTATCCTCTTCTCTCTCTGTTCCCATTAATCCACACACACACACACACACACATCTTCATGGGTGTATTTGAATCATGAGCTCTGGGACTGGTGTCCCCTGACGGATTACAGTTCGGTCCTGTGGATGAGATAAATGATAACTTCCCTATCGCAGAGAAAAGTAAATTAAAGTCAGCCGCACTGCTCGCCCTCCCCCTACACACTCTGGGCAAACTTGTTCGTTCACTAACTCCTGGAGAAGGACACCAAGACAAACACAACAGGTAGAAAAAAAATCATTGCTAATGCAGCTGGTATGGCTCTTTACACACACACACACACACACACACACACACACACACACACAAAATAAGGATTTAAACACACCTGGATGTTATTTAAATCAGCGGTTCTGTACAGGGGATTAGCTAGGGAATATTCTTGCTATCTCATTTCCAGGTGCAATGACCACAGGAGTCAAACAGTATTTCAATTCAAGTAAGACTGGTAGGCAATGAGAAAGAGAGTGATAATAATGTTACAGTTTTTTTTCGATTGCTAAACGACAGTGAGCACAACTGGAGCTACATGTGCAAAACTCTAACTACAGTCTGCACAGCAGCAGTTCATGTGGACCAAACTCTAGTTCGTTTTTCATTGCTTGAACAGTTTTCAAAACTCTACACACTTATCCCATGACTTTAACCACAACCTGCACAACACTGTGGATTTACAGCACTTTTTTCAAATGCTAACACACTGCTGTCAAAACTGTGAACCACACATTCAAAACAGAATAGATTTCAGCCTTGTGCCTTTCAAACACTGCTGATTGCAATTTCAACTGAAAGGCTAAGCAGTGTCTTGTTTGTTATTTGTTCGAATTAAAATATGTACTTTTAGTTTCTACCTTGTTTTTTCTCATTACTCTAATTCCGTAAATTACTAAAGACTATTGAAGCAAACTGCTAATTTTCATTTACCTTAAAGAATTGTTATGTTCTAGAAATTTAAAAAATCATGTGAAAGAATGTCACTCTTTTCTTTGAAGAAAATATTACTTTGTATGAAGTCACTGAAATTGTTCAAACTGTAAAGATGAAAAGTTTGTATTTTCTGTATTGGTGTTTGATGCTAGTGTTTTTACTCTCAGTGTGTTCTGAGTGACAGTGTGTGTTATCTCAGTGAGGGTTGTGTAGTGTTTGGCTGCACTGAGCCTGTTTTGAGACATGTGTTAAGAGTTGTGTTGCATGGAATGAGTTTTGCAGGTGATGTGAACTGTTTAGCTCAGGTGACTGTTGGTAATGCAGACTGTAGTTAGAGTTTTGCACATGTAGCTCCAGTTGTGCTCACTGTCGTTTAGCAATCGAAAAAAACTGTAATACAGATGTTATCCATCCATCTATCAATATTCATTTTCTATATAATGCTGTGTGTGCAATAGAATATGACATAAAAAAACTGTAAAAATAAAAAAGTACTTTTTTTATTATTATTATTAATAACAAATGTGCGGGGGAAAGCTTTAATTAGGATATAGCTTTAATTATGAACTCGGATGGGTTCAGTAATTAATGTTTGAGGATGTTAAGATGTGCATTTCAATCTCCAGTGTTTCACAATTACAAACACTGGAGAAGCTGTCAAAAGAGTAATTCAAGCAGCTGTTTCAGTGTCTCTGTGTTGTGACTGGCAGATCTGAATTGAGACGCTCAAGCCAATAATTCATTCAGAAGACTATGAAGTGCATAAAAATACTCTTCCTCCATGTATACGGAAAACAAACTTGTTTCCTATAGGAAAAAAAATGGTAATTTAAAGTGTTGGTTAGAGTTGCTCTGAGGGTGGCCCTCCATCTGTTGTGTGCTCTGGCACACCTTGCCCCAGGTGGAGAGTGACATCTCTTTGTGACCCATATAATTGGCTCTTTACCACCTTGATCATATCTCTTGAGGAAGAGAGAGAGAGAGCGAGCGAGAGAGAGAGAGAGAGGGGGGGGGGGGTCTCAGGGATAGCAAGACAAGAAACATCTGTTGTGCTCCTCTACTTCTGATGCAACAAAAAGAGCTAGCTAACAAGAGCCCCTTCACACAGAGATTCCGGAAAATACCTGGGATTTGACCCGGGTTCGTTTGACTTTGGTTTATTCACACTGCCAGTGATTTTCCGGAATCAGAGAGTGCGTTCACACACAACCCGTAAAAATCCCGTAAAGACACGTGACATCGATGTGACATGTAATGTCTCAGCAGCGTCTATAGTTTGCTTATGAGCTGCGATCTCTCTCTCTCTCTCTCTAGATAGAGAGAGAGAGAGAGAGAGAGAGAGAGAGAGAGAGAGAGAGAGAGAGAGAGAGAGAGAGAGAGAGAGAGAGAGAAACCATGCTTGTGCATTTTTTTCTCTGATTCGATCATAAACTAGCGCATTACGTACCGTTTCACGCTGGCGGACAATCCCGGCTTCAGCGCATTCATTAGAACACGACATTGATTACGACTTTTTTTTTACGACCCGGCATCAATCCCCGGTCGTGTTTGCATTCTCACAGAAGGCGTTCTGGCAATTTCCCGGGATCAATGCGCAGTGTGAAAGGGGCTAAGGAGTGGCACAGACACAACACTGAATTCAATGTGACGTGGCTGGGAGACAAAAAAATCTCAGAATCTGTAAAAAAAAAAAAAAAAAAAATATATATATATATATATATATATATATATATATATATATATGATCTTGCAGAGTTTTCATATTTAAATGGTCATGGCAGTTAATTGAGTGTTTGAGGGCCCCGCGATAACAACACCAATTACACCAACTTTTTGTTTCATTTCCTGCTTCAAATATGAAAACATCACCGGTATTAACATCAAACTGTATTTACAAAGTGTTAATTAACAGTGTGACAAATTTAATTTGGCTAACAGCCCCTAAAATACAAAACTAAAGCTAAAAAAAAAAAAAAAAAAAAAAAAAGAAGAACATAAACAGTTTCAAGAGGGTCCTGCACCATTGGTGTTCATGCCTTGAAAAAATAATTCAAAGCTATAGCTATATAAATTCAACACTCAGGTACTAGCTACAGTAAAATGATATATTTAAAGTTTCATTTCAATGCGTCAAAGCATTGTGAGGATACAGCCTCACTTACTGTATGGGGTCCTCTAATTTATGAATGTGTTATAGCAGGTTTAGTGTATCAAAAACTTTTGACAGGCATGGTTTCAATATGATCTGAGGCAAATTCGGGGATTAAATCGCTGAAAGCTGTCGGAGGCGTTCTGCAAAATTCAAAATAGTGAGTAATGTAGTCAGGCAGAAATGCAAACCCTCAAGTCAACAATTTAATTTCTATGCAATGTAGTTCAAAAGTTAGCTAAAAATTTAACTTGAACTGTTGGTGGCGCTAGAGGGCATGAGAGACTGGCACCAACATTGCATTAAATGTTATTGAGATTAATTATATCCGCATTGCCAAATTTCACACCTTTTTAGCATATGCTTCTAGAGGCTGCAACAGACTCCCAGCCAGAAGAATAATAACCTTCGGAGCTTGGACTTGGCCCCTAATAAATAAATGCAAAAAAGGCACAGGGGCCCTGTATATGCCTGCATTTGGAACAACAGAAATAGACCATGTGGACGGACACAGTATCTTAAAACCCAGAGTCCAGCTGGATTATCAATACTACACACCTCATGGCTGAATTCAATGTCAGATTTTAAGAGCACAGAGATCCACTCTCAGCTCCCACAGGGCTCGGCTCAGGACAGGGCTCTAATTAACAGCGGTGCTGCTTCACACCGGAAAACGTGGGGGCGCACAAGAGAGCCTTTATGGTCCCTTGAGCTGAACCCGATTTCACACATTAATGAGGATTGTGACTGATTCAGGCTGCAGCAGTAATTGGTGCCCAATGGGAAGTTGTGCATTCAGGTGTTTCTGCTTTGGCCGTACTGTCACTTGCTGCACATTCAGCATGAATGCTAGCAGCAAAGTCACAATACAAAAACATGCCTGCTTCATGGGTTGATCTTAGCTGCCGATGCCATTGATTAGATAACAGGGATTTCCAAAGCAACACTTCTAAAAATAAAGCATTCGGTGGGTTTGCTGAATAACTAGTCCACTAATCTGACTTTTAGTTTCAATGTAATGGAAGTAGCTATTATTTTTCTTCATATTGTGACCAGTGGCGGCTGGTGATAATTATTTTTTGGGGGGCGGGGCAAAAATAAATACAAATACATTTCAGAGAGATTTTTGAGGTCTCTTACCCCCCGTTGTTGTCCACAAAACTTCAATGCCGACACTTTGAAATAAAAGACAGGGAAAGCAAAAAAAGGGCATTGCTAACATCACATCCAGCCAGCCACCTCCGTTTCTCATAACACACGCGGGTAATGCTCCGGGTGTAGCTTGTCCTCTGTCACTGGCCTGCTGCTGGATTTGTAAATCACGTTGGGCCGGTCCGAGATCCTTTATCCTTTTTTTTTTTTTTTTTCTTCCAGCGAACGCCTTGTGAAAGGGTTTTTTTTGTAAATCAATGACAGAATTTGGTTTAACTGCTGCCATTATCTCTACGAAAGTGATCAGCCAAGCAAGGTTTTGGCGGAGTCACCTGCACACTCGCAGTAGTGGCCAAGAGCGTAGAGTTGAATGACAGGTGACGAGAACCAATCAGATTGGATAAAATAGCATGTATCCAATTCTGATTCGCCAGGGACACAGCGACCTGTGTCCGGAGGAGAATCTTTAAGAAACCAATTAGAGACCAGCTTCAGGTCACATGCTGCCCGAAAAATTAAGGACTCAGATAGACATCCATTTGTCCGGCGTCCCTCGCCCATGAAACCGCATGAAACATATTGAAAAACAGAAAATGGTTAACCGATTAAAGACAGTTTTTATTAAATGCTGAGGCTCTTACTAGCAGCCTGCACATCATATGAGTAAACTATTTAATTTTTTATTTCATTTTTGTATACATGTATATTTCTGGAATTTTGATGGGGGCGGTGCCCCAGCGCCCTCTATTGACAGGCCGCCACTGATTGTGACGTATATTTAAAGGTATGTTAGGCAATATTTTTCATAAAAAAACTTTTTGTTATTCTGGTTGAAACTCTCTTCACATCCTGACAGAAATCAATAATAGAAGTGGTCTAAATATATATATATATATATTTTTTTTTTTTTTTTTTTTACATATATATTCTGAGGAAGTCTCAGAACCAAAACAATTGTTCATCTAATCTCAACCCAACTTTGGACTCTGTCGTTAACCTTTAATATTATAGTAATGTGCAAATGAGGATATTAAAGACAGGGACATGATTTGTTCAGTAAACCACTGTTTAATAAAAAAAAAGTAATTTTATGTTTAATTTTCACCCCCCTCTGCTGTACCGAACCCTGACGTCAAAACCGAGGTATGTACCGAACCTAGTTCACGCCATGTCATATCCGTAATTGCAAGATGGCAACCCATGATTTTCTACTCCGATCTGTTTACAGACTCATTATTATTTTAATGTTATGTGCTTTGAGACAGGAGGTAATTTAACGCCGTCTCACGTGATGCTTTGCAGACTTTCTGGCTGTAAGCGTTCATGTGTTTTGGAGGAGGCGTGGCTTTACAGACACTCTGAAAGGAGGATGGGATCTTGTGATTTTAAAGCTAGCTCGGTATAGCTACCCTCTCTGAAATTGCCTACCCTACCGTTAAGTGAAACCAATTGTAGGGCGGAGCTTTATCTACCCATTTGTTGTTGATTGGATGGAGGCAGATCAGTTAGTTGTCAACCATCGTGACACATCAATATTAGTTCATAGTATTTCGAAATTATGACTGCAGTAAAAAAAAAAGAAAAAAAAAAGTGTTTTACAACTAGCCAGACTGGTTCTTGCTGCTCAAAAATGAAGGCATATGTCTGTTTGGTCTGAATCTTTGCGAGTGTTTGCGACTGCAGTCTGTTCTGAAAAGCTCAGTGTGAAACCCAAACAAATCCTGGTCCAAACAAGTCCTCCTGCCAAAGATGGTGGTTATGGTGTTCTGATTCAGAGTATGGAGTGTTGTACAGTGACAGCTTGAGGTGTGTGGGTCTTATACTTCCCAAACCCAAGCTGGTTGAACAAGCATGACCAGGAATGAGAGCCTCATTCATAAAGCAGATTGCTCTGCGTACTACGAGAGCCAAAGACGGACTAAAATTTTCTTCTCAGAGGTACAAAAACATCTTATTTTAGGATTTCTTTTTTGTAACTGCTGATTTACAAAGGCAGTGGTGGGTATGATTAAATGTTATGATTAAATTAATAGCGGTAATACAGCAGCTAATGTGCGATTTCTACCTCAGAGGCAGAGAACATTTACAGCTAGACATTATAATAGCACTACAGTTTTATACAGCACTGTTTGCGACTCTAATTTTAAAGACACTGGAAGGATAAGTAATAACAGTTCGAAGAGCTCTTGCTATGGTACAGCAAAGAAGTCCATGCATGGGGAAGGGAAGAAGAAAGGGACGACAAAGAAAGCTAGATAACACCCCCCATGTGAGTCAGGCCTCTGGAGTAGAGCTCTCTGTATATATATAAGACCAAGACCCTACAGGGTTCCACCAACCTCTCTCTCTCCTTTTATCTGTCTTTCTTCCTCTGTGACTTTGCCCACAGTCTTCAAAGTGAATAGTACAGAACAACCGCAATGAACAGAACTGCATCCCCTCTGAACTTCAGAGGCTGGTTTCATTCACCTGGTCATGTGTTTAAAATATTTGCATGCATGTTGGTGCAGTGCACGTACTGTATACTGCATCAGTTAGCGCTCTGTGTGAGCCCCAGCACAGCGCCGTGACTTTAATGATTAACGACGGTTCTCCATCGGGTCCCTGCACACCGCCCAAACCTCTGTCATGATACCAAAAATAGACAAAGTGCAGTGCCACGTTTAATGACAACCTCTTCTGATCGATGCTCCTCTCATGCATGGGAGCAGCACAAAGACAAGTCTTTCAAGCAGACAGCTTCACAGCATGAGGAGGAGGCTTTCGAAGGGCCCACTTTTGAAGATTTGGACAGCCCTTTTTCCTCCCACCGTGCACGGAAACAGTGATGGACAGACGCTCGGTTGCGACTGAGCACCGCCTATGGCAGACCTAAGGATGGATGGAGGATCTGTCATGTTTTTTTGTTTTTTTTATGGCGCTCGGGTTTTTCTCAAAAGTACTTAAGAGGAGGCATTGGAAGCTTGAAAGTCCTCTTGTAGTTGGAGATTGTCTGAATTGAATGATTCACAATGATATATAATAGGTTGAAGAAAGTATGGCACAAAAGCGTCATGGGCCAATGAATTTCTCAAAACGAATCAACACGAGAAAATCCAGAAGCACTTACTAGCCTTTCTCAGGTCATGTGTGCCAAATCAATAATTGAACGGCAAGTTCCATTTGAGTTGGAACTGATGAGCCGATCTTTGTTGCATTTGTTGGTTGACAACATATTGATGACAATACATCACAAGGGCACCTTGTACCTTAAATCAACAAAGGGCTATTGGAGTTTGAAATAGAGAGATTGACATAAACAATTAAAGAATTCAAAGTAAAATTCCGGTTTCAGTACAAAGTAAAACTGACAACAATTGAGGCACAATGTTGATAACTACAAATATTACTTTCAGCTTGTCCTTTCTTATAAACAAATCTAGGATACAGTGAGACACTTGACGAGTGAGACAATTGAATTGAATGGAGACATTTTGTAAACATTAAAATACAAACATTTCAAAAGTATAGCCACAAGATGTAAACAATAAGATCACACTTTCTGCTCTTGGGAACCGTCAACTGGCTAGCTTCCTGACATTTGTCACACCAGAAACCTCAAGATTAAGGCAGATCAGTCTTAAGTCACAGATCAGATTAACCAAGCAATTAAAGCTTCCTCAAACATTACAATCCCTGAAAGTCAGCTCTGAGAGAATGAGAAACAAATCTGAAGAACAGAACGAGAACAAGTCAGTGTTCTCTAGGGATTTTTCGTTTTCCAAGACTACCTGCAGCTCTTTGTGCTTGGAAGAGCTTATTTTCCTGGATGCACGGGCTGTTGCTTTCGAGCAATTTTACATGGATGTAGGGTATTTAACTATGTAATTACATATTAAGTCTACACAATGAAGTGGAATTATACTTACGTCTCTGAACACATCGTCAATGAGGCCAAGAAATGGAGACGGATAAAAGGAGCATGATCCTAGACTATTAACTTTGAAGATCTACCATCTCTGAACAAACGTTGAGTGTTTGATGTTAAAATTAGCACAATAAGCTGAAAGATGAGGATATCTGGATGTAGGTCACGTAACTAGGGATAGTGTCATAAAGAGGGTACTGTTTTACACACATGTGACATGTTTTCACTTCTATAATTTATTTGTCTCTTACAGAATTTAGAGTGGTAATTATAAGTCAGCAGTGCATAGAAATGAAAAGTAAAACCTGACTTTAATAGGCCATTCAGCATGGCACACAATCCTTAAAGGTGAATTACGACGGTAACAAAGCAAATATATATATTTTATAAAATAAAATCTTTCTCTCTCTCTCTCATATATATATATATATATATATATATATATATATATATATATATATAATTGAATGTTTATTAAATTATATTAAATAAATGTATATCTGATCAAGCTCTAGAGTTTCTTTAATTAAATCTGACAATGTAGGAAAATGGAGACCAATTATGTTTAAAAATATCTACATTCCCTTTTACCAAAGCACTTATTATTTCAAATGGAAGCATTTTGAAAAAAAAAAAATCTTCCAATACCACAAGTGAACTGATGTTGGTTTACCCTAAATCGAATTAAGTAAAATATATCTAACTTCTGTACAAGACTTACGTTGCCTGGTGAGTGTGAAACGGAATAGCAAAAGTCAAAAGCAAAAGCAAAAGCAGGCCAAAGTAAGGATTGCAACACCTAGCTGAAAGGTGTAAGAGACAACAGCAGCGACCCTCATCTTAACCTACTGGCTCTCTTGGTCAAGGAGAACCATGTGTGGACAGAAGGCCGGGGAAAGCTGGACTCAGATCGCAGAGCGCGCTCCTTCCTTCGTCCGCCCCTGCAGTTCAGATCAGCAGCGGAACCAGAACTGAGAAGACTCCTCCATCCATCATGATGACACTGCCACTGTTAACAAATATCTAACAACAACACTTCAGCCTCGCCTCGGGCATTGCCCAGCTCCACATAATATACACATACACACAGCTTCACAAATACCACCTGCAGATAGGCTTTCAATGAGCACACAAATACTCAAAATAAATGCTTTTATAACAATATTCATGAATGTGTATGGTATTCATACCTGCAGAATTGCTAAGATCGACAGATTACTACAGAATTTATAGCTTGATACCGTCAGGCTTAATATATTGAAATATTTATTTAATTTAATCATTCAATTATTCAATATGTATTTAAATATATATGAAATAATTATTATATATTATCAAATACAAATCATTATGAATGATTTCAGCTACAAATACACTACATTTTACCAAATATACAGTAAGTCACATTCCATCACAACCAGCACATGAAATGCTTGCACATATTCCATGTGGGATTAAAAATTGGAACTCGCACACAAAATCAGCTGTCCTTCCCATAACGCTCTGCTAAATGTGTGTCCCCAAGTTGTTGGTTTTGCAGAAACTCTGGGAGGCTTCTAACAGTTTGTGAGTCTCTCTTGGCACAAGCACACACAGAAGCACAATTATTATTCAGAGAGGAGTGACTTATATTGATTCAAAGTCTCAAGTCCAAATAGAGAGACAGAAAGAGTGCAACTATGAGAGTGTGTGGGCACTGAAGTTAATAAAACTAGTCTGACTAGCATAGCCTTCAGTCCATCTTCTTTCCTTTTGTAATGGCAGTTGTGTCGCCAAAGTCACTAGCTATCTCTAGCAGAGAAATTGCCAGCCATTATGAAGCTATAACAGTACCATGAGAAAATTAATTGTTGCACAGGTGGTGAAGGCAACCTGCAATCTCTGACAAGAGCTAAGCATGGGAAGAACTTTTTGCACTGAAATTCTTTGAGATTTTTGTCAGCTGACATTCAATATTGTTTAACCTGCTGGACTAAATCTATTTCTATTATGATGCTGAAGTAGGTGTGGGCGATATGGGAAAAAATATACTAGCATTATTTTTTTTCAGGCAGTATCATGATCCACAATCTTCTCACAATTATTTTTCATGTTGGTTTTTAAGAATATTTTGCAAGTCACTGAGCAATACAGCCAAACCTATTTCCCTGTTTTAAACATTTAGCCTTACAAGGCAACACAAAAAAAGCCAACTAACATGATTCATATTCTTTTGGTATCTCAAAAATGACAAATTGAATTAAAATACAGGTATCAGTATGGGCTGGTACCAAAAATGTAAGTATCGGCATCAGACTCGTTCTGAAATAATGTGGTATGCCTAATTTATAATTTGGCAATGACAACAATTTAGTCATGCTACACTGCTAACAGCTTATTACCAGGAAAAGTTAGAATATTTGTTGGAATAGATATTGTTATGGTAATAGATATGTAGCAATGCTACCAGCTAGTTAGGGCCAAAATGACTTATTTACTACTAATCATAATTTGTACAATAACCCTTAGTTTTAGCCCTAATGCTACTCCTTGACTCCACTGTCTACAACCTGAAACATCACAATTACCAAAGAAGTATTTTAAGAATTCAGAGAAACACACCCAGATGAATTCATAGTAATAGAGTCTAATGAAGTCTTTCATGCTTCATATAACCTCTGTTATATTTCACCTTGTACTCATTAGCCTTTCCGTATGTCAATGATGTAACAGACAGTGTGTTAGAATGCCAGCTGGGAAGAAGAAAAAATGCAGTGTAGTCAAAATCCAAAGAAAGAAACAATATTCCCCTCAGACTAACAGGAAATCAACACAAAAAGCCACAACTCAAACAATGACCCAAGCTGGCTTCTCTGCATGTAATTCAGCAAAGCAGCAGCCGCCTCCTATATTTCTGATGACAACTAGCAGACTTTTTCCCCATCTTGTTTTCAACAGACTTCAGAGACCACCAAACCAGTAACTCTGCCAACTCAAGGAGGCTGTCTGAATGCATCTGACCACATGAGCGTCTAAACTACGAAAGCAATCCGATCAAAAGCGTTTTCGACTGCCTCTGGAAGTGGTCAAAAGTGGACAAGCTCAAAACGTTTTAAACCCCGTTTACCCCTGTATTTAGTGTGAGAAAAAAAAAAGTCACATTGTGGGAAATACAGTCGCAATTGTGGGAGATACTGTCGCAATTGTGAGATATAAAGTCGCGTTGTGAGAAATAAAGTTGCAATTGTAAGATATAAAGTCACATAATAGAAATTCTGGAAAATTAGAAAGACTACAAACTAAAACCACTGAGAAAAAACAGAGCTAATTAGCTCTCAGACGTTATTAGATTCCTCCTACAAACACCTCTGTATGCCAGTATGTTTCTATTAACTCATGCAATTGTATTTATTTAAGTCAGTTTTGCCATTCACTACAGATATGTATGCGGTTTATAAACATAGACACAGCCGAAAACATTAAACTTTCACTATTTGTGTGAAACAGACAGGGACCTCCAGAAATGCACAACGCACAAGGCGCTTAAAAAAAAAAAAAACATTAATGATTGTAATCAAAGCATAATTATATCAACATTAACTCAAGCGTTCTAGATAATGCAGCATGGCGATCTGGCTTCTGCCTGGAAGCTGATATTTCAGTCTACATAAAACTAGATCAACATCACACACATACAACCACACCAATTAGCCTCTATATTAGCTACAACCCTAGCATAAAAAATATGATATGCTGTAACAGTGTGTGGATTTTATCCGCCTTTGTCAACCCCATCTTGAGGCTGCGGCACTTGGTATTTAGGCCTACACACAGGAGAAAGAAGCTCCATGTTCACATGGGCTTTGAGCATAGGGATTGTCTTCTCTGATCTAGAGATGAGCTAGAAATACCTAAGCCTGAAGACAATTAAATAATTAGTCCATATAAGCCTTCAGATAACATGCCTGTAATTAAATCATTTTTACACCAAGGGATGGTGACAGTTCACCAAAACAAATTTTGTCTGTGGTGGGTTTTCCTCTCACATCTAAACAAAATGATTTAATTGCAGTTCAACATATGAAGGCCCATTTTTTTCTTTCATAAAATTGTACACATAAAACAAGTGGATTCTGTAATGGTGGTAAGTGGAACGGTTTTAAAAAGATAGTTTATATATAAAAGACAAATGTGAATATTTTTGAATATTCACAACAAGAATATTGGTACACTTGTTGGTACACATGCTCTAGTAACTCGTTCAACATTAGATGGGTTACTAAGGTAAAGTAAAATGAGTATTTGGCTGGTCAGTGGTCATGTGATTTCAATATGGTGGCTACCATGAGAAGATCTGCTCCATGTAAAGATAAAAAGCTTTTATTAGGTGATAGATATGACACACATATCTCATGACTTGATTTCATGTCAGTATATATTATTTTAATCATATTTTCAAAAGTGTTTCATTACAAATTAAACTTTAATGAGGGAAAACTAAGAGTGCATTCTATTCCACAGATTTCAGCAGATTTCTATGGAAGCTTGTTTCTGCCACAGAAAAATAAAATAAAATGTGACTATCTCACAGTTATGAATTTTGCAAGTTTTATCTTGCAATTCAAACTTTATTTTGAGTTTATAAGTCACAATTCTGACTTTTTTCTTAGAATTCTGAAATATAATTGCAATTGCGAGTTATAAAGTTCTAATATATTCCGTGGCAGAAACAAGCTTCCATAGATTTCCCCTTACAAAAAAAAAAATTAACAAACATGCAGAATCCTAGTGGATCTAATTATTATACGAGTATATACTATTACATTATTTAGTAGTTAGGAGACATACTGTATATTCCTGTGTGCTCTGATGTTCTGCATTTATTTTATTTTTTTATGTTTTTGAATAATTTGAAATAACTGTGCGGGAAGCTACATATCCTCTATTCCAGAGTGGCCTAATTATGTTAAAAAAAAATATCCCAATATTCACCTAAAAATACTGTCAACATCTTTCCAGAGAACAACTCTCCATGCTTGAAATTGCCTGGTGTTAATGTCAGTAATGTCAGCTTTGAGGAGAAGGCTGTTTAATGCGGGCACAGGAGAAGCCTGCATCTCTGTGACAGGCACATTGGCAGTGTCCTTCTGTCTGGCACAGCCAATCAGCATGCTGACTCAAGGGAGGAGAGAACTCAGTGTGGCTTTAGCTGAGAGGCACTAGAGCGAGCCAGGAAAAGCCCGACTGAAGCACGCACGCTCATACACGTCCTCTCATTCTCACTTTCCCATTCTACAGAATGTGTCTATATGCAACATTTTGACAATGAAGTCTATTAATGACATTGATCGCCTGCATGGGTCTGTTATATAATTATTTGTTATAATTTTTTTAATTGATTAACAAGGCCCACACTCCCTGCAATGAACTGTCCTCTACTTCAATCCTCACCTACAAATCCAAATCTTAATGCGTCACATATCAAAAACACAAGACAAAGCCAGCAAAAAGGAACAAGTGACAGATCTAGGCCACCTGGCCTGATACTATGTTACTATACCGACTGAATACATAGCCTAGTGAACATTTGTGCTTTAAGGCGAGACACTACAGGTGAATAGGGTATTTTTTTTAACTATCAGATATCACCATGAAACTTTGCCAATTGATTACCTACATTAAGATGAGAAAAAAATGTATTACAAGTTTTCTGTAATTTAATGTTTAAATATGCAAATGAGGCATTGTCTCATTAAATATGCGCTATTTTGCATATATTTTAAAAAACAAAATCTGAGTATTGGACAAAGCCAGGTTCAAAATTATTTTTTCATTGTGTTCACATATTAGATGGGGAAAAAATTACAGAGGGATTTATGGATATCTACTTTTGTTATCCTGTAAATCAGAATATACTGCCAATAGCCTTAAAAAAATGATTTTCGCCATGTTTTTGGGAATAAAATGTTATATAAATCAGGCTAGGAATAATATATTTACAAATCCCTCTGTAAATGTCTTCATAATATAACTAGGTACAAGACTGGAAAGTTTGGTGTATATAGGTGCTACTGAACTGGAGATTTCGGACTTGGAGTATGAGAGAAAAGACATTTTGAGAAAACGTGCTTTAAAGATTTAGCATCAGCCAATGAGATTGCGCATTTAGAATAAAATCCCCCCTTTTACTTTCGCGATTGGTTGCTGATAAAAAGGAAATGACCATATTTGGATCCGGCAGTCTTGTTCAGGAGAGAGAGAGCTTTCTAACGGTGTGTGTGATGACAGGGTGCAGATCGCGATCGCGGAGCAGAGGGATGATTTATAACGACAACTTTTGATGAATTTATGAGAAATCTACAGACGCAAACAGACAAAGTGTAGTAAAATAAAGACCTAAATGTGTATTTCGGACTTTTTTTCACCACAAGTCTGAAAGAAGACATGTTATTGAAGACAAATATCCCAAAATTGACCAGTGAAAAAAAAACGATGTTTTTGCCTGCCGTGTCTCGCCTTAAAACAAGAGTTCAATAAACATGTTAATTAGGGCTGGGGCGGTATGGATTTTTTCTAACCGCGGTTGAAAAGCACGATTTTCCCGCGGTATAGCGGTAAACCGGTTTAACCCCCCCCCCCCCCCCAACAGACAGACTTTGTTAAATACTGTCACCTACATCCGAAAAAAAACGAGCACAATTTGAAATAGTCAAATTTTCATTAAGCAGTAATTTGGCATGAACCAATCACTGAATAGATTTCCTTATTTAAGAATATTCTCAGATACATTCGCATTGAATTCATTTTCAGGAGAATACATTATGATGTTCACATTGGAAATGAAACAACACCTATTGCAACATGTCTTAATTACAAATATTATACTCCATATTTATGTTTACATAATATAGTGTTATTTTTTATTTAATCTATGTTGATTATATGAAAAATGAACAGCATGAGTAAGATCATAGGATCATAAGATGGATCAGACACGATTTTGACCACTTTATTAAGTTTTGTTTTGTAGAAAGCCTTTCTTTCAATTAAATTTCGTTTTGTATAAATTGTACCTTAATTTTAATCACTGTTTCATTAACTAATTGCCTGGAATTAATAAATAAGAAGCAAATATAGCACACATATAATCAGGAGGACGTGGAAGCGCCGGTGTGGTCTCTTGCGCGTGAACTGGAGCTCGTCTCATAAATGAACCGAAACTCAGCGTAGGCTGGGCCTAAATGTCTACTTTTAAACAAAATTCAAAACGAAATGATAACATTTTAGTCTACAGTAACCTAGGCAGGTAAGGTCAGGTTTGCCGATGTGCATTATAGGCTATTTACTTATTTATATTTATCCCTTGGCGCCGATCGGAGACGGAGTTCACTGCTGATATTCTGGGGATACAACATAGCCAATATACTAGGGACTTTAGCCTTTAAATATCTTTGCTGCATTGGATCAGTGTTCTTTCTAGAACAGCCAAGAGCTTTCTAGCCTCGCGGCAGCAGCGCCTCGCATTGCTCATAGACCTTAAAACAGTCAGCGCCGCGAATGCGGTTTCGAAAATTGATCAAAAAACTTTGGTGCGGGTGGATGGCGGACAGATGATGAGTTTTGTGATGCGGTTGCGGATGAAATAATAATAGCCCATCCGCGCATCTCTAATACGAATGTAATGTTATTATGTGTCATGGAACATTGCGCTCCTCAACTCGCGAAAGGTCGGATTTGCTCCATCTTTTGATGATAAGTTTTGTTTAGAAAACCTTGAATCCATGTAAGCCACGATATCATTAGACATAATCCATGTCATTAGAATCAATGTCATTAGACACAACGTGCACACATGTGCTGGCCAATGTTTTTTTTTTTTTTTTTTTTTTTTTGGTGATGACGGTCGTGACCGTGGTATTGCGGTAATGCGGTAACCATCCCAGCCCTAATGTTAATATCAAGAAGCCTAACCTACATTATAGACACAACATGTCTTACTTTGTCCATTCTCCAACAAATAATCCAAAAACGAACCCTGAACCTTCGCAAACCTCCAATCAACACACCATTGTGGCGTTCCTGAATGAATCTGTGTTTTTATAATGAATTGATTCAAAGAGTCACTCAAAGACTTCACTTATAAACGAACCACATACTAGTATACTAGTCTTACTACTTCTACCATACCTTTATATGCCAGAAGTACTTAGAATCGTGTGGTAGTCCATGCAATTCCATATTCAGCAACAGTAGTTTTATCCAGTTTAGTGATTCAATGACTCGTTCATCCCTGAAAGGATTAGTGGTTTTAAATGAATTGGTGATCCAATGACTCGCTAATAACACAGTAATTTCTCTCCACCTACTGGAGTAACAATATAGCTTGCAGAAAGAGACACTGAAAAAACTCCATTACAGACAAGCAGATTGATTCAAACAGTCCCAGTGCTATACAAAATACCAGCACTCAAGGAACACTGCTCAGTCAATCTAATTGAAGAATCAGAATTCCTTGCATAATAAACACCAAATTGTTCTGACTGGCTATGATTTTGCCAGTGTCTACTGACAAAGTACTTGTCACAATAGAAGCTTATCGAGTCACAGCCAGTAAGGACACAGTGTGTAAGAGAAAGTAGCACACATGCCTCCCCGGTACTCACCCCTATATCAGCAGCAAATTACCATTTTATCACAAACAATTATCCTCATTGGAGGCAGTTCCAAGTGCTTTAAAGTTACTTTAAAGTTACTTTCCCTTTTGTAATTAGAGGCTAATAATTTAAATATAAAATGAGCTCTTTATATCAAATCAAGCTGAAAGTGAAACACTTTGTTTGTGATCCAAAACGAGCCCATGGTTACCCAATCAAACAAAGTAGCTTGTAAAGCAGCTTAATTGATATTAATGAAACAGGCTGTAAAAGGAACAGCTAGCAGCAGGTCAAAAAGAATCCTGGCTTTAGTGGCTTACCTTGCCGGACATCTCTCGGTGCTATAGCGACGCCATTCTTGGAATGCAGCTGTGTTACGCAACAGTCGTCGGGTGGGGATTGCAACACACTCGCGCTGGGGTCTAAGGAGTGGTTGTGGGGTGCAGTGGGCAGCAGGGACACCGGAGGGGCCGTGTTGGGACACACGCAACCCGTCTGGGAGATACTGCAGCTCTCGGCATCCCAGCCTGAGCCGACGTGCAAGCATTCCTCGAACCATCTGCACAGGACTCCACATGTAAACTGACTCGAATTCTCATTATTGATGAGCAGAACCTCTACGAGCCGGAAGTCCAGAGTTTCCGCCGACAAGGGGGTCTGGCCCTCGGACATCCCATCTTCGCTGTCGCTGTCTCCGCTGGGGTGAGCAGTCAAACACAACTGGACAAAGTTCTTATCAAATTGCAGGAAGGTGTGGGGTCCTGGGACCATGCAGAGCTCAACGGCTTCAGAGTCCGAGGGGAAGGTGGGCTGGTCTGGGGGGCCACAGGTCTGGTTTGAGAGGTAGTGGTCTAGGGGCAACACCAGAGGGGAAAAAGCTAAACAGGCGCCGGCATGGCGATTGAAGCGGAAATAGAGGGAGTACTTAGTGGGGTCAGGGTTCTCCACAGTCCAGGAGCATCCGGATGCCAGAGCCGACGGGCTGGGAAAGAGGTCCCTGAGCGAAAAGGAGCCGTATAAAACCCCAGCCACAAGAGAGGAGCAGGGGGCAGTCTGACCCAGCGGCTCCACAGCCCAGGCCAGTGCAAAAAGGGATGACAGCACAGACAGACAGAGATGACCAGCAGTGTTCATCCTATGTCATTTGTCCTGCGGAGGGAAGAAAGACGTATAGATGAGTGATCTTTAAGTTCAAACAATTGAACAGTCAAATATAATATTAAATCAAATCATCAGTTTATTTTCCCAATTACTTGGCTTCAAACTGTTTGAATATTGTATAGTCTAAGGCTACACAATTCTGGCAAAATGGTTTGAACTGTAAAAGTAACATTGTAAAGTGATAAAATACAAAACTTTTCAGTTTGACAGCAGCTGAAATGTAATAGTTTTTGGAATTATATTCCCCAACACATTTGCGACCTTTCATCATTACACGATTTCAAAAACCACCATAAAATATCTTTTTGCTTCTTGTTTCCCTGACCCCTGATTTTATGATCTGATTCTTGTTATGCATGTTATGTTATCTACCTCAGTTTATTATGTTACCCATCTCAGTTTATCCATATTGTTTCTTTGTCTGCTGTAATGCTTATTTGTATAATATTGTAAAGCAACCTTGAGTTTGCAGAATGGCGCTACATAAAATAAACATATTATTACTAGTATTATTAAATAACCCAGACAGACAGACAGACAGACAGACAGACAGACAGACAGACAGACAGACAGACAGACAGACAGACAGACAGACAGACAGACAGAGACAGACAGACAGAGACAGACAGACAGACAGACAGATAGATAGATAGATAGATAGATAGATAGATAGATAGATTTTACTATACTAACAAGTTTTATTATTTATTTTTTAAGTAACTGTTAATAAAAAAAATGCCATTCCCTACATTATGTTGCTTATTTCAGGTTTTGATGAAAGGCAGTGGCTATTTACATTTAGAAACTGGCATTTACAATGACTGTAATAGTGTTAAAATCTGTTTGCACCATATACAGCAAATAGAAATAAAGGCATCTTGTTTACACTGTTTAAATCGCATTGCATGCTATTTACACAGTGTAAACAGAAGAAATGTGCTGTTTGTGCTAAAATAAAAATCTCTCAGCAATGGTGGGTGGATTTAGTGAAATAAACATGGCCACACTTGCAAATATTTAGATGTATACTATACATATACAATTACTGTATATGTTCATTACTTTATTTTAAGGAAGTGCACCGATAACTGATGAGGATTCTCCATGCACAAAGTAAAGTTGATTATTTTCATTATCGATTATTATCAATTAGTCGTCACAGCCAAAAATATTACAATCATTTGCTTTGTGTGATATGTGTTGATAAAGCAAAAGAGAAAGAGAGTTCTGAAAGAGAGAATCCAAGAAGGGCAACACAATGTTATTTGAATATTAGATTCATTAACAGATTTACATCACTAATCCTCTTTAATCTGCTCTGATGAGACACTGCAGAGTGTCATAAACAAATGGAACGACAACAGAAAAACCAAGACAGGAGAAACAGAGCGAGATGAAGAGCAACGGTCGTGTCACATATCGGGCCATTTAAGCTCTCTGACAGCATTAATGAAGCGGAAAGTTTTCCTATAAATCAGCCCCTTCGGTCTTGATTCCCGCCTGCCAGAGCTCCTCACGCCAGCCTTTATCCTCAGATGCGTTTGTGAGCCCCAATTCAGCCTCTCCTGAGCCACCGCTCACTTCTCATTCAGTCGGCCCACCCCTCTGGCATCGGTCCCTTTGTCTTAATTACATGTGGTTAGTGGGTCACATTACTGGCATACAGTTTGCTGCGGTGGGACGTGCTTCATTTGGAGGGCCTTCGGGTTTTCGTACACTCTCACCTGGATCAATAGGTGGAAATCTCTGACTTTCTCCCTCCTTTCTGCCTTTTTGTCATTCTGTCTCACCCTTCCTCTCCTCCTTCCCACTCAGAGCAGAATTGTAAATCATTTCAGGGCTGCGTGTTCTCTCTGTGAAGGTCGCAATCCTATTCAAAAAGACACAAAACGGACATGCATACTTTTCTCCGATGTCTGAAATCCCTGACGGATGTACCGAAAAGACTGATGACTCTTCTGTGGAGGGTTTAGCCTCTCAACTAATCTCCCACACTTTAATTTGCGTGCGCGCGCGCACACACACACACACACACACACACACACACACACACACACACACACACACACACACAGATACGCATCACTAGTTTCCCACTGTGACATGTACATGTCTTTGAGTTTTTGTTCAACAGGATGTGGCACATGATACTAATTTTGTTGATCTATTTGATCATTTTTGATCTATTGATTCAAAATAAATAAGAATGCAAATTCACGCATAGAATGACTTGAACACACCTCTACTATGATAAGTCCGTCTTTAATTATTGAGTTAAAATTCATTTTGATAATTGTGTTGGGTATGAAGTCAAAAATGTCAAGGTGATACAAAAGGTCCTGAGATCACAATGAAGACAAAAAGACCTCATTAAGAGCATCAAAGAAAAACCTACAGTAATTTGCCATAATATTTATTTCTTTGACAAAAAATATTTAAATAAAACAGCTTCACTGCTTATCCATGTTTAAAACCCAACACAATGATATCATATAGAAACCCTCGTGATTGTTTGTCAAGGTAAATACGTCTCTTCCTACTGCTAATCCATACTGTTGTAAGTATGTAAGATATACAGCTGCTGCTGCATAAATATACATACATAAATCCCATAGCTGATCTAGGCAGGTGGAGCTGGGGAGGTGGAGGGTTTCAGAGAAACTGTGAAAGAGCACTTCAGGACTGGCCTACAAGCAAACACTGAACCAGACTATTTAAATTATGATCAAGCAATCTCATTGGCTTCAAGATCAGCAGAGCTCAATCAGCTTGTGTCATGTGGTAATGATGTGATTGCTTGTAAGTAACGATTAAGATATGCACACATGTATCCATGTTTTTTTCCCTCAACTTAATGGAAACATTACAGGACACTTATACGGTCATTAAAACATTTAACCTTATGAAACGAACATCAGTGCCAAGAATATATTTCTAAGAACTTGGTATATGTGTTTTAAAAGAGATTTTTCCTTTTAAATGAGAGCATTTTTCCTTTTCTGTATCATGTCTTTGATACATATACCAGAACTTTTGCCACTTTTTGCTGAGGATGCAGCCTTTCATGCTTATTTCGAGTTTACCTTTGATAGAGAATCAAAAGTTTAATATATAAAGATAAAATGCATTTGTCTAGTCAAGCATCTGTTGGGATGTTATGAATATTCCGATGCATCCCAAAAGCACATTATCTCAGTGTATAAGGTGTGCTGGAATCAGTCACCAGCAGTGAAGCGAGTTAAATGGAGCCTAGGATTGGCTCTGGAGAGGGACCTTTAGACAAGGCAGATAAAAAACACGAGAGTTTAAAGTGGATACATCTTTCATATGACAAGAGCTTCCTGACTCAAGCTTATTATGAGATGGCTGGAATAAAGGGTTTACATGAACAAAACAGCACAAACAAATTATTCTACCAATAAATAAATAAATAGATTAATTGGCACAAAGAAAACGATTCACACTCAATTTTGCAGGTGCTTATCGCTTCTTTCGTGTCTCATATTTTTGGAAAATGCTTATCTGATCATGCGTTTGCTTATTTAGTTTTTGATTTATTTTTTGAGATTATTCTTTTTTTTTTTTTTTTTGACACTGGCTATTTTAAACTGCAGGGAGCAGACAGACCATATCTGAATGTTTGTATACATGTGACACTAATCTGATTTTTGTTCCCCTCCCTGAATCATGTGAACAAATCCTTTCAAATCCGATTTGCTTTACTTTCATATGTGGTCCTGGATTGGATACATTTCTGATTGGAGTCAAAACTGTCACATCAAAATTCATGTGTTTGTTGAACATAAAACAACACTGTTCATTCATTCAGTGCCAATAGCACCTTAAAAAAAATCCAAGAGAACCAGAGTAGGGCTGCACGATATATCGAAACAATATCGTTAGCGCAATATCACGTTCCCCGATATCATTATCGAAAGTCTCGCGATAATTATGCAATATATTTTTTTATGCGTCCCGTCCGACATGCAGACGGAGTACTGTAGGAAAATGAAAATTGAGCGGAAGTACGTAGAGTTACCGTGGCTATCGTGGAGCCTCTGCGGGAACATAAATCAGTGAAGAAATAGACCGAGACAACAAAACGAAGCAAAACCGCAAAAACGACCTAAAGAGAGAGTAAAGGGAGCAAAAGAAAGAACACAAAAGTAAGAAAATGAGTGTTGCTCAGGGAGAAGACGAAATAACAGAGATTGAAGAGGAAACTTCATGGTGCGTTCTATTATTTATCCGTGTCGGATTTCCGACTAGGTAGACAGACGTTGCCTAGCAACACGTACCAACACGCCCCCTTTCCTCGGATTTCCCAGCTCAGACGTCGGACAACCGTGAGAACACCGAGCAAGAATTCCAATACTGTGTGACTTTGTGTAACTGTGTTTTTGGACCGCTTTGGTTGTTTTGGTTTTGGTTGTTTAAATGACGATTTTAATCACTTGTACTACTGCAATACATTACTGCGTCCGTCTCACTGCCTGTGGGTATGGGAATCGGTCTTGTTGTGAGAGCAATATTGAAGCCTCGTTTCAAACAGGTGTTACTAACGTGGCTAGCGTTTCTAACAGAAGATAAACTAAAACATGAAATAAAGTGAAAATTTTAGAAGTTCAAATGGCTGCGTTTTGATAAGCGCCTGGTACTCGGCCAGTGCTACCATAGCAACAGCTTTCTGGGTGGTGTCCATGTTTTTTCTACGACTCGGACGCGCAAAACATACCAGAACGCGTGAAGTGTGGAAGTGGCGTCATATCCGAGGGCCGAGTCTGTTCGTTGACAATAATAGAACGCAGGGTCAGTTCTAGACGAAACTGGACAAGTGTAAATGGATCTGGTTGTTGAAACCACATATGTACATTTTACTCTTCCCAAAAATGCAAAAAAATAAACATGTGGGAGCGTGTTATAGGCTATAATGTTATAGCCAGATATGACGGCGCTACTGCTACTGCAATTACCGCAGATGAGCAGCTGAGCATCTAATCATCAAGCCAACGTGCAAACTATCACAAATCAAAGCAAAAGTAGGTCGCAGACGCTTACCACACAATCATCATCATCTTCATTAAAAGTAAAGAAATGAAATGATCTTACCAGTGCTGTTGCCGCTCTCTCTTATTGCGATCTTTGATTTTGATTTTAGCTGATGATTAATAAAATGCAGCTCATATCTGTTGCTTTCGGTGACGTGAACTCCATTAAATCTGCATATAGCGCGGGAATTGAAGATCGGATTTATATCCGTTTTGCGAAAACACATTTATGTGACCAGGTGTAGATGGAATTGTTTTGATAAATCAGATAGCTATCCAATCTGAGAAAACGCATGAAGTGGCCAGGTGCCGGGGAAAGTGCAAATTGCCATCTAAAGGCGTTGATGAGCCCTGTTTCTCTTGACATTTTTTTACTTGTTTTTTTAGATTCATTTTATTGTTTCTAACATTTCCTGTTCTATAGACATGCTGCTAATTTATTTATTTTTATACTGTACATCCAGTAAAACATGTCATGTTCTGTAGTAGACATGGTTATTATTTATTTATTCATGTTGTACCAGTCCAATATGTCTGTTGAAAATAAACCTTGTGTTGTAAGAATTTGTTTTATTTGTTATGAATCTATTTTGATGCGTTTTCCCATAACTTTTGTAAATGTACATATGTTTAAAAATATTGAAATTAATATCTATCGCAATATTCATTATCGATATCGCAATATCACATTTTTTTCAATTTTGTGCACCTCTAAACCAGAGATGGCAAAATAACACTTAATTGATATTGGGGGATATGATTCATTTAGGCAAAACTTGAGGGGTTATTTCACAACAGAGCTGTGTTAGCACATTAGTTTAATGGTGAGAAATGTGAGAACAATTCAAGAGGCCCAAAGGATAAATGAATACATGTGCATTACACAATATATAAATATTGTACACATACAAACACATATGTACAGCGTCATGTGTCCATGCATTGGGAGATAGCACTAATATAATTCATTCAGGCCTTAAGGAATCTGTTTGTTTAAACTTATCATATATACAGGTTACTGACAAACATGAATGAGAACCGTCCAAGCAAAAAGATAATTAAGGCCAATATGAACACAGCCACCATTTATCAAATGTGTATGTGTACTTTTTACTGTGATGACTATACCACCTTGATCCATTTTCATTTACACGATTACTTATATAAAAGAATACTTACTTTTTGAATAATATTTGTCCATTAAGTACAGCAGGGAGCAGTTGTCAGTAAAAACAGAAGAGCATCCCTCACTAGCACAAAGAAATCAAACACTAAACTGCCTCTGAGAACAGAAGCTTGAAAGAAGGTGGGAAAGACATAGAAGGTCAGGCAAACACAGTGTAAGGAGCATGTCTGGAAATAATAGGTTCTGAGATGAAACTGAAGCAGTAATGAAAGACAGTGCAGAAATGGGGATCTTTCGAGATGTATGGCTTTGATTTTTGTCAAGTATCATTTTGTATCTCTGCTTAAAAAACACAAACTTTGGGTGCAATATATTTAAAGGGCTGGCCCATTTAAAGATGAACTGAACTGAAAAAAATCAGTGTTGATAACATGTTGTTTATGACAATTAAAAGTAAATTACATTAAAAATGTTAACTAAAAATATCAATATAGCTTTTTTTAAGCAGCACAAAAATTGCGTTTGTTACGCTGGTAATTTCGATGACGTCACTGGCATGGTAGGACCCGCAAAGCTATATAGGCAACAGCTGCAGGTCCTATATATACACACGAAAATAAGTAATTTTAATGGCACGGGTTACGCATTTGAGCATGTGAGGGATAGGCCAGTAGTATCTGACTAGCACCACATGGACGACGACCAGTTTCAGGCTCCACATACAGTACAGGATCGTTTAGGGGAAGTGACTGGTGCGGGCGCGGGCGCTGCCGGAGCAAGGACACTGCACCGGAGTTGATCTGTTGAAGAGAGGTCAACCTGGAACATTTATTGATCGGCGCAAATGCATCACCATGCACCGTTTATTTCGAATGCTGTGCGGTGAGAGAGATGTGTTGGAGGAGGCTATGCTATCTCTAAGGGATGTGGGAGCTGAGACGCTGGAGCGCCCCACAAGTAGCTGGTATGTAACAGTGTATTTTACGAATTGGCGACTGGGCTAGGCTAGGCTAACTTGTTATATCCTTTTCTCAGACTGTTTAGGTTAACAACGTACCGGCAGTTCACTCTTTGGGCGAGGGGGCATTTGGGAAGGATGAATAAGATTCCGTTCCCATCCAGTGCAGTGAACTAACGTTACATCTTTTCCCCTCAGCCAAATATCAAGGATTCTAGTATGCGTTGGACTTGTAGCTAAATAAAACATTTGATATCAGACGCTTCATATACTCATTGACGTTTTCAACACATCTGTCTCTTGTACCTAGGATTAAACACTAGAAATCACGACTAGAATAATGTTGTTGACAAGGCAGGGGGTAGAGAGAAGCTAGCTCTGCTAGTGTTGGTTGGCAACGGAGTAGCCTACCATGCCAGTGACGTAGTCGAATGTTGAAATCCAACATGGCGGCGCCCGTGTGACAACAACAACATTTTCAACTTACCATTTTATCCCTTTTAACAAATTCTGCCATTTTAATAATTGTACCAATGAGATTAAATAAAATACATCTGTTACATCAATTTTTTTCAAATTTCAGTTCAGTTCATCTTTAAATAGCCAATGGACTTTAGTTACATCACAGCAATGAATCATGATTTGTTACTTGCTGGAAGTTTGCAAGGGGTAGGGCATTCTCATTCAATATTTTTTTTTTATTGAACAAAAATCTCTATAGTGCAGGATGAGTCATCAATATTTTGTTCCATTTTCCTGGAAGTCAAAGGCTTTAAAATGCACACATCTGCTAAAACTGAATCTTATATTTGTTAAAAGCCAACATTTAGGAGCACACTAGCATACAGATGACCTCAAAGCTAATGGCATGGACTAAAGCCACAAAACTCTCATTTTGATTTCCATAGGTCTTTAATATTAAGAGAGTACTGAAAGCATGCAATTTTGTAGCTTGATTATAGCAAGAAAAGTAAATACAGTGGTGCTTCCAAAAATTTGCCTTCTTTTGTTTATCTGCTCGACCAGCCTGACATAGCAACACTGAATCAGCCAATGGCATGGCTTTCAGGGCGGGGCTATCAGTATATCCAACCAATGACATAATTCTGAGAAAACTGTTTAAAAAAAAAAAAAAAAAAAAAAAAAAACATTATTTTTGTAAATTTTTATTTGCTGATGCTAGTGGTCCAAAAATGATACACTTCGCCTTTAAAGAACAGCATTTCATCTTGACCTCTCACTTAGCTTATTCACATTTAAACAGCCAGAATACTAACAAATGCAGTGTGAAGATAAAGAAGAACATGAAAAGTCCAGAATGGCTTGCTAAATATTTGTAGTCAATTACTCATCTTGTGAAATTACTCATACTTGTGGTCGGCTTGAACATTGTTAAATGACTTCAAAGCTGCTCTTGCCACAAAAGCAAAGCTTTGTAGTTTTGTGTTCAGGTCAGGTAGGCCAGCTCCTTGAGACCACATCCCCAGGGTGCAAAATCATACACTGACACACACCCTCACAAACAATTACCTAATTTTTCGGCTGAACAAGCCATGTTTCATAACAGATGGAAGCAGCACCTTGACATTTGTAGATCCATCTTCAGTGTACTGTACGTGCTCAAGATCCATCTGAGTATTTGATTGATGGATACAAGGATTCTCAGGCAACCTTGGAGTCCCCTGGCTGTTCGGAGGGTATCAAAGGCCCTGTGGTGGCTCCTAAAGCAAATGTAATGCTATAATGACCTTTCAGATGCAGGAGAGCAGGCTGAATATGCAAGAATAGCAAGGTCAGGTTAAGGGCACATATGTTGCCTTTGGATATGATGTCCAAGAGTCTAAGCAAGACTCCATATGTGGTTTGAAGGACAAAATATGTACTTGAGTACAGTGGACTTTGGAGAGGTGAAGAGAAAATACCAGATGTTTGGTGATTTCCCATCAGGAAAAGGAGGATGTGTGTTGGAGAGTGTGAATAATTTTTCTTCAGCATCATGACTTGATTGGTTATATTAAGTACTAAATGACTAAATTTCTCTTTAAATAACACCATTAGGCCTGTCACGATAACACATTTTGCTGGACGATAAATTGTCCAAGAAATTATTGCGATAAACGATAATATTGATAATAAACGATAATATTGTCGTTCTGAGACCATTTTCATCTAAAATACTGATAAATGGCATAATAATGCAGGTACACCTTTTCAAAGATCAATAAACTTTTATTTCTAAAGACTATTTAAATGAACAAAACAACCGAAAACAATAAAAGCAATGGACTCTCAGTCTCTGTTAACAAAAAAATGCACTTAATGTGTGACACTGAGAATCATATGCATCATGTACTGTGTGGTCTCATATGAGTATGTGCGCTAGTTTGTGAGTTTGTTTGTGTGTGTGTCTGTGCTCGCGTCTCATATGAGTACTGTATGTGCGTGGAGAGTTTTTGTGTGCGCGCGCGCGTCTCATATGAGTGTGCGCGAGTTTGTGTGTGTGTGCGCGCGTGTCTCATATGTGCGTGGAGAGTTTGTGTGTGCGCGCATCTCGTGAGTGTAGAGTTCGCGTGTATGTGCGTGAGCGACTTTATTGTGTCGTTGTGCATTTCATATGTATTTGTTTGAGCATTCAGCAGTATACATGTATGTGTGACTACTTATTATATGTGTATGCAAGTTTTTCATACATGTGTGCTGTGCGTGAATGAAGTTTGATTTAAGCCCTAGACGGCGCCTCATATGAGGGTGAGAGAGCGCGCGCGAGAGAGAGAGGGACAAGCGTAAATGGGCTCAGTAAAAAACCCCAATAATAATCAAAAACAACATTCGAAAATCAATGTGTGGCGGTCAGCGTTGATATTGTCATCCAGTCTCTTTGGTAGAGAGAGAGAGAGACGAGGAAAACAAACAAGCATGCAAATTAAAATTATCGCGGCTGGAAAAATTATCGAGCTCATTTTTTTTTAATCGTGCGATTAATTGATTTATTGATTATCGCAACAGGCCTAAACACCATCGATCGGGTGTTCTAGAGTTCTTCTACTGGACTCGAAAGTCCTAAATGTGAAGATTTCACATTTAACATACTAATCTATTGCATTATCAATAAGGACTGCAATTGAATTCACAATTAACAATCAACTATTCTACAGTCACTCTACAGTAAATCAATGGGAACCACACTGGAAAACAGTATTCTCACACCTATTCTCATTTTCAGGCCAATTTATAATTCACAATCATGACATTCAAGCACTTAGCATATATATATATATATATATATATATATATATATATATATATATATATATATATATATATATATATATATATATATAATTTTTTTTTTACATTTTTTTTTTTGCAGTTTTTTTTTTGCAGTTTTTTTTTTTTTTGCAGTTTTTAATTCATTGCGATTTTCAATTATCAGTTTATGCATTCTCTGGGAATTTAACAAATGGCCTTGACGCGCCTATTTTTCAGACACAGGAAAGCATCTCCAAGTTATAACTTACAACTTGCCTGAATTATGAACACATCAAAACATTTTCAACCAATATCTTTAGTGTATGCCATTCTAATTTTAACAGAGTGCTGCACGATTATTTGAGCAACCAAGTTTTTGTTCAGTCAGTTTCAGATTTACCCACCACTAAACATTACGTTTAAAAAACAAAAACATTGTTGTAGAAATCAGTTAAACAGCCCCTGTGGGCAGAATGAGCTACAGTGTAGACCAGAGTTTATGTCAATAATCATAAGCATGGCTCTGAGAGACTGAATGCCTTGCAAATTAGTAAGTTTTGTGAATCAACCTTCCAGTTCACAGAATGCCATACCACAGATTGACCCCAACATGTTCACATTATTAGCCCAGAGCATAAACCAACAACCCACAGAGTCAAGCAAGTCTTTCCCAGCACGTATTCCCTACTGTAGGTCTCAGTAATCAGAACTAATGCACTCTAAATGTATCAAGGAGTTAGAGTTTAAAGGTCAAATACATCAACTTGGAGGTCTGTTTTCAACTAAATTGTCAGGGTCAGTGTCGATCTGCTGGCCTAGTAAAACCCTGACCCATTTCAGCAGCCCTAAGCGTAAAAGCCCCCAGCTTTGAGACACTGTGCAGAAAAACTGAATGTTCTGCTTCACTAACCAGGACACCTAGTGAGAGACCTGACCCTCGTTTCTGTTTCTGATTCATCAGGTTCTGTGTGCACCACTCGGGGATGGGATTAGGAATGAGAGATACCAACTTTCTCCCTGGCCACGATGCCCCACAACTCCAGTAGTACTCAAATAGTAGATAGCTCTGGGTTTTTAGGGTTATAAAAACTGATTTTTTTTTCTTTAGTCTTCCATCATGTTACCAAAGTCAGCGTCATCTCATTGCCAATGAAATGAAGTAATTTTATTGAGACTGTAGCAAAAAATATACTTTAGATACACAATATTTTTACAAATATCATTAATCATGTTCATCATCATTTGCTACTATCAGAGGAGTACAAAGCTACATGATGCGAACACACAAAGTATTGAAAATTCTATTACATTATACTTGAGTACAAACACATATCCAAACCCATTTCATGCTTTCACTGATGGACCAAATCATCCACTCCAAACACGACTAAAGTTTATTATGTGGTATCACTATGGTAATATTAACCTGATTCTTCACATCATCATCCTTTGGAAGTGTATACAAAGAGAATTTACTTTTGCAGTGCTGAAAACAGCAACTTACTACAACTACAGTGTTTGAGGGCGGCTCAAAATAGAAATTGTTCGCAGGCAGCCAAAGAAGACCATAGGTTGGCAATATACACATTGCATTGTTAAATTGGTATGTTATGGAAAATGAGACTGGAACTACTGACGACTCCATTCAGTAGTTACTGTAAGAAGTGATTCTTTCTTTTGGGAGACAATAACTGTATTGGTCTTTAGACCTTTTACATTCACAAACAGCTATATTACATGTTACAAAGGTAACATTAAAAAAACACAAATACTATTGCCCAATTGTCTATTCATACTTCTAAAGTGCACTAGATACTTAAAGAAATCACCCACCCCCATCGTGACTCTAGGATAAGCCCTCGATGTCTACCCCAGATCCCAAGTACAAGTACATGAGCTCTCTGATGAAGACCCCATAGGAGAGAAGCTCAGCCCTCACTCTCGTCAACAAGGTCATGTGGACCGCCTGGTGGAAGATTAAATTACATTTTCTGTGGAGTGGATGCAGCGCCGTGGCTATTTTACTCAGACCCCCAAGGCCTCTCGCAGAGCGTCCCGTGGTCAGGGGCTGGCTAACATCGAACCTCTCTTTCATTGACATGCTTACACTCCCCATTAGACCTGCCCTGCTTTGGCCATTGATTTATTCATCCACACTGCAGGGGGCTAATAAGCAGCAAAAGCAGAAAGACCAGGGTTTAATTTTCCAGGGACAAAGGAGATATTGAGGCAATTACAACGGTGGGAAAGACGGGGTACGCGTTAAGCTTTGAAGGTCACCAATTGCTGCCTAAATGACAGGAGAGAAAAAAAAACACCACTTCAATGGAATTTTCATGATGCATAATACAAAAACGGCAGAAATTGGCATGTGGGTGATGCATTATCTTGCTGCGCCGTTTGGCATTTTCTGATATGAATATCTACATACGTGCTGAATTGATTGAGACTGGCTGATAGCCGATCGATGGCCTGCACCACGGCAGGAAGTTATCGGCACGATAAGCTTCCTGTGATCTCTCTTAAGGATGGCAGTAGATAAAAGTTAACAGTGACACTAAATAAATAGCTCATACTTAGTCATATAAAATCAAAAAAAGTTCTTGAATGCATGTTTCTGATCTTATTTGTGAATGTTTCATGCTTGTTTCTCTCCCTTTTTTCATGCTTTATTGCAGTTATGAATTTAAACTCTCTCTCTCTACCTCCATACACTCATATTTTTAGTGTGATTGGCTAAAAAAAAAAAAAAAAAAAACAGATAGAGTAAAATAAGGTTTATCTGATCAGAGTTCTATATAGACGTATCACAATAATATTGTTATTGTGAATTATTTTGACCAAGATAATCGTGACAGGTCTAACCCAAAGAGACTTACATTGCATTGGACCAAGTGTTGCACACACGTCCTGATAAAATGAAGTCAAAACATTGGTGGCTGGCTGCAGTATAGGTTATGAACACCTGCCCTATCCAAGTAATCGAATGGGACGTGACTCAAACTTAAAAAATCAAATTACACGATGTCCAAATGACCTCATTGGCGCAAGATGTCAACAGCCAGTTCTGGAACATTTTGGCTTAATTTTACTACAGTGGAAGGAAGGGGAGACACTTCATCTTTTTTTACAGTCTACAGTCATTGAGCATATACATTTAAAAAATAATATTAATAACCAGTTCATGCATTCCTTCGGAATTGAACCCATGACCGTAGCGTAGCTATCATCATGGTCTACTGTTTGAGCTATCTGTACAGGAAAGCATGCCCAAGTTCAAAGCTCAAAATAACAAGTTATGTTTCCAGCTTAAGATGGTTTGTTGGTCTTAAATGGTTTAAACTGGTCTCCAAGCCCATCAACGCTGCTTTTCTGATGTTCTCCCAGCCTAGCAATCAGACCCAAAACTCCTCCAGAACCATCTAACAGACCAGCCTTACCAGGCTGGGAGACCAACAAAGACCAGCAAACCAGCTTAGGCTGGTTCAAGGGCCGACTCTACTCCAGTGCACACTTTCCACAAACCCTCAATTCCTGATGGATAAAATCAAATCCTGTCCTACTTTTTTGCTTCGAATATCATTTTCACTTTGAAATATTATATTACAGAAATACAACATTCACACCAACAATGTTTTTCCACTCAATGCAATACAGCGTACTCGAGAAAAATAAGACATCTTCAAACAAAAAGAAAACCAACTTTCCAGACAACATTTACAGTAACAAGTGAGGGAAAGACGAAGTTAAAATAAATAAATAAATAAATAAAGGGAGCAAGATGGGAAAAATATAAAAATTAGACATGAGAGAAGTAGTAACCATGGCAACATCACTGAGAGTTTTATATCAGTTAAGTTTGAGAGCTGAGGGCTTTTTGCAGTTGTTTTCGTCCAACAGGCTTCTCCAGAGACCCTTAAAGAGCATTCCTGAACACAGAACAAATGCGCTACACAGAGACACAGAGAGCAGCTTCAATAAAACACTATACACACATGACTTTATAAAGGATTCTGCTGACCGATAATAACAAGCTGCAAAGTAACATGACAATGATCTGAGTAGGGCTAAGTATCGCCAATTACACAAGCATAACATACAAATTATGATACATATTCATATAAATATGGTGTAAATCAAATCATTACAAAAATTATTTTGTGCCAACACAATTATTGAATAGAGAATTACAAATCTGATATTTAGATATATTTATGAGTTGCTTACAACTCTGTCTGTTGGTATGTATTTTGTTCTGTAAGTCCAAAGTTGTGTTCTGGCCATGTTACATACATGTCCAAGACAAATTTCCCAGAAATAGGACTATAAAGTATATTAAAGGGGAACTATGCAGTTTTTTTAGCTTAACTGAACAGCTTTGGAGTTATAGGAAACGAGATTCTGACAGCGTGAGGAACAGGACAAGAGTCCCACTCGGTCAGGCTTTCACTGTTAAAGTTGATTCCTGCGATTATCATGAGTATACTTGTCAATATCTCACATAATTATCAGGACATAAATAAGCCTACACATTGTAAATAGTGTAAATGAGCGCAATTTGCAAACTATTATGATAAATTGCAATAATCATGTCAAACGACATCATAACGGACATTGTTACGAAATAATGTG
This sequence comes from Gila orcuttii, assembly GCA_026230005.1. Taxonomy (NCBI): domain Eukaryota; kingdom Metazoa; phylum Chordata; class Actinopteri; order Cypriniformes; family Leuciscidae; genus Gila; species Gila orcuttii. The sequence goes on along the minus strand of JAPDVR010000010.1, from coordinate 7,357,021 downwards.
ACGTACATGTAACTTTATTGATGTCATCTGGCATTTTGTAATGTTTACATTACACTTAAAAAACACAAATGAAATTATACAGTAGGCCTAGTCTATTGGCTATTTACTTGTAATTTAGCTGCAATCATGTAAAAACGTTATAAGCCATCAAACGCGGTAGGCTACTTTATTATTATAAAGTGCCGAGACGCTCTGCGTGAGTGGTATTTACGACAGTAACGTTAAATACAAGTACTCTACAGCGACTCTAGGGGTCACTGTTTGACAAAAACGGAATTCCTGCATAGTGTGCCTTCAAATTAAATTAAATTCAATTCAATACATGTCTTGTGATTCAGCAACATGTGATCCATCACAATATCATAACTGGACTGCGATTGAAAAATCAGTGTCTGAATCTGTGAAGTCTCTTGTGTGGTTTGCTTCATTTTCATCCAGCCAGGAGCTTCATGGAAAATACGCTGTGATATGAATGCACACAAATAACAATTGAAGGAATCACGATACATATCGATACATGATTATATCACCACACCCCTAAGATAAAATATATTTTCCTTCACAATAAGCCATCTAGGCACATTTTTCTTGAGGCCTGGTCTGTGTGTGCATGGCCATTGTGTGGTGTTTTGCTAAAAGGAACATTTCCTTGCCTTTGGGGCATCGTGATATATTCATAAGCTTTGAGAGTGACGTTTATTTAAGGTAGGAGAGAACAAACCAGTGACATGTGTGTGATTTCTCTACAAGACAGCGGGTGCTCAAACAGCAGTCACAGCAAGCAGTCACAGTGCGCCAACCCTCAACCCTTTCATAATTTATTGATGTGTGATGGCCTGTTCGTGCGGCAGGACACCGGAAAAGTAGGAACAAGGTTTTTTTCTTTATTTAGGAACACAGAGACACCATGAAACAACAGTTTTTCACAAGGAAGAGCATCAGAATGAGTCATCAGTGTGACCAAACTGTTATGAAAAAATTATATATATATATATATATATATATATATATATATATATATATATATATATAAAACACATTTATTATGTATTTTATATACATTGTTAAACAATTTTATATTTTTTTCATTCAAAAGAAATATTTATAATGTATACAATTATTATACGCACACACACACATACACACGCACACACACACCAACACACACATACTTCTATTAAGCTTTATTTTTTATTTTATTTATTTTAGAACTTCAACCTAAAATTATTTTATTTCAGTTAATTTCCAAGGATTTTTTTAATTGAAATTTTTCAGGTAATATTTATATTTTATTTTAGCTTTATTTCAATTAATGAAATTTACGATTGAATTAACGATTTTTAATGTTTTCAGTTTTAGTTTTAGCAACACTGCTTGATGGATGCAAACCAAAAGATAAAGTTATTCACAAATAAGTACTGCATAAGTGCAAACCAGCTTCACATTAGCCCCTTTCACACAGCGCGTTGATCCCAGGAAATTGCCAGAACACCTTCTGTGTGAACGCAAACACGACCCGGGATTGATGCCGGGATCGATGCCGGGTTGGGGACCTAGTAACATTGCCGGGATCAGTCCCGGAACGTGCGCTGTGTGAACAAAAGCCGTAATCAATGTCGTGTCGTAATGATGATGCTGAAGTGAAGTGAAAGCAGGATAGTGAAACGGTACGTAATGCGCTAGTTTATGATCGAATCAGAGAAAAAAAATGCACAAGTATGGTTTCTACTAAACGCTGCTGAGACATTACATGTCACACCGATGTCTTTATGGAATTTTTACGGGTTGTGTGCGAACGCACACTCTCTGATTCTGGAAAATCACTGGCAGTGTGAATAAACCAAAATCAAACGAACCCGGGTCAAATCCCGGGTCACTTTATCCGTGTATTTTCCGGAATCTCTGTGTGAAAGGGGCTATTATGTAACACTATAACATATTTAATAAAGGAGGAAGCAAATACTATTATAAAATGGATAGTTCCTTTTTTTCCCCATTTTAATGCAGTAAGTTGTTGCTTAGCAACTGTAAACACCAAAACTCAAAACTTTAATAATAATAATAATAATAATAATAAACAGCTCTTCTCTTCTCTTTCCTCATCTCGCTCAACATGCCACTCAATATTTCTGCATTATTTTTTTCATCGCTCTCATGTGTGAATAATGTAAGGCAGTCCTTCCTAGTGGCAGCTTCACAAACATAACTAGAACATAGTAAAACAGATTCATGCATTTCTAATGTCACATGGTATATACCACCAAACCAACAAGACTTAATGGATAGAGTACAACATACTATTATCTGGGTGGAAACACACTGGCACACACAAAAGCCTACATTTGAAGTTACACACTTAGACACATGCAGAAAGGATTTGGCACATCAATAATTCAAATGGATCCTGAAACAGGTCGTTTGAGCTCCTCTAATCTGTCGACTGTGAGGCTGTTCTCTCTTGTCGGCTCCGTCTCATCAGCCAGACTCTGCCATAACGCTGCCATTAACCAAGCGACACCTGCAAACTCTGAGACTTATATCAAAAGCACTATTCAGACAGGATTACTTCTCCCAATCACGACGGAGTAAAATTTTGAACACAGGACGTTTCATGTACTCATTCAAAAGGGACTGGGATCTCTGTAGTTATTATTATAATGGGCGTACATGTAGCATGAAACCCATTGATTTAAAACTTAAGGTGAGGATTATACCTGACTCTCCGACTACACAGCCATTTGAGCATTTTCTGTGATTAGACTTTAAAGATTTGTTTTGCATAAAAATGGTAATTAATTGTATGCAGGTTGTGTGGGATAATGCAGACAAGTATAATTCTAAAAAGTAAAAATTAAATTAAATTAAAATAAACCAAAAATGAAATACCTATAGGTTAACCTAACTAACCTATAACCTATACCTATAGTTTAGTATATATACTAATATGTATATATATATATATATATATATATATATATATAAAGAGTATATCATTACCATATCCTTTACATTCCATGGATCATTTAAAAAAATATTTCAACAAATGTGATGGAAACCATTTGTGAAGCTCTTCATCCATCTGTCTCCATCTGCGGTAGGTCATACCTGTGTGTCTGACCCCACATGAACCTTGTGTCAGTATCCGTGTGCCAACCCCATGCCCCCGAACCTTTTTTCACACTGGGCGAGGGCTGAAATGTCACCATCTGTTAACTCCAAACGTGCACTGAGACAAAGTTCCCTCTTAGCAGAGGCCTAATAGAGCAGCTGGAGAGCAGGAAAAAAAAGAGGTCTCCATCTCCCCTCAGCAAAAGTGTGAATATTTATTAGTATGAGTCTCTCCTCCGCACCCATTTTCGCTCGCTGCGTTTGTTAGCAGCCCTGTAATACATCCCCTTTGCTCGACTCTGAAACGATGGGCTTCTCTTTAAGCGCTCGGAGGTGGCCCTAACTTCAGCTCCAACACAAGCACTCCAATGACCCAATTAATCTCAGCTACACACCAGGACTCATCAGATGCTTTTTCCGGTGCCAGCAACACATTCCTGCTGCACATTTTATGGCAAGCATAGAACATCAATCGAGCATTTCCTGCATAACTGGAATTTAATTTCATGACACAAAGAACTGATGTTTAAAATATTATTGCATTTCAGTTGCATGGAATGGATTGTGTCCTGCAAAACAATCAAGCATATTTTCCTCTGATATAAACTCACCGGCCACTTTTTTAGGTAAACCTGTTCAACTGCTCGTTAATGCAAATATCTAATCAGCCAATCACATGGCAGCAACTCAAAGCATTTAGGCATATACACATATGCTGCGTACAAAATTACATACTGTATAGTAGGTATTACATTTGGTTTGAAACTTACTTTGTGAAAAAAAAATGACATTCTATACAATATGAATGCTTGTAGCATGAATAAAATTCGGTTGTAGGCAACTATGGCGTCAGTTGCGTTGCATCACCTCCATTCAAGAATTCAAGCTCCCATTCAGTCAGTAATGTTTAAAGTTATGTCGATACTGACATATTAGGGACTCACTTGGGAGCCCAATACATCAGTATAGACGTAACGTCTCCTTTAGGGAACGAGGGTTGCATCAGTAACCAAGACATTCCCATTTAGTCAGTCAAGTTTGATGTTACGTCTATACTAACGTATTTGGCTCCAAGTGAGACCCCAATGCCTCAGTAATCGAAGTAAAGTCTCTGTTCCCTATTTCAGGGAACCAGTGTTACATCAGTAACAGAGATGTTTTTCGTGTCTCGCGAAGAGAAACACAGACTACAAATTAAGGATGTACACATATGAAAATTTACCGATAATTAATAAGTGATAATTATTTATATTTGAAAGCCAATAACCAATATATTGATTTTTTTTGAGTGCCTGATTACAAACACAAGTCTTACCATTAAAAGCCATGTCTCAAGAACACAATTATAATGTTCTCATTATAATTTTATGTAACCTATATGGCAGACTTTGTCTGACAGTTTTTTTTTCAAGTGATTCCTTTTTTGAAGTGATTCCAATCATATTTCAAGCAATTCAAAACTACAAGGCTAACAGTGTGCATTTTACGTGTCTAGGCTAAAGGAAATAATCCATTATTTATCGGCTTTAACATATCGGCCAAATGTTCTTATCGGGCCAATAATGATAACTTTAAAAATTAACATATTGGCCGATATCGAAATAGTGGCCGGTATATCATGCATCCCTACTGCAAATACTTTACCAAGTCTCAAGTCGTCCAACTGTCAAAGATTGACGTCAACACACCGAAAAAATAAGTAATGTACACCTTGCAGATGTAAATTGGATAAATAACTGCCCAGACATCCATCCATACAGTATTTTTATTTCATGATGAAAACATCACAGAAGCATAGAAGTATGAAATGAACAAAGGTCAATATCACAAATAACAAGTCTGATTCGATGCTTTGATTTTTCTGGCTGATTACTGGCTGATTTTAGGAGCGGAATGAACGAAACTAACAATAGCCAATTTAATGATCAAGGTATTTGTGTGTATTTCGACCAGCAGGGACAACATGCGAGATTCATTCGAGGTTCCTGAATCTCAATCGATATTTTATTGGTTAAAGTTAATGGAGAATATCTCGTATTTTTCCGTGGGAGCTGGAGCCTATGCATCATGGGTAAGTGTCCATCGAATGCGCAATTCAGAATCTCGCCGAAAGTAGTTGATCATCTGGTTACTTTGCGCCTACTGTTTTAATAAATTCTATGAATTTGGACATACTATTCGGCACACATACTGTTTTTCACCTAGTATGGAAGTTGGAATTGTAGGCTGCTGAAGTTCAAACTGAGCACCAGAATGGGGAAGAAAGGTGATTTAATTGGCTTGGCATGGTTCCTACTTTCATCAGGAAAATGCAGCATGTCACACAGATCAAATCATCTCAAACTAGGGTTTCTTGAACATGGCAGTTCATTATACTCAAATGGCCTCCACAGTCAACAGATCTCAATCCAAAAGAGCACCTTTGGGATGAGTTGGAACAGGAGATTCACATCATGGATGTGCAGCAGACAAATCTGCAGCAACTGCGTGATGCTATATGAACCAAAATATCTGAGGAATGTTTCCAGCACATTGTTGAATCAATACCATGAGGAATTAAGGCAGTTCTGAAGACAAAATGGGGTCCAACCCAGTATGAGCAAGGTGTACCTAATAACGTGGCCAGTAAGAGTGTATTCCAAAATGGTTCTTTAGCACCAAATTGCGCCGATTCTGTGCAAGGTCTTGGTGAGACACTATCAGGGTAGTCAAACACTATCAAGATGAAGCACCCTTACAGTACAGCTCTGACAATTTTTAATGTGTCTGCAACTACTCATCATGACAGGCTGGGTGAAAAGATCTTCATTTGAGACTCTGCGTCTTTCCCATCTCCATGTCGGGCCATAGGAGAGAAACAAAAAGAGGTTCAGCAATCACACGGAACAGTGTGCAGCGTGTCGACAGCTTTAGATTAAAGCAAAATCTATTCTGACGAGGGAGTGCCATGAATATAACCCGCCGCACGGCCAGCCTGTGAATTTAGGCTCTCTAAATGCTGCAATCTCATTTGCAAGCCGAAGCAGAGACTGGCGTCAATCCTTTCATGGGCAAGAGCGTATAACAGAACATTGATCAAATGAGGGTGCATGAAGAGATGTCACAAGGGATGTAATCTTTAAGAACAGGGTCTAAAAACGCAATTAGAAAAAGGGCAGGCCAGGGTAAGTCAGAATAGTTTTGAAAGTCCAAGTTTTGGAGCAGGATTAAACATCCGCATATCTTTAATGCAGAACATTTATGAGGAATGCAAGAAAAGAATGAGATGTAAAGAATGGAGGTCCATGGGGGATTTTTCTGTGGAGGCTATGTAAATTATTATTGATAAAACCAACTAGAAAAAAAAAAATACACTACCAATTAGGGTCCGTATTTTATTTATTTATTTATTTTTTCAATTAAGGCGAGACAGGGCAGGCAAAAACATCGTTTTTTTTTCACTGGTCAATTTTGAGATTTTGGGATATTTGTCTTCAATAACATGTCTTCTTTCAGACTTGTGGTGAAAAAAAGTCTGAAATACACATTTAGGTCTTTATTTTACTACACTTTGTCTGTTTGCGTCTGTAGATTTCTCATAAATTCATCAAAACTTGTCGTTATAAATCATCATGCTGCTCCGCGATCGCGATCTGCACCCTGTCATCACACACACCGTTAGAAAGCTCTCTCTCTCCTGAACAAGACTGCCGGATCCAAATATGGTCATTTCCTTTTCATCAGCAACCAATCGCGAAAGTAAAAGGGGGGATTTTACTCTAAATGCGCAATCTCATTGGCTGATGCTAAATCTTTAAAGCCCGTTTTCTCAAAATGACTTTTCTGTCATACTCCAAGTCCGAAATCTCCAGTTCAGTAGCACCTATATACACCAAACTTTCCAGTCTTGTACCTAGTTATATTATGAAGACATTTACAGAGGGATTTGTAAATATATTATTCGTAGCCTGATTTATATAACATTTTATTCCCAAAAACATGGCGAAAATCATTTTTTTAAGGCTATTGGCAGTATATTCTGATTTACAGGATAACAAAAGTAGATATCCATAAATCCCTCTGTAATTTTTTCCCCATCTGATATGTGAACACAATGAAAAAATAATTTTGAACTTGGCTTTGTCCAATACTCAGATTTTGTTTTTTAAAATATATGCAAAATAGCGCATATTTAATTAGACAATGCCTCTTTTGCATATTTAAACATTAAATTACAGAAAACTTGTAATACATTTTTTTTCTCATCTTAATGTAGGTAATCAACTGGCAAAGTTTCATGGTGATATCTGATAGTTAAAAAAATTACCCTATTCACCTGTAGTGTCTCGCCTTAAGGTAAGGATGCATTAAATTGTTCAAAAGTGGCAGTAAAGAATTTTTTACATTACAAAATATTTATATTTCAAATAAATGCTCTATTGAACTTCCAAAATTTTCCGGATTATTTAATAAAAAAATATCATTAAATTAATTCATTATTTTTATAAAAAAGACAAAATATTAAGCAGCACGATTGTTTTTAACATTCATAATTGCAAAATGGTTTATTGAGCAGCAAATCACTATATTAGCATGAATATATGGAGAATCATGTGACACTGAAGACTGGAGTAATGATGCTGAAAATTCTGCTTTGACATCACAGGGGTAAATTAAATATTAAAATAGAAAAACTGAAATAATATTTCACAATATAAATGATTTTACAGTATTTTTTATACCTTTGTGAGAATAAGAGACTTCTTTCAAAATCATTAAAACATTATTACGGACCCCAAACTATTGAATCCTGCATACACTACACACATTATATACATGTGTATATACTGTATGGATCAGTTAGGTGTACCCTGCAGTAGGATTATGACATGAGATATGATATGAGCAGATTTTAAAACACAAGTACTGGTGCTTTTAAGGTCTGTCAAATGTGCAAAATATTGCAGATGGAGTTAAGAATCACCAATTGTACATGGGGATGTGTGTGTGGTATCACTAGTGTCATTATGTTTTGATTGGTATGACCGCACAAATGGATGCATTCCAGTAAGAGTCCAGAGAGAGAGAGAGAGAGAGAGAGAGAGAGAGAGAGAGAGAGAGAGAGAGAGAGAGAGAGAGAGAGAGAGAGAGAGAGAGAGAGAGAGAGAGAGAGAGAGAGAGAGAGAGAGAGAGAGAATTCTTTCCTCAACACTCAATCATCAAAACCTCCCTCCAAATAGCACTCACAGTCAATGAGAGAGAAACAAAAAAAAAAGTCCATGCACAAAACAGAGAGAGGTTGCTTACATTAGGACTAAATTAAAACTCCAAATTAGAGTAGCAAGTGGAGAAAGTGCTTCATTTGGCAAGATGGAATAAAGTGTATGCAAGAGAGAGAAGAAGAGAGGAGAAATAAAGATTAAAAGGGTCGAGGAGGAGTAGAAGAAATTAAATAAAGTCCCTTAGAGGGGACTTCACTGCAATGTTATTGGTTTTTCTGCTGCTTTTTTCTATTGTAACTGGACATAAGAGAAAGCTAAATGACAGACTGTTACCCTTAGTCCATTCAGCCCACCTCGCATGCAATTATATGACAGATGAACTGCAGTAACAACCTTCAGATCTCACATACAGATACTTTATGCTCTACCTGACCCTTAAAAGAAATACAATCTACCAAAATTTTAACACACACACACATTATGACATTTGCTGCATCCGAAATAGCATACTGAAGGTACTACATTTGGTTTGAAACTTCTTTCACGACCTCTAAAAGAGTATGTTCTATATGGTATGAATGCGAGTGAATGAAATCCGGATGTACTACATCCACCACGATGTCATTGTCACTTGACCTGCGATGTCGGTTGTGTCGCATCAACTCCATTCACAAATCAACTCCCGCATCCATCAAATTCACACTTCAGGATCACGCTGGAAGTAGTGCAGTAGGTCTATACCTTTCACCTCCTGTTTTATGAATACTACGAATTCGGACATACTACTTGTCTCTCATACTGGGGGCTTTTAACCCTGGGTCATTCTAAACCCCGGGTAAACAATCCTGGGATATCTTGCTTCACGTTTCACACTGCTCATAATTTACCAGGGGATAACAATTAATCCTGGATATTCAAAAGCTAACATTTTCACACTAATCGTAATTTACCCGGGGATAACAATTAATCCTGGGTATTCATAAGCTTCAATGTAATGTTTCACACTGTACATTCCTAAACCCAAAAACAGCGGGGTTAACAAAAACAGTGCTAACCCTGCTTCAGAGGTGCTGAAACGTGTGAATCGTTACTTTACCAGGGGTTAAAATTGGTGTTTAGAAGGAGATAACCCTGGGTTAAGAGCTAAGCATATTTTGCAAAAAAAAAAAAATTCTGCATTTTTACATTTTCAAAAAACATTATTCGGGAGAATTATAAGGTGTTTTCCTCATGGGCAGGGCAGTCCTTAAGGCGGTGCAACTGGTGCGAACACACCAGTCCCCGCGGTGAACATGAACAAACCAAAGTGTACACTTCAAAAAAAAAAAAAAAAAAACATTTAACGTTACTATGCTATGCAGCATAAAGTGTCCTTGGTGGATGATATCTCGCTATAATGCATATGGTTCATTTTTTTTTCAGCTTATGAGTCATTTCTACAGAGTAGTAATCATTGCACTCATTCAATATTTGCTTGCTTTTCTCTAAACCTCTCATGAAATTTGTTTTAGATCATTAGATGTGACATTATGATGCCTTTGAAGCCTGTTTGAAACCTTAGGAGGTGCCTTCATACACCAAACACTGCAGTGAGGCAGCTACCTTTGGTTTCGGACACAGCGACAGTATGAGTCAGAATGAAATTTCCCATCTCAGAATGCACTATATGCAGTAGTGGTCCACCTTGCTGCCATGCGTATTTGATCTGTTGTAGAAGTAATTATTTATATTGCTTTGTTGGTTCATTCATTTCTGTTCTAAACAGCCTGGCACCTTCCCCCTCTCTCTCTCTCTCTCTCTCTCTCTCTCTCTCTCTCTCTCTCTCTCTCTTTGTCTGACAGTGTGCTGTGGTTCTGGGTGCTGCTGACGCTGCAGGTATGTGTTGTATATTTGATCTGCGGTAGGAGACGAGGAGATCAGATCAATGGCTGCTGCATCATCCAGACAACAGCTCAGCAGCATTCAAATGAGAAGACCCACAGACATGGTGAGGGAGGGAAATAAACTCGGGAAGAAAATGGGAGAAAGCACACAATGTGTACAGATTCTCCTAAAAGTTTGCAAACTTTATGCATTTGTTCCAAAAAGTTTGACGATGGAATGATGCAAAGCTAACAAAGCCATCAAGGCATGATACGTTTGCAATTTATTTTTTAGCAATATGGTGTTCTTCGTTTAAAGTGCACAGGAAACAAGAAACATTTCTACACACTGAAAATGTTGCAGGATTTAATTTGAATTGCAAAGAAACTGCAAGTAACTTTGAATTAAACATGACATTTTGATGTAGAAAAAACTGAAAAAGTATTTTCTTGCAAAAACCTATTACTGTCATTTTGGTTTTATTTATAACTTCGAAAAATCATTCTGTAGTGTGTAGGGGAAGATGTTAAGAACAATGTGCATTTAGTTTTAAATTGTAACATTTAGATATAAGTTTAGCAAGCATTCACCAATGTAAGGGTAATAGAAACATGTACTAATGTAATACAATGAGCCTCCTTACATCGGACTTGTGTAGTGGAATAATTGAATAACCAATCACAAATGAAGCAGAATATCTGTAAAAGAGATCAATCCAGTACATTTAAACTAAATTTATTATATGACTTATATTCAGGCCTATGAATATATACATACATCTAGTCATCCATATTTTTAATTAAAGATGTATCATATTAGTGACTATGAATAGTATACTATGAATTCACTCAAATAGCATATGCCTGAATACATATAACTAAATTACTGAATAATAACCTCATTCATTATAATAAAGGATAATAAAGCTAGTAACAACATGCCACTCGGGGCCCTTTTCATTTCAAAATAAAAACAATATTTTATTTAACCATACAAATGTTCAGAATGAGTAAATCTCACAAATGTTGATATTCAGAGGCAATGAAGAGCATAGCCATTGATCAACTGTGTTGCAATGAAATTGTGAGCAATCTATGGTCAAGAGATCCAATTAATAGGCGTTTTTTTTTAATTTTCAGATTATTTTTTATGCAATTTAAAAAGTATTTTACATTGAACTGAACTAACATTCTTTTTTATCAATACTGAATAAGAATATTATTCAATGTATAATATTTGAGCTCATCATTGATCACTGAGGTTGATCCAATGCATTATGGCATTGACTAGTCTGTTGAAGTATACTTTACATGTAATGCAGGCTTTAAATTTGGCCAAAATAGGTATATTAGAAAACAACATACTGCTGTGTCTACCTTTCTGGTGAGTTGACCAAAGTAGTCTTTCTGTTTGAGATAGTTAGGAAGCCTGGTGGCAACAGCAGCGTCCAAAAGAACAGTGAAGTACAGTGAAGTATCCGAAAATGTCTGTGTATGCATGGTGAAAACACACATTGCTTACTGCTGTCAAGGGCTTGTGCATCTCTGGCCACCTTGATGGACCTACATGAATGTAGAGAGAGCAGATGCGATGCCCTCTGCCCTTCCCATCTCAACTAAACTGACATCCTGCAGAAAGATGTTTCACTCCCCTCTCATCACTCCACAGGTCACCTCACCAGGGCCACGGGTCATCATAAGTTGTCATGGTCGTGGAGATATGCAAGACTTGTCAGAGTTCAAGCTTCACATCAAAAAAATGCGCAGTGCTTGAGAGTCTGACCTCAGAGCAGAATAATTAATGTCAGATCACTCAAGAGAGCTTTTCCAAAAGCAACCACTGAAAACGTATCATGAAACTCTCACCCATAAATCATGACAAGAGACATCAGGTGAGTGCTCTCAAACTTCATCGACCATGAGACAGTTACCATGAACAAATATGATGCATCACGCCTCAGGATCATCTAGAGATATGAACAGTATCAGAGTAAACACAGCATTAAACACACCCGAAAAGATTGTGTACTATTTTGTAATGTTTAGTACCATGCTTTAGTCGTGCCCTAGCAGTTACCTTGTATGCTAATATTTGGATAAAGCTATGCATTGGATTTACCATTCTTAACAGCAGTTGTTCATATAGTCCACGACAAAAAGGTTTAAGATAAACGATTTCAATACTGCCATCTTTGCTCACTTTTTGAGCCCAACACCTAAGCTGTAAATGTCATGTGACTAATCACACTGAAGCTGCATAATAATATACTCAACATTAATACTTTATTTTTAAGTCTGCAATGTACACAGCTCCTAGAGGGACATGGTGATGGAAAAAATAATGAAATGGGAGAAAAAAATAATAGGTCAATGCGTTTGCGTGCTCTCGCAAATATTTTGAGTTCCTCCACATATTGTCTGCGAATATAAAGTTGACAATTTTTCCTCCCATTTCATACTTTTACAATGATTCCATTCCAATTTTATAATGGCTTTTTTCAGTCAAATTCATTAATTTACATAATTTAGCAGATGCTTTTATCCAAAGCAACTTAGAAATGAGGAATACAAGGTTAGTTGGTCGTTCACTCAGGATCTTTGGCATTCGTTGCAGACCTGTATTGATCCGGAACTTACCAGAGTAACATTGGTCAATATTGGACTAACATTGTGTCAAAACCACTACTTTTGGAGTTTCCCATAATTTCCTGTCGTCTTTCTACAGTTAGCAAATGATACAGTTACCCCAAAAAAATTAAATAAATAAATAAATAATAATATCTATCCATCCATCCATCCATCCATCCATCCATCCATCCATCCATCTATCTATTAGGGATGGGACGGTATGAAAATTTCATATCACTATTATAGTGACCAAAATTATCGTGATTATCAATATTATCACGGTTTTGTTAAAATGAGATGAAAGTGTTCAAAAAGAACTGATGCTCACACTGAAAACATTTCAACAAGTTTTATATTTGAAAATCAACAAACAAATAAAACAAGCAGCTCTATGCACTTTTTAAAGCAAGATTCTGTGGCATTTCCTTCCTTATAATGTTTGACAATTTAGTGGAATAATTGAATAACCAATCACAAATGAAGCAGAATGCCTGTAAAAGAGATCAATCTAGTACATTTAAACTACATTTATTATATGACTTATATTCAGGCCTATGAATATATACATACATCTAGATGTCCATAATTATTTTTAATTAAAGATGTATCATATTAGTGACTATGAATAGTATACTATGAATTCACTCAAATAGCATATGCCTGAAAACATATAACTAAATTACTGAATAATAACCTCATTCATTATAATAAAGGATAATAAAGCTAGTAACAACATGCCACTCGGGGCCTTTTTCATTTCAAAATAAAAACAATATTTTATTTAACCATACAAATGTTCAGAATGAGTAAATCTCACAAATGTTGATATTAAGAGGCAATGAAGAGCATAGCCATTGATCAACTGTGTTGCAATGAAATTGTGAGCAATCTATGGTCAAGAGATCCAATTAATGGGCTTTTTTTAATTTTCAGATTATTTTTAATGCAAATTAAAAAGTCTTTTACATTGAACTGAACTAACATTCTTTTTTATCAATACTGAATAAGAATATTATTCAATGTATAATATTTGAGCTCATCATTGATCACTGAGGTTGATCCAATGCATTATGGCATTGACTAGTCTGTTGAAGTATACTGTACATGTAATGCAGGCTTTAAATTTGGCCAAAATAGGTATATTAGAAAACAACATACTGCTGTGTCTACCTTTCTGGTGAGTTGACCACAGTAGTCTTTCTGTTTGAGATAGTTAGGAAGCCTGGTGGCAACAGCAGCGTCCAAAAGAACAGTGAAGTACAGTGAAGTATCCGAAAATGTCTGTGTATGCATGGTGAAAACACACATTGCTTACTGCTGTCAAGGGCTTGTGCAATGACCGTCGTCAATAGCAACGCATTATAACTCAGTGCACATCCATGTATCACAACGGACGCGCTCTCTCATTTCATTCAAATACAACTTGCTGTCTTGCGTCACCATTTTTGATTGTTTTGAAAATTAAATCAGAGTTGATTTATTGTTTACAGAGTTTGATAATATTGTTGTGATCATCTTGTCTGGATGAGTTTTGTCCGCTGTACAAAATGGATTTAACGGGTAAGATTTAAAACATTAATCTCAATTCAATATGTCCCCGTAATTATGTGGTAAAAAAAAATCAGTGTAATAAGTGTTCAATGAATATACATTATAATCTCTTAAATGTGACTCTTAATAGTCTTGTTCGTTCGTCTTTCTTTGGCTCAAAGCCACTTGCTGCAAACTTTTCTTCGCAGAAGCTTCACGTTTAACTTATGTCAAGTGAGGGAGATAAAATATTTCAACTCAAAACAACATTTTGTGCCCAATTATTTCCCAGACGTAGTTTTGGTATTGAGGTCAAGGCAAGTTAACTTGCCTTGCGTTCGCTACAGTGTGTGATGGTCACACAGGACGACTCGGCAGATTTGAAGTGTTTCCCACTATGCAGCGAATTTTTTGTGCATGTTCTGCAGACAGGGTGACCATCTTCGATTAAGTTTCCCAAGACTTTTGTAAAAGCAAAAATACGACCGCACCTCAGATTTGGTCCTCTTAAAAGGCTGAAAAATCTCCCAAGCACGGTCACTGCCTTCCGTCATTCCTTCTCGAATAAAAAAAAAAACAAAAACATTGCGCGCTGCGCGCCTGTGTCAAACTGTTGCTGGCTGAACAGGATTTATGTAATTAAAATCACGATAATCAAACACGGTTTTAATGATAATTAAATTTTAAATGATAATACTAACCGTCAATACATTTTACATCAATACATAGTAAAACCGGTAATCGTCCCATCCCTACTATCTATCTATTTATCTATCTATATATATATATAAACTAAAATCACAATGAGATCTTTTCTTCACTCCAATGTCTCTTTCTCAGTCTCAGATGTTTCCTGAATGTGTTAAAAGCAAAGAAAAGCCTGTCAAGAGTCTTCCATCTTATTCTGACAGCCTTATAATCCTTCTGCTGTCGCTCGTAGGTCTGGACACCATGGGCTTTTGATGCTAATATTTTCTTTCTTCTTCAAGCTTTGCATGCTGTTGTGGACTGACAGATGTTTGCTTAACACAGACTGGCAGAAAAAGAGTGGCTGAAAATCTCAATGCATGCAAGCGCTTGGATGCATGCATTCCTGAGCTTTGAGAAAGAAAGAAAAAAAGGTCCCTTGTTAATTAATAAAGATTAAACCGAGGTATATAACCCAATCTGGTATAATACGCAATCTGGTATAGCTCAACCACAACAGATCAGACGAAGCCCTTCTAAATCACTTGAACAACATCTCTTCTAGCCTAGTGCTCCGTAAAGAGACTCCAGAACACCCAATCCAGACTCATTGATATTGAGGCAGAAAAACGAAATGTTCACTTTTGATTCATTCTTGACCCTTCATCAGTTATTGAGAACAGCAAAGGGTTGAAAAAGCAACTCGCTAGGAAAGAGACTCATGAAGCTGCAGAGTTGTGAATGAAAACACAGACTCAGCTCAGACTCACAGGATGACGTCTTTGTGAACTCTCTATTATCAAAAAGCTTTCCTTGACATTCACACCAGTTCATCACTCCTGATTGGCCGACTTCCAGCTCAGGAGGTTATGGCAGCTCCGGCTGTTCACAGCAAGCCAAATCAGCAGGGTTTGACTGGAGAACATGCTCATCTTTCATAGGGTTCTTGTGTGAGTGACATTCATACCTCTTCTCGAGGTGTCGCCACGAAGTTGAATAACCTGATCAGCACCTCCGAAGCCGGCACTTAAGGCTTAATTAGATCTCTTTGACAAAGATACGGTACTTGCTGAGTTGAGACATAAAAAGACATGAGGACTTGCATCAAATTAAGCCAATTTTCAATTGGTTTATCAAATTATACCCCAGAAAAATACTGAATAAAAGTACCTGAACCTCTATAGGAAACAAAGACGCTTTGGCTGAAGTTTAAGATGTAGTGCACTTGAACATGCACATTAAAAAAAACACATGCTTTATCCAGTATTTTTCAGTTTCTTCAAAAACTTTGCCAACCATGAAGCGGTTTCCATAAACAAAGATAAAACATAGAGCCATATAATTTGGAGACATGAACAGTATGAGTGAACAAAAATTTAAACCCACAAATGCTGTCAATTAATCTTAATATGCATTGAATACAGAAGAATCTTTTAAGATCGCCAATCCAAATATGAATACATAGAAATGGTCAAGCACAATCTGCATTATCAAATTACAGTACACCTCAGAAAAGTACTGCATAAAAGTCCATTAACAACAGTGGGAAACAATGGCACTTTGTGTAAAGGTTGATGCAGAAGTAGTGCATGTGAACATTTGCTTTGTCGCCTCATTTTCAATTCCCAACATTGAAGAAAAGTAATCTTATATTGAAACAAAACAGCTTATATTGTCAAGGTTGCTTGAGAGCCAACAACAAGGGTGATCCATCAACTTGGAGAGATTGAAAGAAAAAGAAAGAGTGAAAGATGGATACAAAGACGAAAGGAACGCAAGTGACCTCTGGTTGAATTTACAGCAGTATTTCAATCCATAAGTGTGCACCGATCTAGACAGGAGATAAAGCAGGGGGAGCCTTTGAGGGGTAGCGTCCCACCATTTTGCAAGGATCGTATTGATGCGGCCCTGTCCCTGACTCATTCACACATACAAAGAGCTCTTCAGACATAATGCTCATCATTGAGGTCCAAACCACTTCACAGGTGGCCAGTTAATCCAGCGAGCATTGATAATTATACTGTATCTGCCCCGCATTTCACAAGTCTGTTATGACAAAAGTGACATTGGAGAACCAGAATCTCAATATCTCTCCTTCCCTCAGAACATGTTCGGGCTATGAAAACAGTGGCCTCTGTGGGCAACAAATAAGTGTATGGAAATGGGTGCCCAATTGCCGTGCCACCTGCAAGCATTTAAATTGGATATTACTGGTGGCGCGTGTATAGTGTACCCTTGTACTAAGAGTGACAGGGACAGGCTAGGATTTAATATGGTCCAATAATAAAGCCTTTGTCTGCGGGCCATCGTTAAAAGGCTAGATGCTAGATTCTCACCTGAGAAATGACAAAAACAATTGAAAAGAAGTTGTGCAAGATCTGTGTGTCAACTCTCTCTATTTCTCTGAAGCCCCTGGGCATATAAACAGTGTGATAATTAGCAATGACATTAAGAACTTAATTCGCATTTGTGGAGATTAAATCAATTAATTTAAATACGATAGTAATAGGTTCATTTTGTCCTGTGTGTGTGCATTTTCACGTCTTTGTAGCTCCTTACACACTTTGGTGATGTTAGACGATGTGTGTGTGCTATACTTAGGTACTGAATTCAGCTAAATTGTACAAAAAAAACTACTTTTGTAAGAGTCCCTTTAAGTCTAAAAACACACAAAGTTTTCATTTGTGCATGGGTTTAAAGGGATTTTAAATTTCAACAATGAAAATGCAGACATCATTTACTCATCCTCATGTCATTGCAAATCTGTATGACTTTCTTCTGTGGAACACAAAAGATTATGCAGCATTTTGAAAAAAAATTTTTTTTTCCCATCCTATACAATGAAAGTCAATGGAGTCCAATGCTGTATATATTTGTGTGTGTGTGTGTGTGTGTGTGTGTGTGTGTGTGTGTGTGTGTGTGTGTGTGTGTGTGTGTGTGTGTGTGTGTGTGTGTGTGTTCTTTAAAGTAATACTGAAATAAAAATGAATTAAAACCATTTAAAATATATATAAAAAAACTAATAGAAATGATGCATAACAAAATCACAAAAATTATACAAAATAAAATGAAAATGAACAAAATAAAAATAAAAGTGAATTCAATTAACTCTTACCATGACATTGATGGAATTTTCTATCACTTATGACGCAATGCTTCAAAGGCATTGACTGAATTTTCCAGCAATACATTTTTTTTTACTATTATCCGGTAGGGGGCGCTATTAGTCATCTTCTTAAAGTGTACAGAATCTTTGGATCAGAACAAAAGTGAAGAAGCAGAACCAAGCGAAAGAAGCATTGCTGGCTCACATGTAAAAAAAAACACAATCATCAAAAATTAAACAGCATAAACTTTCTAAATTTACCAAATAAAATCTCGATTCCAAGAAGAGGTAGCGACTGCACACACTTTGAGGTTGTTGATAGAAGAGAGCAGAGGCTCTGTTCTTTCTTTTGATATATTCTATGTTCAGATATTCATAAAACAAAATATTCCAGGGCCATGAAAGTTTTGTGAAATTATCTAAATGCTGGCTGGCAACTTAAAAAAAAAAAAAAAATGTATATATATATATATATATATATATATACATATATATATATATATATATATATATATATATATATATATATATATATATATATATATATATATATATATATATATATATATATATATATATATGCTTGTAGGGAATGAGTCAATAAAAACTATAACAGTGTATAAATAATATTAACATAATATTGTTTACTAGTCAAGAAAACGCATACAAAAAGCTTGACCTAAACACTAAAAATACCAGTAAAATGTGAATAGATCAAAATAAACCATAAGGAGGCCCATACATGCCTGGGTCAAACCTCCAACTGCACAGCAAGCACACAAGTACACATTGAGAGCACGGGAATTGATTAAGAGCTGGAGAGGGAAAGTACAGAAGCAAGCTGTGGAAACTGGACACACATAGAGTAAATGCTTTTAATTCAAAGCCAAACAGCTGAAAAGAGCTCAGCTTCCACACTCTCTGTTTAGCTATTGACCCTCAATCTGAGGTGCTATACCAACAGCCGGAGAAAACCAATAAATACAGCCTCAGAAAGAACCACAGATAAAAACAACAATGTTTTAATGCTTCCTTGCTTTCAGGGATGATAGATACATGCATAAAACAAAGAGATACAGAGGGTAAAACAAATATTTTTAAATATGTCAGCCTCACTTTAATAGCTCTATTCTTACTTGGTTGCAGTGGGTAAAAAACAACAACTTTAAGACAAAGCAGATCAAAATGAACAGGAGCAACTGACAGTGGAAATTCCCTGAAAATATCACTTGTTATTTTTCAAAATAATTGACCTGCATATAGTATAGACACACTAGGCAATCACTGACAGACACGTGTCATTTAAAATCCACAAAATACCTGGCAATGTTCTCTCTAATGACCTATTTTGTTCTCTGCACTTGAGCTCAGGGATAACTTTTCTCTCAATAACCTTTAAACATACCACTTCTAAAATGATAATGATTATGGAAAAATCATAGATTATGCTCTCAAGAAACATGTCATTAAGGGTTTGGGGTGATATTTATTTTCTAAAAGCACAAGTCACCGAGCGCACTTGACTCCGCAGTGATTTTCGGCAGCAGCGAACTGAAATAAAGTCAAGGCTACATTTGTGAGCTCAAGAGATCTTGAAGTGGAACACACTGAAAATGCAATTAAACACTTTCGTATCATGACAAATACATTCCATCAATGAGTTGTCAGGGCACAGTTCCCTTTAAAAGACAGATCCGCCTTCATGTTGACCTGGGGTTTGACCTGAAATGTAGGGAGCTCGTCCAATCGCTGACTCTGACAGTCAGTGGCCCACTGCTGGGCCTGTGGGAGGTCAAGAGGTCAGAGAGATGTGGACGTTCCCTCGCTCCCTCACAGATCAGCTTCAGCCGCTGCCCGGACTCTCTGAGCAGGCGAAACACTCGCTATAATTGACTTCACTGCAGTCTTCTCCTGTCAAACAAATAGTCTGACCATTGCTACCCCAGAGAGCACTTCCGTGTCATAATCGATGGCGCTAGCGTTGCATTAGTCCATCTCCTCTCCACTCTGCCTCTGCAGCAGGGTGTTTAACTGCAGAGTCCACTGACGGTTTCATGACACATAAAAACACACACACACACACACCACTGAGAGCGGTTTAGGATGCTACAAAACCACTGTCAGCACTGATAGGCAACAGGCAATGAGCATACATGCAAACATAAGTTAAATCAGTCAGACTGATTTTATGCGAACGATTTTATCCTATTTTATAAGAATTTGTAAAGTCCTAGACTTGCATTAACCATTAGACAACATGAAATCGAAATTGACCCTGTTGACTTTCTTATTAAAAATACCTGGGGCCGGTTGCATAAACATAGCCATTATGTTAAGACAGTGTATTAAGTTCTAGTATGACCCACTAGCAGTTAGTCAGGGGCAGTCAGTCTTACTTTTCTGTATCAAATTAGGCCAATCTACGTTTTTTATGTAACTGATTTAAAAAAAAGCTATAAATAGCCTTAAAGAAAAAAAAAAAATGATGTCTAACTTGTAAGACTAGTCTTAGAGGTTTATACAATGGGCCCCTGGTCTTATTGTAAGTCTGGTCTTAAATAGTATGACAACATTTGACTGGTCCTCACTATTTAAATAGGCTTATAAATTGGCTTTTGTCAATCAAAAATCAAAATCAAGAACAAATCAAGAACAAATCAAAAGTTTTGATTTAAATCTAGTGTTGTGTACATGTTTCTGTGATGGGTATATTTGGGGTAGGGATGGGTCAGGTGAAAATATCATTAAAATGGTATAAAATCAATGGTAGTCTATGCTTATTCTCACTAATGAAACAATAAAGTGGGATCAACTAGACTGCAACAATGGTCCCACTTTATATTAAGTGGCTTTAAGTATCATGTACCTACACTGAAAAAATATGTACAATGTACTTATTGTTTTCATACTGTGTTGTAAAACACTTTTGCTGCTATTGAGGTGTGAAACGGGTAAGGTTAGGGGCTGGTGCTTGAATATTATTATAGAACTTAAATGAGTCAGACAGCCCCATACAACTCTATAAAAGAGTCCTGTGATCGTCTATGAAGCATTCAGCTGTTGAAACCTACTTCATATTCATATCATATCCAATCCAACACATCTTGGGTGAGTCCTCATGAATATGCACGCTCATTCTCTAATCCCCACCTTTCTCTCCTCTTTTATGAAAAAGGCCTGGAGAGAGCTGCGTGAATTAATTGCAGGGTGAAGACAGAATCAGATCCAATTAGAAGCGTGATGAAACACATGTGCCAAATGGCCAGATATGTCCCGTCTGCTGAACAAAAACAACAACAGGCCCGTTGATTGAAATGGCAGGGCTTCAAATGCGCAGGCCCTCCCGAAAGACGGGCACCGAACGCTTCCTGCTAATTGAAGAGTTACAAGTCTCACCTCAGGTTAAGGACAGTGGGCAAACAGTTTAATACTTGGAACAGTATTAAAGTGCCCCTATTATTCTACTTTAAGGTTCCTAATTTTGTTTAGGAAGTTTCTTACAATAGGTTTACATGCGTCCAGGGTCAAAAACACTTTCATTTTCCTTTAATATACATTGCAGTTCTTTAGGCTTCCTCAGCACTTGTATACACATGATGCAAATAGTAATAATGGTGTCAGTTTTACTGTATCATTCTGAGCCCGAGTCCTCATCCTTTTTAAGTACATGCAAAGTGAATTTGTTTTCGCAGTGCAGAACACAGCGTGTTCTGACATGTTGACAACACAAACCAAACTCTTTTAGGGCTCAGCTACAACTACAGTGTTTGAGAGCGGGTTAAAGTATACACTGTTTGGGGGCAGCCAATGAAGACCATAAGCTGGAAATATGCAAATTTGTTGACAAACCTACATAGGTTTATGCAGGAAGTAAGACTGGAAGTACTGACGACTCGTTCCAATCAGTTCTCTCTTTTGGGAGACAATAACTCCATTGATCCTGAACTTTTACATGCAAATACAGCTACACAAATACACACTACATGAAAGGTTATTACCAAAAAAGCGTAATTAGGGAAACTTAAACCAAACTTTTTAACTTTTAACTTGCGCACCAACACCACACCAAATAAAACTTAGGTATTTCTTCCTAAACACCGAATCAAAAATATCATTTTATCTCATAATATAGTGGATTTAGCATTAGTACTAAAATTTTGATTAATTAACTATACGTAAAAGGCATACATGTAAAGTCATTTTACAACAAGTGTGATTGAAATAAATGTGATTAACATTCTGCTTCAGACACCTTATGGATGAAAAACCAATGAAAAAGCTGTTCCACAATGAGTTACATTGATACACAAAGGGATGTGTTATGTGAAATCAAATATGAGAAAATATGAGTCACATTGAGAAGAAAAAAAAAAAGACAATACTGAGGTAGAGGATACACCATTTGGTCCCCTCTGATAAACATGCCTGTAAAGTGGCATGTGTTCAGGTTCCAGCTGATGCTGCCACCTCAGGCTCTTCAGTGTGTTTGTGCTGGTGCTGTTTACTCTACTGCATTCATTCACACATGCTTCCTGTCATCTGGTGTTCTCCTGGAGTTCCACCACCATGTGGCAGAAATGGAGCACAATTCTCCCTTCAATCTTGTATAAATTGCCGTCAATTTCAGGTACTTGGAATAAAACGTTTTTTTGCACTGCATTAGCTGGAAAAATACAAAATCACAATTAAAATTAGTGTCGCAATTCATTATATGGGGTGTTTCCCTCAAATGTATTAAAATAGTCATTAACGAAACCATTAAGGAGCAGGGAGAATTGTTCAGGGGAATTGGAATCAGAATTATTTAACTCCTTATAATTCTCATCCCTAGTAATTTCATCCAGTTTGACATTCACACGCTGAAATGTCATTCAGCCTTTTCATTGTACCTCCTGCTCTCTTTCTCTGTGATGAACTTCATGAAAACAAGGAGCACATTCATCTTTATCTCCATTATATTTAGAATATGATTACTTTAGCCATTGAACCTAATCATGGTCTCCATGCCCTCCATTTTTGAAGGTGCAAATAAGACCCAGACATAATAGGAATGTCTGACATGCAGTCTATGAAAGGTCTTTTAGTCCATTAAAAATCCTATAGTATCCAGTATTTTAACAGTTTTCCCTGGGTGTTGTAAAACCCTTTGGAGCTTATTTAGAATATAATAGAATATATAGAGAGAGGATTGTGTTTTCTTCCCCTTTTTATTGTCAGCTATTTAAATCTTGAGAATAAATCTAAGGATTAATTTCTATAATAATAATAATAATTTAGATGTTTTTAAAGTATATTTGTTTTCTATGGCACATACAAATGACTAATGAATAATTATTACAATAGTCCAGACATAAAGTAATAAAAGCACGAATAATCCTCTCCGAAGAATGAAAAGACACATATTTTAAGTTTAGAAACAATTTGTAATAGATAAAAAATGTTCTTAACAACATAATTAATTTGTTTGGTTAAGCAAAATTCTGAGTCCAGAATGACACAAAGGTTTCTTATAACCAAGACAAAATTGAAGGGAAATGATTACCAAGCTCATTTATAAGACCACCTTTCAATTTCGGGGGACCAAAGATAATTATTTCAGTTATGTCTTTAAGAGAAAGATATTTGACAACAACTTGTTTTATGTTCTCAATGGCAGTCCATTAAATGCTGGATGGAATCATCCACTTTTAATGGCAAACCTATCTGGTTATGATCAGCATAAAAATTAGAAGAAACATTATGCTTCCTAATACTTTTTTCCAAGCGGAAGCATATACAAGTTAAAAAGAAGAGGGCTTAGTATGGAACCCTGAGGTACTCCTCTAAAAATAGGAGGGAGCTGCGGATGAGGAAAACTTACCCAAAGCTACAGAGAAACTCCTGTCTTGATACAGGATACATAACTTCATTGTTTAATGTAACTATTATTGATTTGTTTATAATAACCCACTTTAACTGATGCTTCAAAGAAATCATTCCAAGACAAATCATTCTCACAATTTAAACAACATCTTATTTATGTTTGCCAACTAGACAGTTACCCATCAAAAAAAAAAAAAAAAAAGTTCAATACACAGAAAACCAAATGTTTAAATGTCCAAGGTGTAAAAACAGAAGTACAAGAACATTGAAAGATGTAATGACAACGCAATGGCCTGAGACCAGTGAGCCAGCGTCCAATTGTTATGAGACCTAGGCTATAATCACAAGCACTAGCTTTGTGAATATATTCCTGTGTGCATCAAGATACTTTTTTGTGTGCCCTCAACTTTTGTGCCCAAACTTTTCCCCACACCAGCAGAGAGGAGCAAAGCAAGAACAAAGAACAATCATAAATTGCAAATACGATGTGGATCAAGCCCTGCGATATATAGTATATGAATAACTCAAAGTTGAAGCCAATCTGAAACCCAAGATCTTCTAGAGTCAGAGGCCACAAAAAAGGCAGAGGATGACAAAGAAGCATTCCCTTGAGCAGGCAAGAATGTGCGAAATACAGCATTTATTATTCATGTGGAGATTTCAGAAGGTAAGGACAGAGCAGAGACAGGTGTGCTCAAATCTTCTCCCAAAGGACTTCAAAGGGTCCATAAGATGTGAGCATGTACAGGAGAAGAAATAAGTCCTACCTAAAAAACACAGAGTGACAGAGAATAACTAGATAAAACACTGAAGGTCAGAGAAACAAAGTGCAAGAAGTATAAAAGAAATAAGTTTAAAGGAATGTTGTTTAATCTGAATTTCGAACTCCCTCAATTCTGCACCATCTCGAACCCACCTTGCTTTCAAACAGCAGTAAGACAGCTTATTAGATTAGAAGAAATGACCTCTGCTCATTTCTCCCCCTGCGGTAGCACTGACAGAAGATTGCAGAGAACCAAATCAGTGCCTTATCGCATTTTTCCCTCTCTCTTTTTTCTGAATGGCTCATCAAGCAAAAACACTTATCCTGGCAACTGCCCACAGAGAGATGAGGAAGAGAAGGTCACGCCCACTTCTGCTCAGCATGCTTTTAAGAAGAACTGAGGCTCTATTTAACTGTGTTCCAATTCACAGGGGCCATATGCAGTGTTCGCAAAAAAATTAGCAGACATTGGACAAAAGAGTTCACTGGACAAAATTAGTCCATTTGAATGCACTTGAGATGTGCTGATTACGAGTTTTGGGTGTGATGACATAATCAGTGTGGGGGTAACCAGTGCTCAAAGTGGGCCAGTACGCACTTCTATATTTTAATCTTGAGCATACCTTCGTCAATTTTTTTTTTTACTTTCTATAAAAAGTAACCAAGTAACACAATTAGTTACTTTTTAGGGAGTAACACAATATTATAACGCATTAGCTTTTTAAGTAACTTTCCCCAACACTGGACATAATATACTTGTGTAAACATAGAAATAATATGTTTAACGTAACATAACATTCTGCATAACCATGTTTCCACTAACTGACATTAAAGGACAATTGTTCAAGACTTTAATAACAAAAAATAACATGCTACTGTATTTTTTCAATCCATACCCCATCTTTAACAGTGTTTGTCATTGACTGATTTGGTGATATGTAAGCTGTAACTGCCACACTGAATCACAAATTCAGACTATATAAACAAAGCATTTTGATGTGCATTTATACAGGTAAAAAAAAAAAAAAAAAAAAAAGGACATTAAAAGTGAAACAATCCTGTGTCATTTCTGGTCTCTGTCTCTGTCTCTGTCTCTCTCTTGCCAGCCCAATGTCGCAGCATACCTGTGGCGATGGCCACTCAGGTTTCAATCCACAGCCCAATTATTCACTAGCTGTTTGATTTATGAGGACTCAGCGCCAACCACAAGCTCATTTCCTTAAACACCATTGCCCATCGCACTGTGATTCACACTGCAAAGCCATATCCTCCAGAGCTACTGGAGCCTCAGTCACCCAAAGACCAACAGATTTATGTTCGCTAAACATGCATATCTCAGTAAAAATGAAGTCACATACCTCAGTTGCCAGGCGAAATGAAACACACAGAGCACACAGATATATTAAACCCATCTTTGGACAAGAGCAGGGTATAATTAGGAGAGACTTAAAAAGACACCTTTAAGGTTATTGCCAATTATGGGGGAAGAAACATTAGAAAGACATGGAAATTAAGAGATCTCAAAGAAAGTATACTTGTCCTATAGCTAACAGATGAGCTCTAGAATACTAATGCGTGTGCGGGGAGGGAAATATGTCATGGTCTTTCTCTTTTGAAGATCAAGACATTCTCTGCTCTGTTGTCTTGGTGACATTAATGCAATCTTCATCTTTGCTGTCGTGACTTGAGGTTTAACACTGTGGTATTCATGAACTGTGGCACATTAAACGAAAGTGTGAAAGATGATAAACAAGATGGAGACACGAGAGCTCAGTTTCTGGAAGAGAAAAATTTTGTGAATTGCACAAAACTCCCAGAAATAAGATGTTCCCTAGCAAAGGAAATTTAAACATTAAAAAAAAAAAAAAAAAAAATTACATATATATATATGTGTGTGTCAAAGCAGAGGAAACCAAATTTCAATTGAGTATTAGAACTATACAACTATACAGTTCCTAACATGCTGCACATATATATATATATATATATATATATATATACGGTAATGAAGTGAAGCTTAGCAATTAGCCTACTACATTGTATATTTTAGGCAGACTGGATTGATACACTGACCAAACACAATGCAGGCCTTGAACTATCCATTTTATCCTTCTAATTAAGCATGTAAGATGTTGGAACAGAATGGATTCATAGTAATTAAGATGCTTCACCCATGCTGCTTAAGTACACCAAAAGCTCATCATAAATGAATTATCCAATCATGAAGGTCTATGATTGGGTTCATCCTGTCAGTGTCAACATCCTGAGGTCTCACCGTAGCTACTCTGCATACTGAAATCATCTGCTTTGACCTCAACACAAAAAACAGTCTCTCTGAAGAGTGCCATGAGCTTCAGCTGTCAAACTCACTCTCGTTCCTCTGCTCTCCCCAGAATGACAGCAGAAGTTTCATTTCACCTTCAAAATCCCTCACTTTTAATAAGATGGCCGTTGTGCCAAAAAGCCCTTTATTTCTTTGCTCACATCTCCAAACGATACATTTCGACCTGCTTCACTCAACTGGGGCACATACCACTTATATACTGCTTATATGTACAGTATAATAAGATAAAAAGTCATAACCTATGCAGAAAAGGATGGAATAAATTAAGGCATAAATGCATAATTCTCTGCTATCTTAAAGTTTTCAAACACTTGGGGACTAATGGCTGACTAGAATCAACATAATAATAATAATAATAATAATAATAATCTTATTTCACATGCAGGAGATATTTTTTTATGAGTAGACTTAAAAAAACGATTTTGACACTGAAATCAAATTACCACATTAATCATAAAAAATCTGATCAAATTGACTGCTGCATTAAATCAATCGATAGAACTAAATGAGCATATGTGGATGTAGTGTACAGAAAGAAGAGGGCTTGGTGATACATCAAACTGAACTGTGACTGTCCCTGCTAAGGAAAGTGTTACTGGAGGGTGGGCATCACATTCCTACCGTGCAAGCACGCAGTGGGAGGCCGAATTAATGCAAGGCTGCAGCACCACTACAAAGACAAGAGATTTGTCAATGTTGTATAATTTGCCTAATCTTGATATAAGAGTGTGCTTTTCAATGCAGAGCATGAGCTTTAAATTTGTTAAAAGCAATCGGCAGAGAGGTGAAACTTATAGTAGTGTCTATTACTTGGATGACATGCAGCTGTTTTTATGAATATTTATGAGAATGCTTTGATTGACATGCACCATCTGTCCTGACAGCTGATTTTTAATAATATTGTAGCACAATGAATCAATCTGAGCATGTGAATCATTCAGCCCTTGAGATAATCAGCGAACAATCAGAGGTGAATACCTAATACAAATAAAAATCATACAATATCTTGTCTGACTATCATTCATTTAATAAAAAAGATTTCTGACATCCACTTCTCACACCAGAGGAACACAGTATTTCATTATTGACAGTAATGAAAAAAAAAAACACTGCTCATGAGACTCTTGGCCTTGGTCACCCTAATTTATATGTGTACAATTAATATTTCCATTAATTTAATTATCTACCTCATTGCATAATAAAACAGAAAATGTAAAATTTTATTTTTTAATTAAGATATACAGGTATAATGCAAAAACAAGTGATCAAGGAAAGGATGAAAGAAAATGGATGAAAATTGACAGAGAATGAAAAAGGATAAAATAACAAAGAGCCAAGATAAGTTAGCAAAGAAAAAGCAAAAGGAAGACAATTGTCAAGGGAAGGGAAGGGAGGGAGGGAGGAAGAAAGGAAGGAAGGAAGGAAGGAAGGAAGGAAGGAAGGAAGGAAGGAAGGAAGGAAGGAAGGAAGGAAGGAAGGAAGGAAGGAAGGAAGGAAGGAAGGAAGGAAGGAAGGAAGGAAGGAAGGAAGGAAGGAAGGAAGGAAGGAAAGAAGGAAAATACAGATATCAAACCAAATAGTCATGACTGTCTTTGTGTGCATGTCTGAAGTAGACTACAGCGCTATTCACTAAGTGTGACTGCAGAATGAAGTGCACTAAGGGCTGATGGACTATTTTCTACTTTCTATTGGCAAGCACTAAATCCTTTCAATTCGCCAACAGGTTGATTGTGTTGTCTCAAGATTATGGTGATCCATTGGTTCAGGTTTTATGTTGACCATGCACTTGAAACGTTTCTCTGAATGGCTGCAAAAACTTTGGAAAGCATGGGAAATATGCAGGTAATCGGTAGATCTGATACAGCTACTTTATTTGCCTGTGCTCCTAGACCCCATCTTAATTTATGCTATTCTTCTTAGCTAATGTTCACTCCGGCCTTGCTCAAGCAGGTGATAAATCTTTTATCACCCACCACAGAATGGTAAATACTACATTTAAATTACTACAATTCAGAAGTTTAATTAACACCATCTATTAATTAATTACTCTAGGTTAGTCGCAAGCTGAAATAATTCCTCCCTTGAGAGTCCCTCGAAAGAGAACAGAGAGGATACGGGATGGATCCCCATAGCAACCATCACCAAATACTGCAGTAAATCAAATCCAAACAGTCTGGTGGAACTCGCCAATGTGTATCTTACTTCAAAGAGATTGTGATCGATAGTGGGTAAACAGGTGTGCAAAGGGCTACAACAGTTCTTTAGATGCACGCTGTAAGCAGGATCCCCTTGGGAACCCACAGGCAGAGGCTCACAGCTGGCAAGCTAACGTTTCCAACAGCAGCTGGGAGTGGCTCAAGAGGCCAGTCACATTAAACAGGAAGCTGGTCTATAATTATGAGTGGATGTTCTGGCTGCCTGTCCAAGTGTTAAGAGCAATCAAAAACTCCTGAGAAAAGACAAAGTCTGTGTACACACCTGAACACCTCTTAGTTATGGATGTTTTGCTTTCATTTCTTAGTTTTTTTTTTCCATTGGAGCAAGTATTGCAACTACCAGTAGAACTTATCTGCAACCATCATACCACTATCAGCCTTCGTTGTGACAACAATACCCTCCACTATTCACCTTGTACAGTGAGTTTCTCCTAACACGCATCACTCCAGTGCTACCTTGTGGGTCCCTCCCTCGGGCAACTTGACCTCCTTTAAAAACAAAGTAGCTAGAACACAATGAGAACAGAGCGGGACAGTCTCCTTCCCTGTCAGTGTGCAGGGACCGCCAGCTTGCCTGCAGACAGAGCCCTCCGCTACAGTTGGCATGTGTACTGGTAGTGTCTCTGCTATAAGCATTACTATGCTGTGCTAATAATGTGCTTGAAAGCAATGGCTATGGGCGAAGCAGTCTCGCTGGATCCCATCTGGGTCATGGCACCAATCTAAAAAGCCACAAATGGAAGCCACCATCCTGGACATAAAGCAGACCTTCAAAGCCTTGACCTATGTGGTCAGTCGGACACATGGTCCCTGGTTCTCTGGGATGCCAGTTATCCCAAAAGGGATGTGGGCTCAATGTCAAGGCTACATCAGATCTATGGTCTATCAGTCTCCCAGCAGGATAAAACTTTGATGAAGAGCTGACATGGCAGCACTTAAAATGGCACTTCCACAACTTTAGACATGCCAGATTGGCATGAGTTTATGCCCTTGATTGGGCGTTTTGGACCCTAGGCCCCATAAATGAGATGCAGTGTCCTCTAGCTGTACAAGTCTTAACCGAAGGGCACCCTTTTCTCACAGGACGATCAACCCCAGAACTTTCTTATTCCAAGTGTGCAAAATGGAGATATGGATCAGTGAATCCAGAAATTTGTTTTATTTTTAGATATTTCTCAGTAAGATGTATGCAACTCCAACTCCAAAATTGTAAAACAAAAAAAAACCTTAAGGGGTACAAAAACGTTATCGTTGTACCTTATTTACCCCCAAAAATCATCCTAGTAGTACCTTGAGGGTACATCTACTACTCTAAGGTACTAATATGCACCTTTTAGAGGCAGATAAGGTATAAAGTTGTGCCTTTAAAAGGTACTGCTCCAGTGACAACCTGTTCCCTAAAGGTACAATTTGTGCACATTTTTTTCTGAGAGTGTACATACACTTGGGTTCAATCTAGACATAGCAACATCCATCTTTTCTCCAAACAGCTTGTCCTATGCAAGGTCACAGCTAGAAAGAACGGTAGATCAGTTATTGATTATCTAGACATTTCAAAGACAAAAAAGGCCAAAAATGCACCTAAAGATGGTGTTCCACAAGCCATTTTTCAGCAAACTTCACAAACCCAGTTGTAGGAGAATCAGAGGGTGACGTTTGAATTAATCCCTGCCAGTCTCTGGGATGGGCTCCCGTAGCATTGGTAGTGACCAATAAGCATAACTCATTGCCCTACTCCGATCTAATCTAAACTTTGTTTTCAGTAAACACAAACATATCACAATGCCAATTGTTTTCCACAAAAATTGAGTAACCAAGTGTAGCATGCACTTATGCGTTCTAAACTCCATATATGGGGGCCATAAGGACCAAATACACACCACATATTGACAGGGTGAAGTTACACTAAAACTTCAGAGAGAATCAGAAAAATCAGAGAGAAATTGTGAGTCAGTTATCTAGATGGTCATGCATCTTCCATTCTAATTTAGTGAATACAAAATACATCCGACACAAAGAGGACAGCTGTATCGAAAACAGAAAGTTTGACATTCACAACATAAAATAAAATTGTTTTGAGTTGGGTTGTGGGATGCTGCCTTATGATTTAACAAGTTACAACAGAGTTAAGCAAATTCTGGATTATGTCCAGAGCAATTACTGATGGCTGCCACCTGTCCCGCACCTTTCTTATCTGTCAGCTCCTCTTTAAGCAAAACAAAGCCCTCCAACGTTTGAATGGCAACTTCAAAAAACAGAACCTTCGTAGATGAATGGAGCAGTGAGAGAATTGGCCTGCCAACCAGGCTTCTGCATTCATCAATCTTATGAACGCAAACGCAGGAATCAAACAGATGATGCACAATATTAGGCATCAGAAACCCAAGCTCTCGAAGCAACACATTCCTGCTTTACAAACTGATGGCCCATTGTAAATGATTCATTAACCGCACATAACACCTCCTGACACAATGTTACAAGTAATATAAATGACAATGAAATACAGCAGGAAATCTCCCTAAATGTTTTGCAGTTACAGTGCATTATTACAGACTCTAGATGTGACATATGAAGATGGAATATGTTTGGGTGGGAAAACAGAACATGCAATTAGGCGTCAAGTATGTTGCCTTTTTCACTACATGGTTTTAAATATATATGATGTTTGCAACATTTGATTTCCAGGAAGAAGAAAAAAAATAAACACAGCTCAAGCATTGTCTTGTATGTTCCGTGACCTTAGACTGAGAATATGTGTAGGATGAAAGAGTCTGCTTCAAAAATGAAGAGGATTCCAGAAGTGATGGTGCTAAACAAACTGTCAGAGCTTGATACTACCGCTGCATGCTAAGAAGGTTGTCAAGGCAATTCGCAGCTGTTAAATGGAGTATTAGCTTTTCAATTCAGACTAATCAGCTTTATAGAGGTGATATCTGAGGTGTCAGGCCAATATTCCTATAGCATCAACAAATCCAAGAACTCACCCAATGATGCATATGGTAAATTGCATACATTGAGAACTGAATGCAATTAATGAACAATGCAAATATAGTTATAGCAGTCTTGTGTCGCAATGTCTTTAGGAATGACTGCCATCAAATAAGCGTAGATCAAAGTTATCTGTCATGCTTTGCGCTATCATGGATCCTTCTCCTGAGAGCACGGATAAATCTGATGTGCCTCACAAACCGCTGTCTAATGGCTCTTTCTGGTCTTTTTCTCATTCTCGAAGTCTTTTATTCCTGTCGTGGTATTAAGCTACTCCCAGATAAAAGCCTGCAGAAAAGTGGATCAATACCTATATTCTCCATGTTTGCTTTGAAAATCTGACACTCTCCGATAGTTTTCATCTGCCCCCGGAGAGTTAGCCATGCAAATTTGAATATCATGAATATCAAGGGAAAATGAGGACTGAAATAGTGAAGTGATTCTAAAGCAATCTAATTTCTGGTGAAACTGAATGAATAATGAAAATGTGAACTTAAAAATGGATTGTTTTGTTAACAGTTGAATCAATATTTCATATTCCATTGCATAAATCTGGACAAACTTTAGGCCTAGATGTTATTTCCCCTGAGACTTTGTTAAATGAGTATTTAAGTTAGGGTCAGTATAAACTGCTATAGTTTGAGAATTAATGACTTTAATCAACAAGCCTAAATAATGCAGTTGCGCCATCACTGGTGTCAGTACTGTGCACTGTTTGAGGAAATAACATCTACATAACCTGCAGCTCTGAACTCAAACCATGAACTAATTCTAATGAAGTAAATAACTGAATGATTATGCCATCACTGTTTATGACCTTATTTAAATTATGACTATAAAGTGGAATTGCACATTTATGGTAATCATATATTCTTGATATAATACTCACTGTGTGACACGTAAAGTATAGAGTTTACCCTCCAGCAGCTATCACAACTTTAACAAAGTTTTGCACTGCATTCTAGATCAAAAGAGCACACATTTATAATCCCAGCAGGAGTTTGCATTTAATAATTTAAAGGAACAGTTCGCCCAAAAATAACAATTAGTTACCCATGCCGCTTCAAATTTTCTTCTATGGCACAAAAAAAAAAAAAAAAAAACATACAGGTTTAAACTGATACAGAGGTGAATAATTAACAATTATAAATACAATAACAAAAAAACAAATAACAACAATAATATATTTTTCTTTTACTATCACTATTTTAGGTTACACTTTATTTTAAGGTGTCCATGTTAAAGTGTAATTATACATTTAAGGACTGATTAATAATAATTAACTACATATATTTACTATAGGGTTATGGTTAGGATGAGGGTGTGGTTGATGGTTAGTTGCATGTAATTACGCAAAATTGTAATTACTATAGTAACTACATGTATATCAAGGACACTGTAAAATAAAGTGTTACAGTTTTAAAGTGTTCAATTCAGTATGTGGGGGGTGGGGGGGGGGGGGAGTATGATCAAATCATTACTGATACATTTGTGTCCAGTTTTTTTTAGCACAATTTCTCTGCTTTAAGTCTTACCTTGAATGGTTAATAGATGCTGGGGTCATTCAAACAGCAAGGAGTAGTCATTAAAAAGCATAACCAGTGTAATCAGACAATGAACAGGGTATGCAGTGTCAATCACTAAAATCACAATTTTTCATCTCACGCTCTCCCCTGTGGTTTCAGCCCTACTTTCCTGTTTTGTGTGATTCCAATTCCCGGCTTTAAATAGCATTTTTCTGCATGGCTGAGCGAGACAGATATCCTTCTTGACATATGCCAAAGATGTCATCCAGAACTAATTTCTACAGCAGAACGTATAATGTTAAAATGAGATTTTGTTGGATATTGACTGAAAATTGATGTTTTGGGTGGAGGTCTCATGAATAGCACACACACACACAACATTTCTCTTGTGGGAAAAGGAGGCTAATCTTGTCTCCTCTTAGACTGAAATTCATACAGTTAAATTGGTGTGTTGCCACGGCAGAAAGTTTGTTTACAACAGAATACCTAAGTGATTGGCATTCAACCACTAAGTGAGAGCCATTAGATCGATTAAGTCTTGTTCGATACAGTATTACATCTGACACTTTACATTATGGCCCATAAAATAAGTCTCTAAAGGACTATCATACTGAATGTCATTACATGTGCTAATTCTTGCAATTTTGATCCTTAACAGACACTTAGAATGGATTGAGAGATTTTTATTTTACAGTTTGACTAAATCATTTCACAGGGTCAACCGTTAACATTTGGTCCAATACACTTTAGAAATTAAAACAACTGCCAATATGTTATTCACTATGATATCCAGTATTTAAAGCCAAACCATCAACTATTATAATATAATATTATAATAAATAATTTCAGACTGTTCCTTGAAAGATTACCAGATATCAATGGCTGAATTTGAGGCACAGAAAGGCATTAAGGATGAAACGATAAAAAAACACATTCATTGATAATTATGTTAATGTTATGGCTCATAACTGATAATTGGCAGATATTAAAATTCTATACTATTATTCAAATTTTCATAATTACATTTACACAATTAAAAATAAAAAACAAAAAACACTCATTTTAAATGCTACAAGTGAATTTAGGCATCAAAACATTGCAAAATACAGTATGGGAATTTGCTAAAGATTGTATTTAACAGTGTTATTAAATTAATGCTAATGCTTTACTTGCAGCCAGCATTAAATCAGGGCAAAGCAATCTAAATGTAAATACAGGGGAATAATTATTAAAATAATTGCACATAATTAAATGTCCAACATCAGCTTATACTTTTTTTTTTTTTTTTTTTTTTAATGCTGATAACCAAATGTATAAATTATGTATTGTAAATCGGCTGGTACCGATGGTACCAATATATTGTATCTCTAGAAGTCATGCCATCCATGTTGCATTAAAAAAACAAGGGTTCAAGAACAAACAATCAACCAGCCTTTGCTTCATCCACACAAACTCACATCCATCCGAAACTATGGACAAAATATAATAGACAAGATAACACACTTGACCTAAGGGGTTTTGTCCAAAAATGCCCCTGGTTGGTCATGTAATGGGCTCCAAAGTGGTTAACATCCTCTTTGTGCACTTCTGGTGCCATTAAGAGGTAACCTAGGTCACAGCCCCAAAGCCTGAGCCAAAACTCTAAAGCAAAACACAATGGTTTACTCAGTGCATCTACAGAGGCAGTGCAATATGGGATACTCCCTCAGATTTGAACTAGCTACAGCACAAAGAGTCGCTTTAATGGCAAGTTATCTTACGATTGCTGCATAAAAGATTGTGCAATATGACCCCAGTGAGATCTTGGGTAACAGCCCAGGGACTGTGCAACATCAGCTTACAGTATGTCACATCTTAGCTGACCGTGGTCACAATTGACAGTGTTGAGTGGGCAGTCTAAGGTTGTTCTGACATTCTCATTGACACGTGAAATTGAAATGGTACTATAGAAACCCCAGCAAGCACTTCTGGTAATGCCATCTTTTGCCTGGAAACTGGAGTGAAAAGATTAAGTCTAAGTGTCTGGAGTTGCGACTGGATGGATGCATGGATGGATGGATGGATGTCAGAGGCTATATTTTACAGAGTAAAAGAAATAATAGAAAGCAAATAATTGGTCATTGTTGACAGTGAAATAAAGGCAACAATCTAACGCTGTGCATCTGGCTGAAGAAAATAGTGTTTTGGTATTTCAAGTAGTCTTTACCTTTTAACAAAATTTGTGTAAAAGATATCGAAAACTAGAAGCTCAGAGCACTGCATAGCTGATGTTTTCTCTGCTCATAATATAATTATCATAGCAATGACTGGAGGTGGGGAAGGTGTACTCTTTAATTTTCTCTCAAGTCTAGACATAAATCCATATGTAAAATAAGTCATCTGCAAATCCTGTTAAATCAAACCAAATGTAATAAAAGCGGACAGAGAGGCTAGTCTGACAGGCGTGAGTGCGGTTGCATAGACTCAAACTGACTCAAACTCAACCCAGAGAGCTTTTTTTTGCACCACAAAGAACTAATCATTGAGACGACTGCCACAGGCAAGCACTTCCAGCAAAGTGGATTTCTCTCAGCATCATCAAAAACAGCATTAAAGTCGAGACTCGAATAACATGCACAACCCTCAGTTAAGAGCCCGATTTAATTCAGCACAGGTCCAGAAGCCATTCTGCTCATGAATGTGGCTCATTCAACATCTGCCTTTCTACCGCCCAAGGGTGGATACTGAACATCAGGTTAGACAACAAAACACATCCTTTCTTTTTTATGTACACGTGGTTGGGAGTTTATAAATATTAAGGATGACATCTATTAGGAAACAGCAGTGGCAATGCAAAGAGATGTGAGTCTAATAATGCATTTACAACGCACTTGAGCCAATGCTGAGATGAACAGAACTATATACTAGATCAGTCAACACTGATTAAATCGGTTAAATGCTGGTATTGTTTAGCTGGCAGGACGTTACAGTTGGTGATGGGACACAAGATACATATGAATTTTGTAATGCGCAAAGTTGGCTGCCTATTTTCTTTCTCTAATCATACACATTTTTCAGTTAATGCATCAGATTGGAAGAATACAAAAGGTGAGTCAGAACTGATCTAACACCTTATTGGCTGTTCTGTATTGTTTCATACATTCTGTTATGGAGTCCATTTCTGAATATGTTTTTTTTTTTTTTTATCATACAGTAATGTACAAAATATAAGGAGATATTTTAAAGTGTAAACAATATATATTTTTTAAAAGCGATACTTTGACAGGAAATGCTGAATACAGTACGCCAGGTGTATGAGAAACGTGGTACTTAATAAAGTTACAGAAACCAATTATAGTTAGTGATAATAGTAATTTGTGTGACCCAAAGGCACAATTACCAATAATATAACATATTTTGTCCCACATAAAATAATTTGAGAATCAAGCATTTATTGAGTTTGGAAATGCAAATGTTTAAAAAAATATCAACAAGAAAAACATCTGTAAAAATAAATAAATGAAGACCTAATTTATGTAAGGCCAAATTACAACAAGTTGGACTAAGCTGAAAGTCCATATTATAGACAATTTTCTAGTTGCACCAGCATGACCTCTAACAAAACTTAGTCGCACTAGCAGAACAAATGCATTTTATGACCATTTAGTTGCTACATAGAGTCCTGTGTTATCTAAATCTAATCTCATCAATTACTGGGCAAAAACTGGGCTGCACATGGGTGGTGTGTGTAGACATCGGCGGACTGTACTGATGGCAAAATGTATGTCAAGCTGACAATCTGCAAGTCGGCGCATCCAGCAACTTCAGATATGTTTTATTTTAAAAGTCCCCAGTTTCACATATTTAAAATTTCATTCATTGCACATCAAGCCCATTTCATATTTCGTTCGTTGTGCACAACATGACAGAATGCATTGTTCTTTACAAAAGATCAAAGTTTTTTCATTGTAAAAGTCCCTTTTTTACTGTATTTCTACTTATAAAAATGCTTTGAGAAACTTTTTCTGCCCTGAAGCAGAGAGAGATATATGTCTAATCATGCTCTCTGATATCACTCTGCCTTTAAGAGCTACCTGGGCTAGAGCCAGTCAATGATTACATCAAGTAGCACATTAAAAATGACTTTCCTTATTTTAAAGAGGAGTGACCGCTCCCAGCCACCAGATATTATTAAACTAATTTGTCTTGTCCGGATCCTTATTCGTATTGCCAGAGATCTATTGCATTACATAAACTGTAGCTTGAACACAGGGGAGCCAGTCTGGGAAAAGAAATGTGCATTAGAGTGACTCTGGCATAATGCAGCAACCGACTTCCACAGAGGACTTTTCCCTGGAAGCAGTAGCTGTGCTTTTTATTTACACATTTTTAAAATTCTACCCATGTGAATTGGCCAAGAAATCCATCGATCAGTGACAGAAGACGGGGCAGAACAAAGCATGTCTGCGAGATGCCATTCTTAACAGCTTTGTGAAAATTCTTTGTTCTCCGGCCTAATGCTGGAGGCCATAATTAGTCAAGCCGCAGATGAGCCGACGAACAGGCAGCGAGGCTGGAGAGACAGTCCTGGGAAAATGAAAGTCAGCATCAAAAAATATAACTCAAGCTGATGCCTTTGCATTTCTTCCCATATGCTGCTTCTCAAATAAAGAGGTTCCTTATGTTTGAGTGTGACAACATCAATATGTTGTAATATATATTCAAATGCTCCTGAAAGTCCTGTGGGTGTTGATAGGTCAGTGATCACAACACCTGTAATGTACAGACTGATATAGAGCTACAAAACAGAGCTGACTTCCTATACATATCAATTCGTCGTTTGAAGTAAGAAAGCAGATTATTCTGTTATTCTACATGTCTTTGATTATGAGTATATGAGTGCAATATTGCAATTCCATGTGGTATAATGTATAAAGTATTGTAGGTCGGCATCTTGAGAAGTTATATGATTTGGCTTATTACAACAATTTGTTAAGCCTGGCTAATAATACAGTCTCTGACCCTAATCATGTCCTACATAATGAGTTTGTATCAATGCCATCAAACTGGAGGTACAAGGTTCCAAGATTCAACAGAGTGAGTCTGCAGCACTCTTTTTGTGCATTAGGATATCTTAGAGTAGAATAAGAGACTTAATCAAAAACCAAGAGTATAAGAAGCGAAGGTGTTGTAGCGTTGTAAAATTAGAAGTCTGTTATAGGAATGCAAAGTGCAATGTATAACGTGTGAAATGTTTGTGATTGTAAAATGTATTGCGTGGATTGAGTGTAAGTCGATGTTTATTGAATGCTGATTGTTGTAGACAGAGGTAGGGATTGAGGGAGGGAGAGTAAAAGAGAAAGAGACGAAACCTAAAGAAGCTTATAAATCAAATGTTTCCTTTGGGATCACAGCATATGGATGGCCGTTCCACGAAAACACAGTGGTTAAATCCACAGACGTAGCACTTTGGAATGGAGTAGAAAGAAAAACACATATCCTTATCTGACTCGTCGTTCATTGAACATCTACCTCCCCTGAGAAGCCTTTGAGTCAGAAGCAACCAAAAGCCATTACGCAGTCACACTATAGCAAGATGAAAACAAGGCTTACTGCGCCAGGCTTTTGACGAAAGCACAAAGCCTGAAAATGTTTATATTCTAGTTTTTAGTAGACCTGTGTAGGAAGGAGCTGCGTTTGACTGCGTTTCTCATGCGGAAGTTGAAAGTGCCAACAAAACCCACGCAAATTGATATCTGGATTTATTTTTCTCTTGCCTTATATATAAACACACTATCTCTTGTTTATCAGATCATGTTCAAAATGAAATACTAGCTTACTTAGTGAATACTGCATAGTATCTACTGACTGGGAAAGGAAATAGTGGGCATTATAGCCATTATTCCATGATAAACATTAAAACAGCATGCTTATTGTCACATGGCCTCATCATAAATTATTAATATACTACCTTTCAAATCATTTTTGAAAATGTATTTCAAATAAATGTGTTTCTTGTATTTCAATTTTTTTTTTTTTTAAGCACTAAATCAAAATATTCAAATTATTTATGAAGGATCATGACACTGAAGACTGGAGTAATGATGCTGAAAATTCAGCTTTGCCATCACAGGAATAAAATACATTTTAAAATATATTAAAACAGAACCGTTTTAATTTTATTATTTCACCCTATTACTGTTTTTACTGTATTTTCAATCAAATAAATTTAACCTAGGGGAGCAGAAGAAACTTCTTTCAAAAATTATTTCAAACACAATTACCAACCCCCAACTTCTGATGAGTGGTATATTTAGCATTTTAATGCGTCGGATGGATGGATGTGCACAATTACCAACCCCCAACTTCTGAACAGTGGTATAATTAGCATTTCAATGCGTCGGATGGATGGATGGATGGACGGATGGATGGATGGATGGATGGACGGATGGATGGATGGATGGATGGATGGATGGACGGACGGACGGACGGATACTGAAGTAAGCAGTGGGGCGTAAACAGGCCATATATACGAAAACATACACATGGGATATGAATTCATATGAATGGGATATGAATTCATATGAATTTGCCAAAATATAAAATAGTTACAAATTGCCATGAGAGCGTGTTGAATCTTTGCATTAGGCCTTGCAGTGTAAAAGCAGCATCACAGACTTGCTTACTGTTGCCAGGACTATTTTGCTTGTGTTGTTCACCATGTGACCTTGTTCCATTCTGCACAATCCCCATAATGCACATTTCTCCCTTTCACCTTCCTACACTGTATTATGTTTATTATTTATTTTCTATAAAAGCCTAACCATGGCACTGCTAACCCCACTATTTTATCACCGCAATTTCTAGTCAACAACTTGTCATAAGAGAATCAGTGCTGAACTGGTTGGCAGCAGGCAGTAACCGGATGAGGAGGCCACCCTTGGGTGCTGAGTTACAGAAATTAATTGTATATGGATAAAAGTGTATGTTACGTTAATCCTTTATCAGCTAGGCATAATAGTGGCAAAAAGGAGAGGTCTGACAGATGTCTTCATCTACTTTTCAAGCGTGCATGTGCTGGTAGATTATTAACAACCATTTTCAAATCCTAATTAGGAAGCAAATGTGTCACAATATGGAAACACAAGAAAACCCCTTGGGTAAAGCACAGTCAGTTCCGAGGTCATAACCGATTTAATGAAGCCAAAGGGCTTTTAAGGGGTCAATGTTAAATTAAACTCATGTTTCCAGTACAATTGTTTTTTTTTTTATCCATTTATAAATAAATTTACAATTCCACAAAGAAAAAGACCCGACCAAAACTAGCCCTTCTTTTAAATTAACATAACTCATATGCCCTGTAAAAAAACACAACATGTATAATTATGCACATATTGCCATTTCCTGAACATTATTAAAAAAGACATATACTGTATATATATTTTCATTCCCAGGACCCCAATATGACATGTTGCATGAGTCTCCTTGGCATTTCAGGCTGCAAAGTTTCTGTGGCAGAGATTAATTAATAAACAGACAGATTAATAAACTATTTTGGACGTGCAATTAATATGTGCGCCACAGGGGAGGGAGATGAGACTGAGTTTGTTCATTACATCACATATTAACATAAAGCTTCCTGGGAGCCTGCCATCTACTCAAGAGTACTCTCTAGTGAGCTGTTACCAGTAATGATGCAACCTGAAAATCCATAACTACAATAACTTTTGCTGAGTTGGTATTTCATAATCTCCAAGGATGTTGACCTACCCATAATACACACCTAAAATGTCCTTTTCAGTAATGCCAAGTGCACACAAGACTGAAGATCACCGTCCAGCACACATTTTTCTGCATATATGCAAAATTCTCAAATATTTACAGATTGTGGTTACTACTTCCTGAAAATAAATCTTCCCATTCCAGCTCATACACATAGCAATGTGATAATTTATGTTATGTGGACAGACACTAATGAGGAAGTTTGCTCCAACAATTTGAAACTGGTTTGAAATCTGATTTGAATGCAGTTATTACAAAAATCTGGTTAGAATGCCATTTGAATTCTGGTTTGACACCAATTTGAAATCTTTCACAGCATCTGCGACAAGTCACAGCGAGTCTCAAAAGTGCACACATTAGAATAGACATTATCAAAGTCCCTTTAAGGCAAGTCATTTCACTTGGCAGCTATTTCAGTACATCTCTTTGAATGGGGAAACATCAACTCTCAAAAGCTGTTTTACCAAGCTTATGATTAAATTTCATATTTGAAATCACCAATAAAATCTGACAACAATTGCCTCATAAATTTTGTTTTTAAATGCTCAAATCATGACAAAAATCTGCATTTTTCAGGCTGGACCAGCCAATGCGCATGTGCAGTCATAAGTGTGTGTCTCAAAACACTGAGGCTGCATCCGAAATCGCATACTTCCCTACTATATAATAGGCGAAAAACAGTATGTGACTAAACAAAAGTAGTATGTCTGAATTCACAGTACTCATTAACGAGTCGGCACAAAGTATGAGGATGACCAACTTCTTCCGACCAGATTCTGAAGTATGCATACGATGGACACTTTACTATCCCATGAGGGAGTATTTGTAAATGGCAGTGATGCGACGACACTGATGCTGGTAGATCACATGATAAAGGCAGCATGGCAAATGTAGTAACTTTACCAGTTGGCGATTGGCTATTTTATTTAGAAGGCGGGACTTATTCCACCATATTGCGAGTTGCACTTTCTGCCATTTGTAGTAATATGACTGCACCGTCTTTGTATACCTAAAGTATTTGACATTAGTCAAGGTAGCGCCATATTTAATATTTGACAGGAATAAAAATGATCCTGTGAGGGATAGAAATACAGTGACTTTGTATACTGTTGTTTAACAAAATACCGATTTTTCATACTGTACATCTATCCCTTACAGATTCATTTTCATCTGCATTAAATTAAATATAGCAACTAACCTGACTAAAGTATTTAGTGTTATAGTGTGACTGGTATGTGCTGGGGTCTGTCTACAATCTGGTGGTTTTGGATACAAAGTTTGGGACACAATAAATTGAAAAGAGGTTGTGTTTAGTACAGTACAACAGTGGGTTTAGATTTAAGACTCGACTCCTGGATCTAGTCAGTCTAATACCTTTGTCTAGCATGTGAGATCTAAGCAGTCAAACCCACATCTGGCCACACTAGCAGTGAGCACTAAGTGACCGTGCCACAGGAATGGATCTGCTGATTGCACCTCTTCAAAGCTAAAGCACTTCTTCTCACCCTGATGTATCGGTCTCATGTTCCCAGCTTGATGATCTGATCATCATTACAGCCGCAGTGGAGGAAATCAAGGGAGGCCGGAACAAAAAGGGACATTGGTTTGGTTGAGAATGAAGCAGAGAATGGCTGACTACAGCGTACCCGAGTGGTGACATCATACTAAGATGTGTGATATGAAGCTTTGAGCAGAAGCCAGAAGATAACAGGGAGATGATAACACTGTGCCTGCTGGGAGACACTTGTTGGAAATGTTTCCTTAAATAAACTATATAAACAAAAGACAAATATAAAATTAATGTGCAAAAACAAATAACTTTAGAATGTCATAGTGGACAATTAAAGATCAACCATTTAAAGAACCTCCAAAGAACTTCCAAAGTTGGAAAATCAAGACGATGTCTCAATGTTCATCTCGACTGACTCATGCAATGAAATGAGCCAATAATTGGCCATTTTTAGATCACTACATCAGACATGTCTGCTTAGCACAATTTTCACCAAGGTTTCCCTCAAGAAATTTCCCATGTTTTTTTTTTTTGTTTTTTTTAAATAGCAGTTTTCAATTTGAGTAAAAGGTCAGTGGACTTGAATAGACTTTCAATTCAATTTGCACTTATACAGTCATACCACAAATGTGAACTTTGACACTGCCTTTTTTTAATAAAATGTTATAAGGACTACAGCTACAAGAAGAATGTAAATATACATGCTAGACAAATCAGACAACTATCGTAGTCCTTGCACAGCAATCTGTTAGCAACCCTTATGTTTGAATATAGTAGAACAAAATGAAAGTCACTTCTTCAAGTTATGTTGACCTAACAATGTTGAAAAGTGAATCCATTTAAAAATGCTTAAAATCTCAAAGAAATTTCTTTTGGAATCCATGGTGAAAAATTAGCCTTCCGGTTGGCCAACAAACTGACATCCTGTCTGAACCGCTCTACAGCAGGAGTCTTGTAATAATCAAGTTGTAAGGCAGCAGTCTTCCTAATCCTGTTCATATAAGCTCAATACATTATGCATCGCTACAGTGACCATAACTATCTGTGCAAAAAGCAGTTTAGATCATTAGCAGCACATCTTCCCACACACAATAATTGATCTGTGTGACAGAGGTTTCACAGAAGGCTACAGCGAATATGCATAAAAGACTTGCATATACAGTGGGAAGAAAGATGAGACCTGTGCAGTGTGCAGGGTTGTTGAAGTTACTCTAGGGCCTAGTCCACACGGACACTGGTATTTTTTTAAACTGGAGTTTTTCCTCCTGCGTTTTAAAAAAAAATCCCGTCCACACATGCTCGGTTTAAAAAAAAATCTCTGTCTACATGAAAACGCAAAAACACGCTATCAAGCGCTGTCAAGAGCATGCCAGTGGCGCACAATCTGACGTCAAACACAGTGGATAACGGCGCACACTCTGACGTCGCAAGGCAAAAACCCCGGTTTTACTGTCTACACGACAACACTGCAACCAGCGTTTCTGAAAATCCTCACCGTGGCAGGGGTTTTCAAAAGTTTTCATTTTCAGTGACCTGATACTACGTTTCCGTGTGGACGAACGGCCGAAACGCGTAAAAAAAGTCACGGTTATAAAAATACCCGTGTCCATGTGGACAAGGCCTAGGTCTGCAACCACATTAGCATAATTGTCACAGGGCCTTCAAGATCCAGTAAGATTGTTGCAAGCTATAGCACAAGACCTATTACATTTAA
The DNA here is from genome assembly GCA_026230005.1 of Gila orcuttii. Taxonomy (NCBI): domain Eukaryota; kingdom Metazoa; phylum Chordata; class Actinopteri; order Cypriniformes; family Leuciscidae; genus Gila; species Gila orcuttii. Next base: position 7,312,215 of record JAPDVR010000010.1, on the reverse strand, counting down.
CCGCATGATGATGATGATGATGATTTTGCCGCAAACATTTTACACAGACCACATCAGACTTCTGTGTACAAACAACGCGTCTGCTGCCAGTAGCTTAAGCTACACAGCATTCTGTGTACGTTTAATTACTGAGAGTAGCTGCTGTGAAAATGCTTTACAGGACAAACAGTTTATCAAAGCATCATTTACTGAATTGGATTGGCTCCAGGGGCATGTTCATGCGTGTACACGGGATTCACTTCTGCTTGATCTTAAGAAACCACCACTAATCTGTACATGCCAATGCTGGAGTTAAATAAGCGTTTGGGGAACTGCTGACACTATCCAAAATATTATAGCAGGAAGATGCAAGTCAAAGCCACCCAGAGAACGGCCAGACGAGCAGAGTGGAATCAGGATATCAATTAATTTAGGAAAAGTAATCATATTAATTATAGGTCATCCTTTTTGCAATCCACTGTGTGCGTATAGCAAAAGGGACCTGTGAAACCCTGGAGAGGGTCAGGTAATGACTGTAAAGTGAAAGAGTATGATTTAATAGTGTTCTGTTCCCTCACTAACTGGGAACTATGAAGCTAAATAAACAGCTCAATACAAACATTGAATAAGTCTTGAGCAAGGTTGAGTCAACAGGTGTGAGCAAATCAGATAAATCCAAATATAACATCCTGACACTAGAGGAATCAATGAAAGCCTGTTTCCACCTCAGATTAAAAGTAATAGTAACAAATCAAGAATAAGTGTATTTAGGCAACTTTATACCTCCCATTTCTGACTAAATCTCACAATGTAACTTAAAATTTCACAGTGTGCTATTTCTAAATTTAAGAGTAGGCTACATATAGCAACTAATACATTATGCTGATATAAGAGGTTTAAATCTAGTTGGTTAGTATGTATAACCCATGCCAGTTACAACATGGTGACAGGCATTGCCTGAAGAATTACTGTCATTTATGTCATAATGACACTTCAGGCAATTGTCACAAGTTTTCACTGACGTTATTTTATAGGCATCCCCCAAGCAAACGGTGCATCTTTATGAGATAAATGCCTTTAGCTCTCACATTAAAAATCAAAATGTTTGTTTCCTACTGTATATCCCCCAGCCATTAATTTCCTGCATCAGCTGTAGTAAGTGAAACAAATATAACTTGAGCAAATAATGTATAACAAAATACAATTAGATATAGAAAATATACTAATCCAGTTTGTCAAATCATTCAGTGATCTGAAAAGAAAACTATTTAAACCGCTTGCTTTTTAACGGCAAGTGATTTTCTGTTTGTCTTAATTAGAGATTTGTTCATTCTTAAATCTGATTACTGGTGATTTGTTTTGAACAACAGCTGTCTTGTTCTTGTTGTTGGTCTACAGTTTAATCTTTTTTTTTTTTGCCTGTTCATACTTCTCTTTTAATGCCCCTTTAGTACATTTCACAGTCAGCTGCTCAACTGCTGAAGAGACATTATATTTGTACTCTTTGCTCTGCACTCATTGGCAGTCAAGAGTTTGAGAAATACAGACAAAATCTCACAAGTAAAAAAAAGAAAAGAAAAGTAATGAATCACAGCGCATGCCGAATGACAAATACCAATGACAAAGCATCCTATGATACCCAGCTATAGAACTGTCAGGAAGTGAAATTCAGAGCTCGGAGTCAAACACAAAATGAGAGATTGAGTTTGACCATAAAAATACAGCAAGGGGAAAAAGCCATCAAGGCCTTGTGTCGCTTCAAAGTCTCAAGGGTTCTCCAGTACAAAGGCACAGAGGCTTAGAGACAAAGAATCAATACAATCTGTGAGGTTTTAACTTTCTCTTTCGGCTGGACATAATGGAAAAAAACATTACATAAAAGCAAATATTGCTGCTGGGCAGCGTGCTGAAACCACAGAGTGCACTGCTACAAGTCCTGGAGTCACTGGAGGACTGAGAAAGATGATGACAGCTCCAAATGGTTGACCAGAGGACAACAGCGACAGATACTTGCATCAAAAAAGCCCATCATATCAGTCCATGACTGTGTTCAGACTTATTTACAAATGGCTTATCAAAAGGTCACTGCACTCATAGCTAGGTTATATCTTAAAGGGATAGTTCACCCAAAAATTATGATTCTGTCATCATTTTAAACCTGTATCACTTGTTTTTCTTCTTTGGAACTTAAAAGAAGTTATTTCTGAAAATAGTTTCTGAAGTATATGGGGTCCCACCGAGTTTCTTTGAATGTACAAAACCAGTTGAAGCAGACACAATAAGGTCATACAGATTTGTAATAACATTAGGGTTAGTAAATTATATAAATTTTCATTTTTGGATAAAATATCCCCTTGAATAATTATTTTGCCTGATATCTGTCTGACATTTCTATTCTAAACAGCAATTAATGTGGTAACAGTAACGTAAAGTCATTTTCAACAAATTCATTCAGCTTTAGAGGGCCCTGCACATAAAATTGCCCACTACAAATATTGACAATGGGTAGAAGCCAGAGGCACCCTGTTGATCGCAGCATCTGTGCCTCGAAACGCAGACTTCCAGCTTTACTCCACGACATGAACAATAGAAGCCGAGCTAGATTTGGCTTTCCTGAGTGATCACGTTTCTGGGACCGAGAGCTGATAACAGATAAGAAAGCTCTGCTGGAGGACGACCAACAGGAAAGCTTGCTGAAGCACAGACAAGAGGCTAAAGCGCATTTGTCAGGTGGTATTGCTCACCAGGGCTTTCCCAGACAGTGAATGCGAGCTGACAGTGTTTGCAAGAATTAAAACATCATGCTTTATCTCACTGCCTAAACCTGATATATCATATTTTCAGTGAGGCTGCTCACGAACGAGCGGTGCTGGCGTATGGTCTACAGCGGAAGTGGGAAGGGTATTTTTCTGAAACAATGCAGCGGCCAGGGACCACTCAACCAGGCAAGACCAAGCTGTTGCCTGGCTCATGATCCATTTGCAGTTCTCTACATCCCATCACATGCAGGAGACGGTGAGGGGCATCAGTCTCTCTAACCGGATTGAGTGGTTCACGCAGAGCCAGCAATATCCCTCTTGATTTTCAGAGGGAAGAGATAGCCTACATTAGAGCATTGGTTCTCAAGGCCTTCCCAATGTCCAAAAAACATTCGAAGTCCCCTATTTGATGACATATTTAATGACTTTTGGATTTAATTTGAAAATGAAATGCAGAAATGCATTTTCATATACAGTATTAATCATTTTTTCTATTGCCAATGTGTGAAGTGCTTCTAACAAAACGTTAAAAAACGAGGCCTTCCCCAACTTCCTATGTTGTCTATGAAGTCTATGAAAACCTGTAGACTGATTTTTATTTGAAGGACTTGGGCAAGATTCGCCAGGAAAATCCATAGGATGTGACGGTTACGCACTCTTCTGAGAACCTCTCTTCCATTCAATGATGCATGAAATGAATGCTTATACAATGTTCAGGATAATGTCGAAAGAGCTATTCTGTACTGTAATGGCAATGTCTCATCCAAAGAAAGACTATTGACTCACAGCCAGATCTATAGTCTATAGTCGCAATCATTTCATTGCAAAGAATGAAAAAGAACTTTGTTGTGAGTATATTGGGGCATTGAATGAAATTCAATCTCTTGTGCGTTACATGTGTACGAGTGTGAGCACGAGCAATAAGTTGCTGGCTGCAGTTTACTTAATGACCACCAGTGTCGCTAAGGATTTCTGAATTCTACACATAGCCCTTTTAAGTTGGGATGTAATTAATATTTTTGTTATGGCCAATATCCAATAAATGTCTGGTTTACATTTTAAATGTACCAAATGAATTTATGCATAACAACAACAGCTTGCTTTTTACAATATGTACAAAATGTAAAATGTATATTCATTTTAAGATACTTTTAAATGTAATGAACTTTAGATTTACAAGTATTATTTTAAACTTTAAGTGAGGGTTAGATGATGGCAAAAGGTAATCCTAATGCAAAAATAGGGGATATGAGCATGCATGATTAAATATCTAATATCAATACTGATTAAAAAGAAAACTTTTTCTTAATGTCTAAATATTAAGTATTTATTATTTCAATATTTAAGCCAATAAACAATATCGCACTGATATTGTGCATCCTTACTCTTAAAGGTAGACTAAAATAAATACTATATGCAGCTGGTCTCTTTGATATTGAATATACTAAAAAAGCTGTAAGGCAAAAAAAAAAAAAAAAAAAAAAAAGCAGGATTTCAGTAATGAGACCAAATGTAAGCAGGAATAAATTCATTGTAAGGAACAGTGTGTACCGCTCTGCAGGAGTGGGCAGCTGTGGAATTAAACCAGCGATTTGCAAAACTACAAATTTTCATAATTGATTAGTCAGTCATCTGTCTGAAAGTGCACTGTATCTGTGTTCAGGAAACCCTGTATAATAAGCCTATATCATGTCGACCAGCCCTCAATCAGACATGTTTCAGACTAATGTAAGTGTGGTCCTTCAACACATAACCTTGTATTGAACAAAACCATTGAAGTCCTCATGAGAAAGGTCCAATGCACAGCAGCACAAACCCACTGAAGCGCATCCCGGATGCAGAATTATACGCTTCAATGTAATCTCAGCACATGGACTCATGGGATTTCCCTTGCTCAGCATTCAAAAGTTCATAACTGTTAGATAAGAAAATTTGTTGGTGCACAACATTGAGTTCAAGGCATCAAACCGTTTTGAATTTGTTTGTTTTTTTACTGCATTCATATGCAATATATGACACTGGGAGCGAGGATCACATCACAAAGAATCATCAACAGACTATACTGAATATTCTGTCCTTTAATTTCTCCATAACCATCAAATACAAACCTATGGATTTTGTATAACATTTGTTTTCAGAGAGGGTTTTAACATGCTAAGTGTTAGCATGCTACAGCACAGCACACTATAAGCGTGCTAAGACATTCGCTGAGAAGTTATGTCACTGAGATAAAATCTGACATTTGCATTTTCCTTTAAAATGCACCACTGCTAAAATTATTAAAAAGTTGACCTAACTAATCGGCTAGCCAGTTGTTACGCTTAATGATCCTGGCCGACTCCTGGATCTATGTACACAAAGATCTCTTAAAAAATATATATTAGTGAGAGCTCAGCTGTGCAATTTTAGCAAAGTGATAACATGATGCCAATTTACATAGATCTTGTTTTTTTAGCTTTTCAGTAAAGATGGATCATTTTGATATAACTTATTTTTCAAACTTTTAAGTCATCATGCAACTTGGAAGTTTGCATAGTCTCCCTGGTTGCATTGGAGGAAACATTACTGCACATGTTGTTCATTTTCACATAGCAGTGTATGAGAGACCAAATTCAATCCCTGTTATCACACGGCTACAGGTTTAGTACAGGTTGAATCTAAATAAATTGCATGCCAGGCATAAATAGACATAAACTCATCAACTTAGCATAAATGCCTCTCTCACACATCACACTAAAGGTATTATCCCCAGCAGCCTGTAGACCGGTTTTATTTCTCATTAATTATCCAAGCTTAACCCTTAAATGGTGTCTGCATCCTGGGAGACATTTGAGAGGCTTGAGGGGGAACAGTAAGAGAGTAAGAGTCTAATTTCTGAGTAAAAATATTTAAAGAGAAGTTCCTGAAAATATTCAGGTCAAGCAACTTATAAAAGCTATGGTGTCAACTCACCAACATTATCTAAAAGTCACACGGCAACATGCCGTGAGAAGGTCACTGACCTTGAGGTTAATGTTCCCATCTTTTACCAGAGGCGTACAGGACACCCCCACAGCATAGGGGGCCCCCTCACGGCGTTATCAAGCTCGGTGAATCCATGTGCTATAGTCACATCAAGCTGTGTGAATCCATGTGCTATACTGATTTTTAATGCGCCATAGGTAGCATTAATGTATTCACACACAATCACAACTGACACAATGCATTACACACTCGAATGTTGATTATTGAGATATCAAGATCTGACATAAATAGTAAGAGTATATTATACAAGTATGCTACTCTGAATTCAGACTTGCTGTAGTGTACCAAAATTACACATTTTAAATGACAGAAAACTAATGAACGTTGAACTGACAATATTACCCCAAATAACATACCATTCTATTTCCTTATCCACCTTATTTTTAATGTAATTTTTTATACTTAAACTTGTTTTGGGGGTTTTCTTTTTTTTTTTCAAATGTGTTAATTTTTAAGTTTGCCATTTTGAAATTGATTTGAAAGATTTTAAATTGCCATTGTTTTCCGGTGTTAGTCGCTTCCGGATATTTTAGCTGTACAAAAAGAGTCCGCTATGCTGCTTGACTCTGAAAACTGGTATTTGACATCATATATATATATATATTTTTATCATAATCACAAACACACTTGTTTGCCACGCAAACAATTTTAGCGCTTACTGCATTTTGTTATAGTTATCATGATTTACATACAGCAGCTAATGGATTGAAAGTCTAGCACATTCACAGAAATCGCTACTTCTGATTTGAAAAATATGGTGGATAAATGAAAACGCTTGTACAAAAGTCAAAACTTGTGGGTGGGCCTGTGTCATGTTCTTGAAAAAAAAATATGCTAAAAGGTCTTAGCTGTTTTTAGCTGGAAGAAGCTGGTCTCCCAGGATGGTGTTCAGCTGGTTTTAGATGGTCTCCCAGCTTGACCAGCTAAGACCAGCCTGGTCATTAAAAAAAAAAGAAAAAAGTCTCTAAAACCCTTGTTTTCTGCAGGGATATTTGACATAGCTCTAAATCAGCATTTTTGTTAATGAAATTACAAATAATTATTTATTAGCAACTTAGCAAGGTAGTTTCACGTTTCTGTCTATTTAAGGGTTAAGCACGTGCCATCCGTGTGCGCTTCATTCCATGACACTCAGAAGAATAATGGACGTTGATTCAATCCACTCTAGTAAAATCTACTTAAAGTGGCAGTATCTTGGAGTAAAATGCAAATTGAGATCATCATCTTGGAGTAATAGCGCAGAATATATTATCGTAGTGGCTGCAGAAGAAACGGCGCTGAAAGAGCAGTTGTGAAGAAGACGCGTTCAACAGATGGGCGACTGCTCTTCCTCACGGCCGCAGACCTGTACGACAAACCTTTGATTCATTAGCATAAAGCCTGGCCGGGAATGTTAATCAAAAGACAGCTGCATTGGCTTATTGACTAAACGATTATTGTCGGTTATTGATGCAAACTGAATTCTATTTTAAGTTGCGGCGTTAAAGGCAACAGCGGGCGCCAAATCACAGTTGTATCACCTTCAAATAACATTACAGTCGCGCGGTGACAGTAGAGACTGTCTTTAGACGTCGATATGGATGCAATATGACGAAATATCCAACGGGACATCAATTGTAGTGGAAAACGTACAGACGCAACCCTCAAAATCATGTTTTTTTCGTATAGTTTTCCCAATTTCCTTTGAGACTTGCTGATTGATCAGTGTCACTCAAGGCATATTCTCTTATATTAAGTTGATGGTCGAGGCATGAATGGGAAAGGCAACAGAGACATTGATTCTGAATGCATTTATATTGATGCAGATAATAATATTAATAGGCTACACAGTGCACATTCTGAAGAGAAAATAGGAGACTTGGTTCAAAATCACAGACGACACTTTCACATATTCCAACTTAAAGGATCATGAAGTAAATTAATTAATAAAGTGTTCGGTCTATGACAATACGCTGGTGTTTTAAACCATGCACAGAATGCGAAGCAAGGCATTAGCAGATACTTTTAAGACATTACAATAAATAAAATCAGTAACATACCTTGTCTCTGTCAGCAGTAGTTATTCTATATTTCCCGATTTGTTCCGTAGATGCAAATGCAGTTTGCCATCCATGACACGACTCAGTTTGAGATTGAGTATCTTTCACCACAATCTACCCTCGCGATAAAGAACCCAAGCTATTTTCAGAGGATGAGAGGATAAAAAAAACTGAAAGGGCAGATATTAAATAACATTAGAATAAAAGGGTGGATAATAAACCTAATCAAACATAACAGCAAAAAAAGAGGGAAAAGAAAGAAGGGGACTATGAAAAAATGGGCTAAAAAATAAAATGCGGTAGAAAACGAATTGACTTTAGTTCACAAACTGAGGGCTCCAGTAATTCCACGCTGCGTCTCTGTATTCCAAACGAACTGAGTGCGCTCTGCAACGGAAAACGCAGATCCATCCGTTTATTCCCAATCTGCTGCGGTTTTACTTCCAGGACTTGAACTTGCAGTAGCATCACTTTCACATGAGCGTCCGTGTGAATAGATATTTGCCTTCTCCCTTTCGGCTTCGGCAGAACGCTCTCTATGCACTGGCATCCGAGTTCTCGGAAAATAACCACCGCACTCAGTCAGGCGTCTCTGGATGCCCGCATTCACTGTAGCAGCGAGGACGATAGAGGCGCGTGCACGCTCTTCTTTCTCAAGGGAGTAGGACGCGCGCGCTGGATACCTACGTCAGCCGGCGCGTTCTCCAAATAGAACGCTGTGGAAGTTCACTCCGAATTCTGATTTGGCGATTCGATTTCGCAGCTCGGAATATGATTTCATGTTTTTATGCATTCATTGGATTTTGGCTTCCTCTCTGCCTGCTGTTGCAACTGTTGTCGTCAAAAGGAGCCTGAAGTGAGTAGACAACTTGACACCAAAATGAACACCAAACATATTTCAGGCCTCTCAGTTTCTTCTTCATATTGTAAATGTTTCAGGGGTACAATAGTTTTTTAAAGATATGCATGGAATATTTGACAAACTGTGGTAGGCTATCAAAGAGACACCAACCATATGATTAAATGTGTTGAAGCATTAAAAATATTGAAGCAGCACTTTGCACGTTACAAAACTCAGCACTCTGGCATGGAATGATATAGCATTTTATGTCCGTGAAGTAAGTTAAGTCTGTGCATCCGTCAGCATAAATTGGTCTGTACTCTGTGCGATTTTGCTTAAGAAATACTGGTTATTACACTTTCATTTTGTACTGAATATTTTATGATCTGGCTGGGTGACATCAAATTTGATTCCACAGTTGCTGTTTATCTGCTTAATTTAACTTATTACAAAAGTATTACCAGGCACAGAGTAAGAGACAGATTAAATGCAGGGAAAAAAAAAAATGAGGAAATTACAATGAAATCAACATGGCTACTGTAGGACAGGAAGTCCTGCCCTACAGGGAAAAGATCCAATCATATAAGTTTTTTTTTTTTTTTCTTATTGTTCAACTAATTGTTGACTTGCTATAAAATATTATTTTGTTATAATGTTTTAGCAGCCTTAATTTATTTTTTGTGTGTAAAGAAGCTAATTGGATGATACCATTGTAGTCAGATTGTATTGCTGATTTGAATAAAGTTGTTGCAACATAAGCTTGTACAACAGTTTTGGAGATTTTGGTATTACCTAATGCAAGTAGATAAACTGTAAGTGCATTGCAAATTAAAATCGTTTCTTGTAAGCATATACAAGTCTATTTTATTTTTATTTAATAAAAATTTGTGTGTTTGAACAAACTCCCATGCCAGCTAAATCTTCCTGCAAGTCTTTTGCAGCCATTTGGGGGTTTAATCCCAGACCAGTCTAGTTGTATTTGAGTTTTTTTTCTTGGTCTTCAGATCTTGCCTTGAATTTGTACTTAACTTATATTTCTCTGTGGCATCTCAGATATTGCAATGTGCAAACAGTGAGCATTTCCATATCTTTTCATAAGCTTCCCCTGCTTTATATAAGACTCAATTATCTTTACTTACTGATTCTCAGTCAGCTGCTTAAAGAAGCCCGTGGCTTTTGAATGTAAACACTCTGAGAGGTTTGAACAGTCAGAGAATTATTATATAAACTCTGGAACTGTCTTCACCTGATTTAGATCAAGGCTTTGCATGTTCAGAGAATTAAGTTCCGAGACCTTAAAATAAAATGAATGGAATTGGATCAACTAGAAGAGCATCAATGGAACATGACATGTTGGTCAAGAATATAGTTATAAATATAGCTTAGAATAGGACACATGAAAGTTAAATAAGTTATACAGTTTGCACTGCCATTCCTGACCTCATAAGTAATAGATGTTTTACATTTATTGGTATATAGATCAATTAAAACATTTAAAATGCAATTTAAAACATTCTCAAAACAATGGCATTCCTTTTACAATCTATTTTACTTTATAATGTATATAATAACAATGTCAGAAGCTGAAGTGCGTCCTCCAAGTTGAACTAGCATTCATTGCACGGATGTATTTCCTATTCTTTTAAAGGGTCATACAGTCAAAATGAATGGCCTTAGGGATTTATAAATAAGAAATGAAAAAAATTTGCTGTGACATTTTATTTATATTTTTCTTGTCACGGCACACTGTTTGAGATCTGTAGCATCTGACAATTTGATGTTAGTATGTAAATCACTTAAGAGGCTTCTTGTTTGGAGTTCACAATAAGCACAGTTGATGTGAGCAGCCGAACCTTCTGGTGCATGAAAAGAGAGATTTCTCCCTGGCCTTGACTATTCTGTTTGTTTCTGGTATGTGCCAGGGAGGAGAAACAGAGGCTGAGAACACAAAGCACTGATTAATGGACTGATGGAACCGAACATAAATTCAGTTGTTTTCTTAATTGACACTGTGGTAATTCTCCTTTGTTCGGTGTAATTTGAAATGCATGCCATTTGAATTTTATAAACCGCTGTGCTATTTTTATTCTTTTTAAAATTAGCTGCTAAACAGTGGTTAAAAATAGGGTTGCATGATAAATTGGGTCCTGGTTGGGAGCTGATGCATTTTTTGTAACAAAAGTTCAAGCTAATATTAGAGATTATTTTGGGGTAATTTATCACTGTCTCATGGGAGCTTGTTTCCGAATAAAGTAAGAATTGTGAGATATGAAGTCGCAATTGCGTGTTGTAAAGTCAGATTTGCATTTTTTTCCCCCTCAGAATTGGGCTTTATAACTCACAAGTAACTCACAGAATTAAGAACTGTGAGATATAAACTTGCAATTGTGAGTAAATAAAGTCAGAATTGTTCGGTATAAACTTGTAATTCTGAGAAAAGAAGTCAGAATTGTGAGATATAGACTTTCAATTGCAAGAAAACAAGTCAGAATTGAAAGATATTAACTCACAATTGCGAGAGAGAAAAAGTCGCAATTATCTTTTGAATTGTTTTATTCCGTGGCGTAAACAGGCTTCCATAGTATTAGTTGACATGTGTCAGCCAATATTAAATATTTAATTGTTCATGCATATTTTCTTCATTCTTTTTGTTTTTATTTTTTACGTTTTTGATTACCTTTGTCGTCATCTAACATTCAATTAATGTTATGTTTGGTGAACTCAAAATGATTCTAATTGTTTCACAGTGTGCATGTATAAAGTTGTGATGCCTAAATCTACTTGTAATATATATATATATATATATATATATATATATATATATATATATATATATATATATTTGATTACCAATAAGATCTCATTGATGCAATGTGTAAATGTTTGGTGGTTTTATGATAATTCTTTGGGATTTTAACAATAAAAGTCAGAGGATTTCATAATGAGTTATTTTTGCAGCTTGGTTTCAGAGTAGATGTTCTTTTGTACTGTAGAAGAAGTTTTACAGTATGTTTTCATAGTACATTGAATTTCCTCCAGAGTTCATTCACTGGTTGATCAAATGGACATAGACACGTTTTAAGTGTTCAGTCGTTGAATTCCGCTCTCCAAATCTCCCACTCTCAAAGATGCATACTGTACATTTGCGACACAATTTGTTAACAAGTGCTGACGTGATAAACCAAGCTTATAAAACAGCAAAGCAAGTTGACTGCGTGTGAACAGATAAGTTAAATCACATGCTTTTCATCTTACATCTGTTCCCATTTTTATTTCCTATTTTATCTTTACTTTTCATTTCACACATCTCCCCCAGCATTCGTTCCTGACCTATAATTTGGTGCTCTTTCTTTTTTAATTTAGAAATGTCAGAATATGGGGCATGTGGTGGGTTGTGACTAAATGTGAAAATGAAAAATTGCCTCCTAGTGGAAAATCATGAGGCATTACAAAAATGCCACATATTCTCACCTCACAGCCTCACTTTCCTGTGATGCAGTTCTGTCTCGTGTGTCTCTGAGTCTCTTTTACACGCATACGAACACAATCCATTCGAATGCTTAGTTGGTGCAGCCTGTGCTTTATCTATATGCTGATAAAATATGACAATTAAGATGATTTCCTTTGCAGCATGTTTTCATTCCCTGAAGAGAGGTGAAGTCATCTTAATGGCTACCTGAGTAAATAAAGTCGACCTCAACATTCTGACCCGTTCCATGAGGGCCATAAATCACCTCAATGCGCTGGTGAGCAAACACACAGAAAGAAGGGAAGAAAAAAAAAGGGCATATTCAAGTGTATGCATATTTACGTTTGGGTAAACCATCACCAGTACTGTGTGTTGTTGTAAATATGCGAGGCCTTATCCACATAGGAGGCGTGATTACCCCAGTGTCAAGCTGTTTGTAATTACCAGCTTCATTTAAGAACATGGGGAGGACTGATTCCAAATCCTGCTTACATAGTACATCTACAGAAAGGTTATAAAGTCTAAACATTTTCCCTGGGGTTTTGAATTATACACAGTGGCTTTTGCACCTGATATGCAACAGAAATCACGGCCACATAAAGTGTTCCAGCTAATGCTAGCGAATTGGCGAAATACCTTTTCACATTTCTCCCACCAAGGCTTCATGTTCATAATATCAGCATCAAGTGTTTTATTTTTTTATTAATTCACATAGAATATCTACTGTGAGCATATGCTGATGAATTTCATCAGAATTATGCTTAATATGCATTAGGGCTGCAGCTAACGATTATTTTGATAATCGATTAATCGGACGATTATTTTTTCGATTAATCGATTAATCGGATAAAAAGTTGTAACATTTTTTATTTTATTTTTTGTTTATTATAACTAAATAAAACCTTAAATCAGGGTATTTATGTGTAAAAGTGTACTTTAAAAAGTGCAAAAGCCACACATTGAGTTTTACTAATATAATCTTTATTTTTGACATTTTAAACCCTAATATATTGATAATTTAAATATAGAAAGACTGAAAACAAGCATGTGAACGTAGTAGAGCCGCAGTAGATGGCGTTTGAAAATCAATTAAAACTTAATAGTAGACAAATGCTATAAAAAGAGAACGGAATGGAGGTATGCAGCAAGCTAACAGGCTTGATTAAAAGGACAGGGAAAATGATGCATTAGTGCACAAGCATTCACTGAAAACCACTGACTACAGTGACTAAAAACAATCTTTTACTGCTGCTGTTATTAACTGTCTTTATATTTAGTGCTTCACTTTGTAAACACCGTTTTAATTTAACCTATTTCTGCGGTAGCGCTATTTTAATCCATCACTTATGTTGCGAGCGAACTGACTGCGCAACCTGATGCTCGAGACAAAATAGATCTAGTGTGACTGTTCCGAAGTTAGTAAACAAAGCTGTTTACACAGTAGCATTGTTTTCTCAAATCGGATAGCTATCTGATCGTGAAAAGACCAGGTGTAAATGCTCTTCGAGACGCATTCGAGACGGATTTGAATCCGATCGCTCAAACCGCTTCTGGAGGAGATCTGAGACTCATTCCAGACGAAACTGGAAAAATGTAAATGCATCTGGTTGTTGAAACCACATATGTAAATTTTACTCCTCCCAAAAATGCTAAAAAATAAACACGTGAGAGCGTGTTATAGGCTATATGTAATGTTATAGCCAGATATTACGGCGCTACTGCAACACGCATTACCCCAGATGAGCATCTATTCATCAAGTCAACGAGCAAATTATCGCAAATCAAAGTGAAAGTAAGTTAAGTTGCAGACGCTTAATTATCATCATTAAAAGTCAAGAAACGAAATGATCTTACCAGTGCTGTTGACGCTCTCTCTTATAGCGGTCTTTGATTTTGATTGTAAATAAAATGCAGCTCATTTCTGTTGCTTTCGGTGACGTGAACTCAATCTGCATATAGCGCGGGAATTGAAGAGCGAAAAACACATTTATGTAGCCAAGTGTAAATGGAATCGTTTTGATAAATCAGATACAGTAGCTATCCGATCTGAAAAAACGCATGAAGTGGCCAGGTGTAAACAGCCCCGGCTTGGGGCGCACACTTTTTTCTGCCGTCGATTGATCTGTAGGTACTCTCTGCCATTTTGCGTGTGACTAATGTTGTCATGAAAGTGACGTCATCAGTAAACGCTCCCCATGACGTAAGCAGACCAACTAATCGATAATGACATTCGTTGACAACGATTTTCATAATCGATTATTATCGATTTTATCGATTAGTTGTTGCAGCCCTAATATGCATTACGTAAATATGCTAAATTAGATCTTTGAAATGTAAAGTGAGAGAAAAGACAAAAGGAATATGTTTTTTATAGTTTGTTTTATTTTTGTCTTGTGTTCTGTTTTGCTTTTTGTTGTTTTTCGACGCAATGTCCACTTTTGACCACTTTTTAATAAAATGGCTCAAAGACCATTAAAAGGACCTATTTTTAGAATAACATAGTGTATGAGAAAAGGACACAGTTTTTAAGACGAGCTGTCATTAAAGATCTAGGAAAGAGGCACAGGTCACATTAGCAGAGGAGGCTTTTGTGTCTGCAAAGCATAGCAACGCCAGATAACAGATATACACATTTTTGCACAGGTGCTGCACAGCCTTATTTTCCTTCCTCAAGACCAGCAAGACAAACTTCAGACTATGCAGACCCTAGAGCAAACACTGTCTCTCTGGACGCACCTGCTCCAGATCCAAGAAGATTGAGATAGGGAAGTGAGAAAACCTGTACAGACCGTCAAACGTAGCTGTCACATCAAATAAAAGCACCAGCTTCCATGCCTAGTAGCTCTACTGAGGGGAAAAAAAGTATACTTCAGTTTCATTCACCCACCTCTGTCTGTATTCCGCCTCACATCATATCCTGTTACACGTCAAATTATAGGGTGGAACAATACAGGTTCAGATTAGCTTTCTGCCTTGATACAAAAAGAATGTTGGCTTTAGCTATTTGTGAATATTAAGGCACAGCATAGACATCACACTCAATAATCAAAGGTATAAGCCAAATACTGTGTCATAAACAGCCGTGACGACATAATAAAGTATTTAATGGTTGATTAGTTTATGGATGGATGGATGGATGGATGGTTTGGCAGACTAATTCATCCAAAATCCTACTCCACGTGACTTAAGTGGCAAATATTATCTGATTGAATTAATTAATCAACACAAATTAAATAAACGTATTGTGGTAACATCCATTTTATGA
Source organism: Gila orcuttii (assembly GCA_026230005.1). Taxonomy (NCBI): domain Eukaryota; kingdom Metazoa; phylum Chordata; class Actinopteri; order Cypriniformes; family Leuciscidae; genus Gila; species Gila orcuttii. The sequence continues at coordinate 7,296,839 of JAPDVR010000010.1, read as the reverse complement.
TAAAGTGTTTAATTTGTCTTAAGTTCCAACATTTCTTTAAACAGTTATGCATTATATACATCATTAAATACATAAACATTTTTTTTTTCTTGGTTAGTGAATAGTTGGCTCATAGAGTAGCAGTCTGGTTGATTTCAACGAAGTTGCAAAACTTAAAATCTAATTAGATTTGTTGAGTTAGCTGGTCTGCATTTTACAATTCATGGGTCTGCCACCTGAGGAATTTGGCCTAGACCAGCAGTGAGCATTTACATATATTTTTTTTAGTCAGTTAGATTAAAATGTAGATTGGTCTAATTTGAACCTAGAAAGTAAGACTAATTGCAAAAGGGTATTTAGCATATCTGAATATAGAAATGCACTAGTAAACATATAGAAATGCACTAGTAAAAATGCAAGTAAATATCAGTAACTGTCATTATTTACTAACCAACATGTCATTCAAATCATTTAGGGTTTTCTTTCTTCTGTGCAACTCAAAAGAAGATATTTTGAAAGTCAATAGTGTCCAAATAAGGGTAAAAGATTTTTATTTGCTGGGGGTGAACTATACTCTAAGGGTACAGTACGTTTACATGAAGACGATGTTCTAAAAACGGAGAAGTTTTTCCTTTGCTTTTTTCGTGTGACAACGTTGTCAAAACAATCCCTGTTCACACAGATCCACGAAAACGACTAAAAATGCTGTATTATGCTGCCAGGCCAGTAGAAACACTTTGTGCCTGTAGACTGAACACGTAATACGCATGATGTCACCGCTGTGTTTTTTCTGTTTACATGGGGATGATAACCTGTTTTCAAAAGCTTGTATGTTGAGGCCACCAAAACACTGTTGTCGTCAGCCAAAACGCATAAAAAGTGTTTAGTTTTTAACGTAGTTGTTTAAACGGCCCTTAAGTAGATTAAACTTTGCCAAAACAGAATGCATTGAGTTGCAAGCTACCGGAACCAACGAAAATGTGCCCAACTGCTAAATCGTCTCGGTTACGTATGTAACCCTCGTTCCCTGAGTAGGGAACGGAGACGTTACGTCGGATGACGACGAATGGGGTTTCGCTTAGAAAGCCTATCAACTTCGAGTATTACAAAACGAGCCAATGGCAAAGAACTGCCATGGGTCTGCGGAATTTGCATGACGTAACTCTGCCCCACCTCGTGGGTATAAAAGGAGGAAGTCTGCAACAGCAGTTTATGTTTCTTTGCTGAGGAGCCAAGACTGAGCTCAGGCGATCCCCGCGGTACAGCGGAAAGTGGCAGGAAGACGTAACGTCTCTGTTCCCTACTCAGGGAACGAGGGTTACATACGTAACCGAGACGTTCCCTTTCGTTGTCACTCCGAGTTACGTCGGATGACGACGAATGGGGTTACCAGTCTAATCACGCCACCTTCTCAGCTGTCTTCCAGTGCCCTGCGTAAATCTGAGATCCCTGTCGTGAGACTAGCACGGACGAAGGACTTCTATTTAGCACAGGAATACCAAGGTACACTGGGGAGCATATCCCACAATTTTAGAGGAAATATGCAATTATTGCCAACCCAGAGGGGGGGACTTAGAGAATACACATATGACCCGAAGGATGCATATGGAGAACACTGGGGTGTCCAGCCGCAGGTGGAATATTTCAACCCCAGGGGTGGCAAGGTGGCTTGCCAAGGGAAAGACACATGCTCGAGAGAGGCTTACAGTGGAAATACACATGTGGGGGTCGCTCAGGGGAGGGACCATGCACACGGGAGGCACCTAGCCGGCGCGCAGGTAATAGACACTGGCGGCGACGTCAGAAGTGCTGGAGGAACTCAGGGCTCTCGGAGAAGCTCACCTGAGGGGAATATCGCACATATCCAGTCCGTGGAGTGGAATGGCGAGCAAGCGAAGACACCTGAGCGGGTCCAGTACTAGCTAGTTGAAGCGAGTACATGAGAGGACACAGGCTCCACTCGGAGATTGTAAAATCTGGCGAATGTGTTCGGTGTCGCCCAGCCTGCAGCTCTGCAGATGTCTGTTAGCAAGGCGCCATGCGCTAGAGCCCAAGAGGACGCCACACTCCGGGTGGAGTGGGCAGTCACACCAAGGGGGCACAGTCGACCTTGCTGCTGGTAAGCCAAAGCAATGGCGTCCACTATCCAGGGAGACAACCTTTGCTTGGAGAGAGCCTTTCCCTTCAGCTTCCCACCATAACAGACAAAGAGCTGGTCTGAGGTCCTGAAACACTGGGTCCTGTCCACATAGGTGCGGAGAGCACCTACTGGACAGAGCAGGGCTGGGTCTGCCTCCTCCAGGGGCAGCGCTTGCAGGTTCACCACCTGGTCCCGGAAGGGAGTGGTAGGAACCTTGGGCACATATCCAGGCCGGGGTCTCAGGGTCACGTGAGAGTAAGCCGGCCCGAATTCCAGGCACGCTTCGTCAACGGAGAATGCGTGCAGGTCCCCTACCCTCTTGATGGAGGCCAATGCAACCAGGAGCGCTGTCTTCATTGACAGGAACTTAAGCTCCACTGACTGCAGAGGCTCAAAGGGAGCACTCCGCAGGGCAGTCAGCACCACTGCGAGGTCCCAAGAGGGAACGAGAGGAGAGCGAGGAGACTGAATCCTCTCAGGAACCTGACGATCAGGTCGTGCTTCCCCAAAGACTTACCTTCAACAAGGTCATGCTGTGCGGCAATGGCGGCGACATAGACCTTTAGGGTGGAGGGAGACAGCCTTCGCTCCAACCCATCTTGTAGGAAGGAAAGCACGACACTAATCGAACATCTCCGGGGGTCTTCTCGGTGAGAAGAGCACCAGCTGACGAAGAGGTTCCACTTCAACGCATAGAGATGTCTCGTGGACGCTGCTCTAGCGGAAGTGATGGTAGCCACCACCGGTGGTGGTAGGGTACTCAAACCTGCCTCGTCCCGTCCAGGAGCCACACGTGGAGGTTCCAAAGATCGGGACGAGGGTGCCATAGGGTGCCCCGTCCCTGAGAAAGGAGGTCCTTCCTCAGAGGTATGGGCCAGGGAGGTGCTGTCGCGAGGAGAACTAGTTCGGAGAACCAGGTCCTGGTGGGCCAGTACGGCGAAACCAGCATGACCTGCTCCTCGTTCTCCCTGACCTTGCGCAAGGTCTGCGCAAGAAGGCTCACTGGGGGAAACGCATACTTGCGGCCCTGTGGCCAGCTGTGCGCCAGAGCATCCGTGCCGAGCGTGCCCTCGGTCAGGGAATAATACTGGGCGCAATGGGTCGAGTCGTGGGAGGCAAACAGATCTATCTGTGCGTCCCCGAACTGGTCCCAAATCAGCTGAACCGACCGGGGATGGAGCCGCCATTCTCCCGGGGGGAGCTGAAACCGTGAGAGCTCGTCGGCTACACAGTTCAGAGCTCCGGGGATATAAATGGCACGAAGCGACCTCAGATGCTTCTGGCTCCATAAGAGGAGGTGGCGGGCGAGTTGTGACATACGGCGGGAGCGTAGACCACCTTGACGGTTGATGTACGCTACAGTGGCGGTATTGTCTGATCGGACTAGTACGTGTTGGCCCTTGAGCACGGCCCGGAAGCGGCGCAGAGCAAGACGTACAGCCAGCAACTCGAGGCAATTGATGTGCCATAGGCGCTGGGGTCCTCATCCAGGAGCCCGCGGGAGCACGTCCATTGCACATGGCGCCCCAGCCCGTGGAAGAGGCATCTGTCGATACAACAACATGCCGCGAAGCTCGTTCCAGGGGCACTCCGGCCCGTAGAAAGCTGAGGTTCGCCCACGGGGTGAAGGTCTGACGGCAGGTCGGAGTAACTGGTACTCGGAGGGTGCCGTGTTGCCATGCCCACCTCGGGACTCTGTCGTGAAGCCAAAGCTGAAGTGGTCTCATATGAAGCAATACGAGCGGCGTTGCCGCGGCTGCAGATGCCATATGCCCCAGGAGCCTCTGAAAAAGTTTCAGAGGAACCGCACTCTTGCCCTTGAACTGTCTCAGGTAAGTCAGCAGTGACTGCGCGCGCTCGCTCGTAAGCTGCGCGGACATGGCGACCGAGTCGATTTCCATACCGAGAAAAGAGATCCTCTGCACGGGGCAAAGTTTGCTCTTCTCCCAGTTGACCCGAAGGCCCAGACGGGCTAGGTGCCGGAGCACTAGGTCCCTGTGTTCGCAAACCTGATCCCGAGAGTGAGCTAGAATCAGCCAGTCGTCGGGATAGTTCAGGATGCGAACCCCGTGTTCCCGAAGAGGAACAAGGGCTGCCTCGACGACCTTCGTGAAGACGCGAGGAGACAGGGCAAACCCGAATGGGAAAACCGCGTACTGATATGCCTGCCCCTCGAAAGCAAACCGTAGAAACGGCCTGTGTCGAGGAAGAATGGAGACATGGAAGTAGGCGTCCTTCAGGTCGATCGCTGCAAACCAATCCTGGGGCCGCACGCATTCGAAAACGCGTTTGGCGGTGAGCATCTTGAACGGCAGCCTGTGAAGGGAGCGGTTCAGCACGCGCAAGTCCAGGATTGGCCGTAACCCACCGGTTTTCTTGGGGACAATGAAGTAAGGGCTGTAGAAGCCGGACCTCATCTCGGCTGGAGGGACAGTCTCGATTGCACCCTTCGCCAGCAGGGTGGCAATCTCTGCTCTCATGATGGGGGCATTGCCACCGACCAAGTGGAGCGGACTCCCCTGAAGCGGGGAGGAGACCGTGCGAACTGAATCGCATAGCCGAGCCTGACGGTATGCGCGATCAGGCGGGGAAGCTCTAACCAGGCTCCCAGGAACTGAACCAGCGGGATCATGCGGGCGACAGGCGTCCCCCCGGAGGGGCAGCGAAGCGGAGTAACTGGCCCAGACGTGGACGGCATAGCGGCCCGGTGTGGGGGCACAGTTAGCAACCGCGCCCTGGCAGAGGGGGCCAGGGGAGGACCAGGCTGGTCGTCCCGCGGGGGCCTGCTCTGCCAGGGGTCTGGCGACAGAGGGGGACAGGGGCGAGCGGTCCGTGGACGGCACGCCGTGTCAACCACCTCTGGGACAGAGGGGGACGAGGAGAGCACGGCTTGTGGGCGGCGCTCTGTGTCGTCCCGAACTCTGTGTGCTCAGAGACGGGAGAGTCAGTTCTGGAGAATAGGGATTCTTCCCCGGCCCTCCACTGGGGAAAGGAGTGGTCCTGCTACCAACTCCTGGAAAGAACATAGTCCCATCTCTGGGCCGAGGAGCCCATCTCAGGAGCGCCGCTTAACCCGGCGTGTAGCGGGGGGCGGGGCTAGAGAGAGGGCTGAGGCGTCCGCCCGCGGGCCCCCAGAGCCGGCCCGGGTGAACGGGCAGGGTGGGAGCCGCGGGAGGGCACCTTCGGCGGTGGGCAGACCAAGGGATCTGAGCGGACGGCGGGGCCATCGGGACAGAACCAACGTCAGTCTGCACATGGGTGGTTGAGAACTGTTGGGTGAAGTTCTCAACCGCACCGCCGAAGAGGCCGACCTGGGATATGGGAACGTCGGACAGACGGGGCCGCGCGACATTCAGCACATCAGACAGGTTCAGCCACAGAATGGTAGGCATCACCTGACCCAGGGAGCGTACGGCCACTTTCGTCGCTCGGAGAGCAAGGTCAGTGGCGGCGCGCGACTCAGTGAAGAGCCCTGGGTCAGTCCCGCCCTCGTGCAAGTCCATGAGCATCTGGGTCCTGGACCAGCAGAATGGCCATGGCCTGCAGAGAGGCGGCTGCCAGTCCCATGGTACTATAGGATCTCGCCACAAGTGTAGACGAAAACTATAGACCATAGGCGGATGCTTAGGATTGCGCCGAGAAGAAGCACTCTGAGGATACATAGCATCGCAACAGAGCGTTCAGCCGGGGAACCCCAGTGTACCCATGGCAGCGGCCCCATCGAGGGGGGAAAGGCGGATGAGATCAGCGAGCGGTCCCGAGAAAACCAGGGGGTCTTCTGGGACTTCAAGATCTCATCATGCACGTCCGGGAGGGAAGGTATTGGGGTTTGCCGTGGACGAGGGTCGGCGGCCTTACCCAAAAACCAATCGTCCCAGGAAAGCATGGCCGTCATCTCTGGATCAGACTCAGGCACAGCCGTATGCACACCAGAAGGCGGCAGCTGTGACGAGTCGTCACTTCCCAGAGAATCAAACCCACCTTGTGAAGCTGCTACATACATAGTATCATCCTCTGTAGCTTTAAATGAAACACACGGGCCACCAGAGGGTAGACTCGTGGGAATCACCTATTCACTAGCGGGCACCGCCGTTGAGGGGAGGCTGGGGTTACGGACACGGAGTCGGCGCCTTGTTCCAGACCAACACCCTCAGGTCACCCTGGCCACCAGCCGAAGATCGGGGGGTGGATGAGGGGACTCTCACTCTTGCGAGTTCACCGAGTCTCGACCTATATGACGCGATGATCATGTTCCCACAGAGAGAACATGAGTCATCCACGAGCGCTGCTCTAGCATGATCAAGCCCAAACATACTAGACAACGCTCGTGCCCATCAGAGTCCGATACCAAGCTGCCGCAACCATTCGTTTTTTTTTTTTTTTTTTTTTTTATGCACGGGCGAGCCGTCTTTAAAAGACGTGCCGCGTGCGAGCTCTTTTGTGAAAGGAGAGAAACTCCGCGATGTTAAAGCGAGCAGGGAGAAACACACTCACTGGCAGATCACTGCACAGACCAGCAGGCAATGTGAATTCGCTGCAGATCGCCGTCACACCAATACCGGAGAGTGGCTCGTCTCGTAGAGCGAAGTCAGAAATAGCTGTGGAGTGAAGAGATACTCTTGGCTCCGAAGCGAAAACATAAACTGCTGTTGCAGACTTCCTCCTTTTATACCCACGAGGTGGGGCGGAGTTACGTCATGCAAATTCTGCAGACCCATGGCATTTCTTTGCCATTGGTTCGTTTTGTAATACTCGAAGTTGATAGGCTTTCTAAGCGAAACCCCATTCGTCGTCATCCGACGTAACTCGGAGTGACAACGAAAGGGAACTACAGTATTTTGTGACACAAGGAGATTTGATTGTTTTGTTTGGTATTCTCATCACTGCTCTTTTCTATGCCTGGTCAGGTAGACAGGTAATGGCACAGGCATCAAATGGAGCAGAATAAAACATGTGTTTGACTTGGAATGGAATCAAATCAGCCAGGCCACTTATCACATTATCGGCCTCCCTCTTGTCCTTGGAGCCATGGGTTTGCACTCCATCAAAGAGCTTATTCAGAATGCGTTTGCCTTTATAAATAGTGAAACACACCCACTCCTCCTCCCCAGCCCCGGCAACATTCTCCCCAGTCTTCCTCCTAAACTCCCTCCTCCTCCTCTCTGCTCTCCTTTTTTCTCCTCTCCCTTCTTTTAGTGCTCTGGCAGGTCATTTGCAATGCTAAGTATCAGTTGGCAGTCGTGTTGGAGAGAGTATAAGAAGAAATGGGCAGAGCCTTCCCCAACATCAGGCTAATCATTTTATCTCTGCTCTTCATTGCTGCATAATAAGTGTTTTATGGGGGATTAGTGAAATAATGTATACATGAGCTGTTGTTTTTGTATCTCTGGACCCCTGCGCTTCATTCCGCCACTGTTCCACCAGCTTATGTAATTTAGCTAACAAAAGGGGTCAGGCAAAGAAAAAGGATGAGGAGGAGAATATCAACGAGGCCACCAACCGCACAGTCATGGTAACCCTCTCCCTCGTTCTCAGTTTGGATCGAGCGAGATATGCTATTGGAAAGAAAAAAAAAGGAAGCACAACATGCAGGAAAAAAAACATGCTGAGTGCAAACCCTTCTTTTTAACTCATGCATTTGGCGTTGTATATTTGTTTATTAAAATTGGCTACTTTTCTTAGGCAAGGATGAACAAAATGATGAACAAAATTCAAAGTGACCTTGAAGATCTTTTACTCATTCCTTTTGACAGCAATGAAAACAGGTCTGTAAGGATGAAAGTGTGTTCAATGGATTGCACTGTTGTATGCTAATTGTTCAGCTGACAAATCATCGTTTCAGAACATTTTCAGTAGACAAAAGTTTTTGAGTGTTTTGCATTTTAGTATTTTGAATTAGGGTCCTTGCACACATGAAATTTTTGTATACGTTTTTTCATATTCGTCATCCTACAAATGTGTCACGCACAGTAAAGTCCGATGCGTATTAATTAATCCACAAAACAATACAAATTGGAGTCTTCAACCAGTGAGGATACTTTTGTTGTCTTCTCTCTTCTTAAGAAAAGAAAAAAAAAGAGGAAATAGTGGGTCGATCCAATCCTGAAATTGCTTCGAGAGGAAGGAGATTTCCAAGGAGCTGCAGGATTATCCTGAGCAATTCAAAGTTTACTTCAGGATGTCAGTGGCTCAGTTTGATGATTTGTTAGCGATACTGGAGCCACATATTAAAAACAAGACCACCAATTTCCGTGAACCAATTGATCCTGAACGGTTCTGGATTTTGGCGTTCGCTTATACGGTGGCTCTGAATTGTCAAAACACCTCTCAAAATGTTTGCTACGGATGCTAAAAACGCAGAAAATGGAACCTGATCCAAATTTTTTTTTATGACAGTTGAAAGTTTCAGAGGTAGTTTGTAAATGTGATTCACACAATTTGAGGTCATATTTATTTTTTAACGTGCAAAAATTTCGGACAAGAATTTCTGACTTTATTTTTACATTTTGTTTTAATTTTAGTTTTAGTTCATGTTTTTGTATTTTTAAATACAGGTCCTTCTCAAAAAATTAGCATATTGTGATAAAGTTCATTATTTTCCATAATGTAATGATAAAAATTAAACTTTCATATATTTTAGATTCATTGCACACCAACTGAAATATTTCAGGTCTTTTATTGTTTTAATACTGATGATTTTGGCATACAGCTCATGAAAACCCAAAATTCCTATCTCAAAAAATTAGCATATTTCATCTGACCAATAAAAGAAGTGTTTTTAATACAAAAAAAGTCAACCTTCAAATAATTATGTTCAGTTATGCACTCAATACTTGGTCGGGAATCCTTTTGCAGAAATTACTGCTTCAATGCGGCGTGGCATGGAGGCAATCAGCCTGTGGCACTGCTGAGGTGTTATGGAGGCCCAGGATGCTTCGATAGCGGCCTTAAGCTCATCCAGAGTGTTGGGTCTTGCGTCTCTCAACTTTCTCTTCACAATATCCCACAGATTCTCTATGGGGTTCAGGTCAGGAGAGTTGGCAGGCCAATTGAGCACAGTAATATCATGGTCAGTAAACCATTTACCAGTGGTTTTGGCACTGTGAGCAGGTGCCAGGTCGTGCTGAAAAATGAAATCTTCATCTCCATAAAGCTTTTCAGCAGATGGAAGCATGAAGTGCTCCAAAATCTCCTGATAGCTAGCTGCATTGACCCTGCCCTTGATAAAACACAGTGGACCAACACCAGCAGCTGACATGGCACCCCAGACCATCACTGACTGTGGGTACTTGACACTGGACTTCAGGCATTTTGGCATTTCCTTCTCCCCAGTCTTCCTCCAGACTCTGGCACCTTGATTTCCGAATGACATGCAAAATTTGCTTTCATCCGAAAAAAGTACTTTGGACCACTGAGCAACAGTCCAGTGCTGCTTCTCTGTAGCCCAGGTCAGGCGCTTCTGCCGCTGTTTCTGGTTCAAAAGTGGCTTGACCTGGGGAATGCGGCACCTGTAGCCCATTTCCTGCACACGCCTGTGCACGGTGGCTCTGGATGTTTCTACTCCAGACTCAGTCCACTGCTTCCGCAGGTCCCCCAAGGTCTGGAATCGGTCCTTCTCCACAATCTTCCTCAGGGTCCGGTCACCTCTTCTCGTTGTGTAGCGTTTTTTGCCACACTTTTTCCTTCCCACAGACTTCCCACTGAGGTGCCTTGATACAGCACTCTGGGAACAGCCTATTTGTTCAGAAATTTCTTTCTGTGTCTTACCCTCTTGCTTGAGGGTGTCAATGATGGCCTTCTGGACAGCAGTCAGGTCGGCAGTCTTACCCATGATTGCGGTGTTGAGTAATGAAACAGGCTGAGAGTTTTTAAAAGCCTCAGGAATCTTTTGCAGGTGTTTTCATGAGCTGTATGCCATCAGTATTAAAACAATAAAAGACCTGAAATATTTCAGTTGGTGTGCAATGAATCTAAAATATATGAAAGTTTAATTTTTATCATTACATTATGGAAAATAATTAACTTTATCACAATATGCTAATTTTTTGAGAAGGACCTGTATAAGTTTATATGTTGCAACTAGAAATAATATATATGTATGCATGTATGTATGTGTGTAGGCCTACGTATAATGCTTTTTTATTTGAAGTTTTATTTTATTTATTTTTTTTTTTTTTTTTTTTGTATTAGTTTTATTTGATATAATAACCATGAAATAAGCAAATGATGACAGAAATTTCATTTTGGGGTGAAGTATTCCTTTAAAATGCACTATAAGCAATGTTAGGTGTTCTCCAGAAAAAACACCTTTTTCTATAGGAATATATTTACCTGTCAGTCAGAAGTGGAGCAAGATTGGCATCTGTTTTCATGCCGTTTTGAAGCTCTGCACTCCCTCCAGCGATGAGAAGCTTGCTCTTGCTCTCTTGACTTGCATCTTTTTTGGTTACATCGCTTTTTGGCCTCTTTATTTTCCTGTGTCATCCTATTCCTAAGATGTTTTGATGCATTTCACACCCTCCAAACTATATATAAATACACACATGAGGAGTGCCTGCTGTGAATGTGCGAAATGACTGACAGACAGAAAGCGCCTCAAAAGTATTCTGATTGGCTGAACAAAGAATCTGACAGCAGCCACATTTTATTTGACCGTTTACAGAGACGTGATTTTATTTGTTAAATTGGACATATCTTCTCTCCATCTGAGCAACCATTTTTTGCTGATCCATGAACATTATCAATATACACTGAACCAAATTTTAAACGCAACACTTTTTTTTTTTCCCCATTTTTCATGAGCTGAACTCAAAGATCTAAGACTTTGTCTACGTACACAAAAGGCCTATTTCTCTCAAATACTGTTCACAAATCTGTGTAAATCTGTGTTAGTGAGCACTTCTCCTTTGCCGAGATAATCCATCCACCTCACATGTGTGGCATATCAAGATGCTGATTAGACAGCATGATTATTGCACAGGTGTGCCTTAGGCTGGCCACAATAAAAGCCCACTCTAAAATGTGTAGTTTTATCACACGGCCTTTTGTGTACATAGAAAAAGTCTTAGATCTTTGAGTTCAGCTCATGAAAAATTGGGGCAAAAACAAAAGTGTTGCGTTTAGAATTTTGTTCAGTATAGACAGAGACGGGAAGCTGTTGCATGTGTGAATCGCCGAAATCTCAATTTTATTACAGTTTAACAGGTTTTTATGTGTGAAAGTGTCTCACGATTAAGACTTAGCGGTTTAAAAGCCCCATCTGGTGCGCTGGCACGACTCAATCAATAAATGAGTGCGATGAAAGGGTTGTATTGATCCAAACCATGTCTGATCAAAAACAACATGCTCTTTTACCCTAGGTGTTACAGATGGCAACAGTCGAGGTTACCATGTCAATCGTGTATAGTGTATATGCACTCAGCATGAACAGGAAAGCTCTGGTTCAGAGCAGAGGGAATAAATTTATGAGCTAAGATTATCCCTTTATTATAGTAAGTTACAATGAATAATTGTTTGTAATCAGCATCTTGGGTTCATGTGAACAGAATCAGGCTCTGCTCATACATCACCAGGCATGTGCTCTATAAATGGGCATAAACTCAAGGAAAATAGCCTTTCTTTATTCTTATTTGTCAGACAAATGTATTCAAATAGATTTATTAAGGAAGTGCAATTAATCACTCTGTGATAATGGTGACCAAAGAAAGTGATTAATAGCACCGCTTAAAAACAGCAGATCATTGGAGTCAATATCTCCCATGTGGCAGGACTATGACCTGCTGTTCAACTGAGTTGTTTGTTAAGAGAAGATTTCATAATGCTAATTTACTGTGTAAACTTGTGATGCCTTTTATTTATACACAATGCTGTGGGAGCAGATGCTTTGTGAAGTTACCTCATCACATTTATTTCGCTTGGCTGTGTTGCAGCCTGAAATCATTTCCCTTTGGCTGGGCAAGATGTTCTGCAGTGCCTTTTGGAATACTATTATCACAGTTTTCACAATTATAAAGTTATCTGGGGAACATTTTTACTATTGGCGAAAATAAAGACAGGGCAAGATGTCCTGCTTGTCTCCCGCCCAATAAAAAGTACCTCTCATGAGGCCGCGACTCATTACCACTTCTCACCTGAGGCTTATAAGGTCCCATTGATTCTGTGACATCACTGATTAAAATCAATGCACCGTTCCCTGTGTCCCTGACTGGCTCTCGTGCCCTGAGGTGGACATGGAGCAGGAATTCTGTTATGATGTACCTCTTCCCACAGGACGTAGGGGAGGTAATGGTTGTTGTGCTGTTTTACACACACTCACAAAAATCTGTTCATGACATGCTCAAAAACACACCGACTATTAGTTTTGAGGTAGAAATTGTGTTTTTTTTTTTTTTTGGGGGGGGGGGGGTAATTTTCAGATTTAACTCACTATTGGCAAGTAAAATAATTTGGACCATATTCATGAGATTACATGCATTAAACCTGTGAGCAACCTTCTAAAAAGTGCTTTGCCATTATGCTTTGTGTCAGAGTGTCTCTGGCAGGACCAGCTAATCTGGTGTAGGAGTTTGGAACCATCATATCTCTAAGTTGATGATTATCATCTCAGGTCCTTGTCAGCACTTTATGAATTCTGCATTGGAAGTATCTGTAACAGTGCCCTTTAATCTGAATTACAAGATTGATTGGCAGCATGTGCCTGCCTATCCAGGTATAACACATTTGATAGTGCTTTAATATGTCCCCGCTGTCCATGAATTGGTGTGTGCCCTTTGTGAGTTCATTGATAGCAAGAGTATTATCAGATTTTGTGTGTGTGTGTGTGTGTGTGTGTGTGTGTGTGTGTGTGTGTGTGTGTGTGTGTGTGTGTGAGTGAAGCATTGCAAAGATAAAAGGGACCTCTTCAGTGCAACCTCTGCAGTGATGGGTTCACTGTCATTGAATCTGAATTTTTAAAAAATCCTATCGACTTTGAAACGTGAGCATTTTATGGCTTTGAAACCGATGCAGGTCACAAGGCGAAAGTAAATGGCATGCTAATCAAGTAAGCAGAGGAAAAGAGGTTTTATCTGTGGCTTGGGCACTGCTGGATGGATGTAGCTTTATCTGGGTCACCTAAAGCCAATGTTAAATCCACTTGGGCTTTACCCTCAGCCTGAGAGTGAGTTTGAATAAGCACAGAAAGCAATGTGCTCACAGATGTTAAAAACCCAGACCAAGTCACTCAGAATTATATTATTTGTGGTATAGTATGATTAATATCTTGTATGAGTAACTGTCATCACATTATTCTGATATATATATATATATATTAAATTAATATTACATTTCATTTTGACTGAATTAATTACATGACCATTTAAATGTTTTGAAAAACAGATTTTTAAAAGAAAAATCTGTAAAAACATTTGTAACAATACAAATGACATTTGACTTTTTATTTATATTTTACATAAATGTCATAATCAAAATTATCCAAGTGCAGCATTGACACCTTAGGCATTCTAGTTGTCAGTTTATTAATATATTCAGCTGAAGTTTCGTTTCATGCTTTCTGTATCTCTTGATGTTATTAGCTTGTAGAGACTTTTTCACAGACCTTACGATAAAACTTTTCCTTAAAGGGGTACTTCACCGCTGGCAAAAAATGGGCTTTCAATAAAACTCGGATGCCTATGCAGTAGAAGGCGAAGATTTTTTTTTTTTAAGTGGTGCTAACCGGATTAGATAAAACAGAGGAAAAAAGGCTGTTGTTTTCCTTGTTGCCAAATAGGTAGGACAACTTAAACACCTATAATGCACTGGGCATGTTGCCATCCAAGGCCACGGCCTCCAGTCTGCAATGGAAGCGCTTAACCAGAGTCAAATACCGCCTTGCTTTCGTAGGAAATACTCCTTAGCAAACATTTAGTTATAATGGTGTCAATTTGTATTGTTCCCAGGTACAAGAATTTAAAGATGTACAGGTCCTTCTCAAAAAATTAGCATATTGTGATAAAGTTCATTATTTTCCATAATGTAATGATAAAAATTTAACTTTCATATATTTTAGATTCATTGCACACCAACTGAAATATTTCAGGTCTTTTATTGTTTTAATACTGATGATTTTGGCATACAGCTCATGAAAACCCAAAATTCCTATCTCAAAAAATTAGCATATCATGAAAAGGTTCTCTAAACGAGCTATTAACCTGAGGTTAAAAGATTCCAAAAGATTCCTGAGGCTTTTAAAAACTCCCAGCCTGTTTCATTACTCAAAACCGCAATCATGGGTAAGACTGCCGACCTGACTGCTGTCCAGAAGGCCATCATTGACACCCTCAAGCAAGAGGGTAAGACACAGAAAGAAATTGCGGCGTGGCATGGAGGCAATCAGCCTGTGGCACTGCTGAGGTGTTATGGAGGCCCAGGATGCTTCGATAGCGGCCTTAAGCTCATCCAGAGTGTTGGGTCTTGCGTCTCTCAACTTTCTCTTCACAATATCCCACAGATTCTCTATGGGGTTCAGGTCAGAAGAGTTGGCAGGCCAATTGAGCACAGTAATACCATGGTCAGTAAACCATTTACCAGTGGTTTTGGCACTGTGAGCAGGTGCCAGGTCGTGCTGACAAATGAAATCTTCATCTCCATAAAGCTTTTCAGCAGATGGAAGCATGAAGTGCTCCAAAATCTCCTGATAGCTAGCTGCATTGACCCTGCCCTTGATAAAACACAGTGGACCAACACCAGCAGCTGACATGGCACCCCAGACCATCACTGACTGTGGGTACTCCAGTGCTGCTTATCTGTAGCCCAGGTCAGGCGCTTCTGCCGCTGTTTCTGGTTCAAAAGTGGCTTGACCTGGGGAATGCTGCACCTGTAGCCCATTTCCTGCACACGTCTGTGAACGGTGGCTCTGGATGTTTCTACTCCAGACTCAGTCCACTGCTTCCGCAGGTCCCCCAAGATCTGGAATCGGTCCTTCTCCACAATCTTCCTCAGGGTCCGGTCACCTCTTCTCGTTGTGCAGCGTTTTTTGCCACACTTCTTCCTTCCCACAGACTTCCCACTGAGGTGCCTTGATACAGCACTCTGGGAACAGCCTATTTGTTCAGAAATGTCTTTCTGTGTCTTACCCTCTTGCTTGAGGGTGTCAATGATGGCCTTCTGGACAGCAGTCAGGTCGGCAGTCTTACCCATGATTGCGGTTTTGAGTAATGAAACAGGCTGGGTGTTTTTATAAGCCTCAGGAATCTTTTGCAGGTGTTTAGAGTTAATTAGTTGATTCAGATGATTAGGTTAATAGCTCGTTTAGAGAACCTTTTCATGATATGCTAATTTTTTGAGATAGGAATTTTGGGTTTTCATGAGCTGTATGCCAAAATCATCAGTATTAAAACAATAAAAGACCTGATATATTTCAGTTGGTGTGCAATGAATCTAAAATATATGAAAGTTTAATTTTTATCATTACATTATGGAAAATAATGAACTTTATCACAATATGCTAATTTTTTGAGAAGGACCTGTATAGTGGGAGTGAGTTACTTTCGGTTTCCAATGAGGGATTCAGCGTGTTGTAGGCAGTGGCTAAAGGTTGCAAAGAGTTGTAAATATGGAGAGAACACTGCGAGGGAAAATCTAAAAAACCTCAGTGTTTGTAGGTAACAACCTGGATCAGTACGAATACAGTACTTTAGGCCAACGGAGGGTAAAAAAAACTGAAAGAAAAACTGCCGTTATGTCAGTTCTGCTCAACCCCCGATAAAAAAATGCTGTTGCGTACAGGTAAGAAAGCTGTTGCCATAGTGTTCCACTTGTACCAAAATGCTGTTTAAAGACTAGACACAGTACAACACAGTAATAAACCTATCCTTACAATAACTTCTGTTAATAACTCTCTGTCGATTAGAATGTTGGTGGGCGAGGATACAAAAATACGGAAGTATAATCTGTAAAAAACAAAAAATGTTAAAAAAAATGTATGTTTCCAAGCTATTCTCTTCAAAAATAAAGGTTATTTATTTGCATCTATGGTTCTGTGAAGAACCTTTTTATCTAAGGAACCTTTCCAGTTGCACAAAAGGTTCTTTATAGTGCAGTTTCAGATCATTAAAATGTTCTTCATATGAGTACACTCTTAACAATATAGGTTCCAAAGGGGGTTTTCGCAGTGATGCTGTTGAAGAACCATTTTAGGTTCCCAAAAGAACCTTTCAGTGAACAGTTCTTAAATGCACCTTTTGTTATTCTTTAGTGTTAATGATCTGAAGAACTATATTAAACTAAAGAACAATTTACACATTTGAAAGATTCCGTGGATGTTAAATGTCTTCATAGAACCATCAATGCCAATACAGAACCTTTATTATAACTGAAGGGAACAAGGTACTTTTAGGAACTGTCCACTGAAAGGTTCTTTGGGGAACCAAAAACATTTTTTCTATGGCATCGCTGTGAATACCCCCTGTTGGAGCCTTTATTTTTTAAGACTATAGTGTATATATTAGTGCAGCATTGTTTGGCAACCATAAACAATGTTGCATTTTATTTAACGTTCCTTGTTTCCTTGATATAAACAGCATTGCAAAATTTCTTCCAGTTAAGACATTTCTACTTTCATACAGTTTATAACATCACAGCATAGTTTGCAGTGTGATATTTGTCTCTTTGTGATGAACTGCAGCTGATGTGCTCTCCTGAAGTCTCTCATCACCTCTTGTTCATACACAGAATGACCTTTGGGGGGGGGGGGGGATGTTGGAGGTCAAGTGTGAGAATGATTTGAACAAACAGTGCAAAAACAGCAAGTCTGTACCCTAGAGGCTTACCTCTGTTCTTTCACTTAAACGGAGAACATTTCCATTTCTGTGACAGTCAGGCGACAGTAGGTCATGCAGAGGAGTCCTAATGGAAGGTCTTAGATGTTAGATGTCAGTCGTACAGGCACTGTTGCTGTTGTAATGGTGGATGTTCACATGGTGACATCTAATGATGTGTGCTAAGAGATGTCTGTGAGAATTCTCCATCATCAATGTGTGTTTAATGTACAGCAGTTCGCACACATGCTTAAGACACTTTGAGCTCATGTCTGGCATTGGTTGTATAAGAGGTAGTGTTGTTTTAGTATTATTTATATACTATTATAGTATTTATTAATATGTAATTTTATCTTATACATTTTAGTTATAGTAAATTTGTTATGAATGGAAACTTGTTTCCGTCACTGAATAAAAAATAAAGAAGGTAATTTCTCGCTGACTAATTAATTGATGATTTTTTTTCTCTCAGAATTGCATAAGATAAAGTCACAATTGTGAGTTATAAAGTCAGAATTGCATGATATAAACATGCAATTCTGAGGAAAAAAGTCCTTTTAATTTTTTCCATTCAGAATTGGATTTTATAACACGCAATTGAAAGTTTATATCTGAAAGTTCTGAAATGAGTCAGAATTGCGATATATAAATGTGCAACTGTGATAGAAAAAAAGACAGAATTTTGAGTTTGTCACTCAACTCGGACTTTATATCTCGCAATTCTGAGAAAAAAAGTTGCAAGATAAAAAGTTGCAATTTTCTTCGTTTATTTCATTGCAGAAACAAGCTTCCATAGTTTGTAACAGTTTTTTTTGTCATTATTTTATTATTTTATTATTTATATTTAGCTTTATTATTTTTGTTTTAGTTCTAATCATTTTAGTACTTCAACTTAAACATATTTTATTTCAGTTTATTTCAAGTTTATGTTAAAGTTTTGTTTAATATTTTACTTTATTTAATTTCAGCTTTATTTTTATTATTTTTTAATAAATTTTAGTAAAAAAAAAGGTCCCACTTTATATTAAGTGGCTTTAAGTACTATGTACTTACATTGAAATTAATAATTTGATACAATAGACTTATTATGTACATACGTGTTTTTACATTGTACTTATATTTTGAAAATACCTGCATGTAATTACAGCTGTAATTAATTTATGTAATTACATTTGTAATTACACTGTTAACCCTTCCCTTACACCTTAACCCACCCTTAAACCGACCCATACAACCTCACCTGACCCTAACCTTACCCGTATCACACCTCAATAGCAGCACAAGTGTTTAACAATACAACCTGAATACAATAAGTACATTGTACTTACATAGAAAAATAAGTACATAGTACTTAAAGCCACTTTATATAAAAAGTGGGACCAAAAAAACATTTAGCTAACAATAACCACACTGGTTAGACTCACACTGCATGCCTCAGTGCTCAAGTCTGATGTATTACTTGGATCCATTTTTATTTACTTTTTTTAGCTGTTCACGTTATTTTTGAAATGCAGCCAAATATCAGATTTGAGTGTCACGATCAGGGTCACAATCCTGAACTGACCCACATGCACAAAAGAACAATAACAGGCGGCATGCAGCATTGAATTATATGGAAATAAACACAAAAGTTACTGAAGTTAGTATTTTACGCATTCATTTTTGAGCAAATTTGTGCGCAGACGATAAGGAGGACGCAGACGAGGATGAGGCGAAAGAGATCAGAGTTTTTCTCATACAGTCTTGCTTGTATGAATATCCAATTCCATGTGGTTTGTGATGTTCACAGTTTTATGAAAAACACATCTGAGTCGTATATGAGCAAAAAAATAAATCCGATTTGGGCCACTTTTGCCTGCAGTTTGAATGTAGCCTTTATGTGCATATTATAAATGAAGAGTCACATTCTGGTATCTATTTCTTAAAGATGAATGCATAACTGAAATGACTAATTGTGGCTTTAAGTCTCTCCAGTGTGACAAATGCTAAAGTTTACCTTTGAGCAAAGTTGTGGGCTCTTAGCTTCCGTTACATCAATGAGTCAGCCTTTTACCGCTGCGACCTTTTTCATTAAAAAATGAACCTTTGATATTAAAGTGTAAGTGAGCTTTTGAGATGAAACGAAACATGAAAACGTACTCAAACCCTTCAGCATTGCTTCTACATTGATTTTTAGATTGAGTATAGCTCTGACAGAGCCCTTGTGACCTGACTGACCTGACTTATCCTAATCATACAGTGTCAGCTTCACACTAAAGTAAGGTGACAAATAGAAGGCCAACTTTTAGAACCAGAGTTGCTGAATGTACATAAATATGTTCATTTCTGTTTTATGCTGAACAGATTTTTGTTGCATACCCTTATCAAGTCTTAATCAAAATTTCAGATATTCTTGCCCCAGAATAGTGGCCAGAAACAGTGTTCTGAAATATTTTGAACATCACAATAACTGTAATTTCTGTTCCTTTACTCCTACAATTAGAAATGAAAAAAGAATGAGAGCTCATGCATGTGTTACTCTATACCAGCCTTCTTCATTTCAATAAATGCATTTGATGCTTGAAATTGGAGAAATTGTGTTATCTTTACATTCGGGCTCTAAATGGTCAAAATGTAATGGGGAAATTGATTATTAATGAATCATGCCTGCTTTGTTTTATCACTTGAATTAGATAACACGACCAAACAAATCTGTTTTGTACACAATTTGCATGAGGCAATTTGGTTATAACACTCTTTTCTGTCATTTTATGACCATTAAATGAATTACTGCTGCCATGGTCACCAGAAAATGTTTTTAAAAAGTATTTATTTTTATTCAGTAATAGCGCAAACATTTTAATAGTGTGCTAGTTTGTGTTAATAAGAAACAAATGTGCCTTATTTATATAGAAAGGGCCGTATTTCCTCTAAACTGGATGACTTCGTTTAAATTCTCTTTGTGCTATTTCAGTGCATTTAGAGCCTACATTGCAGTTAGTTTGCAGGGTTGTGCATATCAGTGTTGTAGATTACAATCCAGTTCCTGAATTTAAACTGAATATGAATAGATGACACAATCTCAGCAATTCGTTACTATTTTACGTTTTGCTTAATTGGTGGCTAATTTGTACACATTTGTACGATCTACAACCTGTTTAAACGCCAGTGACAGTAAAATTGTTGTACAATTTAAATTATTTTATGAGGTGGCGATTTCGCATGAATTTGTACAATTTAAATTGTACAAATTAATGCGAAATCGCCACTTTGCAAAATAGTTACATTTTCCCATGTGATCGGGTTGGAATAAAAGCACCAAACAGGAACTAGAATTGAAATTTAGAATCTAGAAGTAGAATTCACATTAAAGTCAAATCTCAAAGAAACATGGCTATTCTATTCTTTTTTTTATATATATATAACAAGTAGACAAACGTTAAACGCTGTCTTGACAGCCTTGTTTTGAGTTCTTTTTTATTTACAGTATAGACCTTATTTAGCCCCGCCCTTTTCAGCACTGCACTCGTTGTCTTTTGTCTTCCGATTCGTATCTCCACAATCTTACGTATTATGAATGAACTGCTCATTTTAAAATCTTCTCTGTCTACTGACATTTGTTAAGATGTCTGCTTTAAACACTACAATGCTCAAGATAACTCTATTAACTCTACAATAAGTAAATCCACTTCACCAACTAATTACTCTTGAACAACAATGTCATTAAAATATATAGAGCTACCGCAAAAACAGAAGTTCAAAGACAAAATTCTAAAGATGGCTACGTATTTGTTTCTTTGTAGAATAAGGTCTATATGTTTGAAGTCTTTGTCTTTGAAGGTTTTATAGGCCTTGATATATTTGCACTGATATACTGCATGTTGATATAGCACAACTTATTTTTTTCAAATATCTTTAGTATTAAAGTACCACATCCATAAAAAAAAAAAAAAAAAAAGGTACCCACCACATGGAGGGCAGAAGGCCACATGATACCTCTGATTGGCTGAGGGAGGAGCAGTTCAACCCTAATGTTCTAATTTCTCATTGCATAGTGGTTTCCATGATTAGCGATTAGGGATCTAAAAAAAAAATCAAGGGCAAAAAAGAGGTGCTTCATTACCGGTCCATTAGGAAAGGAGAAACAGATGGAGAAGAGGCAGCAGAGAGCATGAGGGAATCAGGAACAGGAGTGAACTGGAGCATGGTGAGAGGAGAAGAGCTTGAAACCAAATCCCATAACATGGCTGAAACAATGCAATGTGAAGAGAGCCAGAGGGGAATTCTGCATGATGTCAATTTCAGCAGAGCATGTGCACTTTCACAGATCGCAAGGCTGTAGGAACAGAATGTAGACGGAAGCCTCTCTCCTTCCAAATCACTTGTGAATACTTTACTCTAGTTCTTTGAAAACAACATGGTTTTATCGATCTGAAACACCTGGAAGTGGGAGCGAGTGTTTCCCAGTCTGGCCTGCTTCTTTTGTCTTGAGCCATATCTATGAAACATGATGTGGCGTCTTCATACAACAAATCTGGATGGGTTTTCTTTCTACAGAGCTTGAAGTGAGTTGAGCAAGATGCTCAGGGTTTAGGATACGGCGCTTACAGTTGAACGACTGGTGCCAGAATTTCCTGCTGGCCTTATGGCTTAGTGGAGCTTAGTCAAAACTAGATAAGCAAAAATACTGATCAAGATGTTATCTTCTCCGCATGCCATTGAAATTCACTGTCCTTGACCTTTGAGCTCAAAACAGAAAGAAATCGTTTAGTGCAGTGAGTGTGCTTTTTAATGTAAAGGATTGACAAACAGTGAAAAAATTACCGTAAAGAAATATTCAGGGTTCGATACAAGATATACGCTATACAGTTTGTGGCATCACCACATACGATCATATTGATTCATCCCTTGTTTTACCTTTAATCAAGGTTACAGTAAGACACACAAACCATGGAAATAAATGGGGCAAATTTTCAGAGCATTTAGAAGCCGAAATGTGAAGCTTATAATTTTACAAAACTAGGTACATTCATTTTTCTGGTAAAACATGTATTATTTAAGACATAAAGCTTATTCTGTCATTTTTTACAGTTATTTTATCGTTCATTCTTAGCTCATGTTAACTAATGTGGTTAACTAATGAAATCTTATTGTAAAGTGTTACTGTAAAATTAGATAGGTTATATCTAATTTAACAATATACACAGAAAAGATTAGCAAGCCTTTTTCTCCCGCACACTTAAGTCAATTTAACACTCATTATTTGTCTTGTGGCCATACTTTTGAAGTATTTCAATAATCATGGATTGGAGCCATTCACTTGCATTGTCCCATTGTAATCCAGTTTCCAGGATGGCCAAGTATAATTTAATTGTGATTCAATGTTAAGCCACACATGCTGCTGACCACATGGAGACATCTGTGGTGTCCATTGCTGCAAAACTGAATAAATATGTAGCTTCATTTATTTAGGTTCATGGTGACACAGTGTCACTGGATCTGACAACTCCAACCCTTTTGGATTGAATCCTAATGAACCTTTCCAATAACACAAAAAGAAACAGACTCTCATACACTTCTTATCGCCATAATGTTCACCACAGGTGGCACTTTAATACCTGGTGTCAATCAAAGAGCCCTTATCTGCAGCCATAATGGAGACCATACATCAGCGCCTTCATCAACCCAGACATAGTGGATCTTGCAAAAGAATGGAGGTGTGGATAGTGCTCATGTTCTGAATGCTCACAAAGATCTTTACAACACAGTCCCTGTTCGATTTCAGAGATCGCTGGATTCTTTGATTTCAATTTGAGTGAGCTCTATGCAACTCTATCTAACTATTGAGTCAGTCCTCTTATACTGTTATACAGGACATTTTGAGCTCGGCAAAAATGTTTTCAACATTGATCATATTAATAACTGTTTCTTGAGCAACATTCTGAAGGATCATGTGACGCTGAAAACTTGAGTAATGATGCTGAAAAGTCAGCTTTCCTATCACAGGAATAAATTACATTTTACTATTAAAATAAAAAAAAGTAATTTTAATTGTAATAATTGTTTCACAGTTTTGCTGTTTTTATGTATTTTTGATCAAATGGTCGCCATTAATAATCAGTGAAGTTTTCGATTTTTTTTTAACAAAATATTTCCCAAATTTCAATAACATAATTGCTCAAACAGGATGAAATGTTTTAGACCAAACAACCAGCTAATACCACAAAACAACCACATTCCTCAAATCCACTGCTAATGCTGTTTTCCCGTCAAAATTGTCATTTAGTCATTAAAATCGTATTATTCTTCTTCCACTTCTCTTCTCTTCTGCTCTGTTTTTCCCCTAATCTGTCTTTCTAATAAACCTGTCACTACTATGAATATCGTTGGCTCTTTGACAAATTGCTTAAAGGGATAGTTCACTCAAAAATGAAAATTCTGTCATCATTTACTCACCCTCAAGTTGTTCCAAACTTGTGTGACTTTCTTTCTTCTGTTGAACAAAAAAATAATATATTTTGAAGAATGTTGGAAATCAGACAATTGACGGTAGCCATTGACTTCCATAGTATTTTTTTTTTTCCCTCTATGGAAGTCAATGACTACCGTCAACTGTCTGACTGCCATTTTTGGGTGAACTATCCCTTTAAGTTCCTTTATTGCAAGTCATTTTGGATAAAGCATCTTCTGAATGCAAATGTAAAAACTGTATGTCTAATGTTTTAAAATTATGATGGAAGCATGAAAATAAACTGCATAACAGGAATGACCCTATTGATGTTTCATATGCATAACCACTGCATGTGATAATAGCATGTTGGCTTTCCTCCATCTGTTTTGTCTGGTTGTCTTTGAGAAAACATCATTGTATCCTCAGGCTGAGGCCTTTGTTTTGAGCGTGGAGAGAGGCCACTAATTGAGTGAGAAGTGCTGCGTGTGTGTTTGTATCTGCTATAAGATCATGAGAGAGCTGGGTAATTTACATCAGTCAAAAGCTCGCCTATGAACGCAGACCTGACGTAACCCCATCATCTCTCCCTGTCATCAGCGCTAGTCTAATTAGATCAACAACATTAAGAGTCTGCTAATATGAATCAAGATGATTCCTTTCGTTTTGATGTTTGCTGATTCACCATGGTGCCTCTGCGTTCTCTTTGAAAGAAACTCGCTGTTTATTCTACACGCCAAACACAATATTCATTAGCAGCACAATGCTTCTTCAGTGTACAAGTGGCGTCTTTTATTAATGAAATAAATAATGATATATTTTAAAATAATTATTTATATGCCCTCAGTATTGGCTTAATAGGAGTGGATGCATAAAAGATTTGCTTACATGAGAGAACAAGGGATGAGGAGCCACGCTCACAGGTGCATCACACCTCTTTAATGCAGCTTCTCATTTCCATGACAGATTCTTGCTTTAAAACTTCTGGAGCGAACAATTCATGCCCTCATTAGCACAGCAGAGTAATTTTTTCTTGTTTAAACGAATTATGTTTTGCTGCTTGTATCTCTTTCAGAACGTTTTTGGGTTTTTTTCAGAGGAAAAGATAATATGCCTTTTGACAGCCATGATTCATCTGACGTTTTAATGCTCTTTAACAGTGTCCCACTCTTTTGTTTTGTTGATGCCATTGAAGTCACAGTCTCTCATCATCGGGGCCCTGATTAGCTGCAGAAATTCATATTTTTTAGATCTGTAAGCTTTTTTATTTTTTTTAAGTAGCCTACTGTTTATTATAGGTATGCACCGATATTTAAATTGTAGCTGATTTGATACTTTAAACGCACAGTATGTAACTTTTGGCCACCAGGGGTCACTCAATCAAAATAATAACAAAAGACGTACTTTGATGACGTCGGGAAAGTGCGTGGGCTCATGGGAGTTGTTGTCATTGTCACTGTCAAGCAGCGAATCTGGCATCTCCAGCAGAAAACATGTTCACTGACGAGGTAATGTGTTATATTACATCTCTATTGTTGTTACGTTTAGTTACGGCTTTTCACTTTATATAATGTCAATCTAATGAAATAGCCGCGAGCTACAGTTACTTAACAAACTTATCAGTAACGTTAGCTAATGTGTGAGACAGAATGTTGTGCGTGAGTGACTTATATGCATCTTATGTGACCATAATGGTATGTTCACACCGAACGCGAATAGAGCGTCAAATACACGTCTATCGCGTCTAGTTAGACGCTTGAACATTCGCTCGAGTTCAAATTTTTCAACTTGCGCGGAAGACATTCGCGGCACATGCGACGCCCGGCGCGAATGATGCGTCTATTCGCGTCTTTACATTGACTTTGTATGTAATCTACTTGCGCAAATAATTAAATTCACGTTCGGTGTGAACACAGCATAAGATTTATTGCTATGGGTTTTTACTTAACTTACCTGTTTATTAAAACGCAAGCGAGATCAGCATCTCTCTGCAGTGCGAGCTTGTCACGAAGCTTTCGCCATCTTTCAAAGGCTTCTCCAAGGTTTACACGTCTCTTGCTTCTTCTATGGTCCCAAAATCTACTCGGGTCATTTTTTTCACCCGTACGTTTGCGCTTTGTTGAGCTGGCAGAACGTACAGCCAAAGAGTAGTCATGATCCATTATCATACAGACTTTTTTATACGGGTGTTCCCCTTATACTGTCAGTGTTCCTCTTTGAGTTTGGCGGTTCCGCCGAGTTCCGCAGGAAGGAAGACTCAAACGCGGATATGACGTGATAGACGGGCGACATAACGGAAATAAAGACACGGTCCGTGTCTCGAATTAAAATATTAATTTCTCTGGATTTAGAAGTTAATTGGAACTGTCAGGATAATGTAAATACACAACTTTAAAAAAATATATAACATAGATATAGTGATTTCTTATATTTTTAAAGCAAAAAAATTACATATTGTGCCTTTAACCTGTTAAGCTGCAACCCGAGTTTTGAAAAATCCCCAGAAATGACATACCCAAACTAAAACAGATACAGTTCATGAACCCTTTGTACTAAAATCACAAGTATGATCTCATTTGAAAGCTGACACCTGGTAGTTTATTGTAAATATAGAATTAATTATTGTCATAATAACAAAAAATAGTTATAAATAGCTTCAAAGTTTAAAGTTTTCAAAGTTTAGCTTCAAGGCCAATAACCAATGAATGATATTAAAATGATAAATTATATTCAAATTGTGTACTATTTTTGTCTAAATACTAAAGACATTTTTAAGGCAAATTTAGGCATCTTAACATTGTAATGTCCAAAATGAAAACTAGATTTTCATATCAGATTTAAATAGTTCATTTAACAGTTACATCATTCATGTTATTAATGATGTGTAGTGAGCAGTAGATTATGTCAAAAGTTAATCTGAATGTAAAAATCAACATGCACAACTTAATATCTAATATCAACTGATGTATATAACAGATTTGCAGAGAAAAAAAAGTTGGTTTGTTGCATCTTGTTATATATTCTGTGTGTGTGTGCGTGTGTGTGTGTGTGCGCGTTTGTGTGGTGTCCTGGTAAACCCTATATTATGGGGACAAAATGTCCTCACTAAAATGGCAATATCTGAAAACCTTGTTCTTGTGGGGACATTTTTTGGTCCCCATATGAAAAAGAGCTTCTAAATCCTACTCATTTAA
The DNA here is from genome assembly GCA_026230005.1 of Gila orcuttii. Lineage (NCBI taxonomy): Eukaryota > Metazoa > Chordata > Actinopteri > Cypriniformes > Leuciscidae > Gila > Gila orcuttii. Next base: position 7,270,301 of record JAPDVR010000010.1, on the reverse strand, counting down.
ACTGTAGGGTGAAGTGTAAGGGGGACAGAATATACAGTTTGTACAGTATAAAAATCATTATGTCTATGGAAAGTCCCTACAAACCATGAGATAGATAGATAGATAGATAGATAGATAGATAGATAGATAGATAGATAGATAGATAGATAGATAAAATATGCATATAGTATTTGTTTATTGTTTATTATAACAACAATGTTAATTAACACTCATATAAAAAACATTCTGTTCAGTTCTGTTTCTCTCCGTCTTTCTACTTTTAATGCAAGAACGTGTCCTATGTTAAAAGCCCATGGGACATCTGTGCCCAGGGCATGTCAACAGCATAATCCGTCTCTGGCTATTGCAAGAAAGCAAATACAACCAGTCACAAGAGCCCAAGTCTGCGTTCCTCTGAAGCCATATTCAGACGGGATTAGTTTTATATGGGTAGGTGGGGTCATGTAATAATTAAGCGTTTCACATACTGCACGCTCCAGTGCCAGTAATTACAGCATCTTTTACCTTCTATAATATGTCTTGAAGAAATAACAGGTAGGAGCAGTCTCTTGTGAATTGAGATTCTGTTGAAACCCTGTGAGATTAATCTCCATGGCCCATGTCTAGCCTGTATGGCCGTGTGACTTTCAGACACTCCAAGTGTCTCAAGTGGACATTGACCAATGAGAAGACACTAGAAAATGAAAAGATGCACTTCAAATCTTCTCACAGGGACAACACTGACCGTTGAGTATAGATTTATGGGTTTTCTCCAGCATATTTGTGAAGTATGGTGTTTTTGTGAGTGCTTTAGATATTGAAAATTCTGCATGAAGATGTTAATCTTGTGTAGTACCAAGGCTAAATTGAATAAAACTAGTAAAACTGTAACATTGTGAAATATCTTTACAATTCATAAAAATAATAATGTGAATTATTTATGTGATGATTACTCCAGTCTTCCAGTGTCACATGATCCTTCGGAAATCATTCTAATAATCTGGTACTCAAGAAACATTTTTTTATTATTATTATTAATGCTGAAAACAATTGTGCTGCTTTATTGTTGTAGAAACCATGATACATTTTTTCAAGATTTTTTGATGCACATGAAGTTCAAAAGAACAGCATTTATCTGAAATTAAAATATTTTGTAACATTACAAATGACTTAACTCTCACTTTTAATCAATTTAATGCATCCTTGCTGAATAAAAAAATATTATTTAAAAAAATGACTTAAATCTAGTGTTGTACAATATTCATATATTATTATTATTATTATTATTATTATTATTATTAATAAAATTGTATAGAATTGACCCCCAAAAAAAATATATTAAAAATAAAAACAACATTAGTAAAAGAGTAAGAACAAATGTATGCCCATGTGAGACAACTTAAATATGCACATACATTTGCAAATTGTACAGAATAATTAGTCAATATGCCCATTTTCTCTATATATTGTTAACAGTTTCTCTACATATTAACAAAAGACTTGATTCCTTACGCAGCTGGGTATAGAACATTGTGCTACCCCACAGTTTAGGCCACATTCAGTCAAATTCATTAGTGAACACTAGTGAATCTCTGTTGGGGATTGGCCTTTCTGTGCCTTTCAGTAAACCACTTAACCTCCCTTCAATAATTATCCACTCACTTAAGACAAGTCATTATTTAAATGCTGCTCACAGCAAAAAGGCTCTGAATGGACTACAGGGGGGCTAATTTGAGAAAAGGGGGACATGTTAGTGGGGAATGAAAACTTTCCCACGATCAGGGATGATTTTGCCACAAATGAAGCGAGCCCGGCTCCCCTTTAAGGCTTTGAAGACTTTTCTTCCACGAAAGGCCCTGGAAGGTTTGATATATAATGAATTGAGTTTGGCGGATTAATTAAATTGACTTTTATACCCTCTAATTTGGTTCAAAATCCCGGCAACACAAAATAATGATGAGCTCAAAATGGGGAAATTCCCTCAGATTGGGTCTCCAGGTTCCGGCTCCATCGATAAATTTGCGGCAGAATGAAAAGTGGCTCCCGGGCCTCCTCTCTGGCCCACGTCAAGGAAAATGAATTAAAGGGGTCTATACGTGTGTCTTTCCGCCTTAATGTCATTCCCCTCCAACTTCTTCCCTCCTTTCCTCTTCTAATTTAATTCTGCTAAAATCCAATCAGAATAATTTGACATCAAAATTAAGTCTCAAAGGGAAAACGAGAGAGAGAACTGTGGAAAAGCCAGTAAAACGGAGGATAACGCTCCATCCCTTTCATCCACGGCAGACTCTTTTCATTATTACTCTACAGTTAGGAGCGAATCGGCCGGGATGGAGCAGTGTGGCGGCCCGAGGCCTGCGGTGTATGACAAACCATCCTAATGAAAAGTCACAGTCACTGTAGCAGGCTGACACAGCGACCCCGCATATAATTACGCCTTTAATAATAAATGTCTAAGCGTACATTTTTATACCCTGCGAGTCTCTCTTACAATGGCTGGGCTGAATATTCTTGGTTCAGAGAGAGAGAGAGAGAGAGGGTGGAAAAAAGGGTCTGTGGTTTATTTTGATTGTCCTGGTTTGGTTAGTTATAGCTCCACTGGCTCATTTTTGCTCGGATCGTGATGAATTAGCTAAGCGCAATGACACTGCCTGAGCGGTGCGAAAATATAATCAGGTAGAAAGACGTATCATATTACTCACACTTTCACAGGAAAATAATTTACACATCCAACATTGCATGCTAACGCGCGTGATTTACTTCCCTCCTCCTGCTGAGCGCGGAGATCGTGCCTCTGTTGTTAGTGTTGTAACCCACTTTTCAATTATCCATGTTTCTTTTTCTCTGTTTTGGGGGAGTTATTCTGTGTAGTTTTGGATTAGGAGTTGCACGCCGCTGTATGCGTTCAGTTGTTTGTCTGTGAGAGGCTGGGAAGTGTGAGTGTGTGTTTGTGTGGTCTAGCCTCACCATCTGGGCTAATAATCTGATCAGTTCATGGCCCTGTGAAGAGCAAATTAGGCTGTGTGTGTAAGTCTATATATATTTATTCAACTAAAAACTTCCCCACATAAACCAAAACAATGGTCTTTATTGCAAATTATGTGTAATTGAAAAAGAATGTAAAAAAAAAAGTAAAAAATGTATTTTAAACTTTAAAATAAGGCTGTGTATGGTAACATTAGTTAATGCACTTGGTATAATGGATTAATAATGAATAATATTTGTATTTATCCTAATTATGTATTAATACGTTTATCATTATTTATAGATTTGTATGCACTAGTTTAGTTAGATTATATAATTCATAATGCATTCCATAATGCAAATTATAATGCTATGTTATTGTATATAATATTATGTTAAATAATAAAATACTATTAACTTGAACAGTACTGCAGAATTTATTAATCATGGTTTATCTTTGGTTTAATTTTTGCATTCAAGGAATTGTTCACCCAAAAAAAAAAAAAAAAAAAAATCCCATCATTCACTCACCATTAAGTCATCCTACAGGTAGGTGTATATGACTCTTTTTCTTTCAGCCAAACACAATCTGAGTTATATAAAAAAATATCCTGGCTCTTCCAATCTTTATAATGGGAGTAAATGGTACTTTAGATTTCGAAGCCCAAAAAGCACATCCATTCATCATAAAAGTGATCCATACGGCTCCAGGGGGTTAATAAATGCCTTCTGAAGCGGAGGAATGCGTTGTTGTAATAAAAATATACATTTTAGGTGTCTCACCTAAGCTTACATTACTTCTACATCCTACGTCATACGTCATACATCATACGTCGGGTCAAAGGTCACTCTTCTGCCGGAACTCGACTCCATTGCTGTTAGTCAGTGATTACAGTTCATTAACTTTCTTACAAAAAATGCATTACTTCGCTTCAGAAGGCCTTTATTAACCCCCTGGAGCCGTTTGGATCACTTTTATGATGGATGGATGTGTTTTTTGGGGGCTTCAAAATCTAGAGCACCATTCACTCCCATTATAAAGCTTAGAAGAGCCAGGATATTTTTTTTAATATATATATATAACTCCGATTGTGTTTGGCAGAAAGAAGAAAGTCACATACACCTAGGATGGCTTGAGGGTGAGTAAATGATGTGATCATTTTCATTTTTGGGTGAAATATCCCATTAAATATCTTTAACATTATGGTCAAGTGTAAAAGAAAGAAAGCTTAATATCTTTAAAATAGTTCCCACATTTTTTGCAGGCCTTGTGACAGCAGGACATTACACCTCTATCGTGATCAATGGGTCATTTCACACAGCAGTTGATCATCATGCAACAGTTTCTATGACTAACTGCTTTCCCCTGTTTCTAAGAGTAAAAATCATATAGCATCATACCTCCCCCTATGTTTTCACATTCAACACACAAACACAAGGTAAGGCATTTGAATATCATTTTTAATAATAATTCTTAAAACAAAGATAAATTGTGACTTTAATCACATTTGAATTAAAATTATGGTGCTTTGCAGTGCAACATTGGTTGCCACCTGTGTGGGATAAACAGCTGCCAATCAACAATTACATGAATAATACTGTATTGTATGTATTGTGTATCTTATGTATATATTTGTCATTTTTAATTTCATCCCTGCTGGAAAAAAAACCTAATTATACCAGCCTGTTTGCTGGTCTTGGTTTAAGATGGTAGCTTTAAGCTTGGTCAAGCTGGTTTTCAGATTGTCTTGCTGGGCTCAACTCTAAAACCTGCCAACATACTAGCTTGACCATTTAAAACCAGATTAGGCTGTTTTTTGATTGTTTGATTGTTTTCAACAGAGAAATGCATTTAACAGTTACCCGCCTGAAAGTTACCCAAAAAAAGTGAATAGTATTCGGCTGGTCATGTGATTCACCCATGAGGTGAATGGCTCTGTGTAAAACAAATCAGCTTTTAGGTTACTATACTTCTTTTTTTATTTATTTTTTTATATTTTTACATTTTATTTACATGTCAACTACACTTCAACTAACTCTCACTAGAATATTAGTAGACTGTCTGCTTAATATCTGCTACTTAATTTGGTCCCCAAACATTCTACTGGCTACAAGTAACTTTGCAAGTACATATCAACTTATTCTACTAACCCTCATGTCACTTCATAATACAGTTCACTTAATGATTAGCTGTTCAGTACAGAATTATACACACTACATAGGTTTAATGAACATTTGTGAAATCCCTAGAAAAATGTGGTTGTCAGTCTCCTTTATAAGCAAACGTTGTGTGTACAGAACAGAATTAGGCACTCAGAAGAGTTTTAGCTGCAGGCTGTCTGTGGTCAGTCATCACAGACTCAGACTGCGCACAGATCATAAAAGTACAAGTTTAATGAACTGAACTGAGATGAAAAATTCTGAAATTCAAGTAGGAACTCTATGTATGTGTGCTCATGTATTATTCAGGTATTTTCTGTGCTCCTATTAAAATGCATCCAGTATGAAGCCAGCAGTTTAGACGTGCCCGTTCAGGCTCCCGCCCCTGTCTTTTTTTCCTCAGCCTGCTTGGCTTCATTCACGCTCTGCGAACCCACTCGGTCATCCATCCATTCTCCTAGAGTACACAAGCACACTCTAACACACTCCAATACACACTTTCTTTCCCTTGTCAAAGTCTGCTGTTGTCTTACACTCTGTCTCTCTCTCACACATTCTTCATTTGGCCCCTTTCTGGGTCATCATCCTCAAAGCCAGCAATCTATTAATGTTATTAAAACTGAGGCCCATCTTTCAGCTCTCTTGATCTGTAGTTTTTATCATATTTCTAACATGAGCAGAGCTTCTCCACCAAAGCCTTTGTCCCTTGTGCGCTGGAGGAGTGTCAAAAAGAATAGTATCTCCACACTTCTTGTGATTTATTTTTTCCCCCATGAGATCTCTACTAATGTTTGTAGCTTGCCAATGTATCAAAAGTGAAGTAATGCATGGATTACGGAATGTACCAATGCAGGCAGACCATTTAAGAGGTGGAGCCACCATCATATTTGAAGGAAAATACCTATTATGCTACGGACATCCACCAGAAAGATGCGGGAATATACTGCCCTACTAAAGCAAAAGACCTTAACTCACCAGAGTGTGAAACTGAGAAAAATGACTTTAAAGTTATCTTAATGTCCTGACAATTGAGTTATAGGTATAATATTGTAATTTCCACATTTTGTAGTGTATACCTGTATTAACCTATCTACACAAAATAAAGACCCTTTTTTTGGAAGTTACTGTAGGCTATTATGCAAGGCAAAAGACAAAATGACGGAGAATGTTTTTATGTTTCCACTGTTCTATCGCGCCCGCGCCTCCCTCTCTCTCTCTCTCTCTCTCTCTCTCTCTCTCTCTCTCTCTCTCTCTCTCTCTCTCTCTCTCTCCCTCTCTCTATCTCTCTCTCTCTCTCTCTCTCTCTCTCACACACTCTCTCACACTCTCTCTCTCACACACACACACACACACACACACACAACATATTCCAGCATTGCAATCTTGACATCGCAGCCTGTACATAATAGTCACAGAGCTGCAGAGCTAATGCGGGGCTACAGATTAGTGTACCTAAAGAACTGTATCTAGTAGTTCAACATTGTAATGGATTTGCTTTCTCGTCGGTTGTTTGACATGGATTTTAACCAGGGTTCAACAAAAGGTAGGCTCTAAATTACTACATTCCTGCTGCTGGTGTATAATGTGTGTGTCGTTGCGGCTCCAACCAACCAACTCGAGTAGTTTTCAGTCAGTGGACTGTCATTGGCAGGCGAGAGCTAGCCTATGAGAAGCAAATTTTATTTCAGGGAAGCGAGGCGTGTTGCGGTGCGTATACGGTACAGGAGCAGCACGTGCTATAGTGTTTTTACATATGCTGCATTTGCAGTGCGCTATTGACCCATACAGAAATGTAATATATGTCAATATATGTAAATTACATATATAATGTCAGTGCCCATGTATGTCTGCTGCCTATATGAGAATATATGCAAAATTCATATATATAAAACACATAGACATATATGAAACATATATTTCAAAATATAGCGAAAATCGCCGTTTTCATGTAAGTGCCATATATTTTCCCGTATACAGGTCCTTCTCAAAAAATTAGCATATTGTGATAAAGTTAATTATTTTCCATAATGTAATGATAACAATTAAACTTTCATATATTTTAGATTCATTGCACACTAACTGAAATATTTCAGGTCTTTTATTGTTTTAATACTGATGATTTTGGCATACAGCTCATGAAAACCCAAAATTCCTATCTAAAAAAATTAGCATATCATGAAAAGGTTCTCTAAACGAGCTATTAACCTAATCATCTGAATCAACTAATTAACTCTAAACACCTGCAAAAGATTCCTGAGGCTTTTAAAAACTCCCAGCCTGTTTCATTACTCAAAACCGCAATCATGGGTAAGACTGCCGACCTGACTGCTGTCCAGAAGGCCATCATTGACACCCTCAAGCAAGAGGGTAAGACACAGAAAGAAATTGCGGCGTGGCATGGAGGCAATCAGCCTGTGGCACTGCTGAGGTGTTATGGACGCCCAGGATGCTTCAATAGTGGCCTTAAGCTCATCCAGAGTGTTGGGTCTTGCGTCTCTCAACTTTCTCTTCACAATATCCCACAGATTCTCTATGGGGTTCAGGTCAGGAGAGTTGGCAGGCCAATTGAGCACAGTAATACCATGGTCAGTAAACCATTTACCAGTGGTTTTGGCACTGTGAGCAGGTGCCAGGTCGTGCTGAAAAATGAAATCTTCATCTCCATAAAGCTTTTCAGCAGATGGAAGCATGAAGTGCTCCAAAATCTCCTGATAGCTATCTGCATTGACCCTGCCCTTGATAAAACACAGTGGACCAACACCAGCAGCTGACATGGCACCCCAGACCATCACTGACTGTGGGTACTCCAGTGCTGCTTCTCTGTAGCCCAGGTCAGGCGCTTCTGCCGCTGTTTCTGGTTCAAAAGTGGCTTGACCTGGGGAATGCTGCACCTGTAGCCCATTTCCTGCACACGCCTGTGCACGGTGGCTCTGGATGTTTCTACTCCAGACTCAGTCCACTGCTTCCGCAGGTCCCCCAAGATCTGGAATCGGTCCTTCTCCACAATCTTCCTCAGGGTCCGGTCACCTCTTCTCGTTGTGCAGCGTTTTTTGCCACACTTCTTCCTTCCCACAGACTTCCCACTGAGGTGCCTTGATACAGCACTCTGGGAACAGCCTATTTGTTCAGAAATGTCTTTCTGTGTCTTACCCTCTTGCTTGAGGGTGTCAATGATGGCCTTCTGGACAGCAGTCAGGTCGGCAGTCTTACCCATGATTGCTGTTTTGAGTAATGAAACAGGCTGGGAGTTTTTAAAAGCCTCAGGAATCTTTTGCAGGTGTTTAGAGTTAATTAGTTGATTCAGATGATTAGGTTAATAGCTCGTTTAGAGAACCTTTTCATGATATGCTAATTTTTTGAGATAGGAATTTTGGGTTTTCATGAGCTGAATGCCAAAATCATCAGTATTAAAACAATAAAAGACCTGAAATATTTCAGTTAGTGTGCAATGAATCTAAAATATATGAAAGTTTAATTTTTATCATTACATTATGGAAAATAATGAACTTTATCACAATATGCTAATTTTTTTAGAAGGATCTGTATGCACATAAATGTTAAATATATGTAAGACGCATATATGTACTTATTTCAATGCATCAGTATCACATGCATGTATGTTTACATACATTTATTGAATATGTGGGAAAGAAATATGTATGTCACATATTTATACTTAATGTTGTCCATATATGCGAGAAACCAATACTATACTGTAATATATGCAGATATATGGTATCATATATGGATGAACTCAAATATTTTCTTCACATGTTTGGACACATAAATGTTCATATATGTTGCAGGCATATATTGTGTTCTCAGATAAGTCAAATATATGTATAGATATATGTCATGCTATTTAAAATATAAGTACATGCATATATTACATTTTAGCATGGGGATCCGCAGTTTCTGTGTGCCACAAAATAAAAAATGGCTAAGTAATTTTGATTTTAAATCCAAACGTTAACTTTGACATTGTTTAAGACATTGAAACAGTATGAAAATAAATTTTAATCATTGTGATTCTTTGTTTTACATGTAGTTTCCCCCACCCTCTCCCCGAAATATATATCATGTATTTTTTGAGGGGGGAAAATCATATATGATGGCATTTTGCAACTTTTGAGACAATAATCATACTTTTTTGTTTTTCTTGACCCTGTAATTTAGTAACTGTAGAACACATTAACTGTAATTATGCGTATATGATGAAATTATTACAGTTTCTTGTCAATCCGTAACGCCCGTTTCACACATACTCCGTTTATGCCATTCTTCAATAATCTTCATCTTCATCCTTCATTCTCCTCCTCCTCCAATCCTCCTTCTGAAGAATCATGTGACACTGAAGACTGGAGTAATGATGCAGAAAAATCAGTTTTGTCGTCGCATTAATACATTACATTTTAAAATATATTCAAATGAATTTAAAAAGTAAATTTAGAATTGTAATATTTCACAATATTACTATGCAGCCTTGATGAGCATAAAGGACTAAAAAAACATTATATTAATTTAACTTACCTACAAATTCCCAGACCGACAGTAGGCTGCAGATAGTCAGAAATGAATGAAAGAGAACTGTCTTGAGAGGAAGGCTGACAGTGATTGGTAGAGATGGAAATCAGCAATATAGCGTTAAATCTGGACATGTCTAACATGTTACGTTTGAGTTTGTGTATTTGTGTAAAGTGGAATGATACAATACTGAATCCAACATTTTTGTAAGCTTATTCGGTAGAAAGGTAGCAAATCAATACATTATTGACAATGTTCATTGTTTAAAGGATTTTGTGAGTTGGTTTTGATGGTAGACTGTTTACATGACAGTTTTGACTTTGGAGAGTAGACAAATAGATCCGATCTTCAGATCAATACATCTTAGAGATAGGATGTGTGTAAACAAATATTTATCAAAACAGTAAAAAATACTGTACAGCACAGATCTCAATGCTAAGTTGTTGTTATTCTGCATGACCGTACAATTACAATTCACAGGATTTTAATTGTATTTATTTATTTGTTTGTTTGTTTGATTATTTAATGCATATGTAGATACTGCTATGAGTATCAGACATTTAGGGGGAATATGCAGGATGTGATCTGTGGAAAGTTAAATGCGATCTGATTTAATTATTTTCACTATGACATATACTAAAAGATCTGTACTATTTCTTTAGGCTGAACTGTCAAATGTGATCTGCATTGTCTATCGGGTTGTTTATTTTGTCCTTGTTGTGTGCTTTTGTTTGGGACTGGAGTCATTTTCTCTCTGTTGTGATTGGTGTAGCAGGACTCTCCTAATTGGCAATTAACAGCGCTCACAAAGCAATCAAGCACGAGTGAGCCAGATGCAAAGGATGAAAATTAGCTTGTTTATAATTTATTGGGCTTAACTTTAGATCTATTTTGGAGAAGAGACATTATAATGAGGCAAAAAAAAAAATGTTCCTCATTCTTATATGTGATTGTGCGGTACTGTATTCCTGGATCCAATCTGCGTTTTTTGGGATTCATTTTGTGCCATTATAACCTTGTTAAGATTTTTCATTTTCTCTTTTTTTTTCTCTATCCCCCTTTTTTTAGAAAAAAAATCCACTTTGAAGTTATTTTTAATTGCTTCTTGAACAGATAATGAAGCAACAGTCATTAAACTTGGTCATATTAGCAGAATTCACCCTCACTTGCAGATCTTTTAACACCGGGATCAACTCCATTAAATTGAGACATTTCATTTTAACTGTCCTCTCACACTTATAATTAGCCTAACACATTTTCTAAACAAATTCCAGAATATTCCTGCACTAATCATTTTCCCCCATGTTGCTAAAAATTCTGCCGAAAATTCTGCTTTGAATCACATGTATAAATTATATTTTAAAATATATTCATATAGAAAACAGTTATTTTAAATTGTAATAATATTTCACAATATAACTATTTTTAATGTATTCTGATCAAATATACAATACACAGCCTTGGTGAGCATAAGAGACTTCTTTCATTAACATTACAAAATACCCAAACATATAACATTTTGAAGTAACATCATCCAGGCAGCGGAAAAGAACTTCTCCATATTTTGTATAACATATGAAATTGTGATAGTAGCCATCAGCGACCACTGCCGACTTTAAACTAAAGAGATGTGTGTTTTGTGTCCCCACCAATTGTGCGCCTGCCATATGGAGTGGGAGAAACCATCAAAAACACTTGACAAACTCACACAAACAACTTGGCAACTTGTCGCAGCGATCAGTCACATAGGCGTTTGTGGGTGTTAGAGTGGCCACAAATCTCATTTCCCATTTCCTCTCCTCATACGGTCGTGTCAAGATACCAATTGTAACTTCAAATGGCCTCTCTTGAGCACAGGGACACAGGTGGAATGAAATTAGTGAAGAGAGGATCGCCTGCCCTCAAACTAGGGAGAAATGTCCACTCCTCTCCCCTTCCCCCACACCTGATTTCTGAAATCATCTCTGATTACTGCAGAGAAACATACACACTCTTCTATGATTGTGGAACCAGTTAACTAATAGTTTTCTAAATTGGCTGTGGAATCTTGTAGACTCAAAAAGAGGTGTGACATTAATTCAGAGACCGCAAATGGGTCGTACATCACTCGGACAGAACAGCAGATGAGAGTACACCCAGCAAACACAGAACGTTGGCACAATGTACCCAACCTTCTAACAACGTTTTAACAACATGGCCAAAAGGTTGCTATAACTACGTTGTGTGGTGAAGGTTGTTAAACCACTGTTCAGGGCCATTGCTTAAGGTTGTAGCTATGGTGTCGTGACAACCACTGGACTACATGTAGCCTACACGTCACTGCCCGGAAGCGCCAAAATCAGCCTTTTAAATTTCAACCGCCTGTTGGGCTCATTGTGTTGTTTCATTCTTCATCGAGCAAGGATACGTGAATATTGTGTTTAATTTAGCCTACCTCAGCTAAATAAGATACGTAATTATTCAAACACAACCTACAACTTCATTTACTAATGTGACGAATGTAGCCTGGCTTGCACTGTTTACTTTTTCATTTGATTTGTCTGCTATTTAGTCTCATTCATTTATTTGCTCCTCTGTATTTGTGGATGTTTCCTGGACTGATTCCGTTTACCGACCTTTATCGCCTGGCTTTCGACTACTGTGACTGTCTGCCATGTACAGAACCTGGTTTTGTTCATTCAATGTTCTGATCTTTGCTTTTTAGGTTTGATCAATTATCCTTAAAAGAAATGTGTATATTTGTTTTTGTTTTCTTTTTTCACAAATGGATGACTTTTGGAAGTGCAATTTGATTACCATATATGCAGTTTTAATAAAGTTAAATTAACGTAACCTTCTGTCATTTTTACTCTTCAAAGTGTACACTTGCAGGTGTTGATTATAATTAGGCTAATTTGCTGATAGCCTCATTAAATAATAATAAGGATAAACAATATTTTAAAAGTATATAATTATCTAACATCTGAATAATAAAAAATTTACCTCAAAACATAAAATGCTAAATGGGGGATATCTATAGGCCTATATAGCATTAAAAAAAATATATCAGAACGTCGTCTCTCAGTTGCTGAATGTCGCGCAACAACGTTGCTACAGCCCTGTCGCGTCTTACAATTCTACGTTGTTACAATGTTGCGACCACGTAGACAGCAAAGTTGCCATAGCAGAAATGCAATGTGCCACAGACGTTGCCACAACGTAAATGTGTTTGCTGGGCAGTAGCATGTATAGGGTATAGACAGCTTGATAAGGAAAGGAAAAGGAAAAGCTAGAGTAATTAGCATGAGGAATGACAGGATGGAAGCAATGCAAATGGAGGAACACACAGCATGTATCTCACAGTGGGCAAATTATATATTCATTTTCTATCTAACGATGTCGTAATGGAAATATATTATGTCATCATCACTATGCCCAGATGGAACATTCATTCATTCATTCATTCATTCATTCATTCATTCATTCATTCATTCATTCACATTTTCTACACTGATTTAATTATGTGGAATTTTAAAATTGTAGATTCCATTCATACAACCTACACATTTCTCCTGTGTGAAATATTACTGTTTTTGCATTCTCAATGGATAAGAATACTACTCTGACCACTGCTTAACACTCAAAATGCGCTCAATAAATATGGAGTTATATTTTTGTGTTAATAAATTCACCCAGTGTTTGCCAATAACCAAACATTAACACAGAGTTCAAATGGAATGCCAAGGGGAAAAGAAAATGATTGCACCCATTAGCAGACTCTTCAGATTCTGATTTAAATTTATAAAAACCATCTGTAGTAGAGAGATAATTCGTGTTACAATAAAAACTAGTCTGTGCAATGTTACTCTAGAGTCTAAAGCGTCTTACTGATTTTTTCAGTAACCTTCATTTTTCACCTTTGCTCTCACTGACTTATCTCCTTATAAACCCAATGTAAAAGTTCCCCTGTCACCAGTGTGAACTCGAGCGAAACCGTTTAACCCCAGAATGCTCCAGGGGCTCCAGCAAGTGCACTTCAGTCACGGTCAATGGAATGAGTCTGCTAAATGACAGATAAGCAGTTAAATTCTATATAAATTATAAATAAATCTAAATAATTTTTAAGGTATTTTACACTGAATACATATACAATATGGTTTTAGTTGTTGTTATTAAAATTGTGTATATTTGGATGGGTGAATGGATGGATGGAGGGAGGGAAGGATGGATGCATTTACTTAAACTCACTCTCTAAGGGGCTGTTTTCATCGCCATCTTGGCCTGGTAGCAGAATACAGCGTTTTTAGTCATTTTCGCAGATCCTTCCCAGCAAGCAGTAGCCGTCATTTCACCCTCTACGTTAGACCCGATATAGTCTGGCTATGTGTAACCCACTTCTAGGCAAAATAACCTTGAATTTGATTACATGTAGTTTTTGCCAAAATAACTTGCGAGATTTATGATATTCCATCATGTAAGCAAAGTAAACAGTGATTACAAGATGTTTGGTTTAATTTCTTCACTCATTTAATTTCTTTATCTAATTGATGTTTAGTGTATTCTTGGGCTATGGTTTAGACGTCTATTACATTTTCACTGACAGCCCAAATTTTGCCTTGCTTTAGCCTAGACGTCTAGGCTGTGTTTGGACGGCTATAAGATGTCTTTTAAATGCAAACTTGCTTGCTGGGTTGTGAATGGGAATAGTTTTGACAATGGTGTCGACCTGTACGCGGAAAACTCAAAGGAAAAACCTATCCATTTTAAGCATAGTGTTGTCATGTAAATATCATGAAAATATAATTGAACGCATGCAAACCATGAGGTCATGTGAATCGTCTGCCAATCAGTCCTGACACATGCCAAACTCATTTAGACCCCCCATCAGGAAAGAAATCAGATATGTCAATCACATGGCAGTAACAAACACTCTTATAATTAATTGCACTAATTTGAGAGCACAACTAATACACTGTAAAAAAAAGTGCAATTGATTTTTTTTAGCAATTGATAAAACAAAGATTATTGGAGTGCGTATTTCAAGAAAATACTTTTTCAATCTTTCTCCTGCCAAATTCATTATTAATTCAATGTGTCACCTGACATTTCTGTAATTATTTGTGAAATTGACTAGCAAGTTTTGAGTGGAAATTGTTTTAAAGTAAGTCCTACACCATTTTTTTTTCAGTGTATGTGTCACAAAGTCAAGGTAATGTTGTTCTATATAATTAATGTATGAGCAAAGCAAAGTTTTTGTATCGTTATGTTCCCTTAGATGTATACTGTACTACTGTTACAGAACTGGACTACTACAGTATTCCTTCAGGCTGAACTGTCAGATTGTCTTTGAACATCAGTTCTAATTAGATTGATTTGTAATTAACCCAGCCAGTTTTCTTAGAGAAGTCTGTTGTCTTTGATGGATTACCAAAAATAAGAAAACACCTGTATTAATGTCTAAACAAAGGATAACAAAACTGTTATCACCCGCACCCTTTTGCTGTATTGATCGTTTAATTCGCAGTGTCTTGGTTAAAACATGGATCAATGTTGAGGAGAGCAACAAGACCAGAACACAGGCACTGAATTAATCATTTAAAATAATGGGCAAGCACTTTAAGACCTATCCACAGGCATCAAGCTCCTCTGAAAGCAAGTGAGATAGAGAGCAGGAGTAGAGATGAGAGTTCGACAAAGGGACACAGAGAGAGAGAGAGAGAGAGAGAGCTACTGGTTTAGAAACATGACCTGTCACTGACCATTCAGACTCCATATTCCCACAATCCCTGCTAAATGGCAAGTCCAGAAACCTCAAAACAATGTTCCATTTTAATGTGCCACATGTAATAAACCCTGCTGCTTTATATAAAAAAGAGACTGGGCATATTTTAAGATTATTTGCTGTTAGATTTGGTTTAACTTTTATGAAGATGTCATTGATAAACACTTATTAGTTTGTATATTGTTTAATGATAGTAAGAATTGTACTGAAACTGGATATGAGGGGTCCACTATAGTTGGTTATTAGCATTGATTTAGAAGAAATTTATATTGTATGAGGTCAACACTGTCAGTAGCTGCCTTTGCCTTGTTTCCAAAATTCAAGATATGTGGGGTAAAAAAAATGTCCCTGTATGTTTTTTTTGTTTTTAATATGTATAACATTATATAGACTAGACTGTTTTCCTTAACATCAGCATGATTGCAAATAGGGTAGCATCCAGTCCAACTATTTCTTTGAAACAGGCTTCCTGTTGACCTTTAACAATCCGTTGTGACATAAATGTCCTAATAGGTCTAATTTCCATTACCTGCACTCTTCCAAAAACATGTCTTATAAGTTGAAGTGGAAACAGATGGTCTCTTTTTAGATCTAATCTCTGTCCTTTTTAATTAAGCCATAACATCACAGGTCTCTGTGAAAGTTTCTCAGTATTAACCCATTCCACCTAATCAATTAAGAGTTCCTGTTTGTTTATCAAATGGAACATGTTCTTCTTAGACTTTTGCCATGAGCGTGTACCTCTTGTTCTGAAGCATATTATTGAAGGAAAAAAAAGATACGCTAAATCGCTTAAAGTTAGTTTTGTCAGGTGCTTCATAAAACATTTTAGGGGTTCATGGGAACATTTTATGTATTCAGTTTTAATTAATATAATTGTATTTAATTTAAACAGCTGGTAAACTTTATCAATAGAACATTTTTAAATATCATGTTACACATGAAAGTATTATTCAGTCATTTAAGACATTTCTCCTTTTAAAACCATTTTGACATAAAGGGTTCTTTAAAATTGAGTCAAGAACTTGGATAAAAACTGATAGAGCAAAAATAAAGATTTGATCAATTACATCGTTACGGCACTAGGTGGCAACAAGTGACTTAAAAATGTATGTCATTGAATCATTCACTCAAGAGTTTCATTCAAAAACGCTGATTCATCCTGTAATGAAACAAGTGAAGTATTTATGAGTCTTTTTTTTTAATAATTCATTCAAATGAATTAAACATTGTAAATAGACTGCAGCAATTATCAATTTGTCAGAACCTCTTGTAAATTACATTTTATTTGTGTCCCGTCTATTCAGAATTGTAGGAGAATCGTATGGAAGCTTGTTTCCGCCACAGAATGAAAAATAAAAAAGGTAATTGCGACTTTTTATCTCACAATTCTGACTTTATTTCTCAGAATTGCGAGATATGAAGTCAGAATTGCGTGAAATAAAGTCAAAATTGTGTGTTATAACGTCAGAATTGTGAGATATAAAGTTAGAATTGCGTGATATAAAGTCGCAATTGCGTGTTATAAAGTCAGAATTGCGAGATATAAAGTCAGCATTGCGAGATATAAAGTCAGAATTGCGAGATATAAAGTCAGAATTGCGTGATATAAGGTCGCAATTGCATGTTATAAAGTCAGAATTGTGAGATATAAAGTCGCAATTGCGTGTTATAAAGTCAGAATTGCGTGATATAAAGTCGCAATTGCGTGTTATAGTCAGAATTGTGAGATATAAACTATTCTGAGAGGAAAAAAGTTTTTCCCCATAGAATTGGACTTTATAACTCGCAATTGCGAGTTTATATCTAACAATTCTGAGAAAATATAATAGATATAAACTCGCAATTATGTGTTATAAAGTCAGAATTGCGTGATATAAAGTCGGAATTGCGAGAAAAAAAAGTCAGAATTCTTAGTTCGCAATTCTTAGTTTTTCTCTCTCGCAATTCTGACTTTATAACACGCAATTGCGACTTTATATCTCACAATTCTGACTTTATAACATGCAATTGCGACTTTATATCACCCAATTCTGACTTTATAACACGCAATTGCGACTTTATATCACGCAATTCTGACTTTATATCTCGCAATTCTGACTTTATAACACGCAATTGCGACTTTATATCACGCAATTCTGACTTTATATCTCGCAATTCTGACGTTATAACACGCAATTGCGACTTTATTTCACGCAATTATGACTTTATATCTCGCAATTCTGAGAAATAAAGTCAGAATTGCGAGATGTAAACTCGCAATTGTGAGAAAAAAAGTCAGAATTGTGAGATAAAAAGTCGCAATTATTATTTTGATTTATTTATTTAGTGGCGGAAACAAGCTTCCATAGAATCGTGATCTGTTTTAAAAAAAAAGTCTCTCAATTTATCCAGAATTGTGCAGCTCTAGCGTGTACCTTCATCTAGACAAAGAGTGGCTTTGAAAAGGATAAAATATATGTTTTATTCATCATTTTGATTCATCCATTTGTGCTGTTTTATAGTTTTGATGACTTTACTATTATTCAAGTGTAGAAAATATTAATGAATAGAATGAGTAGGTATGTCCACACTTTTGACTGGTGATATGACATCTCTACCTTAAAGGCAATTGTATGGAATAATTTAAGTTTGTCCACTTAGACCAGCAGCAAACAGTGCATCTGTAACTCATGTAAATGGAGCAGTAATAATGGCAGGTATAATTGTCTCTCTAATAAAAGCATAACAAGTCACATTAGAATATTTCTTAATTGTGATGTGGTAATGACGATATGGCAAGTTCTCCAGAGCAGAGGGACGTACATAAGTCAGAGTTAGAGTTAATGATCTGATTTACATTCAGGTGCGGTGGAAGTCAGATGGGATGGGCTGTTGGTCGGGCCTGGGAAGTGGGTTTGTAATGCCCAGAATGGTTGAGGGATTCTCAGGCTTGGCAGTGACAGGAGGAAGGGAAGTGGACTGATTGGGGACAGAGCAGGGAGGCGGAGGGCAAGGTCCTCTTTAGTGAAGAGAATTGCTTTGACCAACCGAGCTTGGTAGAGTATCACCTTTCTCACCCCAGTCAAGAGGAACTTTAAATGAAGATGACTGGTTGGGGAGTGGAGAGAGAAACTAAACAAGGTCTTAAAACTGAAGGCTTGATTTACTAAAGTTTTGCACACAGTATTTCAGCACAAACGCTTGTATCCAAGTTAACCACTTACCACTTTGAGTGCTATTTGCACATTGATGATGTTTACTGCTTTTATTAACATTTACTCTGACAAGTTTTCTGAACTACTGATTCAGCCCTCCACGATATTGCTACTGAATCTACGCTTAATTTTAGTATACAATCTGAGGGTGCTTTCACACCTGCCTCATTTAGTACGGTTGAATCGCACGAGAGTTCGTTTTTCCCCTTGGTGCGGTGCGGTTCGTTTGGGCAGGTGTGAAAGCAGCAATTGCACTCGGGTGCGCACCAAAAGCGGACCAAATAAGCGTTCGAGGTGGTCTCGGTACATTTTCAAGCGAAACACTGGAGCAGTTCGTTAGTGGTGAGAACGTGATCCGACCTCGAACAGACCCAACTGCCAAAGAATTGCGCATTTTTGAAATAAACCAGCTGCCGTAGTCAAACAAATTATTATTTAGATTGTCAATAGCGCTCCCTTTAATCCATGACTGACTTAACCACGTTCTGCACTCTCACTAAAATCTCATCATAAACACTGAAGTTGTCTAGAAGTTGTCCGGACTGCACAGTCAATTTCTTATTTACATCGCGTCTAGACTTTGTTGTTTATGGGGGGATTTGCGAAAGGATAAAGCTCGTGCTGATTCTGAACATACATTGTGAGCGAATTCTCCGTCAAGGTAGCTAAGAATTTATTTTGATGGTCCCCTAACAGACATTCCACTTACTGAAAGTAACTTTGAAAGTACATGTCAACTTGTTCTACTAACCTCACCACTACCTCTAACAGTCTTCTAATACTCTAATGAGAGTTAGTTGACATGTAGGTGCAACGTTACTTATAGTCAACCGCATGTCTAATGGGGACCATCAACATACAGTCTTGATCTTGCTGTCACTATTATGCCATCCACCTCTTTCTCGTTTTCTTATGACTCAGCACTGTCTCCTGGCTCTGTCATGTCTGCCGTCAGCAGATGCTGCAGATGTCTGCATGTGTTCCCAGCATATGGGACGCTATGACTGGCACGGAGATATCCTGCCCTGGCACTGCTGTAAAAACTCTTCCAGACATACTGGATGTCCCTTCAGACTAGATGCCAAGGTACATTTGTAATAGGATGGATCATCTAGACGTAACCCAATCCTGTCTTGGAAGGGATGTGGGGTGAGTCACTTTGACCTGGTTACTAAATGACAAGTAACCAGGTCACAATATAAACACTGTTGTGCAGGCAACAAAATATATCTTTCCATAATCATATGTTGTCAAAATGATTCTCAGATCAAGTAAATAATGCTGAAATATATTTAGAGCCAGATTTACTAGCAGCTTGCGTCAGCGCAAACCCTCTTTTAGCGGTAGAAAACTACTGTCAGGATTTACTGAAGACAGTGAAAATGTATTGCTGAAAAGGCATGCACAGTTATTTTTGCGGCTGACCATATTGCATACACATTTGTAGGAGTTTCCATTTCAGATGCAAAATTTCTGGGAGGAGAGTTTTTAAATGAATCACGCAAAACAATTTACTAAGGTCTGCGCTAGTCAATTTGCTGGTATTTGCGCCATTATTTAACGCCCAAATAAACCATGTCTTAAACCAGATGCTAATTTGCTCTGCTTTTGGTAAATTGCGTTGGTCATTGGAAATGATCCAGCTGCATCTGTATTCTTTGATTTGCACGTTGTCAGTAGATCACGCGCAGAACTTTCCATTCCCATTGACGCTTTTATGGAATTGTGTTCTCACGCTAATTTGCCCCGTTTAGTAAATTTGGCCCGTAATTTTTTGTAGTATTTTCTAAAACTTAATGGAAGAATTCTCACCATCACGTCGTTCCATGTTGTGACTTTCTTTATTCTGTGAAACATAATACAAGATATTCTAAAAAGGTCTATCTCTCTCTCTCTCTTTTGTCATACAATGAAAGTTAAAGTGGTCTAGTGTTGTTTGGGACCCCATTGACATCAGTTATAATGGCAAGAACAGTGGAAACATCCGTCAAAAAGTCATCTTTTGTGTTCTTCAGTAGAAGGGTATTTCGAGGGTATTTTTGTCCCATGAGTATTCATGTGTTGTCATTTCTTTAATATAACACTCTTTATACCATTAAATAAACTGTACATTTCTCATAGAAGCATGAGTTGAAACACAAAATATTGAACACACAAAACCACACAAATATAAGCAATAATTAGCATTAAACTCTGTTATAAGTTTATTTAACTTTAGAATTATTCTATAATAACTATAAATATTCCACATGGAAACCCAGGGCAATATTTCGTCTCTTCAATGGTGAAAAGAGAAACTTATGGGAAAAAGAAGCATCGGTCACTGTCTTTTTTATGTTGTTTGAATTACATCACTGATTTATCACACATTTAAATAATTGATTTCATGAATATTTTCTTGGTCTACATTGCTATCCCTTCACGCACATTATTATTAATGAAAAGGACTATACCACAGAACAGCCCATGAAAAATACATCCACACTCAATGTTGATTTTTCTCCATTCATATGTTTCTTTTCCTGTATTAACTGCAGGGTAAAGGCAAATTCAACATGACGTCTTACTCTACACACACATGCATAATTCTACGCTCAATTCGAGGCCATCTGACAATGCGTGGCATAAATCAAAGTCAATAAGTGCATGGGGAAAGAGCAAAGTAACAGTAAGCGAGACAGTGCTTGTTTGTCTGCAATAAATACCTTTTCATCATCTCCGATCTCTCCAGAGAGAAGTGCTAACAGAAGGAGCCACAAATGACCCTCAGGAATCTCTCTCTCTCTCTCTCTCTCTCTCTCTCTCTCTCTCTCTCTCTCTCTCTCTCTCTCTCTCTCTCTCTCTCTCTCTCTCTCTCTCTCTCTCTCTCTCTCTCTCTCTCTCTCTCTCTCTCTCTCTCTCTCTCTCCTTCAGATAGATTTGCTCTAATGCAGTAGTAAGCCTATAGGACCATCTTCAAAAGAAAAAGGAGTGCACAAGTGGACACATGTCATGAAACAGAATGCGCTGAGGGAGCTCAAGCACATGGCCTACAATTTGGAATAAATGACCAGATACAAAAAAATCATCAACTGTAGTTATGGTCAGAGTTTAAAGACCTATTCTGCTTTTCTACTTTTTCAGCTTTCTTTAGAGTGGAATGTTGCAGTTTGAGCATGAAAAAGGTCTGCAAAGTTACAAAGCAAAGGGAGTTATTCTCTATATCAGTGCACGCTGTTTCTGAACTCCTGGAAACAACTCAATTGTAACCTTTAGTTTTTTTCAATAAAAAAAAAAAATACAAATTTAAGTCATCCAAACTTTTTTGTATGCATGCACACATAATGTCTATGTCTATGGTTAAGGAACTGCAATTGTCACAGACATTTTGAGTAAAACGACATTTTTAATGAATTATGCTCATACAGAATTATGCTCATGAGTGTTGATTTTAGCTTGTTTCCAGCACTTTTTCTGTAAAGGTTTAGTTGATAATACAGCATTTCATACACCTGTGCAGAAGTAAATAATACCAGAATGTGTCTGAACATGCCTCATCTGTTGCCTGATTGCATTCAGAACTGCTGTAGACATTTTGCTGCCTCCAGAGATATTCAACAACTAGTGATTTTCCCTCTCAGTTTGCAGGTGCACAAAATAAATGAGAGAAAAGGAGCAAGAAGGAAAGAAAGAGATGTGAACTATGTCCATGGACAGTGTATGTGTTACACACGAGGTGTGTTTTGATGAAGGTATACGTTCTGTTTATTTCAAGAATACTTATCCCTTACATATGGCCTGTCTGATTGTCATTTGTCTCCTATGTTGTTCCTGTAGTGAAAATAGCTCATAGGTGAAGGGACAACTGTCCTGAAAACAGCCCAGAGACTAATAACAGTCTAAGGTGAGGCACAAAATGGAGGTAATACCAGTTATTCATCTCCCTGCTATTGTGAGAGCACTTACACTGCAAGATCATCAAATGAGTTGAGGTGGAAAATTACACTTCAGATAGAGATAAACCTGTCAAACAATATAGCAGCCTCTAAACATCTCACTGCAGGTGCATCAGCTGCCCAGCTGGAGATACAGTACAAACACACATTGAGTATGTATGAAGTCTACACCATAAAAACACAAATAAAATCATACAACTTTAAATATGAAGGCAAAGTTTGCATGTTTTTTTAATTGAATTCGTCTACTTAACTAATGTCTTGATTGAACTTAAATAATACACTTTTTTATGACAAAATAAACAAAAACAGTGTAAAAGAATAAACAATGCAACCATATTAATTATGAATGCCTCAATGCATGCTGGGAAGAGGATGAATGGGACTTAAACAATGTTTAGGTCTATTTGAATTGTACTTTTGCTACTAAAAGAAGAAACCCACAACACTATTAAAATGTGCCTACTATACTATTTTAAAGGTAATTTTGTTTTGGAGGTCTCCTTCAAGTTTACATGCATCAAAGGTCAAAAAACACTTTAATTTTTGCATAATATATACATTTTGAACATAATATATACATCAATAATTATTCATACTTACAGGTTTGGATTTTGAGGAGTAAGCTGGTCCAAATTTACTGGTACTGACCCAGAGCAAATGTTTGGCGAATCCCACGTTGAAGGGTGTGTCAAGTTATTCGCGACGCTAGCAGACAACGTAGAACATAGACGGGCAATATGCAAATGTGTTAGTGATGTCTAGCCGTAACTGATCGGGATTCGAATTCCTGACCAACCATTTAGTCGGTTCAAAGGCGATTCTTTCTTTGGGAGACAATAATTTTATTTATCGTGCACTTTCAACTTCACAATTTTGCAGATTGTTTACATTCACAAACAGCTATATTACACACTGCTTGAAATGGAAATTCGACAAACCATAATAGGTGCACTTTAGATATATACATATGAACAGTAAGTCATGGTAACTTATGATTTTACAGTACTTTAAGTCATCAAAATAATTTTGGAAATTTCAACTTTTTAGGTAATGAGCGTAATATGAGATTGAAGTCAGTTTAATATAATTTAAGTTGATTCTACTTAAAAATGTTAATGCAGCAACTGAATTTAAGTTTTTTTTTCACAGAGCATAATGAAATACATTTGCTTATTTGTCAGCATTATTTGATCTAAAAATAATACAGTGTAGCAAAATGAACTACCAATGCTACAGTTCACAGATTTCCCTTTAGTTTTTTTGTTTTTTAGAGGATGCTTTTAACTTAATGGCAATTACAACTGACAACCATGAGAGCTGAGAGAAAGAAAAAAATAGCTGCCACAGTGGTTTCCATTTTGTTAGCAGTACTCTGGGAAGGGCTTTACCGGGCACTCTGTCCTCTCAGATAAGAGCTCTGTCGTCCTGCCGCTGACTGGACACTGGGTGCCACACGCTGAAAGGAAATAGACGGACGTACAGTGGCCTATTCCCGCACCCGCTACCCTGAGGGGAGAACAGGCTTAATTGTAACATGAAAGGGGGTCGCTCTGGTCTAGTATGACAGCACAACTATAAATAACTGCATGAATGTAATAACTCGGGTGGTGGTGCTTCCAGCTTTATGGAGTAAAAAGCCCACGATCCCAGGATGCTCCAGAACTCTGCATGACCCCAGCTTGCTTTATTTTAGCTTTCGTTAGAGATGTGTTCCTCAGCATCCATTGGTTACATGCTGATACACAAATCAGAGTGTCCGATGGTGCATGGCCAGCCAAAAACTACTTTTTTATGCACTGCTTCATTTTCAACAAAGAGTTCTGTTGCTCAACGTCCTGCTGTGTCAACGTGGTCAGCTGTACTTTTAAAAAAAAAAAATGTATTGTCAGCTGGAGTTTTGCCTCGTTTGTGTTCCATTTTGATAGAAGATGGGATGGGAAGTGTTTAAATTGTGTCGTCTTTTTTGTGTTTGTAATAAATAGGTTTTGCTTCAATGCAGTATACATAAAATCACACATTCAAAACATTAACACAAGATCCCTGCTCAACTACAAAGACTTTAAAACTTAAAGGAGTTAACTAAGGAGTAAACAGTAATAGTCATTTTTTAAACTGTAATATTTCAATAACAATGTTTGGTCTTTTCCTATTAGATCCTATTATTTCCTATTATATAATTACTATATCCTTATTAATAGTGTGTACTGTTGCCGTTTGAGCCTGAAAAAGGACTGCAAAGTTACAAGGCACAAAGTCACTCCAAATGGAGCTATTCTCTATATCAGTGTCACTGTTTCTGAACTCCTTGAAATGCCTCCATTGTAGTCTTGAGTTTTCTTCCAGAAAGCAATACATCACAATGTTCCTCAATTAAATAATTCCCACCCAAAGCATATGAAAAATAAAGGAGGCAAAGCCTGGTTGAGTTGTGTTAGTAGTGTGCTGAAACTCACAGTTATGTCAAATCTCAAAAAAGCAGTCTGCTCAAAGCGGTTGACCAATCCGTTTCGGCTTCATAGAGACATGAACTAAACAGATTGTTACTGACAAACTGGGATGTCAAATATGTGAAAAAATATAGTGTTATTTGAACTCATAGCATTGCATAGCATCCAGAATCTGATGTCATCACTGTACTCTCACTTCCTGTCAAGCTAATGGGCCGCAGGGCGTCCATGGATAAAGAGGATTCAACGCATGTTTAACAGAGCAGATCTCTAAGAAATCAAAGTCGGCATTTCTCTCTTTCTTTCACTAGTTTCCCCCCCAAGCTTTCTCCACCTCCATCTCCTCCTCACATGTGTAACTATAGGACTAATGGAGCTCTCTGCTGAGATGAAAGCTGGATCCTCCATTGTTTGGCACTTTTAAAGTCATATCCTTTCCTTCTGTCTCTTTTTCTTCTCCATTCTTCCCTTCCTCTCTACCCACTGCTACTTCCATCTTTTCCTCCCTCCCTTCATCTCCACAATGTTTATATAAGATTTGTTAGGTTGATAGGAGTCTCTGGGCAATCGCTCAGACTATGAAAGTTTCATTTTTCTGGGCCTCATACATCAAATGGAGATGTGCTTTGTCTTTCTTCGACAGAAACAAAAGAGACACCGCAGGCAATGGCATATTTATTTTTTTAAATAAATTTCCCTTCCTGAGGAAGAGTAGATAACACGGATAAGGCAATGTTTCCCCTTCCCCCATCCTCAAAAGATTGTGTAACTGGGGAAATGCCAACAGCACAGATAAATTCAGCTCCTAAGGCAGAATTAAATCCGGCTGTCCAGAGGGATCTCTCCTGTTGGGAATTTCCCGTTCCTTTCTTCTCTTAAACCTCATGATCAGCAAGCTTCACTAAAATGACCCCGAGGTGATTCGGCATGATTCACACACTAAACCGTAAAATAGATTTTGTGATGTTTCAGCATGAAAGGAAAATGCCCAAATGACTGTGAAACGTCTGCCAGAACTTGTAAACATATAAAAATGATAAGAGGCTAAATGATTCTGTGAGGTAATTTTGAACTAATACATATGCAACCAATTTATTGAATGTACTGCAATATTGCCTCTGAAGACTTCTGAGCTGTGTAAATATGGGTTATAAAGCTGATTGGGGAAATTACAGACCAAAATATTTATTGGGGTTGTTTGATTTCAACAAAAATAATATAGTGAAGACAAGCATACTGTTCACAAAAATATGACAAGAAACAGATCAATGCGGGATATTTACAATAGTTTAAAAGGAGACACATTTAAAAATAATCATTTAAAATATTCAGTATAAAATACACAGTTCCTAACAAAGCCAAAGCAACACACGGTAGCAGTGTCTTTTTTTCTGAATGAGGTTTTTGAACAATGATTTGTTGACTCACTTCTAAAGACTGGCTGCATCTGAAATTGAATATTCTTTAAATAGGTACTTATTTTGAATAAGTAATTACTAAAAAGTACGGCCTATTTGAATGTGTGTAGTATAAATGCAATCCGGACATACTACTGTACATTCGCCATGTTGTAATTATCATGTGACCTACCAGCGTCAGTGCTCTTCACTTGTCATTCATAAATCCTCTCCAGTGGCCTCATGGGATAATAAAGTTTCCATCATATGCACAGTTCAGAATCTGTCCGGAAATAGGTCATCCGGGGGTACTTTTTGCCTACTCTTTTATGAGTGCTGTGAAATCAGTCACGCATAGACAAATAACTGAATGCACAGATTAACTTTAAATTATGTACTAGTCAGAATGTGCAAATCACATAAATTATATTTTTGCTATATATTATATTTTTCGAATTATAACCTAAAACTAAAAGACAAAAAGAAAAATACTAAATAATATCTAAATATAATAAAGTTTTCATAAAAAAATACTAAAGGAAAAAACACAATGAAAATATAAGCACTATTTTTTAATTAATATTTATATGTTATATTATATATACATTTATATTTTAATATTTTAGACAATTTTATATTTAAAACAGCGGTTTCACTTTACAGGTCCTTCTCAAAAAATTAGCATATTGTGATAAAGTTCATTATTTTCCATAATGTAATGATAAAAATTAAACTTTCATATATTTTAGATTCATTGCACATCAACTGAAATATTTCAGGTATTTTATTGTTTTAATACTGATGATTTTGGCATACAGCTCATGAAAACCCAAAATTCCTATCTCAAAAAATTAGCATATCATGAAAAGGTTCTCTAAACGAGCTATTAACCTAATCATCTGAATCAACTAATTAACTCTAAACACCTGCAAAAGATTCCTGGGGCTTTTAAAAACTCCCAGCCTGTTTCATTACTCAAAACCGCAATCATGGGTAAGACTGCCGACCTGACTGCTGTCCAGAAGGCCATCATTGACACCCTCAAGCATGAGGGTAAGACACAGAAAGAAATTTCTGAACAAATAGGCTGTTCCCAGAGTGCTGTATCAAGGCACCTCAGTGGGAAGTCTGTGGGAAGGAAAAAGTGTGGCAAAAAACGCTGCACAACGAGAAGAGGTGACCGGACCCTGAGGAAGATTGTGGAGAAGGACCGATTCCAGACCTTGGGGGACCTGCGGAAGCAGTGGACTGAGTCTGGAGTAGAAACATCCAGAGCCACCGTGCACAGGCGTGTGCAGGAAATGGGCTACAGGTGCAGCATTCCCCAGGTCAAGCCACTTTTGAACCAGAAACACCGGCAGAAGCACCTGACCTGGGCCACAGATAAGCAGCACTGGAGTACCCACAGTCAGTGATGGTCTGGGGTGCCATGTCAGCTGCTGGTGTTGGTCCACTGTGTTTTATCAAGGGCAGGGTCAATGCAGCTAGCTATCAGGAGATTTTGGAGCACTTCATGCTTCCATCTGCTGAAAAGCTTTATGGAGATGAAGATTTCATTTTTCAGCACGGCCTGGCACCTGCTCACAGTGCCAAAACCACTGGTAAATGGTTTACTGACCATGGTATTACTGTGCTCAATTGGCCTGCCAACTCTCCTGACCTGAACCCCATAGAGAATCTGTGGGATATTGTGAAGAGAAAGTTGAGAGACGCAAGACCCAACACTCTGGATGAGCTTAAGGCCGCTATCGAAGCATCCTGGGCCTCCATAACACCTCAGCAGTGCCACAGGCTGATTGCCTCCATGCCACGCCGCAATTTCTTTCTGTGTCTTACCCTCTTGCTTGAGAGTGTCAATGATGGACTTCGGAACAGCAGTCAGGTCGGCAGTCTTACCCATGATTGCGGTTTTGAGTAATGAAACCTCAGGAATCTTTTGCAGGTGTTTAGAGTTAATTAGTTGATTCAGATGATTAGGTTAATAGCTCGTTTAGAGAACCTTTTCATGATATGCTAATTTTTGAGATAGGAATTTGGGGTTTTCATGAGCTGTATGCCAAAATCATTAGTATTAAAACAATAAAAGACCTGAAATATTTCAGTTGGTGTGCAATGAATCTAAAATATATGAAAGTTTAATTTTTATCATTACATTATGGAAAATAATGAACTTTATCACAATATGCTAATTTTTTGAGAAGGACCTGTATTTTGGTTGTCCCTTTAACACATTGTGTTGACTACAAGTAACGTTGCACCTACATGTCTACTAACTCTCATTAGAGTGTTAGTGACTATTAGTAGACTGGTAGGGTTAGGGTTGGAATAAGTTGACATGTAGTTGCAAAGTTAGTCAGTGGAATGTCTGTTGAGGGAGCATCACAATAAAGAGTTAGCCGATATTAAAGTGCACCTATTATGCAAAATTCACTTTTACATGGTGTTTGAACATAAATGTGTGTTGGCAGTGTGTGAGCAAAACCACCCTAGAATGATAAAAATCCACCCAGTATTTTTTTTACAATCTCAATAAATCATAAGCACTGTCTCAGAACGAGCTGTTCTAAGATTCGGCGCAATGTGACGTAGAATTGTGCAAGCCCCACCGACGTGATTTGATTGACACTGTGGTTTTGGCATAGACACCGCCCTCGGTGATCTGTACACAATCCTCCATTGTTTCAACGACAGCCGGTGTTCTGCCGATTTGTGCTGCCTTGTCGAAAATGTCTCCTAAGAAACATAAGTGTTCTGTTGTGGGATGTAATAATGTACATAGTAGTTTTCACTTACTTCCGACATCAGAGCCACTGAAAACGCAGTGGATGGATTTTATTTACGAAGGAAAGGCACCACTTAAACTTCCAAAATACGTTTATGTTTGCGCAAATCATTTTCTGACTGACTGTTTTGTGAACGAGGGTCAATTCAAATCAGGTCTTGCTTCAAAGTTAATCCTCAAGTGTGGATCATTGCCTACTGTGCGCGATCCAACGTCACCTCCAGTAGAAGTAAATGTATTTTATGATTTTTGAGCAAATAGTCATTTCAGTCAATGTCAGCCAATTCAACAACAAATGCATCTAAAGTTGTTGTCGTCGTCGTAGGATGTCTGCGTATATAATTTAAACCTTGTTTGTATAGTGTGTAACCACACGTTTATAAATATATTTTTTAAAGATATTGTATTAAAAACTGTGCATGTTTTCTGTAAAGACAAGACATCAAAATTGCTATGTTTATACAAAGGCCAGCACATCGACACGAAGCTGTAGAACGAGGGATATTGGCGTGCAGACAAAAACATCACATAAATTTAATTTTGTTTGTACGTAGCAAACGTTATCACAGTATTTGTGTTTGTAGTTTCAAAAAATTGCGCCAACGTTATCACAGTTTGTGTGTGTCTGTGTGTGTGTTGCACATCCATAATTGCAAAGGGGACGCGATTACAACTCTATAAGTACATAAATGTATCAAATAACCATTCCAAGACGTCCTGGTCCATTCTCATTTGTGTTTCTTCTGCCGGAGTCTCTTCATCATCTGGGTCTGATTCCGGTTCAAACATGTACGGCTGAATGCCATACAAAACAGCGGGTCTCTCACTTTCAGCCATTCTGCTTCTACCGACTGTTTATTGCCATAGGTATGCAAGTTACGCCCTCATCCAAAGGCAGGACGGGGATATGCAGCTCATTTACATTTAAGGTGGTACACACCAAAACAGCTCTTTTTAAAACAGGCCCCAAAAATGACATTTTCAAATGGTTATAATAAATTAACTGTGGGGTATTTTGTGCTGAAACTTCACAAATACATTCTGGGGACACCTGAGACCAATATTACATCTTGTAAAAAGGGGCATAATAGGTGCCCTTTAAGCAGACATTTTACTAATACTCTAATGTGTAGTTGCAAAGTGACTCATAGTCAACAGAATGTTCAGAAGTACAGTGGCCCAGTAGTGCACAACACAACGAAATTTAAAGGGGACATATCATGCTAAATCCACTTTTTTTAGCCCGTAAATGCATTTTGTTGTATATTTGGAGTGTTTATAAGTACAGAAAAGTTGAAATTAGTCTCTTCAGGTGCTTCGTTGATATCTTTATATTCTGTTTTGGTCATATTTTGCAACCTGTTCTGATTTTTCTATTCTCTATGACGTTTTTTTGAACAATTACGTCACAGTATTTGCAGCGGAACTGCCAAATAAGGACATTAACTCCCGGCCCAACACTTCGAGCAATCCGCCATTTTTATTTTTCGCTGCGATTTTGTAGTCCAAGCTCAAGGATGCAGAAGTTACGAGAGGGTAAGTCAAAATGTTCGGTTGTTGGATGTAGTAACCCACACGCTTCATTACACCGTCTCCCAGCATCAGAACCTCTTCGAAGTGCCTGGTTGAGTTTTATTTTTCATGGAAATGTACCCACATCTGTGGGTAAAGTCATTTTTGTGTGCACGAAGCACTTCAAGGATAACTACTTCAGCAACCTCCGCCAGTATAAAGAAGGATTTTCCGAAAGACTTTGTCTGATTGAGGGGTCAATTCCTTCTATCTTTGGAGACGACAAACAGAGCACCTCGGTAAGCTGTAAATAACGTTTTTACGTGCAATAATAACATGCTTTTCTTTAATTGTTTATAATATAACTTTATATTTTCTTTTGTGAGTGTTAAATAGTCGTTGTAAAACATGCAGTATTGTAGTAGTGGGCATGGATGGAGAAGTTACTGTAAATACAGTGACATACCATTGCGATACATCCATATGAAGACGTTGTTCTGCAGGTTCGTCATCTTCATTTTCATCTCGCTCCGGGTCTGGCTTTGGCTCGAACATGTAAAGCTTGATGGACAAGTCTTCCGTTGTTGACATTTTGTTAATAATGTGTGAATAAAAAGTTTCTGTGCCGCTAGATAATCGTATCTCTGCTATCAAACTACAAAAATGGCCGAATGGGGTGGAGTTTAAACGAGTGTCAGCTCTGCAACCTGGAGAGGGGGCGGGGTATGAAGTGTCTCATTTGCATTTAAAGAGACCTTACCAAAATGAGTTGCTCTCAGACGCACATCAGAAAAGGGGTAGAAAAGGGGCCTGTGGAGCTATAATAATGAGGAATTCAGACCCAAGCATTGCAGTTCCGCTTTATATAGACCACAAATGTATGATTTATATGTAAAAAGGAACGATTTAAAAGCATGATATGTCCCCTTTAAAAATCAAACATAAGTTCACAACACAACGAAATGAATCCACAACAGAACGGAAATGAGCCACAACACAACGGAAAATGTACAATACACGGAAATAAGCCCCAACACAGCGGAAAATATACAACACAACGAAATAAAGCCGCAACACAGCGGAAATGCTCCCGACCACAGAGGGCTCTCGGAGCGTGATAAAGTTAGTTTTCCATGCCACTGTTTTATTTTGAGCTGAGTCAGCTGTCTATATATCAACACCACAATTAGTTTTAGTTTTCTAACCGCAATTTGATATCAACATTTCTTAATTCAAAATCACCTACGTGCATTATAGCTGCATATTTATACTCTAGAATGCTTTGATGCGATACCGCAGCGTGTCCCTAAGGGAACGTCTGCCAAATCCTCCAAGTTGTTAAAACATATAATTTGTATGAATTAAAATTAGTTTTAACATTCAAAAACAGACATGTTAAAAATCCAAAGCTTGATTGTATTGGTAGTAGACTAGCTTACTACAGGTGACTTTTGTCCAATACCTCCCTTCATGTATTTACAGTAAACAATAATTTTTTTAGGAAATTTCTGTAAAAGTTTTTTCTTTTCTTTTATCGTGTTTCAAAGGTTGTAGTTCCTATTAACCAGACTGACTTACAACAGGTGAAATTGTGACAATAGCTCCCTGTTTGCACAGTACACAATTAGTTTTTTTATAAAAACATTAGGCCTACTGTAATTCACCTAAAGGTTTTTTTTTTTTTTTCATGTCCCAAAGCTTGTGGTAGGTTCCTAGTGACCAGACTGACTTATTACAGGTGAAATTGTGCCAATACCTTCCTGTAATTCTGCAATTCACCAAATGTTTTTATTTTTATTTATCATATTATATTATAATAAATTATACGTTATAACCACTTGGTGGAATTGCCAGACACTCTCTTATGGATCATGCGCTGTGGTAGCGCGTCAAAGCATTCTCGAGTATAAATACGCAGCTATAATTCATATTGGTGATGTTGAAGTAATATTTTATGTCGATAAACAATGGTTACATGCTGTTAAAAACTAATTGTGGAATTGATATATTAAGACTGCTGACTCTAAAGAACAATGGCAAGGAAAATTGACTTAAGTTTAGTAGCTCCGAGAGCCCTCTAGTGGTCGGGAGCATTTCCGTTGTGTTGCGGCTTTATTTCATTGTGTTGTACATTTTCCGTTGTGTTGTGGATTCATTTCGTTGTGTTGTGGCTTAATTTCGTTGTGTTGTGAACTTATGTGTGCTTTTTAAATTCCGTTGTGTTGTGCACTACTGGGTAGTACAGTACAGAAGGGACCATCAACATAAAGTGTTACCTAAACAGCTGCTATTTTCTCTTGCTATGGCATACTGCACTGTAACATGTATATATATTTTTTTGTAATTTTTTTTATTGAAGGAAAAACAATACAACAATAACAAACAATACAGAATTTCCATTCACAGATACAATTTATCCTTTCCCCCTTTTTTGTTTTTTTCCTCCCACTTTTAAACATAATATGTACATGTACACGGACACATATACACATTAAAGATAATAATAATAAAATAAATAAATAAAAAAAATAAAATAATAAAAAAAAACACTCTAATAAGAATTATTAGAAATAGGTAAATTAGATCACAGAGTGTCATGTTAGAAATAATAAACAACCCCCCACCCACTCAGCTCACCATGACCAACACACATATTACTGGTTAACTATGCAATACAAACAGTACAATAATAACAGCCACACATTCAATTGGGTAGTACCTTTAAATTTGTGAAATAGGAAATAAAGGGTTGCCATTTATGGAAAAATTTGACTGTACATCCTCTCAATGTATATTTAATTTTCTCAAGTTTTAAAAAATACATGATGTCTCTGAGCCAAAGGGAGATAGAAGGATATTTAGCAGACTTCCAATGTAGCAATAAGGAGCGTCTTGCTAGTAAGGATGTGAAAGCTATGATGTCCTTTTGTGTACGGTTAAGTGTCATTGAGGGGCCAGGAATCCCAAATATAGCAATCAGAGGACAAGGTTGGAGATTTACCCCAAGAACAGAGGACATAATATTAAAATAAGCCACCCAGAAATCTACCAAATCAGGACAAAAAAAAAAAAAAAAAACATGTGGCTAAGATGACAGGGGGAGCCATGGCATTTATCACACTTGTCTTCCACTTCCGGATATATTTCAGATAGTCTAAGCTTAGAGAAATGTACCCTATGTAAAACCTTGAATTGAATAAGTCCAAGACGAGCACAAGAGGTGGTAGAACGTATCCTCTCTATGGCCTGTCCCCAAGACTCCTCCTGTATTTGTATTCCCAGTTCCCTTTCCCATGTACCCTTAAGTTTGCCATTTGAATGGTCGCTAAAAGCTAAGATAATGTCATATAGCTTTGAAATGATTCCCCTGTGATGAGGGACAAATGAAAGCATGGTTTCCCACCGAAGGGAAATTAGGTAAACACTTAGCCACAAAGTTGCGAGTTTGAAAATAGCGAAACAGATGAGTAACAGGGAGTTCAAAGCGAGATGACAGATTGGTAAAGCTATCTAAGACACCATCTACATATAAATCTCTAAATTGCAAAACACCCTGGTCATACCACAGTGAAAATGTCGAGTCCGAAAGTGATGGAGGAAATAAATGGTTGCTACTGATAGGACCCAAGGAAGATGCATCTACAAATTTAAAGTGTCGTCTAAATTGATACCAGATTTTGAGTGTGTTAAGAACCACTTGATTATCAGTGTATAGAGAAGGTTTCGTAGGTAAAGAGGAATAAAGTAGAGCAGGTATAGAAGATCCCCTACAGGATGATAGTTCTAATTTACACCAAGAGGATCCAGGGGATTTTAACCAGTAGCAAAGTTTATGGATGTGCGCCGCCCAATAGTAAGTTAAAAAAATAGGTAATGCCAGTCCTCCATTAAGTCTGCATCTCTGCAGTAGAGTTTTACGAATCCTAGGTGATTTTCCGCCCCAAATAAAAGAACAAATTATCTTATCAAATGAGTCAAAGAAATGTTTTGGCAAAAAAAAAGAGGAATTGACTGGAATAAAAAAAGAAATTTCGGTAAAATATTCATTTTAACAACATTGATCTTGCCGATTAGTGAAAGGGGGAGATTACCCCATCTTTGAATATTGGATGTAATCCTAGAGATAAGGGGAGTGAAATTCGCAGACGCAAGGCTAGATAAAGAACGAACCCTGATGGACTAAATCGAAAAGGCAAATCTGACTGTTGCAACAGACATGCTGCAGTATTAATGGGAAAACACTCACTTTCCTCCAAATTTAATTTGTAACCTGAAAAGGCGCTGAAGTTCTCCAGAATATCCAAAACCGCAGGGATGGAAAGTGTAGGATCAGTTATATACAATAACAAATCATCCGCATAAAGTGATAATTTATATTCGAATCCATTACGGGTGATACCTTTGAATAAAGGGGAAGATCTTAATGTAATTGACAGAGGCTCGATAGCAATAGCAAAGAGCAAAGGTGATAAAGGACAACCTTGGGGAGTTCCACGTCCAAGGGCAAAATAATCAGAATAAACATCATTAGTATGAACCCTAGCCTTGGGGGATGAGTAAAGGAGGCGAATCCAAGAAATAAATTTTTCACCAAATCCAAATTTTTTCAGAACTGCAAACAAGTATTCCCACTCTACCCTATCGAATGCCTTTTCGCCGTCTAAAGAAATCACAAGCTCAGGAAGTTCAGCCGAGTGTTTTGAGTAAATTATATTGAAAAGTGTACGGGTATTAAAAAACAGTTGACGTCCCTTTATAAAACCATTTTGCTCATCAGATATAATATGAGGAAGCACATTCTCTAAGCGAGACGCAATTACTTTAGCCAATACCTTGACGTCAGCATTAAGCAAAGACAATGGTCTGTAAGACCCACAGGAGGTCGAATCTTTGTCCTTTTTGAGAAGGAGAGCAATAGTGGCTTGTGTCAAGGTTGGTGGTAATTAACCACTTTCTAGGGATTCATTGAATACGGATAAAAGTAACGGTGCCAATTTGCCAATAAATGTTTTAAAAATTTTTATCAGAAACCCATCGGGCCTGGGGCTTTATTAGATTGCATAGCATTAATTGCTATTAATACTTCTTCAAGAGAGAGTGGAGAGTCCATTTGCGTGGCAGTATTTGTATCAATGACAGGGTTCGAACGATTCTGAAGAAATGTATTCATTTTAGTGTTGTCAGTAGGAAATTCAGATTTATATAATAAAGAGTAAAATGATTTAAAAATAGCATTAATTTCCAAGGGGTCTGTAGTAATAGTGTCATACGTGTTTTTAATAGTAGGTATCAAACGGGAAGTGGCCTGCCGTCGCAACTGATGTGCCAGTAAACGACTTGCCTTGTCGCCATATTCGTAGTATGAGCCACGGCTGCGTAATAGCAAGCGCTCTGCCTCTTTAGTTGAGATGAGATCAAATTCTGCTTGCAGATCAAGACGCTGCTTAAGTTCTGGAGAAGGGTTCAGCGCGAATCTTTGATCAAGGTCCCCAATCATAGATGTAAGTGCATTAAGCCTGGCATTAATCTTTTTATTAGAAAGAGCAGAATAAGAAATAATTTGACCTCTCAGGTAACATTTAAGTGTCTCCCACAGCAATGAATGTGAAGATGAGTCATTATGATTGAAAGACAAGAACTCATCAATAGAGTTTGAAATGAATTTGCAGAATTCGTGGTCTGCCAAAAGGAGAGAGTTAAATCTCCAAAGTGGTGGGCTACGTTTATAGGTAGAAAGTTGAATATCTAATAGTAAAGGTGAATGGTCGGAGATTACAATACCTAAATAGTATGAAGAATTAACACATGAATTAAGCGTACTGTCAATAAAAAAATAATCAATCCTAGAATATGAATGGTGCACCTGGGAAAAGAAAGAGAATTTTTTAATAGAGGGGTTATGAGATCTCCATGGATCAATAAGACCATACTGTTTCATAAAATCAGAAAATGTTTTAGACATAGCAGATTGAGATAGATTTCGAGGATTAGACCGATCTAAGATTGGGTCGAAAACACAATTTAAATCCCCACCGAAAATCAGCAGGTGTGTATTCAAGAACGGGATGTTACTCAGCAATCTGTTAGCGAATTCAACATCATCGAAGTTCGGGGCATATACATTCACCAACAAAACCTTTTTTTGCATCAGGGTACCAGCAACCATGAGGTATCTGCCATTCCTATAAGCAATAACGTCAGTGGATGTGAACTGGACTTTTTTGTTAATTAAAAAAGCGACTCCCCTAGCTTTTGAATTAAAGTTTGAGTGAAAGACTTGACCTACCCAAGGGCAATGTAACCTACCATGGTCTTTAACACGAAGATGAGTCTCCTGCAAAAAAACTAAATCAGAGTTTAAACGTTTCAAGTGTGCAAAAACCTTAGATCTCTTAACAGGATTACCCATACCTCTGATATTCCAACTGATGAATCTGAGAGGTGTGCCTGACCCAGCAATGCTGGGATCTATATTGCCATTAACCATTTGAAAAAAAAATAAGAATTTATTTTTGAAAATGATCATATAGAGCCGAGGTGGGCCCCCCTCCCCTCCCAACAAACCCCTAAACACAGATGCACCCAAAGTCCCCATATAACCACAGAACAAAGGAGACAGCAGTGCTTCCCACAGTAAACAAAAGTTGTCCACAACACCGTTGAACAACTCGGAGGCCATGAGAAAAAACTCCCGCCGATCTCAACACTATTTAAACATATGCGCATGGATACAGTAAAGCACGCGAA
Organism: Gila orcuttii; assembly: GCA_026230005.1. Lineage (NCBI taxonomy): Eukaryota > Metazoa > Chordata > Actinopteri > Cypriniformes > Leuciscidae > Gila > Gila orcuttii. Next base: position 7,232,893 of record JAPDVR010000010.1, on the reverse strand, counting down.
AATACAAATAACAGTGGGCCCTCAGTCCTGTGCAAATAGATGTAGAAAGCATAAAATGAGGTAATGTTGATCAGATCTAGTAAGTGCAGCAAGCTAGAAAACCACCTAATACTAAACAAATTAAGACTGGTGTATTCACAACCTCTAAGGAATAGGCCTAATAGAACATAGATCAGAAACGCAGTTGGAGCTCACCCAGGAACCAAAGTTTCGACAAAGTCGCTGGCTTCCTCCGCAGAAACGAAATCCTTCTCAACACCGTTGTATGTGATGCGAAGACGCGCTGGATGAAACAGACCATATCGAGCACCGTCAATGCCACGAAGTTGACGTCTGACCTCGTTGAATGCAGCCCGAGCCCGAGCTATCTTGACAGTGTGGTCAGGGAAAACTGAGACGGTCACGTCTCTGACTTTAATCTGTCGGAGCTCTCTCGCGCGGCGCAGAATGTCAACACAGTCACTGTAATAATGAAATCTGCACACAATGGCTCGTGGACGATCACCAGGCTTGGGTTTGGGTTGGAGGGTCCGGTGGGACCGGTCCAAAAGCGGCTCCTTTTCCAAATTGAACGCTTCCTTCAGTAAGGCGGCCACAGCAGCCGTGGTACAGGTGTCAGGGCCCTCTGGTACTCCCACTATCCTGATGTTGTTATGCCGTGATCTGGACTCCAAGTCTTCACATTTATTTTCCAGCATGGCTATGTTAGCTGTGAGGCGCTCGATAGTTGTTTTCATCTCGGCGATGTCATCTGAGCACTCGGTGAGTGCATGCTCCATCTCTCCGACCGTACCTTTTAGCTCAGACATGGTAGCATCGGTAGCAGCTTTATCATTCGCCAGCTGTGACTTCACCGCTTGCAGGTCGAGCTTAATAGTAGGCAAAGCATCCCCGAGAGTATCCTGGAGTTCCTTTTTAAAAATATCAGCAATATCTTTCCTCACCGAGGCCAATAACTCGAGCTTGAGTGCAGCGATGTCAAGGTTGGCATCCGTCGAGGCGCCCTCGACCTCTGAGGTAACAGATGATCCACTCGAAGACGCGGTCGCAACTTGCAGACCAGGCCGCAGTTGTGTCTGAATAGTTTTGCGAGTTTTAGAATTCTTTCCAGCCATCTTATGCAGTCCGGAGTTAGACTTATTAGTAAAAAATGTTGCGGAGTGAGACTATACTAAATATGTAACGAAAAAGCGCAGAAATATAACAATATTAACTGAAAACGGCAGGAGCTAACAAACTCACGTCCTACTCCATTGATGCTCGGCAGTGCCCCCGCACTGTAACATATATAACAGACTTTCTGTTAACATATTGGCTTTCTCTGAGAATATAAAGCTTTATCAGGAAAAGTGAAAATCAAGCTTTAAAATATTGATTGCATCATAATCTGGATTTTTTTTTTATGTTAATCATGTGCTATCAGTGATTTTAATATTACATTGGTGCAATATTGTGTGGTAATCTGTGGCACAGTGGGGGGTGAAGGATCATGGGTAATGGGATAAGTTTCAGTGGGGAGGGTGGACATATATCAGGAAGCCACATGCTAATTCTCTGCTGTGGTGGCATCCACTGACTAATGAAAAAGGGCAGGCACTATACTACAGGCACAGGCAATATAACTGGCCACATTGGCTGTAATCTCTTCATTACACATCTCACTTATCAAATGACAAGCGATGGGTAATTTAATGGCCCCAGAATCAGCTTTCTACCAAATGAGAGTAAGAGAATGGAGGTTGCTTAGTTAAAAAGAATGTCTGCAGGCTAAATTAATATACAGTGGAGTCCAAAAGACTGAGATCACTTTTATTTAGCACTTTTCTAAATTAATATTTTAAATGAATTGATACTCTTAACACGTTTTCATTACAATTAATGTTATAAACACAACATGAAATATTAAAATGAATGTTTAATGGCAACAGCACTCTTTTACTTTTGTAACATTATAAATGTTTTACTGACACGTTTGATCAGTTTAGGGGCCGTTTACATGACACTGTTTTCAACGAAAAACGTAAAACTTTTTGTGTGTTTTGGCTGTTCATGTTCACGACAACGGCGTTCGGGGGGCCTGATAATGAACGTTTTTGAAAACGATACAGTTATCGTCTCCTTGTAAACAACAAAAACACGGATTTGTGAAACCATTGATGTCATGCGCATGCTCATTACTTTTTCAGTCTATAGGCGCGTAGTGTTTAGGCGGATGTGACATGGCCTGGCAGCAGAATGAGAGGATCGTTTTGACAATGTTGATGTATTTGCATGGAAAATGCACAGGAAAAACGTTTCAGTTTTTAGCACATAATTTTCATGTAAACGTACCCTTACTGTTTCCTTGTTGAATAACTAATTTTCACTCCCACCCCCCAAACAAATCTTACTGACCCCTAACTTTCAAACAGAAGTGTAAATAAATAATAAATCCTAGATTATTTTATGCAATACCAGACTGTTGGATCCCACTGTATATGCCTCTTTAATAGCTTTTAGGTTTGTCATAATGTAAACATTAAGATGTCTATTGTTGATATGTGCATTTTACATAATAATGAACTATATGGTGCATTTAGCGACAAATTATTAATGTTATTTAAAATGCCAGTTGTTTCGAATCCTCTGGATAGTGTTCGTAATGATCGACAAACCATTTTAGCCTCTTGTAAACTCCTATGAGGTTTAAATAATTTTGTTTAGCCCGTGTGGCCAAAATTAATTACCAGCTTGTATTATTCGGAGTAACACAGACTCACTAGCGGTAAGACACTGTTCGCAAGGTTAATTTGTGAGGTATCTTGCATTTGTATGTTGTCATTAGATTAAGCCCTCTGAAGACTTCTTCTAAGCATCTCAGGGATTTCCCTTCGTCCTGCCTCAGAGAGGTGTGATATGCAGGTGGTGTTGAGCGCAGCTCACTTCAGCGACTAACCCTCGAGAAGAAGCCTACATCGCTCTCCTGAGTAATTACCCAGCCGCACTAGAGCGAGTAGACTGGAAAACAACAGGCCGGTGCTAAACGTTCATTACAGCAATCACTTCAGAGGAGCGCAGCACTTAGCAACTGCACAGACTCCACCAGAAACACTTAACAAAAAAACAGGCATCCAATTATAACACCATCCTCGATGAACTGAGCCTCATCCACTTAAAGGTGAAGCTCATGCTGAGAGTCTGAGCAGGAACAGATTCTAGTGTCTGTTAGCATTAGCATTAGCCACGCTCCAGCGTTTCGGTTCGGGTCGGGGTCCGACGAGAGAGTGACCGGCCGATAAAAGGACCAGAAACAGATGGCCACGGGTCTATTAATACATCAGACGACCTGCGTGGTCTAAGCCAAACATGCACGTCTGCCAGTTGCTGCCGGCTGTCCACCTGGGAAGCAGCAGGGAATCATTTGGCTTAATTAGCTTAATAAGAAAAACAATGGGAGACTCAATGTCCGTCAGTTGGGAAATGAGGTCTGGAGAGGTCGTATTGTTTTACCTTACTTTAACATATGCAAGTTGTCTTTGTGTCTTTACTTTTGAAGATGGGCAGATGGTGACAGCAGGACATAAAAAGGGTCAGCGATAAAGTTAAATACCCTTTTTGAAATATTTTGAGAGTGAGAATCATTAAACAGTATTTATGGATCACAGAGGTTGCACGACTACTGATTTCTACTAGTCGGTTACTTGTCAAAAGAGGCTGTATGTTGCCGTTTAAAAAAAAAAACTTAAAAATTATAGTTCGTGTCAATCATTAATCAACAGCCCAATGTTTGCAGCAATTATATCTCTACATGTATTGTAAAAACATTAAAATAACGGATTTTTGTATTTAACATAGACAAAATAACACGTTGTACATTGACACGCAAAATTATAGACGTCAAACAATGTGCGTACATATATTAATAAAATCAATTTTAACAGTTAGCCTAAGGTATCCGGTAGTCTCGGGAGACCATGGATCACGTCAGATTAGGGTCACTGGTGCAGCGTAGGTTGTGATTCAGAAGTCTCTGCCACAGAACCTACAGGTGAACTCTGAAGCAGGTTGGAAAGCATGTTGGAGGTGCCAGTTTCCCAAGAATCAGGGTAGATTCCGAGGGCCTTGAGATCTATTTTGCAAACGTCTTTGTACCACATTTGGGGTCTGCCTGTTGGTCGCGTTCCTTGTAACAGCTCACCTTACAGGAGATCCAATGGAATGCGCCCATCATCCATTCAGTCAACATGACCAAGCCATTGCATGTGTCTTGGCTTGAGAATGCTGAACGTGGAAGAGATCCCTGCTCTCTCAAGGTCGGTGCATTTTAGGATTTTGTCCTGCCAGGTGATGCCCATGATATGATGGAGGCAACGCAAGCGGAAGGCATTGAGTCTACTTTGACTCCATGATTCGCTACTTTGAGTCCATGACTTGCTGCCATAGAGGAAAGTGTTCACCACGTAAAACCTTGTTGACCTGGACTTTGGTGTACTCTGTCAACTTGTCATTGGTCAACACTCCCTTCTTTAATCTGGAGATGGTTGTGATTACCTTTTCAATGTGCAGGTTCAGCTCAGAGAAGATTCCAGGTACACAAAGTCGTGTACAGCCTCAAGTTTGTAGTCAGAGATTGAGATGCTGGGTGGAGGACTTACATTTTGTCACATGACTTGTGTCATCTTTAGGTTTATGGTGATCCAAACTCTTGACTCTTCTGACAGCGCTGACTAGTGATTAAAGTAGTCGACTACCCGACTAGTCTATGCAAGCCCTAAAACACCCAAATAGGAAATACACAATTTTACCAAGCCAATTAAATAAGTACAAGCTTACGAATAAAAGTGCTTGCATCAAAAGCAGGATATATTGATACTGCAAAGCATAATTGCATTCATGCAGTTTCACAAGTTCACACTTACAAATAATCGAATAGAGTAAAAGAGTATGCGTATTTGGCCTGCTGTCCGAGGAGATGGCTCAGAGCTCGGTATTTGGACCGGGCCCAGAGTACTCCCACTGTTTCCCTGACTGGGATAGGAACTAGTCCATAGCGAGGAGTCGGGGTGGCAAAGGGATGCATAGGAACAAAGGTGAGTCCGCTATTAACCTCTTTTAGTGCTGATTGGGTTAATGATTTGAATGTGTGCCTCTCGAAGTTTGTTAATAAAACATCATGTTTTGAACCATTGAACGTGTTTGCAAAATGCTCTGGATTGAAGGAGCTTTTTTTGTGTGTGTATTTGTGTCTGATACTGAGGTTCCTAGCAATATTTTCTTCACCTGGTCATTTAAGGTACTGTAAACAATTGTATTATAGAATAGTGCACAGAAAGTACCCTTACTTGACAGATACAACAGAAATAGGTGTCCTGAGATATGGCACCTGTCTCCGTGACTTCCCTGGGCTCAGTAAATAGCACAGAAGAATCTGACTGTGGGAGGCTAGCTTAGCCCAATGGGTGTTTCGAAAATTTACAGTTAAAATTCTGAATCTCACTCATGTAAGCATATTCAGACCGAGTACACTGACAAAACACACAATAACCATTGGACTATATGCTGTTTTTTCATCTATCTATCTATCTATCTATCTATCTATCTATCTATCTATCTATCTATCTATCTATCTATCTATCTATCTATCATCCATAATTATTATATATTATGTAATTTTACAACTTGTCTTAATGAAGACAATTATTGTACAAAACAGTGAAAATTGAACAAGCACATGCTGGTTTCATTGTCTGTTTTTTTTTTAGAATATTAAACAGAAGCAGAAGCAGCCACTGACAAAATTGCAGGTAATCTTTTTTTTTTTTTTTTTTTTTGCACCTTGAACAAATATATTAAAAAATAAAACAAATTAGATTAATTGAATCCAATATTATTTTGTGCCAAAATCTAGAAACAATACTGATAATAGAGTCCCCAAAACAAGCCACCAGACAACTTTTATATGCAATTTGAGCAGTCCAGTTCCTTGACATCATGTTTGCCGAGAAAGTCTATGGAGTCTGACAGCTTATTCCTTCCCATAATTAAGACCTACAGTGTTAATGAATAGTAACAAATTTGGTTCTATATTTTATAACTGCCAAGGACTTCTTAAATTTTCAAAACTGCCTGGTCATATGTTATATTTACATCAGCATATCATCACGCTCCAAACATATCAGTAAAAAAGACTCCGCACCGCTGACTTCAGTGATGTTTATTCAACAAAATGTTTGCTGTATCATAATTTTTTTTTTCTGTATGTTATGTATGTAATGTTAAGCAACAACATGCTTCAGGACAAACATATGTTCATAATAAGCAAAAATACACATAAGAGAAACAGTCTCAATATTGTGTCAGCATGTTGAAGCTAATAGTAAAATATTTTCTTGCTGTAGGCTATTCTGTAATTCATGTATTTTATTCCCTGTTGCTGGTTGTTTTTTGTAAATGTGCTATGTATATGTATATAGGTATTCTATTCCATATTCACTTGCTGGTCAGCAAAAATAAACACCTGCTAGATAGCTGACTAAATAGGGGTAGTACTAAAACATATATCTACTGTAACAATTAGTTAATCTTTACATTTATTTGATTTTATTATCCAGTGATGTATTATTTTACTTTATTGTTTAATGTTTTAAACAATAAAATGTTTTATGTTTCATTGTTTTGTTATGATTTCTATGTTTTTTTTATTTCATTTTCAAGTGATATTTATTTATTATTTATTATTATTTAGTATATGTTTGTTTGTCTTCATTCATTTTATTTTGTTTAATTTAAGGAATTTTTCTCCTTTGAGGTCCTTTACTTGGTAACACCACAGTTGCCTTACTAACCTTAACCATGCTGCAATGTAAGAAACTTTCGGTAGTTTAGACATGCAGCTGTTAGTTAGCTTTTCTGACACAGCTGTCAAGGCAGAGCAGCAAAACCATGTAGAATCATATTCTGTCAGTTAGCAGACAGCTAATAACCAGAATAAGTTGTCACTGAAGCTTAAACTTGGCTTTTCATTTCATATAGCCCACAACGGCCTTAAGTGCTGCCATACAATAGTGGGAAAAAATTGAATTTGTGTGAGCTTTCATACTTTAATAGACCAGATATATTCTCTAGACACATGGCTATTTCTCCATACATTAGTCATTCAATAAAGTAGCACGAGACACTGACTGGAAGCTGACTGACCAATAAAAATGGCATTGATGCTAATTGTGAATAAAGATGATTAGTGTAAAAGATGTTATGAGAGCATGAGCTTGTCCATTGCCTCTGTGTGAATGTGTGTGGTCTTCATCGGTAGGGGAAACGGATGGGGTTCAGTGTGCTTGGGCTGAGGCTTAATGAAGCGGTAAGCAGCACCTGTGGCCCACTGTCGATCTGGAGCAGTGGCCGGGATGGGAGCAGCTGAGAACTGTTGGCCCGCATAGGGAGCGGAGCAGAGATCAGGGGCCGACCCGATTCATTCCGGCTGGGCCAAACAGTGTGTTCGGCCTCCTTGCCAGAATAATCTCCAGTGGGCCACCAGGCTCCTCGAGTTGCAGCTTCGTCCTGTGTAATGTTTCACTTGTTTTGTTGTACTGGACTCCGACAGTGAGCTACTGACTACAAGTCTGGATAGAGTATATAGGCGGAGAGATGACAGGCGATCTGGGTAATGTACTGTATGGATGATTTTACATGTCAAGTGTAAAAGCACAGGTGACAACACATGTGGCACCTATTCAGGCAGAATATTAAAGGCAGTCATTAAACAAGTACTGCCATAGAGGAAAGCTAGACAATTTGCACAAACTATATTAATTATTAACAGCTTCAGATAAAAAAATTTGTGTACATATGTATGTATATATATATATATATATATATATATATATATATATATATATATATATATATATATATATAAAATTTGACATACAATAATAAATAAATACGTTTTAGCATAAAAATGCTTATTACGTTTCCGCCACAGAATAAAAAATAAATAAGGTAATTGCAACTTTTTCATCTCACAATTCTGACTTTTTTCTCGAAATTGCGAGTTTAAATCTCGCAAGTTTATTTATCTCAGATTTGCGTGATATAAAGTCGCAATTGTGAGTTATAAAGTCAGATTTGCGTGACATAAACTCGCAATTGTTCGTTATAAAGTCCGAATTGTTTGATATAAACTCGCAATTGCGTGTTATAAAGTCAGAATTACGTGTTATAAAGTTGCAATTCTTATATTACGCAATTCTGACTTTTCTCAGAATTGTGAGATATAAACTCGATATTGCGAGTTATAAAGTCAGAATTTGTGAGATATAAACTCGCAATGCTGAGAAAAAAGTCAGTCTTTTTGTCCCTCAGAATTGGACTTTATAATTTATAACACGCAATTGTTAGATAAAAAGTCGCAATTATCTTTTAAATTGTTTTATTCCATGGTGAAAACAAGTTTCCATAGTCACAGGCAATGTAAATGATGGGCCCTTTCTAAATATATGGTCACATGACCAATATTGTACACAGGCGACAGAGTTTACCCACTGGCACACCTACCCAACTGATCACTTCCAATGAAGGCATGAAACCAAAAATACATGATGATAACATTAACCAAAAAAAAAAAAAAGTTTTCATAAAATCTTTGCCTGTGGCACAGTCTGACTATATTAATGCTCCAGTCTTTAACAAGCTGTCTGTTGTCTGCAATTGTAAGCCAAAGTGACTGAGGCTATTTACACACACAAATGAGGTCAACTGAAAGCCAAGACATTACAAATGTGGCCAAATAACTGCTTTTAAAATTATGGCCCAAGGTGACAATTATTATTGTTTATATATATTTTTATTTTTTAAAAGCAGTTTCATCCAAATGTACTGTTCACAATGTCATGCTCTCTGGTATGAAATCTAAGGTTGATTTGGTTTTAAGTGTTTAGCATATTGTCTCCAAACCTCACACTCTTGTGCCTTCATTAGAGATTCCAACAATAGTTTGTGCAAGTTTTCCTCTAAACAGATGCTATGAATTGCCTCTGACTGACAGCCAAGACTCACAGACAGAACCAGATTGTTAGCACATTTAAATACAACACCTTTCAGCATTTTAACAGGACAGCGCGGGTTTTCAGTTAATGTTTTGTCAGTGTGATGTATAGAGAGCAACCCTGACAGAAGCAGAGTTAAGCTGACATTTGCAAATGTTTTGTCTAAGAATACTAAAGGATGGAGACAGGCAATAGACTCACAAATTTACATTTTGAGAATGTATCCTGTCTTTAACATAAAAAAAACACACACACACAGCATGGTCACAGACAGTTTGTCCATCTGCATGTTAAATGTGATGTGCAGAAGTAGTGACATGTTCAGTATGTCCTGTACGGTGTGAGAGACACAGTCTGTTTCAGAGCGGGAGACTTAATCAACACAATGATATTGCCATGTGGCTATTGTGCATATACACAAACGTTTGTGTGTTTGTGTGTGTGTGTGTGTGTGTGTGTGTGTGTGTGTGTGTGTGTGTTACAGTACTCCATCTGCAGTCCCTGTGGGGAACGACGTGTTAAAGAGTTCAGCCAAGAGTCCACAAGAAACGTGTGAATCATTAACAACCTCTTAACCAGCACAGAGTTCTGGGAAGGTGCCAGTGTGTCTTCTATAGTTGTTAGTTTGGTTTCCTGTCTGCACTCCAGACTTTCCAGTGTTCCTTGTTGATGTCCTTCATCTGTATTCTGTTTTTCATTATTTTTATGGCTTATTTGCCTTTATTAAATAGGACATTGTAGAGGGGAGAGGGAAATAAATTTGAAAGTGGCAGAGGATGAGGACTGTGATTGAGAGGCGAACCAAAACTGAAATGAATTTTAGGTTGACTGCATTAGTGTTAGGGAAGTCATTTTTTTGGAATAATGTAAGTACACAAGTCAGCATAATATATAATATTTTTCTAGTGGTTTTGGGATATTTTAATGCAAATTTCTTACGAATTGTGCCTTTAAGAATTCATATTACAATTATAAGAGATGAATGACAGAGGATCAGTATTAAATATCAATATATATTTCTATCATGACAACTCTCCAAAGATTGTTAGCATGGTAGGCTAATGGATATATGTTAGTGTATTTGGTCTTGGCGGAACAGATCTGCTACACTGCTGCTGCTGTAGATTATTGTTGCTGATTATATTGCTGCTGTACATTATTGCTGCTGCTGAGGATGATCAAGGTATTGCTGCTGCTGTAGATTATTGCTGCTGATGATGATGATGATATCGCTGCTGTTGTAGATTATTGCTGATTATATTGCTGCTGCTGTAGATCATTGCTGCGGCTGATTATGAGATTGCTGCTGCTGCTGATGATATTGCTGCTGCTGTAGATTATTGCTGCTGCTGCTGATGATGATATCACTGCTGCTGTAGATTATTGCTGATGATATTGCTGCTGCTGTAGATTATTGCTGATGATATTGCTGCTGCTGTAGATCATTGCTGCGGCTGATTATGAGATTGCTGCTGATGATGATGGTATTGCTGCTGCTGTAGATTATTGCTGCTGCTGATGATGATGATATCACTGCTGCTGTAGATTATTGCTGATGATATTGCTGCTGCTGTAGATCATTGCTGCGGCTGATTATGAGATTGCTGCTGATGATGATGGTATTGCTGCTTGCTGTAGATTATTGCTGCTGCTGATGATGATATTGCTGCTGCTGTAGATTATTGCTGATGATATTGCTGCTGCTGTAGATCATTGCTGCGGCTGATTATGAGATTGCTGCTGATGATGATGGTATTGCTGCTGCTGCTGATGATATTGCTGCTGCTGTAGATTATTGCTGATGATATTGCTGCTGCTGTAGATCATTGCTGCGGCTGATTATGCGATTGCTGCTGCTGATGATGATATTGCTGCTGCTGTAGATAATTGCTGATGATGATATTGCTGTATATTACTGCTGCTGCTGATGATGAGAGTGATGTTTCTTTAGATTATTGCTGATGTAGATTATTGCTGCTGCTGTAGATTATTGCTGCTGATGATATTGCTGCTACTGTAGATTATTGCTGTTGATGATATTGCTGCTGCTGTACATCATTGCTGCTGCTGTACATTATTGCTGCTGCTGTAGATTATTGCTGCTGCTGATGATGATATTGCTAATGCTGTAGATTATTGCTGCTGCTTATTATGAGATTGCTGCTGTAAATTATTGCTGCTGATGATGATGCGATTGCTGCTGCTGCTGTAGATTATTGCTGATGATGATATTGCTGTTGCTGTAGATTATTGCTGATGATGATATTGCTGCTGCTGTAGATATTTGTTGCTGCTGATGATGAAATTGCTGCTGCTGTAGATTATTGCTGCATCTGGGTAGTGCACTTCCCTTAATGATCAGTAGGTGGAGAGTAGATGGTCTTTTGTGGCTGTATATTAATATTAGTAGCATCTGGCTGAATTTGATTGAAAAATGAACCAAATATCTCAGAGTTATGCCTCTCTGATTACAGAAATTTTAGATGTAACAATATATTACTGAAAATAAAAGTAATTTGTATTTGGGATGGGATGTGGACTTTTCCAAATATCATAGCTGCACTGTGGGATTAGCACAACTCTCGTCAGATGACACAAGCACTTAATAATTCAAACACCAGAGCAGATTTGACAGTAGGAGGCCTATTTCAGCCTAACAACTAAAATGGAGAACATTTGTTGAGACAACATCGCAAATAAACAAGAGGGCTCCCAGGTTAAATCAACAGTGTAAACAGAAGCGAATTACTCCTCTTTTGAAATTAGCTGTTAACACAGAAACAATGGACAAGACAGGCCATCTCTCGGAGAACACATTAAGCCTTAATGAGACTGAAGGAATTTTTGTGCTGGCGCTGTGACTTTGGTGCCGGCTTACGCTGATTAACAATTTACATGTTTCTTTCCCCGCCTCGATTCCCAGCGCTGTTTGGGATGGGAGAATGATTTAGCTGGGAAGGCCTAAGTATCACTGGAAGTCGTCTGACCTTGGAATCAATCAGGCAGAACTAGTAGAGCAAATCAAAAATAAACAAACTGGACTGCCAGAGTATTCAGAAACTAATTAGACCAGACCATTCGCAGGATAATATCCACAGATGCACCACCTGGGTGTGCTGTTCTCACCAGATATATATATGATATATGATTGTAAATGTGTAACCAAACCAAAGTGCTAAGAAGAGACAAAGAAAGACTTACAAGATTTGAAGGGGAAAAAATCATGTTGAAGTGTTTAGCCAATTACTAGTATTCTTCCCTCTCACAAACACAAAACACACATACACACACACACACACACACTGACATGTGTGTCTGTCTGTGCAGAACACAGGAAGCGACAGAGATTTATTAGCCTTACAAACGTATTACTCCACAACTATATCCCCCCTCCGAACACACTCCCACTGCTCTTCACACACGCTCTCCTTCATCCATATATCTCCAGCTATTTCATTAGCTGAATGGCCAATAAATCCAACACCTCTTTTCTCACTTGTTTTTGAAACAGTGCTCATTGGCTGATGCTCATTATGAATCCTGAATGTGTCTTCGGGCCACTGCTCTGACACAAATCACAGCTTCAGACCAAACTCAAATCTCAACAGCATCATTAACTGCAGACCATCCTTTTATAAGAACACACACTTGATTCAGTGATTATGACAACTGATATAGATTATACAATAAAAGTCCTGATGTGACAGCGATTTATTGGATGAACTGCTCACATAGGACACACTATTAATTGCTTATGCGTGTGCTTATGAGTGCAAAGGTTTATGTATGCCACCTTTTATTAAAAGGCCTGAAACTCACTTTTTAATGCTTTTTTAAAAAAATACAGTAAAACAGTAATATTGTGAAATATGAAATGTAAAAAGTTATATTTTAATATAAAATAAAATTTAATTCTGTGATGGCAAAGCTGAACTTTCAGTAGCTATTACTTTTTTAGGTACTATTATTTTTAGGGGTGTAACGATACCCTCATATCACGATTCGATACATATCACGATACTGAACTCACGATACAATATTAATGCGAGACTCAAAGATGGTAAAAGGTTAACAAAAAATGTACAGTTGATTAAAATGGTAAATGTGGTATTACATTGGGGGTGAAAATGAATAGGCTTGGACTTGGTGCTGCTAACCCAATGCACAGCATAATGGTGAAATCTTACTCTGAAGCTGAAAATACAGAATTATTTTAGACGAATATGCTTGCACTCTGACTAGATACAGTGCCTAGCATAAGTGAAGACACCCATGCTAAAGTTGACTAAAAAGAGGAATAAAAAAATGTAAATTTAAAAATGTAAAAAATGAGGAAAAATACAACCTTTAAGGACACCAATTTTCTTTGTGAATGAATAATGTATCGTAAATAAATACATGTTCTTCCTTAAAATACAGGTTGCATAAGTCAGAAGAACATTTATTTATTTACGATACATTATTCATTCACAAAGAAAATTGATGTCCTTAAAGGTTGGATTTTTCTTCATTTTTATAAATTAAGGCATTAAGATCAATTTCCAAAATATTTTTTTTTTATTCCTCTTTCTAGTCAACTTTAGCATGGGTGTGTTCACTTATGCTATCCACTGTATGTATATATATATATATATATATATATATATATAGGCCACTTTTTACTGGCAACATAAGACATTTGGCATTATCAGAACCCCCCATAATGATTATACATTATATTCAACATTATATATAGTAGTTTAATGTAGTACTGACACTAAAATGTAAACTTGAATTTTTTCTTTCACAATAATTTTTATTTTGTCTGAACTATGCACAATACAGATTGTCACTATCCACGATACATATTGTTGCATTTTTGTATTGCGATATGTTGTGACACGACATATTGTTATACCCCTAATTATTTTTGTGTCACATATTGAGTAGACTTGCTCCCTCAGTCAATATCAACGGGTCAAGGGTTTGTCCCCCCCCCCCGTCCACCTGACAAAATTGAGCGAACTTCAAAATGTCTACAGGCATTCCACCAGTAACGTGCGGTGAAATCTTGTCATGGGTAGGCTGTGACCTATCAATGTGGCATATATGTTCATATATTCATTCATTCAATTAATGTAGCAACCCAAGTTCATATCAGGCATCATCACATCGCTGCCTGTGTAACGAGTTATAATAAGTAGGCCTACAGTCTTGAGTTTAATGTATTGTTGTTCTTTTCACTAAAATCCTTATTATTTTATTACTGTTTTATTACAGTTTTTTGAGTGATATATGTTGATTTTGTGACTTACTCTTTAGAGACTTTTATTTTGACATATTTTTCTGCCGCTGTCCTGGTGCCATTTTGAAGTGTGAGCGCGCCTCTCTCCAGTTCACATTGTACACGGTGGGTAGGGGTGGGAATCTCTAGGCACCTCACGATTCGATTCGATTACGATTCAGAGGGCTGCGATTCGATGCTAAAGCGATTATCGATTATCTGAATCTTTTTGTGTGTGTGTGTGTGAATATAAATACTTTGCTTTAAAAGTACAAAGTAATGACCCATAAAGAATTAACGTACAATATATTTTATTAACATTGCAAAGAACCAACAGGAAAATAAATGTGTGCCTGAACTAGCAGCATACTTGTAGTAAATTAATAATATAACAACGACCAGCGTTCTGACGATTCATGCTACCCATCGAGATGTGCTACTTACTGGTTATGCGTATGTGCAGACTCATTTTCCTTCTGCTTACCACGCCCATAAATCTATGCATCCTTGCTGTGGAGACTTGTAGGAAACTTTGACAGGTCAAAGATGAATATTTGATGATAATTTTTACTTTTCACACCGTTTTAAAAATGAAAACAGTACAGTATACTGTACACTTAACTTTTTATTATAAAAAGAAAAAAAGAATTTTATTATAATTGTATTTCATATAATAATGTAATTTTTACTTGTTATATCAAATGTGATAATTGCTAGTTCATTTAAAATATCAAAATATGCTCCTCATACACTTACCCTAATTTAAATGAAATAACTATGTCATAATATTGTGAGATTTACACCATTATGGAAACAATAGAGAATGAATCAACATTCTCTGTGATCGATTCGCGCTTGGGTAGCATTTTTCGACAAGGCAGCACAAAACCGAGTGTTTTTCCTCCTCTGGGTGGAAACGTGTCATATGGCTTCACATATTTGTCGTGTTTCCGAAATATTTTAGTTTTATTCTACAAAGCTTACAACTAGTGTGGCTCTTGTCCAGCTCCTTTCCCCCTTCAACTTCATAGAAGCCAAAATATTTCCACACGTCAGCTTTTAACGAGGAGGGTGTTTGGATTTCGCGCTCAGCCTTCGCGTCTCTGTTATGTGCACACGCCACAGACGGTCCGGGCACTGCACTTCCGCGCTTCAGAGTTCCGTCTTTTGCGTTCCGTCAATATTACGTTATTATAAATATATATCTAAAAAAAAAAATTTTTTTTTTTGAAAATCGATTTTTGACATTTGTGAATCGATTCAGAATCGTCCACGTCCGCATCGCGATGCATCTAAGAATCGATTTTTTCCCCCACCCCTAACGCTGGGGAGAGGTAAGCGTTTTTCTGAGCTCTTCATTTTATGTGCGAATTATGTTTGCAAAGTGTATAAATTGGTTTAATATCTTCCTGTAAACAGTACGAAGACTGTATAGAGTGTTTTGTTGGATGTTACATGCATGAGTGGATTATAATTTGAGGATATATCGTGTGGGCCGTACATGTATTAACTAGTGTTGTATCATACAGGTGAAAGTTGTCATGAGAGATGCTCACATACGATTTGTCAACTTTATTCATGTTGATCTACTACAGGTATTCCACTTTTATTGCATTTTGCATTCTTGTATTGTATTAATGTTATGTTTTAATGTTGTGTATTTTGCCTGATTACACAAACCAGTTCACATTGTACACGCTGGGGAGAGGTGAAAGTTGTCATGAGAGATGCTCACATACGATTTGTCAACTTTATTCATGTTGATCTACTACAGATGGTGAGAAGTCCATGCTGAGCGTGATTGTGAATAAACATCCCCATTTTGGTGAACTGCAGCAATCGTGTCCTGGTCCTTATACACAACGCAGAGAGAGAACCGTAACAGCGGTCAGCTTACAGACCGGTTACATTGGTGCCGTGACCCGGATCAGAAGATTTGCTTCAGGATCAACGTCAGTTGGGTCGCCGAGGGACGCTGCATTGAGGTTCATTTTTGTTGATAAAAGAACTGTGAAAATACAAATGGACATTTGGGATTCATAAT
Source organism: Gila orcuttii (assembly GCA_026230005.1). Taxonomy (NCBI): domain Eukaryota; kingdom Metazoa; phylum Chordata; class Actinopteri; order Cypriniformes; family Leuciscidae; genus Gila; species Gila orcuttii. The sequence goes on along the minus strand of JAPDVR010000010.1, from coordinate 7,216,560 downwards.
ACTGATTTATGCATTTTCTCATTTAAGTGATTATTTTTCTCACATTTTCTGTTATTTTTCAATTGTTTATTCTGTTTGAAAATTTATCTTCAAGTGAAAACATGGCAATTAGTTTAAAAGAAGACGAATTTGATGTTTATGAGACAATGACTGGATTAGATCTTGGTAGGGGAAAGTTTTTTAGTGAAACTCCAGTTACTCCAATTGTGAGAGAGAGTAAAGTGAACAGAACACCTCCTGTATTATGCTCAACACGTGTAACTGATCATGATACCGTGCCCTTAGCTGTTCCAGACATAACAGATCCAAATTGGCAAGGTTTGATAGCATGCATTGCTCAACAAGTGGGGCAGACCATGTTAGCATCTCAAAAAGAGGCTAGTTATGGTGGAGGAGAGAATAGGGGTGCACAAACACAAGGGTTAGGTACCAGCAAGACATTCTCAGATATACCTTCACTTAACTTGACTGGAGTGAGGTTGGTCATGCAAAGTGAAGCAAAAGAGCCCCCAATCTACCGTGGTGATGCATCAGACAAGCTTGGTGTGCGTGACTGGGAGGAGCTGATGGACACATATCTGAGAAAGAGAGCAATACCGTTAGCAGAGCAGCATCAAGAGATTTTAAGCAGATTGATGGGTAAAGCTAAAGATGTTGTCAGGGTCACTCTTCGCTGTAATTCAGCTTTAAACCCAGTTGAGAAACCAAAGGTTATTATTGACATCCTGAAAAAACATTTTAGCGATGTTAATTACTCATGTATGCCTTTGACTGATTTCTATGGAACTGTTCCATTAGCAGGAGAGGATCCTGTCGAGTACTGGGTGCGGTTGAACAAAGCAGTGGATCTTGCGGAGGAAGCTTTAAAGAGACTTGGGCGACGAATGGAAGATCCATGTCAAGAAGCTGCAATGATGTTCGTAAAGAACTGCCCTGATTCCACTCTTGCTACAGTTTTCCGTTTCAAAGCACCAGAAAAATGGACCGCACAGGAAATCCAAGAACAGCTTGACCGATACCAAACAGAGTTAAAAGAGCAGATGTCAGCCAAGCCGAAGCGTCACACTGCTACAAGGCATGTCACCGCTCACGTTCAGACGTTCAATGAGGATGAAGTAGATGATGGCTCTCCAATAGAGCCAGGTGAGTTCCGCAGAGACACTAAAGCACGCACTGTACAGGATGACAACAATTGTATGAGAACTCTGATTAATCTCCTTGACCGTGCGCTGTCTCAAAATGTCCAAATGTCATCTCGCCAGCCCCAAAGCAAGCTCTGTAGAGTATGCCAATCTCATGATCACTCTACCGTAACACATTGCCGACGAGAACATTTGTGTTTTGCTTTCAGCCTGGACACAGTAAAAGGGACTGTACGAGTGACAGGTCCAGACCCTGCCCAGCACCATTCCGGGGTCCATCAGGTTTAAACTAGATGGCTAACGTTCGGAAGGGGGATGCGTGAGCACAAGTGAAGAACCCCTAGAGAGTGTTGATCTTCACCAGTTTTATGAGAATGCACGTGCACAGGCTCCCACTGGGACCAAGGTGATCGCACAAAATGTCCAGGCAGTTGAGGCATTCGACGATTTGTTCTATGCGCCAGTCAGTGTGAATAATGTGTTTTCGATAAAGGGAATGCTTGATACAGGCTCCATGGCCTGCACTTTTAGTGACAAAGTGGAAAAAAAGATGTTAAGTGAGAATGTACTGCCTTCACCCACACCACTTCAGGAGGAAGTCATCTTAGTAGGATGTGGTGGCAAGGTTACAAGACCAAAATGCATGAATGAGGTCCAGTTGAAAGTTTATGGAGAGACCTGCCTAGTGCCTATTCTTGTTGTACCCGGCCAGCGGGATGATCTGATCATTGGTACAAATGTCATAAAATTCCTTGCGCATCGGATGAAAGGTAGCTGTGATTTTTGGAGACTTGTTTCTAATCAGAGCTTGGAGCCGATGGCAGGATGTGAGCAGTTCCTGGATGTAATGGCCAACACGTGTCGGTGGAAGGGTTCAGAGCTGCCAGATAAGGTGGGAACAATCAAGCTACAGCAGTGTGTCACTCTTTTAGCAACATCTTGTCTGGGGAAAGCTGCCAAAAAATGTCCCGATGTCACCCGGGAGCAGAGTTGTAGTGGAACCTACGAATTCAAGGTCTCATTGATCTTGACATTCCCTCTGGTTTTGTCAGCGATGTGACAAAGGAGAAGTTAGTGCAGTTACTGGAGAGATACAACGACGTGTTTTCTAAGCATGCGTTGGACTGTGGAGAAGTAAAGGGTTTTGTTCACCGCATTCGGCTAATCGATGAGCGTCCATTCAGACTCCCTTATCGTAGAGTGCCGCCTGCACATTACCAAAAGTTGCGGCAGGTTTTGTCCCAGATGGAAAAACAAGGGATAATTAGGAAGTCTGTAAGTGAGTATGCTTCCCCGTTAGTCCTAGTGTGGAAGAAGGATGGCAGTCTGAGGCTATGCACAGACTTCAGATGGTTAAATGCAAGAACGATAAAGGATGCACACCCACTTCCACACCAGTCTGACTGCTTAGCTGCTCTGGGCGGAAACACACTCTTCAGCACCATGGATCTGACGTCAGGGTTTTATAACATCCCCATGGCTGAAGAGGACAAGAAATACACTGCGTTCACGACTCTTGTAGGGCTGCACGAGTATAATAGGATGCCGCAAGGGCTATCCAACAGTCCAGCCTCCTTTATGCGGATGATGGTAAGCATTTTCGGAGATTTGAATTTTAGCAGCTTGTTGTGTTACCTTGACGACCTGTTGGTGTTCGCTCCGAATGAGCAGGAAGCGTTGGAAAGACTGTAGGTCGTGTTCAGTCGTCTGAGGCAGTACAATCTTAAGCTGAGCCCTAAGAAGTGCCACCTATTGAGAACCTCTGTAAAATTTCTGGGTCACATCATAGACAGGGATGGAGTTTCAGTAGATCCTGCCAAAGTTGAGATTATCTCGAAGCTATCTAAGGCAGATCTTATGGAAGATGACAAATGTACTCCATCAGTGAAGAGGATCAAATCAGTTCTTGGTATGATCTTATAATACCAACATTTCATTCCTGGATGTTCTACTTTGGCAAAGCCGCTTTTTGCCCTTACGGCTGGACAGAGGAGGAAAAGAGGAATTAAGGGAGATGTTAAAGCGGGAACTTACAGGAAGCTCAAGCCCACGGATTGGACTTCAGAATGTGATAGCGCATTATGTTGTCTCAAGGAGAGTCTGCTTCAAAGTGTGGTTTTAGCGCACCCTGACTTTACTCAGCCTCTGATCCTGGCGATTGATGCCTCACTGGATGGACTGGGAGCTGTATTATCCCAAGTGCCTGCGGGCGAAGAGCGAGCTCGTCCAATCGCGTTTGCAAGCACGACTCTGAGCAAATCACAGAGGAACTACCCAGTTTATAAGCTCGAGTTTCTGGCACTCAGATGGAGCGTGTGCGAGAAGTTTAGCCATTGGTTGAAAGGTCAAACATTCACGGTATGGACAGACAACAATCCGCTCACGTATGTCATGTCCAAGGCAAAACTCGCTGCATGTGAGAAACGTTGGGTGTCCAAACTGGCAGCTTACACCTTTGAACTGAAGCATATAGCAGGGAAGAAAAACGTGGTGGCGGACGCTCTGAGTAGAGACCCTTTTGTCAAGACTGTGAGCAGCAGGCTAATGAAGGAGCAATATCATGATTTACTTGTGGAGGCCGAAGTAGTTGATGGAGATGGAGTTCGAGATGCTTTTCGTCATGGAGCTCAGAATGTACAGATCTGTCTCCAGTCCTGTCTTGTCTTACCTTCTGACAGTGTCACTATCAAAGCATGTTTAAGTTTACATGATCAGTGGGAAGAGACTTCACAAGCAAGAGCTGTACAGCTAATTCAGTCCTACCAAGATTTAATACTCGCTGGTATTGACACCCTTCCTACGACTGCTGCGGATGAAATTCGTGAAATGCAAGAGGTTGATTCAGTCATTTCAAGAGTGAAGTTTTTTGTGAATTTGAAGCGTCAACCATCGAGGCGGGAGAAGGCCAACATGAGTTCCAGAACTCTAACTCTTTTCAGGCAGTGGGACAAATTAAAGCTCAAGGATGGAATACTGTACAGAGTCACACAAGATCCGCACAGTAAACAGAAGCGGTATCAGCTGGTCTTACCTTTTAGCCTCAAGGGGCAGGCTTTAAAGGGTGTACATGATCTTGCGGGTCATCAGGGTCAAGCAAGAACCATTCATCTAGCCCGTCAACGTTTCTTCTGGCCGGGAATGGGAAACGATGTGTGTGAATACATCAAGTGCTGTCAAAGATGCATCCTAGCCAAGGCTCCCGAACCATCTGCGCGGGCCCCTCTTGAAAATATTAAGACCTCTATGCCCATGGAGCTGGTATGCCTGGACTTCTGGTCTGCAGAGGATGGGAAGAAACGATCTGTAGATGTACTCGTTGTGACAGACCATTTCACGAAGTTGGCTCATGCCTTCCCTTGTGCGAATCAGTGTGCAAAACAAGTGGCAAGGAAGCTGTGGGATCGTGTATTCTGTGTGTACGGATTCCCGAGTCGCATTCACACCGACCAGGGAGCCAACTTCGAGAGTGCTCTTCTAACAGAGTTGTTGAAACTATCAGGAGTCGCAAAGTCTCACACCACCGCGTACCACCCCATGGGAAATGGAGGAGTAGAGAGGTTTAATCGGACTTTAGGGAGTATGCTCCGAACTCTGCCTCTAAAAGAGAAGCACAAATGGCCAGAGCAAATACAAACACTGACCTTTGCTTACAACGCTACGGTCCATGAGACAACTGGGTACGCTCCATTTCAGCTTATGTTTGGTCGTGTACCAAGACTGCCGGTGGATGTTATGTTCAGACAGGGGCTACATGACCCTGTGGTTGTTGATCATGGTACTTACCTGAAATCATTGATGTCATACCTCCATGAGGCAGCTGAGATTGCACAGCGACATTCTGAAAAAGAGCAGAGGAAACAAGCAAAAGGTTACAACAAGAAAGTCAGAGGGACGTGTCTGAATATTGGGGACCGTGTGCTGGTGGCGAATAAAGGAGAAAGAGGAAACTAGCGGATAAGTGGGACCCTGTAGTGTACACTGTTGTGGATCGGAACCTGCAGAAACACATTTACAAGCTAGAGGATGAGAAAGGGAATGTGAAGATATGTTAGACATTAGTTTCCTACCTGTTGACTCGCCTGATGAGGAAGAAAGCATTCTGCTCTCTACGGAAGATTCAGAGTGTGAGTCGCGTAGTGTCAGAAGTGAGTCCTGTGCGGATGACTTCGAACCAACAGATCTGGAGGAGAGAACCAGGAGATGGGTGAACAGAGATTCTGAAGAGCCTGTAGTTCAAGACTCTGATGTTGAGGAAGCTGTGGGAACAGACCATTTCAGTTCGAAGGGAAAAGAGTCTAGTGACCAGTTGCACATCGAAGAGAGTAGTAGCAGGGATCTTCCTCAGAGTGGAGCTGAATCCAGTCCATCATCTCTTTTTGTTAACATTGACTGTGACACAGATACACATACACAAGCACAAGTTCTGATTGACACTCAAACTGACACTGACGTTCAGGGTGTTAGGACACGTGCAGGTAGAGTTGTTAAGAAAGTGAACAGATTAACTAGTCAATGGTTCAGAAACCCTTTTACCTCCAAGATGTGGGAAGTAGTCTGAAAAAGAGAACTGGGTCATTTCTTTCTCTGTTCTAAAGAGTATTCTGCTGTGTCTTGTTTTTGTATGATGTGAAGAAACATTTTGATTCCAAATGTGAAACACAAGGGTCAGGTCATATTATGGTGTACAAGGCACCGTATTGTTCCAAGATGATTTTAGGTTTGATCACCCTGAGGTTTTTCTTGACCTATTAGTGGGTAACTCACAAGTTGAACAGGTGAATGTTGCAGACCTGTACCAGTTGTTATTTGATTTGGATCCCGTACGGATTTTAGTGAAATTCGGAAGGGGTGAATGTAACAAGTTATAAGTAGGCCTACAGTCTTGAGTTTAATGTATTGTTGTTATTTTCACTAAAATCCTTATTATTTTATTACTGATTTATTTCAGTTTTTTGAGTGATATATGTTGATTTTGTGACTTACTCTTTAGAGACTTTTATTTTGACATATTTTTCTGCCGCTGTCCTGGTGCCATTTTGAAGTGTGAGCGCGCCTCTCTCCAGTTCACATTGTACACGCTGGGGAGAGTTAAGCGTTTTTCTGAGCTCTTCATTTTATGTGCAAATTATGTTTGCAAAGTGTATAAATTGGTTTAATATCTTCCTGTAAACAGTACGAAGACTGTATAGAGTGTTTTGTTGGATGTTACATGCATGAGTGGATTATAATTTGAGGATATATCGTGTGGGCCGTACATGTATTAACTAGTGTTGTATCATACAGGTGAAAGTTGTCATGAGAGATGCTCACATACGATTTGTCAACTTTATTCATGTTGATCTACTACAGGTATTCCACTTTTATTGCATTTTGCATTCTTGTATTGTATTAATGTTATGTTTTAATGTTGTGTATTTTGCCTGATTACACAAACCAGTTCACATTGTACACGCTGGGGAGAGGTGAAAGTTTTCATGAGAGATGCTCACATACGATTTGTCAACTTTATTCATGTTGATCTACTACAGATGGTGAGAAGTCCATGCTGAGCGTGATTGTGAATAAACATCCCCATTTTGGTGAACTGCAGCAATCGTGTCCTGCAATTAGAAATTGCAGCAATTAAAAAAAGAGAACTACAAAACAGCATTTTAACCCTTACGAAATGCACCATAATCACACAGATAGACCTACAGTACAAATGTGGCAGAGGTGACGGCGCACCAGGGTATGGAAGAGAGAACATTTTGGTGTCAGCGCACAGCAGGCCTATAGTCCACCATCAGACAACACACACAAGCCAATATAAGGGTTTTAAAAATAATAAATAATTTACGTTTAAAAGGGGGTGCTTACTTTTATTTGTAGACGAAACTCCTTTTCCTCGATTAACTGAAGCCTATGTAAAACGCATTTGCAGCTGCACAGCTAAAGTTAGCACAGTGAGCGTATGGTTCGCTCATAATAGGCTGTGCTGCGGCAACTGGCTACTGCACATCCAATGGCGCGGGCGCCTCTGACGTGAATGGAGCAGACTTTCCTCCTTGGCTCTTATTTCCATTGAAAAGGAGAGACTCGTGAAATTGAGAAATACACCCAACAAAGAGGACTTTTACAACAAAGTAATTGACATCTTTGTCCAGAGGTATAGACGCATGGACTTCGTCTACAACGGTTTCCCGTTAACGACCACAACTCTTTTTCTTCATAGGACGCTTCCAACGCTAGGCGCCGCTAGATGCTAAGTAGCTTGAAGCGCGGAGTGAGTGAGAGCGTGTGGATCACGTGACATGAAGCACGCTCGGTCTCTGCCTCAATGTTGATAATTCAAGACAGCACGAGAACTGACTGCGCATGCGCAAATCTACGTAAACTACGTTCTATGGACCAAAGAGGCACAGCTAACCTCTGCCTCAATGGCCATGGCCGTGAATTTTCTGCATGAAACAATGATTTTTAGGAGCAAACAGTGGCAAAAGGAGTATATTATATGTGTATTCCTGAAAATTTTTGTTACAAAAAATAATATTTGGAATAAAATAAATGCAATTAATAATGTGGTGAATTAATAAAGCTCTTGGAATTAATAAATGTAATGTCAACATTTCCTTTGGTGAGGCACTGCCTACCCTGCCTACCCTGACCGCACGTCCCTGGATTCCACCAAGGAAAATGCTGAGGGAAGTTCACAATTGTATGTCTAATAGTGGAGTTAAACGCAGCCTCTGTCTCAGAAGAGAGGGTGTGGATAGAGTGATCGACTTGAAAAATGATGGAAGATGGTGTTTGTGGTGAGCGCCACACCTGTCAGATCTGTGTGTAAAGTACATTCAAGGACCACTCAAGCCTGACCAAACCCCATCCAAAATGTGTGTGTGTGTGTGTGTGTGCTTCTGCTTGACCTAATGAATTGTGGGTCTGGGCTTTGACAGATTGAGTCGCATCATTTAGAATGTAATGAGCTGCCAGCAACCTCATTGCTGGATGACATATGTGTGTAAACCCTCCCTATGACAGATGGATCAAAACATACCGCAAGTGTGTGTGCAAATGTGCGCTTCAACAGGTTCTAATGCTCATCTAATCCTTCCATAAAGCTGAGACATGCATCCCTACATATAAATGCATATCCTCAGCCCACTCACTGTCAGCTAATCTTCCATTAACATACATTAAGCCTGTCCTTTCCGACAAGTGGAGCTGTTTTGAGCGGCACGGAGCAGCATTTAGACCCAATGATGGCATCATCTATAGGGGCAGTAAAGGTAAAAAGCCTGTAAAGTAAAGGTAAAAAAACACTTTATGTTAAAGAATTGCTTAGGCTGTATGACATTACATCACCAATCACTCTCTTAACTCACACACTGTTAAAGGGATATTTCACCCAAAAATTACTTGTGTTGAACACAAAAGAGGTATTTTAAAGAATGTTCGTAATCAAACGGTTGACGGTAGAAATTGACATCCATAGTAGGAAAAAAAAAATACAATGGAAGTCAATGGCTACTGTCATCTGTCTGATTACCAACTTTCTTCAACAGATCTTCTTTTGTGTTCAACAGAAGAAAGAAACTCATACAGGTTTGGAACAACATGAGGGTAAGTAAATGATGACAGTTTTAATGTTGGGATTAACTATCCCTTTAATTCTTATAAAGCTTTTTAGCCAAGCACACTTGATTGTCTGCATTTTTAACAGACATTTCTATTCTTAGAGATCTACAAGGGGACTGATGGAAAAAATACATGTATGACTTCTGGGGCCTCATTTATAAAATGTTGCGTAGAAACCGTCCTACATTTGATGTAAGATCAGTTCTCAAATGTGCATAGGCTATGTGTGATTTAGCGAAACATACGCACAAAAACATGCGTACGCCTCTCTTCCAAATTATCTTGAAATTGTACGCAGCTGAATGGTTTCAAATCTCCATCTTGTAAATGCCCCCTGACTCTTTCCCCGCCAGGTTTTTTATAATTTTCACAAAAGTTTTATGGCCCCCAGAATATTTTGTTGTATCCAAAGAAAGAACACACCCTCTGTTCAAAAAGAGAACGTTTTATTCTAGGTTCATGCATTCTTTTTTTATCAACATTTGAATGTGGGTAAGTTTAAAAAGCAACATTTTGAGCAAAAAAATCGTTAGTTTTTTGTGAAAGACTACGTCTGGATCATATTCAGTACGATGATCAAAACATAGATGGAGTAGATCAAGTCTATTAACACCCCCAAAGCTTGCACAGTCCTGTAGCTTGTCCTGGGTCAACATTTCATTAGGTAACATTAGGAAGTTTTGATTTATATGCAGTTTAATGTTGATGATCGTGTTATTTGACATATGCATATGATTACATATGATATCGCTAGTTTCTGCTTCTTCTTCGCCTGTGCTGTGATCCGGAGAGTCTGTACTCTTTCAGAAGATGTGTCATAGCGCCCCCTACCATATAACAGTTGTCTCATAAATGACGTAAAATTTCGTCAATGGCGAGGAAAGAGTCTTTAACATGTAAAAGAGCCCCAGTCAACGTCCAAATCCGCTGGCGTGGATTTTAGTGTTCGTTCAAAACTGTGCGTACGCTCTTTTATAAATGAGGCCTCTGGACTCAAATGTAATCATGTTCCTGTAGAAAAAAACACAAGACATTTTAGTCTGACATTGATGCTGTGTGTGTGTGTGTGTGTGTGTGTGTGTGTGTGTGTGTGTGTGTGTGTGTGTGTGTGTGTGTGTGTGTGTGTGTGTGTGTGTGTGTGTGTTTGATGATGGAGAGCTATTACACACTCATTAGTTCTTCTTCAGTGGTTTGGGAATGACACACAGCTGACCCCCTTCACCTCTAAAATCCCCCCCCCCAAACCCCCATCCCTCCCCATTGACACACTGAAGACAGATCCACTCCCTTTGTCTATATTCAAATCCGTTTCTCATTTCATCTTTCATAATGCAATGATAATCTAAAGACTTTACCTTGCACAGAACTCAACAAAAAAACAACACCCTTGTGCGAACAACAGCGCTCTTGCATGCTGTATTTTGTTTATATAATACATAGTAATAACCTGAATTATAATGAACACAAAATGTTAATCTATTCCACTATATGGTGCCTAAATGATGAATAAAATGAATGAAACATTACTATTACTTACATTTTGTTTTTACGTTACTTTTTTATTAAGTTACTTTTTTTTACTAAGTAGGTTGCATTTGTACAGTGTGTGTCAATCTTCTGTTAGTGCTTTAGAATATTTTCATTTAAATATTTTCATCTATTTTCAAATGCTAAAGACATTAAGTTAGGAAAAGATAATTGGTTACACTTTATTTTAGTAGTTACATTGTACTAATGTGAATTAAATTAACTATGTGAACTTACTATAGAGTTAGGGGTTTTAGTTACTTGTAATTGTGCAAGTACGTAACCTTATTTAAGTAATGTGTAACTTAAAATAAAGTATTACCAGATATTTTTCAGATTTTTTCCCCCTCAGTAAGAACCTTTCCATCTGGTGTGTATACAGTTTCACACTGAAAACAGCAAAGTTAGAAAGTTACTGTAAAAGTTCACTGCAGCACTCTGAATCAAGTTAAAACTCTGAAACTAATTGAGTAAAAAGTGTATACAAATGCCAGAAATGATTGTGATGAGTCAAATGAATGGAAACAATGGAACGATGTTGGTTTCATAATGATGAATAATTTTTAACAGTGTACACTCAAATTTCTTTGTCTCTTTATGTTGTTTTGCATTTTTGATTTGATGAACATGCAATCAAGATTTGTTAATATTCATACACTCTCTGCACAACCCCTCTGCAAATGGGAGGGTAGATCCATGTTGCTGACAGGTTCATCAAACATGGGCGGACACGCTCACAGGACTGCATGAATATGAGTGTTACTTAGCAACAAGTTGATTCCAGTATAAAGGAGAAAAGTGGGAGAGGGGGTGTCTCTGTTACCAGCCCTAAATGAAATGATTCTGCGTCTCATCTTCAAGCCGGTGTGTTGTGGAGGTCGAGTTCGTGTCCCTCCAGCCGAGTCTGCAGCTCTCTTGAGGCTGGCCAGGAAATGTTAGACTGATTGAGTCAGAGTTTTCCACTTCAAATTATGAAAGCTTGTGGGAAGAGAAGAGGAGGCTCTGCTTCCACTCCGCACTCTGCAATATCTCAACACTCTTGGAATGGATGTCAACAAAGATGAGTGGAACTAACCTGCATAATGTTCATTTAGAACATTATAATACACAATGCGTCACCATATACTGTGCAATATACAATGTGTAAAGTAGTGCAGTGGTTTGCAAATGCTTGCCGTGGAGTCTGTTGGAAAACGTCTCGGGTTACGTATGTAACCCTTGTTCCCTGAGAAAGGGAACGAGACACTGCGTCGGTGACGACACTAGGGGAACGCCCTTCAGCGTAGCGCGTCTGAATTTATGAATGAAACCGAATCCAATCCTATTGCCGTTGTGTGATGTATCATTGCATGTGACGGCATATGCGGATGTGTATAAGAGCACGCCGGCACAAGCAAAGTCAGCTCTTTGCTATGAAGCAAGTGCTCCAGATAGGGTGAGGTGTGGCGAACCGACGCAGTGTCTCGTTCTCTTTCTCAGGAAACAAGGGTTACATACGTAACCCGAGACGTTCCCTTTCGAGGGAACTCGAACTGCTTCGGTGACGACACTAGGGGAACGATATACCCACTATACCACAACGAACCCCGCTCATCCTAGTGTGAAGCTGACTTCAGGCACAACTTAGGACGAAAGCACTCGTGCACCGGGTGTAGAGGGAAGGTCCAGACTGTAAAACATCATGAATGTGTGCGGAGTGGCCCAGCCAGCCGCCTCACATATGTCATAGATAGGAACCCCTAAAAGGAGGGCTCTAGAGGATGCCATGCCTCTGGTTGAGTGAGCCCTCACGGCCATAGGTGAAGGCAAATTGTGCACCTGATAGGCCAGGGAAATAGTCTGAACGATCCAGTTGCTGATGGTCTGCTTAGAGGCGGAAAGCCCCTTCTTGGGCGACCCAAAACACACCAGCAACTGGTCCGACTTCCGCCATGAGGAGGACCTCTGGATATAACACTGCAGTGCTCTGACAGGGCAGAGCAAATTAAGTATCTCCTCATCCGCCGTCACGTGAGGTGGAGGATGAAATGCCTGCAGAACCAAAGGCCGTGCCACATTAGATGGCACCTTGGGCAAATAGCCGGGCCTGGGATGTAAGATGGCCTTAATGTTGCCTGGAGCAAACTCCAAGCACCCATTGGAAATAGAGAGCGCCTGGAGATCTCCTACCCTCCTCAGAGAAGTAATGGCCACAAAAAGACCACCTTAAATTAAAGGTTCTTGGCCTCAGCCGACTCCAGTGGTTCTAAGGGGGCATCGGCCATCCCTTCGAGAACCACTGCCAGGTCCCAAGAGGGCACCCTGATGCGAGTCGCAGGTCTGATCCTCCAGGCTCCACGGAGGAAGCGTACGACCAGGTGCTGCCTCCCCAGAGGACCATCAGTCAGAGGAGCGTGGAATGCCGCAATGGCAGCCACATAAACCTTGAGTGTGGACGGGGTAAGCCTGGCAGAAAAGCGGTCTTGGAGAAACTCCAGTACTGAAGCCACTGGGCAGTTAACTGGGTCCAACTCACGCTCTCTGCACCAAATGGAAAATACATTCCACTTAAGGCCGTATAACCTCCTCGTGGAGGGAGCTCTGGAAGTTAGTATAGTTTCGACCACTCCAGCTGACAGGCCGGCTTCTAGGTACTGTGCCCCCTCAGGGGCCAGACCCACAGTTTCCACAGCTCGGGCCGAGGGTGGAGAACTGAGCCCCTGCCTGGGACAGCAGGTCCCTCCTCAGAGGGATCTGCCATGGCGGGCCTGCCAGGAGTGATATTATGTCCGAAACCATACTCGGGCCAGCCACAACGGGGCTACTAGTAGTAGGCTGACACCGTCTCGACGGACCCTTTCCAGAACTCCTGGGAGCAGAGCCTCGGCCACGTCTGTACCACGGCATCCAACCCCAGCGGGGCTGGATGCGTGAGGGAGAACCACAGGGGACAGTGTGTCGTCTCTCGAGATGCAAATAAGTTCACTTCCACCGGGCCGAACCTCTCGCATCTCAACTCCACCGTCTCAGGGTGGAGTCTCCATTCCCCGGGCTTCAGCCCATGCCTCGACAGCATGTCTGCTCCCTGATTCTGGTCCCCTGGGTCATACATCGCCTTGAGGGACGACAGTCTCCACTGGGACCACAGGAGGATCTGATGCGCCAATCTGCACAGAGGGCGCGACCTCAGATCCCCCTGGCGGTTTAAATAGGACACCACTGACGTATTGTCGGTTCTCACGAGAATGTGGCAACCTTGGAGGTCTGGCAGAAAACTCCTCAGAGCTCGGAACACCGCCAACATTTCCAGGCAGTTTATATGCCATGAGGAATTATGGTCCTGCCAGGGACCTCTCGTGAAGTGGCCGTCCATGACCGCGCCCCAGCCCGTGAGGGAGGCTGTCGAAATAATTTTTCGGCGACATAACGCTCCCAACTTGGGACCTTGGGACAGAAACCAAGGTTCCTTCCATATTGATAGGGAACGAAGGCATCTCCGCGTAACCCTTCTCATGCGGAATGGATTTCCCCTCAAGGAAAACCCCTTGGCTTTCAACCACCACTGCAAGGCTCTCATGTGCAGCAGGCCAGAAGGTATCACGCTGGACGCTGCTGCCATGAGACCCAACACTCTTTGGAAGTGTTTCACTGTGATGGTGTGGCCTAGCTTCACCCTGGTTAGTGTGGCCAGGATGGACTCGGTACGTGCAGGAGACATTTGTGCCTGCATCGTCGTCGAATCCCATACCACCCCCAAGAATGTAGTTCGTTGGGTAGGTGTCAACACGCTCTTTTTCATGTTGAGCCTCAACCCCAAGCACTGAATATGGCCAAGGACGACATCTCGATGCCGAACTGCCAACTCTCGAGACTGGGCCAGGATTAGCCAGTCGTCTATGTAATTCAGCACACGGATGCCCTGGAGCCTCAGAGGGGCCAGAACTGCATCCATGCACTTGGTGAATGTGCGGGGGGAGAGTGCTAGGCCGAAAGGCAGAACCCGATACTGGTACGCTTCGCCCCTGATATCCTCGGATTGGCTTTGACTCACGATGATGGGTGTAGGGTATTTGGGTGAATCATTGACTCAGTCCCTCTGAAACAAATGAAGCACATTCTTCCTAAAACCCAAGGTCTTTTAAAATTAATGTAAATTATGGACATTGGCATGAGAATGCTAGATGAGACTGTTTCTGAAACATTTACGACTCTGTGATGTGTCCCCGAACAACTCACAAACTTCCCCCACTGCAGGCAAACCCAGGTGGCCTGCATGCAGGACCTCTCCTTCCACACACACACACACACACATAATAACTTTTAACGAATTTTCCCATTAAAGACATTTTAATGAGATATATTTCATATGTGTTATATGGGTCCGAGTGCCCAGGGCCTATGAAGATACGTGTGAGTGTATTGTAGTTCTAAGCGAACGACAAATGCCTGTATTATGCATTTTTACTGAATAATCCAGCAAACTCACTATCCTAACAAAGTCTGTGAAACTTTGCTCTGCTAACACTGGCCGAAGTCAGTGTCCTGTTACGGGTTTACGACCCAAAAGAATGTGCATGGATTTAATTCTTGCTGAGAAGGAGAAATGAAACCTTTTCAATCATATATATTCTCTATATATATGTATATGTGACCAGTCACGGATACTAGGGACACAAGTCGGTTCTGGGGCATTTTGAGTTATTCATAGATTCTGAAAGTGTAGTCTCCAAGCTTTCCAACGATGTGTAACATGTGGAAATCTGATAATATTTGGAGAAGTTGTGGCCATTTGAAGGTAGGTACTTAAAAAAGCTCAAAGATGAGAAAACGACCTCGAAAGATTGTGCAGTTCTCACCTCTCTCTGCTGCTAGGAGTGACAATAGGGCTCATTTACATCTCATTTAGATAAGCCATACCCCCTGTAAAGCTCCCCCCTGCGCTTTACAGCTTTTTTTTGCACTTCGAATGAGTGCACTTCTGCAGCAGCTCTAGGCGAAAAACAATTGTGATGCCCCTCTATTTGCAACGTACCAGCAACAACACACAAAGACCAATATGCCATATAGCCTACATATAACGCAAAACCAGCAACAACACACAAAGACCAATATGCCATATACATATAACGCAAAACCAGCAACAACACACAAAGACCAATATGCCATACATATAACGCAAAACCAGCAACAACACACAAAGACCAATAAGCCATAGGCCTACATATAACGCAAATAGTGCGCAACGCGCGTGTGCCCAAAATGTCAACAATATTAAAGTTTATGCAGGAGGCAAATGCCTGCTGGCATTTTTCTTTAAGCAGTCATGACAGGAATTTTCCAAATAATCACATTTCACCTCCTCAAATTACTGTTGCAAATCTCTTTACACCACTTTCTTATGTGTGTATACTATACACACACAAATGAAATGTCCGCAAGCACATTATATCATCAGCAGGTTCAGCATCTTAAATAACGACTAAAGAG
This sequence comes from Gila orcuttii, assembly GCA_026230005.1. NCBI lineage: Eukaryota > Metazoa > Chordata > Actinopteri > Cypriniformes > Leuciscidae > Gila > Gila orcuttii. The sequence goes on along the minus strand of JAPDVR010000010.1, from coordinate 7,200,811 downwards.
CAAATGAAGCTTAACTTAGGTTTCAGAAACGCGCACGGCAGACCTTCATCGCCTTCATCGCAGCAAAGGTCTTAACTGCATCCTCTATTTCGATTCTCTGTGCCAGTTCATGTTCTATGGAGATTGCTGCCAGTCCATTAAGTCTGTTCAGTTCACAAAACTTTCCCCATTCAAAGCAATCGGGACGTCACATATGAAACAGCCAGCCACCGCTGTCAGCGAGCCGAGCCGCCATATTCAACACCGAGAGCGCGCGCGCCGCGCCCATATCTCCGGTTCAGTTTCCCGAGCGGCGAAAACATTTTCGGTGTAACTGCCACGGTTCAGCTCGTCTGCGACAATCTTTGCGGCGTCCATCTTCATTGAATTTTGATATCAGATAGAGCCTACCAGAGCACAGCATAATAAGTAGCCATGCGGTTCACTTGGAGGGCGGGGACAAAAGCGCCATATTCAGTATGGAAATACACACAGACAATAACACGCCACGCCCCTACTGCGTGCTAGAATCTCCGAAAACAAGCCGATTTCAACCTCAAAATGTAAGCTTTTAAATATACCAATACTGCTATCTCAAACATGGAGAGGCTTCTTCGTGATTTCAACTAACAGATTCTGCAAAAAAAATTAAATTCACCAATTTTGAAAAAAAAACTCTTCTTTCTCATTTTGCTCGAAAGTTGTGCTGCCGACTTGTGTCCCTGGTTTCTGTGACGGGTCACATATATTACCATGTGAGAAATGTATTACCATGTATCTAATGTTCCAATCTCATGATGTGTCCTTTTATGTGGTTTGTTTCATGTAAACTCTAATACTTACTATTCCAGACTGTTCACACTATACTTAACCAGAATCAGATGTGTGACATATTTGGTCTCTAAAACCTGGTACTTTGAAGATCGACGTGACTGTATACACGATATGTCGGTAACAACAACATATTAACAGTAAAAGCATCTTTCATAGTTTCTTCAAAGAATTGACAACCCCAGCATCTACCCCCCCGCGCATGCACGCAAGGAGCTCTCTCTCTTAGACAAAGAGCAATAAAAACCAAAGTCCCGCCTGTGAATTCCAACCCTCTTATTGGCCAAGCCAACAGGAAGAGGCCGGATTTCTCCAAGGTGATAAATAACGCTTCCCCACTCCGCTCTTTCTCTTAACCCTCTCGTCCTCGTTTCATAATGTAACGTCTCGCCTCCGGCGAGCTCTTCACCTTTCTTTTATTTGTTTCTAGTTTAGTTTGTGTTTTTCAGTCTTAGATAAGCCTCCGTGTTGAATTCCAATCGTCGAGTGAAAAGAACACCGCATGACATATCTCTTCATCAAATCCATCTATAGGGGACCTTCAAACGAGCGCGCGCTCGCTTTGAAGGAGAAACACGCGTGACCACGTGGCGCGCCGGACCGAGAGAGGCACGCGTGCTTCTTCACCAGCCATGCAAAGATGTAACGTTAACTCCGCGTGATTTCCCCGTAGAGATCTTTATTTCTTTTCTTTGTTAGTCAAAGTTTTGTTTTCGGTAGTCGACTCTGTTCACTTCCACGAAGTGAAACGAACTTAGCCAAACTATTTTCCTTTGGTAATGTTACCCCAAAGACTTTGAACCTCCGTTCAACACGCGCGCCAAGAAGCACCACGTGACGCTTCCTAAAGGACTCCGCTCGCGCAGGAATGCCGCGACACAGAGAGACCCAGAAATTTGTGCAAGTATATCTCTTTATAGAGCTTCTAAGAAGCATTAAGATGATGTTTTCGTGTTGTTACAGACAGGTGATTGTCAGGGTGAATGTTGCCAATGCTCTCTCTCTCTCTCTCTCACTCCCTCTCCCCCCTCTCTCTCTCTCACACGTGTTTCCATTGTCTAAACTCTATGCATTTCTCGTTCATCGATGCCTTATCGTGTTTTGTTTGTTTATTATGTTTGTAAATACATATATCCCATATAACCGTAGTAAATACATAAGGAGTTCTGCCTTATTAAATTCATTATATTCATTTTATTGATGTACTGCTTTTTGCTCACTTTCAAGTCCCTTAAGTGCCAAAAGATCTTACAAGCTTACAAATTAAAGATACTTTACAGAGTATTTGCTTATAGGACAGGAAACCCAATTCTTGTGGCCACAGAATTGCTTTTCCTGAAATCCTATAAAGTAGGATGATATTGTGGATCCCCACAAATATTATTCTGACAATTGAGCTAATTAATTTTGCCTATTTTGTAGGACGTGGTCCGTGTAATTAATTACAATCAACTTGTGGTTAATTGCAAGGATACAGATGCATGCATGCAGGTAAAATGACATATCATCCCTTATCAGGAGATTTATTAACATGTAAGACTGATCTAATCCAAACATGTATGAATAATTATTAATTACCAATTATTAATTATGATATGCAAATCCCCCACGGATTAGATCCGCCCCTGAGTCTTTACATGGGAATGGTGAGCATCTTGAACCTGAACCTCCTCAGAGACCGGTTCAAGTGCCTTAGATCTAAAATTGGACGCAACCCTCCATCCTTCTTGGGAACTATGAAGTACCGGCTTTAGAACCCGGACTCCCTGACTGGTGGGGGAACATGCTCTATGGCCCCTTTTGAGAGCAGCGAGTGAACTTCCTGTCCCAACACCAGACCCTGCTCTGGGTGCACTGAAGTCCAGACCACCCCGTTGAATTTTGTTGGGCGGACCTGGAACTGCAGTCTGTACCCAATTTCCACGATGCGCAGGACCCATGGAGAAATATTCGCGAGGCTTTGCCATGCCTCTGCAAAATTCACCAAGGGAACCAGCCCCTTGGGGCTGGTGTCCAGTGTTTTGTGCAGGTCTTTGATGGCCCCCTGAAGCGGAGAACTGGTAGGGGAGAACCGGCAATGACCTACAGTGTGCGAACCTGGGGCCTCATTTATAAAACTCTGCGTAGGATCCTTACTAAAAGTGTGCGTGCGCCCGAAAGCCAAAAATAGCGTACGCAAACTAAAATTGAGACTTATAAAACCGTGCGTACGCACACCTGCACGCAATTTTCCATTTATAAATCACAGTCTACCTGATAATTTGCGCACATCCCGCCCTTAACCCGCCCACATTCAACCATATATAGGCCATGCAAATCACCTCGTGAATGGCCGTGCATATTAATGAGCCAGCAAAAGGTAGCCTACTTTATGCTAAAAAATGGCAGAAATTGAGAACAAGGGGAAAAAACGAAATTTTGCAGATACTGAGATAGAGGTTCTTGTGACGGAGGTGGAGGAAAGAAAAAATATTTTGTTTGGTAGCCATAGCATTGGCATCACTAACAAAAAAAAAGTGTGGAATGGCAACATGTGACTGCAGCGGTGAAGGCAGTTGGTTCGGCTAACAGGACGGTTCCTGAAATAAAAAAGAAGTGGTCCGACATAAAGGTGGGGGCAAAAAAAAGGCTCGCCAGTCACCGACAGAGTGTGTCTGGGACTGGTGGGGGTCCTGGGACGCCCGATCTGTCCCCCATGGAGACTCGGCTGGCTTCTATTATAGGAGAAACCAGTGTGTGCGGCATTCTGTCTGACAGGGAGGGAGACACAGACATGGTGGAAACAGGTAAATCATTTTATTACATGAGCACAATTAAATAAAATAGAAATAGCACAATAGGTTATTGTGGCCTTGTTGTTCCAGAGGGTATGGGAGCACAGGGTGGTGAGGAGACTCCCAGCGCTGAGTCTGCAGCAGCTGTGGAGTGTCCGGAGGTCCCCAGCAGGAGCGCGTCCAGATCCCATGGCACGGTTGGAAGTGGCCGGGTGTTGACTGAGGCTGTCCTTCAGACACAGAGGGACACAAATGAGGCAATTACAGTTATAGCAGATGAGCTTAAACAAATAAAGGTTGTGTTGGGTGACATTGCTTCTACATTAAAAGATCTTGTTAAAAAATTAACCTGTGTGTTGTTGTCCCTTCACAAATGCCGCATTACTTCCTCGTGGAGTCTTGCGCCCTGATGATGCCGTTCATGTTGGGGAGGGGGGTGTGGGTCAGGCTCCTCATGCTGGAGGCGAGGGAGGTCAGCGGGGAGAGGGACACCATTCCTCTGTGCCATGTTGTGTAGAATGGCGCATGCCATGATGATCTGGCAGACTTTTTTTAGTTGATATAAAAGTCTACCACCCGAAACATCAAGGCAACGCCATCTACCCTTGAGAAGGCCAATGGCTCTCTCAACTACCGAGCGCGCACGAGCGTGGGCATCATTGTAACGCATTTGCTCTGCACTCTGAGGGTTTGGAAATGGGGTGAGGAGCCAACGTCTCAGAGGGTAACCACTGTCACCTGCCAGTATAACAGATTAATTTTACAGTAGGCTTGAACTGTTAGAAACCATTATATGTAATTTTAACTTACCAAGAAGCCACCCATCACGCACGGCACCTGCCTCAAGTCTATTCCCTACACTGCTGTGCATTACAATAAAAGAGTCATGTGTTGAACCAGGCCATCGCGCCACAACGTTTGTAAGAATCATGTTGGCCTCACAGATAACTTGCACATTTATGGAATGGACATGTTTTCGATTCACAAAAATGAACTCGTTCTCATGTGGATAGCAATATAGCAATATGAGTGCAGTCAATTGCGCCGATTACATTTGGGAATCCGGACATTGCTGCAAATTGCCTTTTTATATTGGCCTGTTCCAAAATAGTGTAAGGAAACTGTATGCATCTATTGATCATTCTAATAATCCCTTTCAAAACTGCAGGCATTAAGGAGCTCAGGGATGGCTGTGAAATCCCAGACCTATGTCAAATTAACAGAATTATAAGTTTCCGCAAGAAGCTTTACGCATAAAAAAAAAATGCATTATCATATTTGTAAACTTGCCTATCGGCTAACTCCCGCTGGTAACTCCCGGTTGCCAAAAATCCTAAAACTGAAAGGACTTGGGTTGGTACCGGGATGGCGTGGTTTCGTGTAGTTGGCCTTTGTAATGTTGGCCCCAATTCAGCACACAGATCCAAGAGCATGGCTCTAGGGAACCTAAATCGGCTTATTAGCCACTCATCATCGTGGGCCAGGAAATCTTCATGGTCTCTAAAAACTCTTTCTCTCCTAAGTCTGCCATTGGCATAGTCCTCCAGCAATGCCAGCGCATCCATCATGCAATAGGCTATACATGCAGAAGTGTCTCCGTAGTATTTATGTAAACAGCGATCACATTCAATCCTTTACACCTTGTCATACCAATCAGACAATGAGTGGTAAACCTATACGCCCACACTTAGATCATAACAAAATAAAATTTAAGGAAATTCAATTGATGCAATTTTATTGGATCTTTTATTGGCATTTATTTATTTAAATTGGTACTGTGAACAAGCATGCATTTATGATTAGGACGCATAATGAGGATTGAAAGTGATTTGTATGTATATGGCAATATGGATAGGCTATATGCGCAACTTTTCAAGTTCAATATGTTTAATTTCATTCATCTACCATCAATCCCTCAGCTCACCATCGGTGTCGCCAAACTGCTCCGTCTCCAAAATGTTCGTACGCATGGGTCAGAGTTTGCGTGCAGGTGCGCACATTTTCCCGTCAAGTTTTTTTTTATAAATCACAACTTATGCGTCGGAAGTGGCGTACGCCTCTTTCAGGGCCTGTTTTGTGCGTACGCAACGGTTATAAATGAGGCCCCTGAACACTGACTGACTGCAAGCCTTTGGGGCAGACAGACCAGTGTGTGCTCGCTGGGAGCTAGCGTGTCCCGAAGCGTCAGAGATGGCAGGATACTGACGCCAGCTTCCTGAGGGCCCAACAAGAGAGGGGACCTCAATCGCTCTCTCTCGGGGAGGGGCGGCCCTTCGAGGTCTCATAGTAGTTAGGACCTCTTTCCTTTTGCCTTCTTGGCCTGGAGGAAAGTCCTCAGATCCACCCTCTCAGGAGGCTGTGGGTGAGAGCGCTGTCTAGAGTCCCAAGCTCTTTGAGGGGGACCTCTAGAGGCGACGCTCTCCCTCTGGCTTTGGCGGTAGGAGGAGCTCGCTGCGGGCTGAGGCTGCTTCTCCCTAGCAGACCTCCTAGAACTTGATTGATGAGGAAGATATTGCTTGAAGGCTTCACTCTGCTTTTTAGTCTCCTGAAATCTGTTGACGACTGCGTTAATGGCTTCGCCGAACAGACCAGTGGTACAAACAGGCGCGTCAAGAAGAAAGGCCCTGTCCTTTTCCTTAATGCCTGATAAATTAAGCCACAGATGCCTCTCCGTGGCTACCAGTGCTGACATGGAGCGGCTGATGGCGCGGGCCGTCTCCTTGGTAACACGGAGAGACAGATCTCTGGCTTTGCGAAGCTCAGCAATATTGTCGACGGTGGGACCCTCGCCCTGGTCTATCTCCTTAACAGGTTGGCCTGGTACGCCTGCAAAATGGCCATAATATGCATGCTCTCACCAGCCCGACCTGCTGCCATGTAAGCTCTGCCCACCAAATCAGATGTCGTACGACAGGGTTTGGAGGGCAATGTCGGTGTCTTGAGGGATGACGCAAGGTCGGGTGAGAGGTAACTGGCTAAAGCTTCCTCCACCCGAGGCATCATCCCATAACCGTTTTCTCTAACCCCCACAATGTTGCTGTAATTTAACATTGCAGGGTTAGACAGGCGTGCTGAAAAATGCCTGTTCCAGGATTTACACAACTCATTGTGTAAATCCGGGAAAAACGGAAGAGACCAGTGTGAAGGTTGTGCGCAATGCTGCAGAAAACGTTCATCAAGTTTACTCTTGACTTGCGTTAAGTTTGGCCACAGCTTGCGTTACAACCACCATGAGCTCGTCATAATTAGGTGTAATTTGAGCCGAGTGGTGTGACTCGTCGAGATCCCACCCCCCCGCGACGCTGAGCACATCTAATTCCTCGGAATCAGACAGCTGCAGTACCGGGTCTACATCCCGAGCGGGAGATGCCGCGGGGCGGCCTCCCGAACGGGGGATAGGGGAATCTGAACCTTCAGATGAGGATCGAGAAAGTGCCTCGGCAGTCTCGATCCCCTCTGAAAGCTCTCGCTGCGAGCCCCACGATCGAAGCCGCTGCATCGCCTTGGCGGATGCGGGACCTGAACTGCGGGGAGCGCACATCTGGCCATCTTCGCTAAATAAAGCCAGGCGGGAACACAGCATTCTGACTGATATCTATTCGCAATGACCGCAAGCAGTCCCATCGAGAGCTGCCTGGGCGTGCTGCATTCCCAGACAAGATGCACACATCTCGTGTGTGTCCCCGGCCGTCATGTAGCGGGGGCAGGGAAACACACATTTTTTAAATTGCTCACTTGCCATAATAATGCTTTGCAACAGACAATACAACACCAAATAGAACAAACTTCTCACACACAACACAGAGCGCTTGCTGAATAGCAAAAAACTGACTTTGCTCGTGCCGGCGTGATCTTATACACATCCGCATATGCTGTCACACGCTACGTCATCACGCAACGCCAATAGGATTGGATTCGGTTTCATTCATAAATTCAGACGCCCTACGCTGAAGGGCGTTCCCCTAGTGTCGTCACCGACGTAGTTCGAGTTCCCTCGAAAAGGAACTTACATAAACGGTGTAAAAAAATTAATTTATATGGAAATGTGGTGGTGAATTTGGTGCCCATGGAAAGATGTACAACTTTTTTGTAATGCAGTTTAATTGTACTTTTAGTGTTGTGTTTTAGTTATGTTGTGTTTTTCAAAAGTTTACGAATTTTCGAATTCCTCTGAACTAAGTATCTTGTGCTCACTAATGCTGGAATTTTCTTTTATGAAAAAAAATACAGTAATATTGTGAAATATCATTACAATTTAAAATATTTTTATTTTATTTTAATATGTAATTTATTCCAATGATCTCAAATAATCCTTCAAAAATCATTCTAATATTATGATTTGCTATGTGAGAAACATTTCTTATTATTATCAATAATAATATTATTTATTCATTTATTTATTTATTTATGTATTTATTTATTTATTGGTTGGTTGGAAACTGTGATACATCGTTTTAGGACTCTTTGATTAATAAAAGGTTCAAAAGAACAGCATTCTTTTTTTTTTTAAATAGATTTTTCTTTATAAATTATAAATGTCTTTTCTGTTACTTTTTATCTATTGAATGTGTCCTTGCTGAATAAGTATAGAAGTATTAAAGCTCCAGTAGGTAGCTTTTGTAAACAAATATTTGTTAAAACTGTCATTATGTCCTCACAGTAGAATATGAGACAGATAATCTGTGGAAAATATCGAGCTCCTCTGGCTCCTCCCTGTGGTCCTATTGCCATTTGCAGAAATACACCGCTCCCGGTCAGAAACAACCAATCAGAGCCAGGAGGAATGTCTTAGCAGTGTCAATCACGCTCGTGTACGCGCTGATCACCCCTCTCTTGCACAGCGCGAGCGCGTACCGTCGTTCGTGACTGTCCTGTTCGAACTCGTTCATCCAAATGAACGAATCTTTTTTCGAGTCATTTCGTTCATTCAACGAACGAAATGACTCGCAAAAAGATTTGTTCATTTCGAACGAGTCTTTTTCGGAGTCATTTCGTTCATTCAACGAACGAAATGATTCGAAAAAGATTTGTTCATTTTGATGAACGAGTTCAAACAGGAGAGTCACGAACGTGCATCACAGAACAGAGCAAGGCGAGCATTTGTGCTTATAAAACTTAAAGTTTTTTATTTATTTTTGAAATGACCGATCGTTTCGCTAGATAAGACCCTTATTCATCGTCTGGTATCGTTTAAAGCCCTTTGAAGCTGCACTGAAACTGTCATTTGGTCCTTGAAACGTTTGTGTCCTATTGAAGTCCATTATATGGAGAAAAAGCCTGGAATGTTTTCATCAAAAACCTTAATTTCTTTTCGACTGAAGAAAGAAAGACATGGACATCTTGGATGACATGGGGGTGAGTAAATTATCAGCAAAAGTTTTTTTTAAAAGTGAACTAATCCTTTAACGTTATCTTACTAGCTATTTATAACTTATAGAAAGAGTGCAACGTTATAAAGTTACATGTATTGCAAAATACATAATGATTTGAGGACCAAGTTAGTAGTCAAAGTATGGGCAGGCCATAGTCAATGTAAAGCATATTGTTGATGTTTCGTCCCTATTAGTGAATGTTCCATAACTGTTTATAATCCGGAGTCATTGGTGGTCCTGTTTACTAGCCTGCGCGTTCACGGCAGGCTCCGCTGTGGGGGAGGAGCTGTGGAGGGAGGGCTGTAGTGCTGCAGAGAGCAAGGGGGTTGGACCTGGAAGTTGTGCTTGTTCAAATTTTCAGGCTAAGTCAACATTTTCTCAAAACTCCCTACTGCAACTTTAATTTATAAATGTATATATACATACAGCCATACATGTGTGCTAATTTTTTGACTTACAATTTATATATCTGTTTTATCTATTAATATCTGATCAATTTAACCTCTGGTTTCTTTGAGTGTTCATTAGCAGAGCCAATGACAGATGTCAGAAGACGTTATTACACTTTCAATCACAGCTCTGTATGAGAACAGGTTTATTCAATGTCCAGTTTTTTGACAGGCCTTTGAAAGTAGGCTACATGTTGTTGTGCTTTATGACACTTGATATTGAGTTGGTGGATGTGTTTGAGATATTGAGTTTTTAAATATGTAGAATATTTCAGGGCCCAGCATGATACAGAGGTTTGTAAGCATAGTGTTGCGTGAGTGTTCAGTCAATGTCATGAGAGTGAAGTCACTCGTGAAATGAAGCATGTGTCAAATATTTAAAGCTCTGAATCCGTTTTATGGCCTCATGAGTATTTGACATGTTGATGAGCAGATGGCGGCACCCTCGTGTGCTGAATTGTGAAACTCTTCATATGAACAACACAGCAGCAGTCACATCACATCAAGTGTATCTGTCGGCGTCCCACAAGACCATAAACCATTCCCGCTACATCTATGAACTCGTCCAATTCTCCAACTCCTGTATCCGAAATCCCATACTTCCCTACTACATAGAAGGTGAAAAACAATATGTGACAAGAGAAGTATGTCGAATTCACAGTACTCATAAAAGAGAAGGCAAAAAGTACCCGAATGACCTACTGCTTCCGGCGAGATTCTGAAGTGCACATATGATGGAAACTTTATTATTCCATGAGGCCATAGGACAGGACTTGTGAATGGTAGTGAAGCGAAGCAACTGATGCTAGTAGGTCACATGATAATAACAGCATGGCAAATTTAGTACCTTCAGTAGATTGTATTTGTCCTAATATGTCTTAATTTTAGTAAGGATCTTAAGTTGTGTTAGCTTTAGGTCTGTGGTAGGTTTGGTACTTCTAAATATATTACAAGCTATTGATTGTGTTTCGCTCAAATGTGTTTGTTGAGATTTGATGTCAATACAATTCTGCAATACAATCATACTGTATTTAATTAATAAGAACAGTTTGGTCTGAAGTCTTGCGATGAGAGCTTCTAAATGATCTTCAAATGAGAGCTTCTAAATTATCTAAATGAATTAAATGACAAACAAACAAAGGCATGCGCTAAACAAGAGGTCTGGTTTAGGCAATAATGCTGTAAGCAGCACAAATTCTAACATTTGAATGCCAATGAATTTGTCTATTGGAGTGCCATCCATCCACTCTCTAAAACAAAGCTTGTCTTTGGACACCCTCTATAATTTAAGCAATGTATCGTGAATATGTTTCAGAGACAGACAATTGGCAAACAACCTTTCAGTGGTTTCATATTTAAAATGTACTCAATTCTACAAATGGAAAACCAGTTTAGAGTAAGCAGGAGTGTTCAGCTCCCACTGAGTAGCACTTATACTAAGTGATGTCTGTATGTTCATTGTGATGCTGATGTTTGCATGTGTGTGCAGCAGCAGCTGTGGGCCGATCGGTGCACTGGCTACAGTCTTAATTATGGTGTGGGATCTTAAAAGCCCTGCAGAAGCTGGCGGCACCCAGGGGGAGCAGAACACGACACCTGAACCTGAGCAAATGAAAGTCATCAATCATGTGAGGATGCACCACATCCATTCAGGGACTGAACACCAACCTGCACACACACAGACACACACCTTGGGTTTTCATGTTTTATGGGGACTTAACGATTTTTATACTGTACAAACTGTATATTCTATCTCCTAACCCTAACCCTACCCATAAACCTACCCATCACAGAAAACTTCCTGCATTTTTACATTTAAAAAAAAACATCCATTAATTTGATTTACAAGCTGTTTTCCTTATGGGGACCAAAAATGTTCTCAAAAGCACAAGGATTTCCGATATTGCCATCATACGTCACACCCGTTGGGTTTCCATGTTTTATGGGACCTTTCCATACCATAACTTCTTGCATTCTTCCCAATTTTGACTTTACACAATTATATACACTTGCAACTTTATTTCTCATTATACTTTATTTCTTATAATTACTACTTTATATCTTGCCATGTCAATTAATATCTCACAATTATATTTTTATGCTGTACAAACTGTATATTCTATCTACTAACCCTAACCCTACCCATCACAGAAAACTTTCTGCATTTTTACATTTTCAAAAAAACATCACTTAATATGATTTATAAGCTGTTTTCGTCATGGGGACCAAAAATGTTCCCAAAAGCACAACGATTTCAGACATTGCCATCACACGTCACACACGTTAGGTTTCCATGTTATATAGGGCCTTTCCATAGATATGATTTTATAATGTACAAACTAACTGTATCCATCACAGAAAACTTTATGCATTTTTACATTTCCAAAAAATATTATTTTGTTTAATTTATAAGCTGTTTTCCTCATGGAGACTACAAGGTCAAAAAATTCTGGTAATACTACACTATATTAGTTTGGAGGTCTGTAGCTATTGACTCTGTAGAAAGTTGGTTACTTCTGCGCACTGTGTGCCTCAGCATGTACTGACCCCTCCCTGTGATTTTACGTGGCTTACCACTTTGTGGCAGAGTTGCTGTTGTTCCCAATTGCTTCCACTTTGTTATTATACCTCTAACAGTTGACCATGGAATATTCAGAAGTGAGGAAATATCATGAATGGACTTTTTGCACAGGTGGCAACCTATCACAGTACCATGCTTGAAATCACTGAGCTCCTGAGAGCGACCCATACTTTCACAAATGTTTGTGGAAGCAGTCTGCAAGCCTAGGTGCTTGAATTTTACAACTGTGGCCATGGAAGTGATTGGAACACCTGAATTCAGTGATTTGGAGGGGTGTCCTCATACTTTTGGCAATATAGTGTATCATTGTGGGGATATTACCAGGACAACACACACACCTTGGCTGTACACATGCATGTCTGTTTGAAGTTTGTTAGAAATAGCAAATCATATTATATGATTAACACCCACGGCAACTTTTGTGGTTAAGCAGAACTATGATCATAAAAAGCATGGAATAAATTGTGTTGCTGTTAATAATTACACAACCAGGCAAAAGTACACACATCTGACCAGACTCTTTGGCCTTATTCATGACACTTGAGCAGAGCAAATTTCTTATTTCTTATTTTAATTGTTTATACCGCACACATTTATGAACAATTTAAACATAAATATTTTGTGAATCTATTTGTTCACATTTTACTGTAAATGTGCTATCCACAACTGTTTAAACACACTGTCTTTTAAATCAGAAACATTTATGTTAGCCAGTAAGGGATGTAGAATATGTTCATGCTGAATAAGGAATAAATAACATTTTAAAATATATTAATATAGAAACCAATTATTTTAGATTGAAACATATCACAATATTAATGTTTTTACTGTATTTTGATAAAATATATGCAGCCTTGTTAGGCATAAGAGACTTTCAAAAGCATTTTTAAAAAATCTTACCGACCCAAAACTTTTGAACTGTAGTTTAACTTTACATTTATTAATAATGTGACTTCCTGTCTTTTAAATTACCCGTTTTATTTTAATTTTTTTTTACTCTGATTCAGAAACAGGCTTTCATAAAAATGTGCTTTTAGAACGAGTAATTGTTTACAGCTGAGGTATCACTGAGGGCTACGGACTTCACTTTGTATGCTTTTGCATGCTATAATTTTCAAAATTTAAAAGCAAAGTTGGTTGTAAAACAACTGTTGCTGTCAAATTAGCAGCTCTTTACTACAATTTGCAGGTGCTATATGAGACATTCACGGCAAAATGAATTTAATTGTGTGTATTGAGCTTGAAAGCATTGCTATCAAATGAAAGTTGAGGTTAATTTTTGTATAACCTCCAATCAGCACAGCATCTGAACAGCCACACACTTTTACAAGTACTAATCTTCCTATACTGTGTTTGTAAATGTTGGGCAGTCCCAGGAGTGTTTGCCAAAATGTAAGCAGGTATTATAAGCATTGGGATCACTATATTATTTACACTTAAAAATATAGAAGCGATGCCATAAAAGAACCAGTTTTGGGTTCCCCAAATAACATTTCAGTGAACAGTTCTTTAAATAACTTTTTTTTCTTATTGTGTGAAGAACAGTTACACTTTATTTCAATAGTCCACTTTAGACTTTCTTTGCAACTACATGTCAACTAACTCTCCGAGTATTAGTAGACTGTTACATTAGGGTTAGTACAATAAGTCATGTAGTTGCAAAGTTACTTGTAGTCAGTAGAATGTCTGTTGGGGAGCATCAAAATTAAAGGTTAGCAGATATTAAGCAGACAGTCTAGTAACACTCTAATGACTGCTAGTTGACATGAATGAATGTCTAAAGTGGACTATCAAAATAAAGTGTTACCCATTTAAATAATCCAAAAACCTTTTACAGAAAAAAACTTTTGTGCAATGGAAAGGTTACATGGATGTTATTGTTTCTTCATAGGACCATCGATGCAAATAAATAACTATTTTTAATGGAGTGTATAGGTCAATGGATCTCAACTGGGTTGAGATCTTGGGAATTTTGAGGCCAGGGCAACACCTTCAGCTCTTCATCATGTTCCTCAAACCATTCCGGAACAATGTGAGCAGTGTGTCAGGGTGCATTATCCTAATTAAAGAGACCTCACCAGTGAACACCATTGTCATGAAGGGGTGTACCTGGTCTGTAACAATAGTCAAGTCAAGTCAAGTCAAATATATTTATATAGCGCTTTTCACAATACAGATTGTATCAAAGCTGCTTCACAGTATCAATCAAAACAACTTAACAATGTTTGTTTATTACTGGAAAAAAGACATCCAAGTTTGGTAGAGCTGATCAATGGTATGATTGGTTAATTAATTTGAATATCCCCAACTGAGCAAGTCAAAGGCAACAGTGGCAAGGAACCGAAAAACTCCATCCAGTGACCTAATGGTGTCCTAACACCCCATCAGATGACCCAATGGAAAAAAAAAAAAACCTTGGGAGAACCCAGGCTCAGTCGGGGGCCAGTTCTCCTCTGGCGTTTATGAACTAGAGGCCGAATTTACAGTAACTGTAAGATAAAAAATGTATATGAATGCCTGGCTAAATAGATGCGTCTTCAGTCTAGTTTTAAACTGGGAGAGCGAGTCTGAGCTACGAACAATATCAGGAAGGCTATTCCAGAGCTTCGGAGCTAAAATGTGAAAATGCTCTGCCTCCTTTGGTGGATCTGGTTATCCTATGAATGACCAGAAGCCTCGAATTTAGTGATCTTAAAGAGCGCGATGGATTGTAAGGCGATAGAAGATCCGTTAAATAGACTGGAGCTAAACCATTTAGAGCTTTATAAGTCAAAAGCAATACCTTGTATTTAATACGGAACTTTATAGGTAACCAATGAAATGATGATCAAATCGGTGTTATATGATCATAATTTTCTTGATCTAGTAAGAACTCTAGCGGCTGCATTTTGGAATAACTGTAGCTTGTTTATTGAAGATGCAGGACAACCAGCTAATAAAGCATTACAGTAATCTAGTCTCGAGGTCATGAATGCATGAACTAACTTTTCTGCATCAGAGACTGATAGCATATTACGTAGCTTAGCAATGTTTCTAAGGTGGAAAAAGGCCGTTTTTGTAACATATGAAATATGCTTTTCAAAAGACAGGTTGCAGTCTAATGTAACACCCAGGTCTTTTACTGTAGCGGATAAAGTAAAAGGGCATCCTACTATGTTTAAGTCGTGCTGTGAAAGGTTTTGTGGATGGTTTTTAGAACCGATAAGTATTACCTCTGTCTTGTCTGGATTTAATAAAAGAAAATTACGCGTCATCCAATCTTTTATATCTTTAACACAATCTGTCAATTTGGATAATTTAGCGTATTCATCTGGCCGTGATGAAATATATATTTGAGTGTCATCAGCATAACAATGGAAACGAATTCCATGTTTCCTTAGAATATTACCAAGTGGCAGCATATATATTGAGAATAATCAAGGGCCTAACACAGATCCCTGCGGCACTCCATAGTTTGCCGAAGTTATAAACGATTTTTCTCCATTTAAGTAGACGAAATGGTAGCGGTCAGATAAGTATGACCTGAACCAGCTTAATGCTTGTCCTTGAACACCAGTGTAATTTTGTAGTCTATCTAAGAGTATTGTGTGATCTATAGTATCGAACGCAGCACTAAGATCAAGTAAAACTAGTACTGAGATACAGCCTTGGTCCGAAGCTAAAAGTAAATCATTTGTGATTCTAACAAGCGCAGTTTCAGTGCTATGATGTGGCCTGAATCCAGACTGAAACTTTTCATAGATGTCGTTTTCTTGCAAGAAAGAGCCGAGTTGAGCGGACACAACTTTTTCTAATATTTTTGACATAAATGAAAGATTCGAAATGGGTCTGTAATTTGCTAGGTTATTTGGATCTAATTGTGGTTTCTTAATAAGAGGTTTTATAACTGCCAGCTTGAACGTTTTTGGAACATGACCTAAAGATAAAGATGAGTTAATAATATTGAGAAGAGGCTCTTCCACTATAGGTAACACTTCTTTCAGTAGTTCAGTTGGTATAGGATCTAATAAACATGTGGTTGTTTTAGATGAAGTGATAAGTTTATTTAACTCTTTTTGTGCTATGGTTGTAAAGCATTGTAATTGTTCTTGCGGGGTGATAATTGCGGCCGAATTATAAGGCGCGAGCAAAGATCAAACGTTTACGATTTTGATTCTGATGCTTTCAATTTTTCTCTGTGAAGAAGTTCATGAAATCATTACTACTAAACTGTAACGAGATATTTTGTTCAGACGACGTCTGTTTATTTGTTAGTCTAGCCACGGTATTAAATAAAAACCTTGGATTATTTCGGTTGTTTTCTATTAATTTGCTGAGGTGCTCAGCCCTGGCCGTTTTAAGTGCCTTTTTATAAAGTGACATACTGTCTTTCCACGCAATTCTAACGACCTCTAAATTAGTTTTTTTCCATTTACGCTCTAAATTACGGGTTTCTCTCTTTAAAACATGCGTAGTATTATTGTACCATGGTGCTATACTTTTTTCTCTGACCTTTTTTAATCTAATGGGTGCACCAATATCCAATGTTCTAGAGAGAATGGTGCTCATAGTGCTAGTTAGTTCGTCTAATTCATCTGTTTGTTTGGGTTCAGGCAGCAGCTGAGACAGATCAGATAAGCTATTTGAGAAATGATCTATGGTGGATGGACGAATTGTTCTACCTGGTCGATAACGTGGCGCAGCATGACATATTACAGCAGTGCGTAATATGCAAGTTACCAAGTAGTGGTCAGTGACATCATCACTTTGTGGAATGATATCTATATCGGTTGGATCGGTTCCATATGATATAATTAAATCGAGTGTATGATTAAGACGATGAGTTGGTCCGGTGACATTTTGCTTGACCCCGAAGGAGTTTAATAAATCTGTAAACGCAGCCCCTAACGCATCATTTAAATTATCTACGTGTATGTTAAAATCTCCAACAATTAATGCTTTATCGACGTTGACCAAAAGATCTGACAGAAAGTCAGCAAACTCTTTTAGGAAATTGGCGTAAGGCCCTGGAGGTCTATATACGGTAGCCAATGCTAGAGATAATAGGGATTTTTTTCTTACATCTAAGAGCGTAACATTTAGCACAAGCACTTCAAACGAATTAAACCTATGACGAGTTTTCTGAGTAACATTAAGGATATCTCTGTAGATTGTTGCAACACCGCCACCACGACCGATCAGACGGGGCTCACGCTTATAACAGTATCCTGGCGGAGTAGACTCATTTAGACCGAAGTAATCATTTGGTTTAAGCCAGGTTTCAGTAAGGCACAGAACATCGAAATTATTATCTGTGACCATTTAATTTACAATAACCGCCTTAGGTGTGAGCGATCTAATGTTTAGAAGACCTAGCTTTAGAAATTGTTTTTGTTCACTAATAGCGAGATTTTTTGTTTTAATAAAAATTAGATTTTTTCTAGATCCCGCAGTAGATTTATTATTTGATCTTAGTAAACGAGGAATAGACACAGTTTCTATGCAATGTTCTACACTAGTATTAATATCAATTAAATTGGTGCAGTAGAGACTGTGATTTTGATTTTTGGTTACTAGTCAAATGGTATTTAAGATCTTGGAGATGTTATCCGACAGAAGATCTGCCCCGATTCTACTCTGCTTTTTTACAGCTTCTAATTCAGACTGCACCGCGAGCAATTCAGATTTGTTCTCATCTGCACCAAAAGGTAGATAACATACACTTGATATATTCGCCATTTTAACAGATGGACAGTAAGTTAGCAATGATGCAACCAGTGATGCTATTAATATTTATATTAATTTATGACTCAAGTCTTGGGTAAAAACCGTCTTTGTAGTGGTATGGGTGTAATGTAGACGCACGATAGACGGGAAAACAAACAAACTCACAGCGGGCAACGAGGCTGACAAAAGCAGTCGATCGCAGGGCGAACAGCAGTGAAGTGGTGTCTCGCTCTACGACCAACAACCAATGTTCAAACCGTATTTGCGCAAACAAACAAATGCAAACAAACAAACTCACAGCGGGCAACGAGGCTGACAAAAGCAGTCGATCGCAGGGCGAACAGCAGTGAAGCGGTGTCTCGCTCTACGACCAACAACCAATGTTCCAACCGTATTTGCGGTTCCAGCCGTATAATGGCTTGAGACGCGTCTGGCCAACAGTCCGAGTTGTAATTATGAGTTAAATGATGGTTCAGAACAGAATAAAGAGAGAAATACGGAAAAACAGAAGGAAATACAAAGCTAATACGAGGCTTAGACAGCCACGACGCAAACAAACTCACAGCTCACAGCAGGCAGCAAGGCGGACAATAGCCAAGTTTCCATCCAAAGTTGCGAATTTAACTTATGCGTAAAATTGGAATATTGCATAAAACATTAGCAAATAATGGAGCACTAATAAACTGGCGTTCAATATCAGAAAGATATAAATAAAAATGGAAGTTGCTGCAGTAGGACAAGCATCTGTAATTAATCATTATAATAAATGATTTGCGTCTCAGAGCGCGCAGACAAAACGCAATAAATGCGGTCATGTTATCTTGCTTTCACTTGAAGATGCCTGCAGTTTGTGAACGCCGTTGTGTAAGGTAATTATACTGAAACACTTTGATGACAGACTTTGCTCAGGTATTTCAGCATGTCCACAACAGCATTTCAGATGCTGTGCTATAAGATCGGTCCGCTAGTTAGTCCAGTTATGCCGTCCCATCGCAAAGTCACATCTCTATTGATGAGCATTGTTGAAGTTATTGACTAAATGGACCACCGTTTAGGAGCCACCACCACTTGTGCTGTCCGATTCAGTCTCTTTGTAATGACATCACTACTTGCATTGTCTGTAACTGATGAGGTCACTTTCTAATTTCACGCAAAACCTCATATGGCCACAGAAAGTCGCTTGAATAATGCATTTTTCTGTGGTCGAATAGTAGCTTAAGCTGTCAATTAACATGCTAATGCTAAATAAGAGCAAGACAGACCAAATTTTAACTTAATACCTTTTTAAACTAACCAGACATGATAAAAACATTGATATACACCTCATTTAAATGGCTCTTTCTTTCTCTCTCTCACTCACACACACACACACACATAGACTCGTGTGGACACACACCAATGCACCTGTCGGCCTGCAGGTACATTTGACAGAGGGTTAAAATAATTGAACTTCCCTGAATGTGTTTATACGGGATGACAGATTATTGCTTGTCTCTGGGCATTCTGGCCTAATTAAAGAAGGCACCGCAGAGAAAGGGCAGCGCCGTGGCAGGCCTGACTCCAAACAGATGCTGCAATGAGATGTGAAGGTGTGTTTCCCTCAGACACCTTCCTAAACCTGTAACACTGTCAGGCCCAGCGGGTTCTGCTGGCCCTGAACCTGCAAATGAACACCCAGCTCAGCAGGTTTTTCTCTGACATGCAATTTAGGCACAAACTGCTGGATATGATACAGTAGCTTCTGCATGCTGACCATAATCAGGTTGACTGCTTCTGTATACTTTAAACTCTATACCCTGGTTTCACATACATGGCTTATGACTAAAATGCATGTTTGAGTTTTTTGAACTGAAAGCAACTTGTACTGCCATATATTAAAATATATCAGTGCCATTGTTTTGTCTCAAGATGCACATCTGTAATGTTTTTTTTCTAAGGCACGTTTACAAAAGCTACTTAAATATACTAATTAAACTAAGGCCTAATCCCAGCTTAATCAAAGACCTGTCTGTGAAACCGGGTCTGTATTATATATCTGATATTAATGGACGGTGTGTGCAGATGTTAATTTAGATGTTATTTATATACTGTATATATCACGATTTATATTTTTTTCTCATTGACAACAAATGTTTAGTCATTTGATATGATCAGTATTTACTAGATCAAATTCTGTTGAAATAATAACTGGGGGAAAAAACATTTCTGGAGATTATGTTGAATAACAATAAAGTTATTTTATTTTCATTCACAGTATATGACTTACATCTTTCCTTATTGACATCAAATGTTTGGTCATTTGATCTGCTCAATATTTACTAGATTCAATTTAATCAAAAATAATGAATAAAAAAATATTGATTTCTGGAGATTATGCTGAATTAATTAGTTATGTAATGTTCACAATATCATGACTTACATATTTGCTTTTTGACATCGATATTTGGTCATTTGATATTTACCCAATATTTGCCAGATCCAAATTTACTTAATCCAAATATGTAATGAAATAGTGTTTATTTCCACAGATTAAGATGAATGAATTGCAATTGGGTTTTTACATGCCTTAATATCCTAATCAGCAAACACGTTTACAATTTTGTCTTTTCAAAAAAAGGATTTAAAAATGATTGTTCCTATAAAGTCAAAGTTAAATTTAAAATTTAAAATGACAACTACATGAAATGAATGAGTAATTAGTAATCAGCAAAATGAAGATTGGTTCTTTGCAAGTTGTTTTAAGTTTTTGTATTATTCTTTTATCTCCCTGAGACTTCAAAACACAGAGTCATTTCTGTTTCACTGGAATGGTTCGATTAAAGAGCACAGTTTCTCCTTGAGCAGACCGCCCACAGTTGGGCAGGTAATTATGCTAATGTTTAATTTAATATTCATTTGAACAATCAGAACCGTAAAGGTTGTGTCGATGGGTGGGATAAGACTTGATGTAGTCACTGTCATCAAAAGAGTGACCTTTTGTTGCAATCGTGAAATTATGTTCACTCTCTCCCCTAATCTCTCCTATATTTTCTATTTAATTTTCGTACTCTCAAGCCAATTACTAATTACCCCATATCATCACATCAAACATTGAGAGGAGCTTTGACAAATACACAACCACAAGCATTTACCAGACTCATTATGTTTAAATATGGCCAGAACAGATACGGTGACCCAGTGTTGTTCAACCTCTCCTCAAGAAAGAGCACATTTTTGCTGTTGCCTTGACAACATCAGGTAAGCTGAGCTTGAGAAGACCTAGAGTTTTGTTAAGGGAATTTCCAAATGCATTCATTTCCCAGCAGGTTTGATACGCAGAAAATCAAAGCCCTGTAGCACAATGGCAGGTGTTCATTTCAACAGGGGATGATTCAAATCTGTTTGCTTGTGTGAGAATCAGGAGTGATCAACAAATGCAGTCAGGGAAAATTCCATTGTCTCTTGATGACGTTGAGCATTAACAGAAAATTGCAGAAATCTAGTTGTGTTTGCTGAACACTACAACCCACTAAAGATAGAAAACTCCATCCCTAACATTTGTGCTACAGATAGAAATCGATAAAATGACAGCAAAATGGAAAAAAAAAAACCCACCAGAGGATTACAGTGAAAAGGGCACCACACACATTTATTTGTCATAGTGTTTGCCTGTGTTCTCGTTCACTCAGTTGCTGTCATGGTTTCTGATTAGTTTACACCTGTTCCCTGTTGATTATCATTCCTTGTGGATTTAGGGTAAAATTAAGGCCCTGATATACTGGGTGCGAAGTTCTTTTTTTTTTTTTTCGCTTAGGGATAAAATGAAGTTCGAAATACGTGACCATCGAAATACTGTTATCGAACATCTGACTGAGCCCACACTGCTTAGAGCGCCTTTTAGATATGTAAATACATGCTGTGCGCTTCACTCTCAAAAACAAAATAAGCACACAACAAAAACTGAGAAAAAAGCAAGCATAAGAAATGCATCTGCTCATAGCAATGTGGATATGTTTGGCCAAGCTCTGCAATTCTGCACTCTAGTAAAGTCACGTCAAGATAATTTATATTGCAGTTTATATAATATATTGTTTTTCATGTTTAATATGATAAAGTTGCTTTATTTTAAGCAGTGTCAGTGTCTCGTTTCATCAGAAGTACACATTTTCTACTATAAAGCAACTCTCCAGTGAATTCATGTTTTCACTCGCAGACGTCTGATCACGACAAACTGAACAAAAGAAATGAACCGGAGAAGATTTCCACGTGAAAGAAGGCGGAGCCTCCAGGCACACCTACCTATTACGCAATCACCACGGACCAATGGTAGTACAAAGGTGTTTACCAGCTGTTGCTAACTTTTCCAGGAATTTTGTCTGATTTGCCTGATTTTGCTAGAAATGACGTCACATCAGTTCGTTCTTCGATTTCACTGAAAGTATATCGGGGCCTTTAAATGACAACGATCTATTAAAAATGGAAATTTTTCCTTTTGTGTTTTTCGAGTTGTCAAAACGATCCCCGTTTACATGGATCCACGAAAACGACTAAAATTGCTGTATCATGCATGCCAGGCCAGTAGTTGGCGATGTCACTTTGTAAAAAAAAAAAAAAAAGCCTATAGACTGAACACGTAATACGCATGCGCATGACATCACGTTTCACAAATTCGGGTTTTTGTAGTTTACACGGAGACGATAACGGCTTGCACTTTGAAACCAGTTTTCGAAAGTTTGAGTTTCAGGCCCCCAAAATGCCGTTGTGATGTAAATGAACAGCCAAAAAGTTTTCAGTTGAAAACGATTTGTGTAAACGCACCCTTAATCCCTCAGATTTCGCAGTTCATTGTCTTACATTAATGTTATATTAGATGTGTAGTGAGTTTTGAAATTCTTGGTGTTCATTAAAAGTATATTTATGACCCATGCTGGCAAAATGAGTTGGATTACGCACGTGAACTACGAACTACAGGCAAAACAAGTGAAATTTGTCAATTTTAGTCGAATTTGAGGTTTTCACAAAAATGAGTTCATTAAGCCCTCGTCTAGCGATCCCAATGCCCCAAATAGTATTTAAACATCTAAAATTATCTTTATTTGGGATATTTACTTTTATGTGATTTTGGAAACTGCTGATCTTACTCTCGCTGGCTGACACATCCGAAGCATGTGCACAAAGACGCCTCTCAGAGAGAGCGCTCCCAATATTCATACAGAATTACAGTATTTCAAAATATCTGTCTTGGCTAGTATTCACGCAAACATTATCTGTTATGTCTTAAATGTATGTTTGGTTAACTGTTGGGGGAAAACATCTGATGTGTAACATTATATTGGATCTGTGCATTACAGTAGGTCTTTATATAGTGGCTGTCCGTCTCATTAATCATTATCATTGGAAAAAGAAAGTTGAATATATATTTTTCTATAGGTTTTCACTTGGTGTGTGCCAAATTTTGTGTTATTACCAGGGATTTTAAGGTATGGTTGCTAGGTGATTTTGTTTTGGAACCTTCAGAAACCTTTAACTAGATTAATCTCAAAATTGACTTTGCTGACTCCATCAACTTCAAATAGGTATAGCTCAGTATTTTTTTTTTTAATATATATATATATATATATATATATATATATATATATATATTATTCAAATAATTTTGAAGGTTTTTGAAGGAAAATAATAGAAAAAAATAATAATTTTTGAAAATTTGCGACTCATTTTGCCAGCATGGGTCATATTTATTCATTCTGCATCACGCGTCTCGTCTGGATTTTTATCTCACTGCTAACATGACACCTACAGTACCAACAACCTAGTTACCACCCATGTTTATAGCGACACATTAACAAGCACACAGAACATGCAATTACAGTAACTAGCAAAGTGCCACCAACCATCCAAACACTGTGATATTTGCAAAAGCAACACTCGCATTTTCTTCAGAAAAATATACTGTTTTGTTACTGTATTTAGGTGTTTTTAAATCTATGAACTGATGCAAGATAAAAAAAATATATATATACGTATATACAGAAAAATTTGTTAATGTCAAGAGAAATTGAGACACTGTTAAACATTTTGCTGTAAGTGTTCTGTAAGTTCTGTACATTCTGTACATCACTTACATTCTGTAAGTGTTCTCGTCTAGAGCAAGCAGGTGACACTGTGGCTCACAACATCTAGCTCATGCAAAGATCAGTTGTGTGTTTATGTGTGTGTGTTTGTGTGTGTGGGTAGATGGCTGTGTGCAATTAGATCTAATGAGCCTTGCATTTCACTGACCTCTGTCACAATCTTGACACTTAGTCTTTGATTAAGTGGCCTGCAGAAATAAACTGGGAGCTTGGGATGCTCGTCGTTTAGAAAGTATTTCAAATGGATGAAAACTTCCAGTCGTCCTTTAGCGAATGACACAATGCCACTTAATAAAACGAAGCTTGAACAACAATCTGAACTGCAGAAGCTGCAGGCTTGAAAGGTCTGTGCAAACGTTAAGTCTAAAAAGTTATATAACACAGTCTCTAAGACACACAGCCAAAGTATGTATGAAAATACATACTTTATGCAAATTTACAATATGTTTAAAATCAAAAGTTCAGCCAAAATTGAAATTCTGTCATGATCTGTCAAATGCATAAATGTAAATCATGTGAAAATACATGTGACCTGCTCGATAATTTTGATTGGTTTTAGCCCAGAGACACATTTTCAATTTCATGCAGTGAATATATTCAAAGAAACAATATATATTCACATGATGTTTTAGTTATGCTGCATTTCAGCAATTAAAAGAGGTATGATACATTCATATAATCAGGGTTTGAAATTAACTTTTTAACTCACCGGCCAACTTGACTACTAATTTACCAGCCATTCAGAACTTCTACTAGCCGAAAAAGCAAAGAAAAGGAATAAACGTCACAGCTTATAATATATATATATATATATATATATATATATATATATATTATAACATTTGGATTTCATACATTCATTTCTTATTCAAACAAAAACCTGTCATCCCGCCGTCTCCTCCCTTCCTCTTTCATCCTCATCACGAAAAATTTATTTTAGAAATAACAATGTCTTTTCATCGCTATTGCTTCAATGCAAATGAACAATCGCGCCGTTATTTGTTGCATAGTGATGTGCATGTTCAAGTAAGCCAGATATGTGCAGATTCTGCGTGATGCGCTGTATTTAATATATCATGATGACTCACAAGTTGATTATTTGCACTAAATCTGCTCAGAGAGAGAGAGAGAGAGAGAGAGAGAGAGAGAGAGAGAGAGAGAGAGAGAGTGAGTGAGTGAGAGAGAGAGAGTGTGAGTGAGAGAGAGTGTGAGTGAGAGAGAGTGTGAGTGTGAGTGTGAGTGAGAGTGAGAGTGAGAGAGAGAGAGAGAGAGAGAGAGAGAGAGAGAGAGAGAGAGAGAGAGAGAGAGAGAGAGAGAGAGAGAGATCAAAACCTGTTGTGTTTTGATTGAATCAGAAGGAGGCTGGAGGAACCGCTGGCCAAATTGCGTGTGTCTGAGAGAGATAACATTGCTGTGAATGCAACCCCTTTCAGCTCCTCTCTTGGAGTAAGAAGCAGTTACTGACTGTCTACACCCCACGATGAAAGCCTATAGAAACTGAGTCACCCTTAAAGAAAAGACGAACACGATACCTCTTTCAAGCACTCTGCAGACATCTGGAGAGGGGCGACATCGCATGAAGTGTCCCGGCACAAAGCAAGAGACATCTGTCTAATGGCAGAAAGACAAGCTGAGCTGGTAGAGCTGGGGTTTCTTAACTCTTTCCCCGTCATTGACGAGATTTTCCGCCTTTGACACGTTTTTCCAAAAATCTGTGTTTTCACTGTTAAATGGTGGGGTTCCTGCTATAGTACAGCAACTTCAGATTCAAAAACAAGTAAAGAAGAAGATCTACATAAACCAAAAGGAGCAGATAGAAGATTGTTTACCCACAAGTAAGCTAATGTGAGCAAACATTCAACTGCTTATAAATCAAAAGTGCCTAAAGTTACCAATAAAAATATTGAACCCACAAAGATGTATACGACTGTAGAAGCTTTGGGGGTGTTGATGGACTCAATGTACTCAATCTTTATTTCTCAGCTTTTTGTTCAAAATGTTTTTGTTTTTTTGTTATTTTAAAGAAACTTACCCACATTCAAATGTTGATTAAAAAAATAACTTTGCAAAAGCAAAAGCTTTGACTTATTACTTTCCCTCCCATCTTTTACCCCCACCCCCCGTAATATATGCAGACAGTCTTTGAAGTGGCGATGCTTGGCCACTTTAAAGGATCTAGTTTAGTTTTAGAACGGCAGTATACTGATATATTTTGCTGATTGAAAACTGAATTAAACGACGACTGAAAATGAACTGTGACTGTAAACATTGTTTAGCTTCCTCAATCTACTTGTTTTGATCAGAATAAAAATGAAATGCATCAAGAATCTGAAGTCGATAATCGTCAAATGAGGAAACAGAACGATCAGTTCCACACAAAAAAAGTGTTTTCTCTATTTCGTTCACTCTTCTTCACACTGTCTGTCTGTTTTTGTTATTCTCCTTGTCACTATTGCTTTCCTCTCCCTCTCCTTTTTTCCTTTCTCATCATCTTCCATCCCTCTGTTGACTGGCATACATATTTATGATGCATCAAACCTTAAAGAACACACAGTCTCTTTCTGTCTCCCGTTCACACACTCTGAGCAAGAGCTGTGTGTCTGTGTGCATATGTATAATGTGGAAGTTGTCATTCTCTTTCTGTGTAATGGTACTGAACATGAGATGGCAGCTAAACTTTCCAGTAATGCCAATGAAATGACTTTCATATACACCTAATCTCTGAGGTTTATGAGCACTGTTCACATTCGATAACAACAGCTCAGTTTCTAACAGATAAATTATCGTTTCCTTTGTTCGTCTACCTTTCATCCCTTTGTATGTGGAACTCTGTAGTTTCTCTGTGGTTTTATGAGAATCCACAGCCTTTATAGTTTGCTTTCAGAAGTTTTGTATTTATCATGTTAGCAAAGAAATTCACATTTACTCAAAGGTTTTTAAATTATTCATTACTTACTCATATATTGTGTACTGTATAAAAATGTAATTAGGTACGTAATTAAATTACACATTTTAGGTAATATAATCGGACTACTTTGTGATTACCTTTGACCTAACTTGTTTATCACACTGAATTGAATGGATTTGCATTTAACCTGCATATAATCGTGCTGAGCACAACCACAGCCAAAAAAAAAAAATAAAAAAAAATGTACAAAGCAAATGTACCACGGTTTCCTCCATTCAAACCGTTTTCAAGATTGATAGTGTTAGATGTTTCTTGAGAAGTAAATTCAGCTTATTAGGATGACATCTGAAGGATCATGTGACACTGAAGATGAGTAATAATGCTGAAAATCCAGCTTTGCCATTACAGGAATAAATAATGTTTTAAACCGGTTTTATATATATATATATATATATATATATATATATATATATATATTATTTAAACATTTATTGTTCATATTTACACTTGAACACCACCTAATTTCACAGATTGGTTTCGATAAAAGGTATTTTTTGGATTGGAGGAGGTTTTGTGTTTTGAAACTTTCTGTATATTTTCATAGTACTCTTTCATCTCAAAAGATCAAAGAAAATGTTATACCTCATGATACAGTATGTCCACATTAAGTTCTGCAAACATCAGTATCGGGTTGTCTGGCTTTCTTTCTAGATGTATAATCCAGTTTCCATTAGTGATCCTCCACTAAAAGCCATCATTCAAGTACCAAAATCAGACGTTGTTACACAATGCCTCTCTATGCGACATATTATTCATAGTCCTTATTTAATCCTTTATGAATCTTTTATGAATCTTGGGTAATGCCCAGAGGCAAACTGATTGTCAAGCATTTTCTCTTTTGCTATCATCAGCCAGTGTTATTGAAAGCTGTCTGAACATGATTTTAAAGACAAAATTAAATTATATGGAAGGAAAACAATGATGTGAAGAACTGAAATTTTCAAAATAAGAATGCTGCCAAAGTTGTCCAAATACTTGAACACAGATATGGACATGTATTGATATGGATAGTATAGAGAGAATAGAATAATAAAGTTGTCACGGGTGGTTGCTGGAAGAGGAAGACGTATACGATTCACTTCAAAAGGTTTAAGATCTAACAGGAAGGCAAACGGATAGCAACACACACTGAACATAGACAATACCGGACACTGAACTGAAACAGAACTGAACATATACAGGTGTTAATGATGGTGACTGATGAGTGCACAGCTGAACGTGATTAGTGTCCGTGACAACACGAGTCCAAACTAATGTGAATGTGACAATAGTGCGCGTCACATTTTTATTTAAACTTCACAATTCTGTTCGGTTTCCAATGGTTTTTGAAAATATGAATGTCTTCTGAGCTAATTTACGTAGGTTCTACCAAGTGAATATTTGCCACGAGTTAAATGGTTTTGTCAACGATAAAATACACTTAAAGTTGCAGTAGGGAGTTTTGAGAAAATGTTGACTTAGCCTGAAAATTTGAACAAGCACAACTTCCAGGTCCAACCCCCTTGCTCTCTGCTGCGCTACAGCCCTCCCTCCACAGCTCCTCCCCCACAGCGGAGCCTGCCGTGAACGCGCAGGCTAGTAAACAGGACCACCGATGACGGCGGATTATAAACAGTTATGGAACATTCACTAATAGGGACGAAACATCAACAATATGCTTTACATTGACTATGGCCTGCCCATACTTTGACTACAAACTTGGTCCTCAAATCATTATGTATTTTGCAATACATGTAACTTTATAACGTTGCACTCTTTCTATAAGTTATAAATAGATAGTAAAATAACGTTAAAGGATTAGTTCACTTTTAAAAAAAACTTTTGCTGATAATTTACTCACCCCCATGTCATCCAAGATGTCCATGTCTTTCTTTCTTCAGTCGAAAAGAAATTAAGGTTTTTGATGAAAACATTCCAGGCCTTTTCTCCATATAATGGACTTCAATATAGGACACAAACGTTTCAAGGACCAAATGACAGTTTCAGTGCAGCTTCAAAGGGCTTTAAACGATACCAGACGATGAATAAGGGTCTTATCTAGCGAAACGATCGGTCATTTAAAAAATATGCAAAACTTTAAGTTTTATAAGCACAAATGCTCGCCTTGCTCTGTTCTATGATGTACGTTCGTGATCCTGTTCGAACTCGTTCATAAAAATGAACAAATCTTTTTTCGAGTCATTTCTTTCGTTGAATGAACGAAATGACTCCGAAAAAGACTCGTTCAAAATGAACAAATCTTTTTTCGAGTCATTTCGTTCGTTGAATGAACGAAATGACTCGAAAAAAGATTCGTTCATTTGGATGAACGAGTTCGAACAGGAGAGTCACGAACGACAGTACGCGCTCGCGCTGTGCAAGAGAGGGGCTTAAGAGATGTAACCAGTTTAGATGGAAAGGAACTCAAGCTGACTAGCTGAAGATGTTACTGTAGCTTTACCCATTAAAAGACACAGTACTTCCTTGAAAATAGATTCCAGCACGCACAGCGCTACGACAACAACCATAATAAAATTACCCTTCACAATAGATAATGCTTTACACTAAACTCTGTTGGAGAGCTATGACAATTTATCTGTTCAAATAAATACCTTACTCAACTGTAGAGTAATAAAAACACCATATATGCGTCACTTTTACAACATTTCAAATCAATCAGTTTTCGCCATCTCCGAAGAGCCAAGCCAATGTTGGTTCTTGATTTATTACGAACTTTGTCGCGTTCTCTTTTTGTCAGCAGTCTCTCCTCTGTTCTGCGTTTTCTTAAATGGGTGATTCCCCAGAGGTTGGAGTTTTAGCATGCTTTCTCACTAGTTATGACAACTAACCTATGGCACTTCCACACCAAACACGCGTCAAAGTAACCGGAGTGATCTATGTACACAATTTCCCGCGAAAACCATCCCGACAGGTCTAAAAGATATACACTTTTAATAGGCTTACCATAGTGAATCAGGGTAAGACAAAAACTTACTTTTAGAACAATTTTTGAACAAAAAAACGTACATAGTACATTCAGGTGGTACATGAGCTCTAAGTTGTTTATGTTCATTATTATTGTAATATTATGTGCTCTAAAACATGAGGTAATTTAACACCGTCTTTCATCTCGTGACGGTTTGCAGACTCTGCTGTGCGCGTTCATGTGTTTTGAAGATGTGGATTTGGAGAGCGCTCCAAAGTCAAGTGACCTTTATTTATATAGTGCTTTTTACAATACAGATTGTTTCAAAGCAGCTTTACAGAGATAACAGGAAAATAATGTTGTAATAGTATTGTTAAATATAAAATTAAATGTCCCAAAAGGCGACAAAGCCTATGCATAGGTGACAAAGCTATGCAAGCCTTTTCGAAATTGCCTACCCTACTTTTAAGTTCACTTGCATTAAGTAAAAGGAACTGTATGTGCCTCTGTTTGCTCTTCTCTAGTGCCTCTCCCTCTATGTGCAATAATGATGATGTCTCTCTGATTCTCATGAGTGCCTTCTCTTTTCCTATCCTTTTGATCTGCGGTTTCACAGGTCAGGAGGCATGCTAAGAAATCTCACTTGCAGTGAGGGTCATTTGTCAGACACCAGAGAACATGCGCTCATTACCACTGAACTTCACAGCGACGTGACCCCAAGTGCCTTCCACGTTTGCCCGAGAGCATACCAGAAAAAAAGATGTACTGAAAGCATGTACTCCACAGCTACAATACTTCAACATGTGCTAAATGTGAAGACAGAAATACATATAGTTTAGTGTTGTATCATTTCTGTTATGTGTGTATGTCTGTTTTTTTCTTCTTCTGTGAATGCAAACATGTATTTCTCTTCTGTAAAGCACTTTGTAAACACTGTTTTTAAAAGGTGCTACACTCTAAAAAATGCTGGGTTGTTTTAACCCAAATTTGGGTGAAATATGGACAAACCCAGCCATTGGATTACATTTTTTATTACATTTTTAACCCAATGTTTGAGTTTGTCCAAATTTTAGTACCACTTATACACAGAGTGTATATAAATAAAGCTTTACTTACTTAAATGGCATCAAGGTGAGTAAATAATGACATAATTTGTAATTTTTGGGTGAACCATTCCTTTAGTGAAAAGGCCACACACGCACAAAAAAAAAAAGAATACAAGTTTCATCACAAATTATGCAATACAGACACTTACACACACTTATATTTCTGATGTAAGAACCTTGTGAGCTGCCATGCCACTATCAGATTTCTGCTTTGATACCTCTTGTCAAACCACAGCTCATTGTTTGGTTCCTCCGCAGTTCTCTGGCTCTCAGGGTCCCGTTACATAGTACTAGTGCTTAGATGCTGGGGGACAAACTGCTCTGCCATTACCTAGCAGGACATGAGCTGGATTCAGACCAGCGATGTGCACTCTGGCATGGCACATGTAATACACCACTCACAACCATTTTCTGCATCACATCAAAGTCTTGGGGGTTGCACTTTAGGATTAGTTCATGCCTTCTTGGTGACTAAGTCTTGTCTGATAGCTGTGACCTACTGTAAGAGGTTTGTAATGGCTAGAGGGAACTATCCATTATCATTCATCTTGATGGCATCTTTCCGGCTGGCACATGCAGTACTGGATGTATGCAACCTCTTTATTGACACGTTCGTTCATTCGTTCGAGCTGTAATTGCTATGTGAATCTATGTTAATTGTGATATGATGAGAGATTGAGAGCTGTTTTTATGTTGCTCTGTGCCGTGCTGGGGAGAAATTATATTAAAATAAATACATAAATGTTTTTTTTTTTGTTTTTTTTTATTTAATCAAAAATGCAGTATAAAAACTGTAATATTGTCAAATATTATTACAATTTAAAATTACTCTTTTCTAGTATTTATGTTATATATATATATATATATATATATATATATATATATATATATATATATATATATATATATATATTATAGTATTTATATTTATACTATATTATTTCTATAATGTTTTAAAATGTAATTTTTTAAATGTAAGTGTTAAATTTTCAGCATCATTACTCCAGTCTTAATCACATGATCCTTCAGAAATCATTCCAATGTTAATTTGATGCTTAAAAAAGAAAAAGAAAAACAAAGAGAAATAAATACTTTTAATTAGCAAGGAAACGTTAAATTAATTAAAGACATTTGTGATGTTACAAAAGATTTATTTTTCAAATAAATCTTGTTCTTTTGAACTTTCTATTCATCAAAAAAATGTATCACAGTTTCCACAAAAATATTAAGCAGCAAAAACTTTTTTTAACTGTTATAATAATAAGAACCATTATTAAAATTTGAGCATCAAATCCGAATATTTTTATGTTTTTTTCTAGTATTTTAATTATAAGTGTAAAAAAAGTCAATGTTTTTTAAGTAAAGAAAATATAAAATACAAAAAAACTGGCAGTCAACATTATCACAAAATCAGTCAATCCGTTTGGCAAATAAGATGATTGTGTTTGTCCTTCCCCTTGGCAGATTAGAAATGTGATACAGTAAAAGCGGTTTAAGTAAAATGAGTTTGGTGGTTTGGTTCAGCAGGTTTACTTGACAGGACATCCTTAATCGTTTCTTCTCACGCCTTTTTTCCTCCTGACCTTTTCACAGTCCAGGGGTGTGTAATCCAAATCTCTCTCTCTCTCTCTCTCTCTCTCTCTCTCTCTCTCTCTCTCTCTCTCTCTCTCTCTCACACTCTCTCTCTCTCTCTCTCTCTCTCTCTCTCTCTCTCTCTCTCTCTCTCTTTTTTTTTACAGATAAATAAATATATAAAGCTTTTTTAATCCCCTTTAGCTTGAACCATTTGGGCAGCAGCCGTTTGTACATTATAGAGCTTTAGCCTGGCTCAGTGTGAGAAAGCAGAAATAGATCTGTCACTACAGTCCTCCAGTAGATCAAGGGATTTGGTCAAGTCACTTTGCTTGATCTTTTCATTATATTTGCCCTATTTATTAGGCTACACGCTTTTATCCAACA
This sequence comes from Gila orcuttii, assembly GCA_026230005.1. NCBI lineage: Eukaryota > Metazoa > Chordata > Actinopteri > Cypriniformes > Leuciscidae > Gila > Gila orcuttii. Next base: position 7,168,068 of record JAPDVR010000010.1, on the reverse strand, counting down.
AGGATGCATTGAACAGATAAAAATATTATAGGCTATATAAGTGAATTGTATGTATATGTTCGGAGTGGATATTTGTTTTTAATGACCCTACAAGTTAAATTAAACCATCAACATATGAGAAGAAAAAAAAAAATAAAATAAAAATATATATATATACCAATACTCTAAACTCTTGACATTTCGAATCAAGTATCTAAATGTAACAATCATCCACCGAGAGGAAAATTTAATATATATATATATGATATTCAATTTTTCAAGTTTAGAGTATTGGTATATCTTACATTGTTTGTTAATTCACCATTGCTGAGTTTTGTAAATTCACCAGATTAACAACCACTCAGATCACCATAATATCATTACAAGCACTAAACTTCCTTAATTGTTCAGTAAATATACTGGCAACTGTGTAGATTTTCAACAATTTATTCATAAAGACGTTGCAAAGATATGATTTCCCTAAAAGTTTCCACAATGAGGATCAAGGTTAACTTTTCTTTTGTTCTAATACACTCAGATCATCTCCTTCTGTTCTGTCCTTTATGCTTCAACACACAATGGCTTAAAAATGTTAAGCATTTCAGAGATTTAACATTTAGTCTTCTGAACTGAAAGCTTGAGAGTCTCCCAGTGGATTTTGGCTCTTTAAAATAATGGAAGCGGCAGTAGACAGACGCCTACACTGCTATCCGTATATGTAGGCCTTGTTACGTGTGGGTTTTTGTTGTGTCTTATATATCACGTGATTCCTTGTTTGTCATGTGACCCTGCCATGTGTCTTGTCTTTTGTTTGTTGTTGCTCAGTGTCCACAGGTGTTCCTCGTCCATGTTTATTAGTCTCCCCAGGTGTTTCTTATTAACCACGCCCCCTTGTTATCTTGTTTAGCTTGTTTGTCTGTGTATTTAAACCCCTGTGTTTCAGTTGTTGGCGGTCGGTTGTTGTTTAATGTTACTTCTGTCCTGTTTTGAGTTCCCTGGATTACCTGTGTGTTTTTGTTTATTAAATGTGCTTGCGTTTGGATTCGCTCTCCGTCTCGTTCCTGACTGGCTGTAACAGAACAACCGACCCAAAAAATGAATCCAGCAGCACGGATCTCGCCTGATCTTCCCAGCATGAGCTTGGACTTCGCTGGAAAGACCGCGGCCTTAGCCCTGAGGAGCCCAGATTTGTTTCAGTTCACCTGGGGGTTTGCCTCACTTGCTGCCTCCTGCTCTCTAGAGGATGAGGCGATAAAATTGTTACCGGCTGGCGGCTAAGGAGGTCAATCCTAGGGAGCTCCCCGATCTCTCCGGTCTGGGCTGGAGAGAGGCGCTCTCCAAATGTTTGGAGAGCTTCATCCCGTGTCACGCCCGGCCTTCACCGCTGGTTCCGGTTCCGGTGGTCCCGAGTCCAGTGGTCCGGAGACGGAGGAGGAGGAGAGGAATGGCCTCCTCAACGACGTGTCCGGTGGCTCCTAAGCAAGAGACCATCCAGCCAGAGACCGTCCAGCCAGAGCTTCACGTCAGCCACGTCCAGCCAGAGCTTCACATCAGCCACGTCCAGCCAGAGCTTCACGTCAGCCACGTCCAGCCAGAGCTTCACGTCAGCCACGTCCAGCCAGAGCTTCACGTCAGCCACGTCCAGCCAGAGCTTCACGTCAGCCACGTCCAGCCAGAGCTTCACGTCAGCCACGTCCAGCCAGAGCTTCACGTCAGCCACGTCCAGCCAGAGCTTCACGTCAGCCACGTCCAGCCAGAGCCAGTCATCGAGCAAGAGCCAGAGCCAGTCTTCGAGCAAAAGCCAGAGCTTCCTTCGCCGCTGACGCCGTCCAGCCCAGAGCCCTCGCCGCTGATCCCGTCCAGCCCAGCGCCCTCACCGCGGGTCCCGTCCAGCCCAGCGCCCTCTCGCTCTCGGAGACGGAGGAGGAAGAGGACTTCCCGCGTCCCGCAATACCTGGAAGTCCCCCCTGTACTTCCTGTCAGCCCAGAGTCCTCGCCGCTGGTCCCGGCCGATCCAGAGACCGTTCAAGTCACGTCTGCCGATCCAGAGACCGTTCAAGTCACGTCTGCCGATCCAGAGACTGTTCAAGTCACGTCTGCCGATCCAGAGACTGTTCAAGTCACGTCTGCCGATCCAGAGACTGTTCAAGTCACGTCTGCCGATCCAGAGACTGTTCAAGTCACGTCTGCCGATCCAGAGACTGTTCAAGTCACGTCTGCCGATCCAGAGACTGTTCAAGTCACGTCTGCCGATCCAGAGACTGTTCAAGTCACGTCTGCCGATCCAGAGACTGTTCAAGTCACGTCTGCCGATCCAGAGACTGTTCAAGTCACGTCTGCCGATCCAGAGACTGTTCAAGTCACGTCTGCCGATCCAGAGACTGTTCAAGTCACGTCTGCCGATCCAGAGACTGTTCAAGTCACGTCTGCCGATCCAGAGACTTTTCAAGTCACGTCTGCCGATCCAGAGACTGTTCAAGTCACGTCTGCCGATCCAGAGACTGTTCAAGTCACGTCTGCCGATCCAGAGACTGTTCAAGTCACGTCTGCCGATCCAGAGACTGTTCATGTCACTTCCTCCGAGCCAGAGACGCTTCACATCACTTCTACAGAGCCAGTGTCTACAGACAAGATAGCCGATCAAGAGTCGGTTCACGTCACTTCCTCCGAGCCAGTGTCTACGGACAAGATGGCCGCCTCCGAGCCAGTGTCTACGGACAAGATGGCCGGCCCAGAGTCTGTTCCTGTTCCCGGCCCAGAGTCTGTTCCTGTTCCCGGCCCAGAGTCTGTTCCTGTTCCCGGCCCAGAGTCATTTCCTGTTCCCGGCCCAGAGTCATTTCCTGTTCCCGGCCCAGAGTCATTTCCTGTTCCCGGCCCAGAGTCATTTCCTGTTCCCGGCCCAGAGTCATTTCCGTCTGTTCCCGAGCCAGAGTCATTTCCGTCTGTTCCCGAGCCAGAGTCATTTCCGTCTGTTCCCGAGCCAGAGTCATTTCCGTCTGTTCCCGAGCCAGAGTCATTTCCGTCTGTTCCCGAGCCAGAGTCATTTCCGTCTGTTCCCGAGCCAGAGTCATTTCCGTCTGTTCCCGAGCCAGAGTCATTTCCGTCTGTTCCCGAGCCAGAGTCATTTCCGTCTGTTCCCGAGCCAGAGTCATTTCCGTCTGTTCCCGAGCCAGAGTCATTTCCGTCTGTTCCCGAGCCAGAGTCATTTCCGTCTGTTCCCGAGCCAGAGTCATTTCCGTCTGTTCCCGAGCCAGAGTCATTTCCGTCTGTTCCCGAGCCAGAGTCATTTCCGTCTGTTCCCGAGCCAGAGTCATTTCCGTCTGTTCCCGAGCCAGAGTCATTTCCGTCTGTTCCCGAGCCAGAGTCATTTCCGTCTGTTCCCGAGCCAGAGTCATTTCCGTCTGTTCCCGAGCCAGAGTCATTTCCGTCTGTTCCCGAGCCAGAGTCATTTCCGTCTGTTCCCGAGCCAGAGTCATTTCCGTCTGTTCCCGAGCCAGAGTCATTTCCGTCTGTTCCCGAGCCAGAGTCATTTCCGTCTGTTCCCGAGCCAGAGTCATTTCCGTCTGTTCCCGAGCCAGAGTCATTTCCGTCTGTTCCCGAGCCAGAGTCATTTCCGTCTGTTCCCGAGCCAGAGTCATTTCCGTCTGTTCCCGAGCCAGAGTCATTTCCGTCTGTTCCCGAGCCAGAGTCATTTCCGTCTGTTCCCGAGCCAGAGTCTGTTCCGTCTGTTCCCGAGCCAGAGTCTGTTCCGTCTGTTCCCGAGCCAGAGTCTGTTCCGTCTGTTCCCGAGCCAGAGTCTGTTCCCGAGCCAGAGTCTGTTCCGTCTGTTCCCGAGCCAGAGTCTGTTCCCGAGCCAGAGTCTGTTCCGTCTGTTCCCGAGCCAGAGTCTGTTCCCGAGCCAGAGTCTGTTCCGTCTGTTCCCGAGCCAGAGTCTGTTCCGTCTGTTCCCGAGCCAGAGTCTGTTCCGTCTGTTCCCGAGCCAGAGTCTGTTCCGTCTGTTCCCGAGCCAGAGTCTGTTCCGTCTGTTCCCGAGCCAGAGTCTGTTCCGTCTGTTCCCGAGCCAGAGTCTGTTCCGTCTGTTCCCGAGCCAGAGTCTGTTCCGTCTGTTCCCGAGCCAGAGTCTGTTCCAGAGTCTGTTCCCGAGCCAGAGTCTGTTCCAGAGTCTGTTCCCGAGCCAGAGTCTGTTCCAGAGTCTGTTCCCGAGCCAGAGTCTGTTCCAGAGTCTGTTCCCGAGCCAGAGTCTGTTCCAGAGTCTGTTCCCGAGCCAGAGTCTGTTCCCGAGCCAGAGTCTGTGCCCGAGCCAGAGTCTGTTCCCGAGCCAGAGTCTGTGCCAGAGTCTGTTCCCGAGCCAGAGTCTGTGCCAGAGTCTGTTCCCGAGCCAGAGTCTGTGCCAGAGTCTGTTCCCGAGCCAGAGTCTGTGCCAGAGTCTGTTCCCGAGCCAGAGTCTGTGCCAGAGTCTGTTCCCGAGCCAGAGTCTGTGCCAGAGTCTGTTCCCGAGCCAGAGTCTGTGCCAGAGTCTGTTCCCGAGCCAGAGTCTGTGCCAGAGTCTGTTCCCGAGCCAGAGTCTGTGCCAGAGTCTGTTCCCGAGCCAGAGTCTGTGCCAGAGTCTGTTCCCGAGCCAGAGTCTGTGCCAGAGTCTGTTCCCGAGCCAGAGTCTGTGCCAGAGTCTGTTCCCGAGCCAGAGTCTGTGCCAGAGTCTGTTCCCGAGCCAGAGTCTGTGCCAGAGTCTGTTCCCGAGCCAGAGTCTGTGCCAGAGTCTGTTCCCGAGCCAGAGTCTGTGCCAGAGTCTGTTCCCGAGCCAGAGTCTGTGCCAGAGTCTGTTCCCGAGCCAGAGTCTGTGCCAGAGTCTGTTCCCGAGCCAGAGTCTGTGCCAGAGTCTGTTCCCGAGCCAGAGTCTGTGCCAGAGTCTGTTCCCGAGCCAGAGTCTGTGCCAGAGTCTGTTCCCGAGCCAGAGTCTGTGCCAGAGTCTGTTCCCGAGCCAGAGTCTGTGCCAGAGTCTGTTCCCGAGCCAGAGTCTGTGCCAGAGTCTGTTCCCGAGCCAGAGTCTGTGCCAGAGTCTGTTCCCGAGCCAGAGTCTGTGCCAGAGTCTGTTCCCGAGCCAGAGTCTGTGCCAGAGTCTGTTCCCGAGCCAGAGTCTGTGCCAGAGTCTGTTCCCGAGCCAGAGTCTGTGCCAGAGTCTGTTCCCGAGCCAGAGTCTGTGCCAGAGTCTGTTCCCGAGCCAGAGTCTGTGCCAGAGTCTGTTCCCGCGCCAGAGTCTGTGCCAGAGTCTGTTCCCGCGCCAGAGTCTGTGCCAGAGTCTGTTCCCGCGCCAGAGTCTGTGCCAGAGTCTGTTCCCGCGCCAGAGTCTGTGCCAGAGTCTGTTCCCGCGCCAGAGTCTGTGCCAGAGTCTGTTCCCGCGCCAGAGTCTGTGCCAGAGTCTGTTCCCGCGCCAGAGTCTGTGCCAGAGTCTGTTCCCGAGCCAGAGTCTGTGCCAGAGTCTGTTCCCGAGCCAGAGTCTGTGCCAGAGTCTGTTCCCGAGCCAGAGTCTGTGCCAGAGTCTGTTCCCGAGCCAGAGTCTGTGCCAGAGTCTGTTCCCGCGCCAGAGTCTGTGCCAGAGTCTGTTCCCGCGCCAGAGTCTGTGCCAGAGTCTGTTCCCGCGCCAGAGTCTGTGCCAGAGTCTGTTCCCGCGCCAGAGTCTGTGCCAGAGTCTGTTCCCGCGCCAGAGTCTGTGCCAGAGTCTGTTCCCGCGCCAGAGTCTGTGCCAGAGTCTGTTCCCGCGCCAGAGTCTGTGCCAGAGTCTGTTCCCGCGCCAGAGTCTGTGCCAGAGTCTGTTCCCGCGCCAGAGTCTGTGCCAGAGTCTGTTCCCGCGCCAGAGTCTGTGCCAGAGTCTGTTCCCGAGCCAGAGTCTGTGCCAGAGTCTGTTCCCGAGCCAGAGTCTGTGCCAGAGTCTGTTCCCGAGCCAGAGTCTGTGCCAGAGTCTGTTCCCGAGCCAGAGTCTGTGCCAGAGTCTGTTCCCGAGCCAGAGTCTGTGCCAGAGTCTGTTCCCGAGCCAGAGTCTGTGCCAGAGTCTGTTCCCGAGCCAGAGTCTGTGCCAGAGTCTGTTCCCGAGCCAGAGTCTGTGCCAGAGTCTGTTCCCGAGCCAGAGTCTGTGCCAGAGTCTGTTCCCGAGCCAGAGTCTGTGCCAGAGTCTGTTCCCGAGCCAGAGTCTGTGCCAGAGTCTGTTCCCGAGCCAGAGTCTGTGCCAGAGTCTGTTCCCGAGCCAGAGTCTGTGCCAGAGTCTGTTCCCGAGCCAGAGTCTGTGCCAGAGTCTGTTCCCGAGCCAGAGTCTGTGCCAGAGTCTGTTCCCGAGCCAGAGTCTGTGCCAGAGTCTGTTCCCGAGCCAGAGTCTGTGCCAGCGTCTGTTCCCGAGCCAGAGTCTGTGCCAGAGTCTGTTCCCGAGCCAGAGTCTGTGCCAGAGTCTGTTCCCGAGCCAGAGTCTGTGCCAGAGTCTGTTCCCGAGCCAGAGTCTGTGCCAGAGTCTGTTCCCGAGCCAGAGTCTGTGCCAGAGCCTGTTCCCGAGCCAGAGTCTGTGCCAGAGCCTGTTCCCGAGCCAGAGTCTGTGCCAGAGCCTGTTCCCGAGCCAGAGTCTGTGCCAGAGCCTGTTCCCGAGTCTGTGGGGGTTATGTTACGTGTGGGTTTTTGTTGTGTCTTGTATATCACGTGATTCCTTGTTTGTCATGTGACTCTGCCATGTGTCTTGTCTTTTGTTTGTTGTTGCTCAGTGTCCACAGGTGTTCCTCGTCCATGTTTATTAGTCTCCCCAGGTGTTTCTTATTAACCACGCCCCCTTGTTATCTTGATTAGCTTGTTTGTCTGTGTATTTAAACCCCTGTGTTTCAAGTTGTTGGCGGTCGGTTGTTGTTTAATGTTACTTCTGTCCTGTTTTGAGTTCCCTGGATTACCTGTGTGTTTTTGTTTATTAAATGTGCTTGCGTTTGGATTCGCTCTCCGTCTCGTTCCTGACTGGCTGTAACAGGCCTAGTGTCACATCCCACAACCTGAGTATATGTATATGTATAGAGTATATGTCAGCATATACGTCTGAACAAGCAAGGAGAAAAAGCATGATCTAACAAACACAACACATCACTATAATATCTCTATTTTTTTTAATAAATGTAAAAAAAAAAAATCCAAAGTGGGATTTTCACAACACTTGCATATAAAGAATTTTGGGAAACCGTTCAGTGAACCGCTTTTAATAAAATATATATATATTTTTTTTTTTCCTTAGCGTGAATAACATTTGAATAATCTAAACAACCCTCTTCCACCGACCCTTTTCCTTTTTGTGCAGTGGAAAGGTTCCATGGATGTTAAAAATGTTCATTGAACCGTTATTTTCAAGGGTGCAGGTGAAAAAAACAACACAGGCTCATTGGCAAAACGTGCCTCCAACTACATTTTTGCAAAACTCAAAACACATATCACTGCAGTGAATATAGAGACAGTAAAACAGCAACAACTTTTATTTATTTTTCACATGATTACAGCAGCAGACTATCGATTAATAAAGACTTGTTTATATCGATTTTAACACGGCTCCTTGCACACATTATGTTATGACATCAAAACACCACAGTGCGTGAATTGTAAACTAATCCATTTTGACATACATTTTTCTGAAATACCAGACTAGGTCAGTAGCTCATGTGGTACAGCATTGCACTTGCACTGTGGAGCACTTGGGTACGAGTTTGTGAAGCACGAGTTGCAATAAAAGAGTCCAAAGACATAGAAACAAGCTTAAATGGCATGGTTGCTTCAGAAAACATGTTTTTATATCACATTTACTTTTGTTAACACGTGGTACGCTATTTTCAAACGCTATAGAGCATCAAAAGGGGGACCTATTATGCCCTTTTTTAAAGTTTTGAAACTACTAGCATAAGTTTTTATGGCTGAATGTTCAAAAACACTTTATTTTTCACATATTTTACATTGTAAAACAGCACCTCTCTTCCCGGTCTGTCAGTAACGCTCTGTTTAATTCCTGTCTCTATGAAGCCCCTCCTTCTGAAAAGCAGAATGTGCTCTGATTGGTCAGCTGGACTAGTGTGTTGTGATTGGTCAACTGCTTTGAGTGTGTTTTGGAAATGTCACACCCTTGCTATAACTGAGTTTCAACCCACTACTAACGCAACCAGCCCTCGCTTCTTTTTCTTTTTTCCCATTTGTCTTGGCCAGGAATTATTTAAATGAGGAATAGTGTGACGTGTATGTTCCCGGAGTTCAGAAACAGTGTGCACTGACATAGAAAATAACTCCCTTTGGAGGAACTTTGTAACTTTTTTATCCTCAAACTGCAACATTACACACTAAAAAAACATTGGTTAAAGTACCCCTTTAACCTTTCACAGGACATTTGATTTCTAAAATGCAATGATACGTACAATAGCCAATGTAATAAAACAGTGCCAGATTTACGTTCATCTAAATTCGGATAAACCGAACCCGCTTTTAACGCCACTCACTGGACATTTTGCTTTGAAAAGTGTCGTTAAACGTGCAAGATGCAACATAATATCAATTTGCAGAAATGTCGCCACAGGCACATTTTTCCAATTTTCCACAGGCACAACACGGCTCATTTTCAACTAACTGTCACCATCCTTATCTCATTGATTCATTTATTGCTTGCAGTTGCAGACAATGAGATGTTTGGTGCCAGCTAAGGTCTTCTGCAAAGGACACATCTGATTGCAGGCTGCCCTGTGGGCTCATAACACCTGGAGGAAGCCTTGGGGCAGCTGTGCCTACAGGCCGAACCCTTACAACGGCCATGAGTCTACACTATATTATCATTCACCTTCAGTCTCAATTACACAGCTGCAGAATAACCACACAATACTGTAAACAGTATTCAGGATGTCAAATACATCGGTCTTAATCCTAAACAGCTAGCGTTTCTCAGCTAGAATAGTAATTTAGGAGTTCAAGTTCATATTTTGTATGTGTAAAATACATTCACTGAAGGACTGTGAAAGTCGACTGAAATGAGACATAAATGTGTTTTTCCGCCCACGGGCAGAATGAAAATTCTATTTATATTATGAAGATAAGAGCAGGACTACTTTCGTAACATTTGACTTTTTTCATTATTACAAAACCATTATTTACTTCAATGGAAAACCCGTATTGGGATGTTCAGTGTGATTCTGAAGTTTGAATTATGACCTCAGAGTCAGGGTAATTTAGACATGTTATCTCATTAGCATAATATATGTTGGTTCTAGCACACATACTGTACATGTTTGTATGTTTAGACACTGAAACGAACAACTTCACCAGAAAAATGTTGATAGCACTTTATTTTACAGTCCTGTTTCGCATGTACATACTAAATACGTATTGTAGTAATTATAATAACTGGGTACTAACCTGAACCTACACTTAAACCTAATCTTAACCCATGTAGTTACCTTATATTATTCAGTACTTTCTTGGTAAGTACACTGTAAGTACACTGATACAGTGCACATACTGTAAAATAAAGTGCAACCAAAATAGTTATGCTCCCTTTAAAGTTGAATAATGAATTATTGGAACTCATAGGTTGATGTTTTTTTTATGAGTATAATTAATAAGATTAATTAAATATGTTCAACACATCAAATGAATTTAATTAAGTTAATTTGACATCATAACAGTTTTATTCTGCACTGTGTGATTTCTGAATTCACATGTAGAATCACACACATAAATCAGTAGGTATCAAATGTGGCAACCAACACGGATGCTGCTTTACTTAAATTTCATACTTGCTAAGCTTTCATCATAATTACATTCAGCTATACAAAAGGTGCAAATTACTTTACTTTCATTAGGCCCATCTGGATTTCATTTATACATAATTTTGCAATTAAAACATCTTTCTCAGTCAAAGTTTCTCCATTATGTAGTGATAAATTATATTCCCACTTTGAGATTGTTTTCTTTGCAAATGTTCTGGCAGTTTCAGTTTAACTAGTTTTTGCAGAATTAGTAAAGATTTGTCTCTGTCACCCTATTGTCGTTCGAAACCTTTTTGAGGAATGTTTTGGCTGTTTTTTAAAGTCAAAAACATGGTTTTTCTATATATATACTGTATAACCCTAACCCTATATATATATATATATATATATATATATATATATATATATATATATATATATATATATATATATATATATATATATATATATATATATATATATATGGTTAGGGTTATAGGGGTATATAGCGTTTAGATGCTGAAAGAGGTTATGTATAAGGCAAAGCTTTAAATATATATATATATATATATATATATATATATATATATATATATATATATATATATATATATTTAAAGCTTTGCCTTATACATAACCTCTTTCAGCATCTAAACGGGCAAGTTTGCACACTCCCGCTAAGAGCATTTCTGTGTTTTACTTGAGTTTCTCCATTCTTCAGGGGTATTGAAACGTTTGTGATGTTCAACATCCAAAACACTCCTCCCCACCCATTATGGGAGAGAAGAGACACAAAAGTGTCTTTTTGCCCTCAAGTTGCTGCTAAAATGGATTGCATTGCACACGTCATCATGCAACTAGCAACAAGGACGTTGAAAACATTCTAAAAAACCCATCTCAACAGCTCAAGGTAGAAGCATATTGAGTGACAGACATTAATGGGAGGTGTTCTGCATGATGCTGTCACTCAAATGTGCTTTTATTCTCAGAGTTTTCCATGCCGCTTGAGCTGTAAGGGCAGAAAGCAAAGCTGTTCTGCATGTTACACGTTACACACGCTATAAGTGGCATCAGCAAGGCGCAAATGCATGTTAAAGAACTGCCCCTTTGTGCTGATGAGGTTCTTGATGCAGATCGGGCACGACACTTGACTCTGGCCTCTGGATGTTTTCCAGTGCATTATCAGCTTTATTCACTCTCCCAAACACTGTGTCTACATTAACCTTGGAACGGAAGGAGTCATCCAAGCATATCAGGAGCAGCAGTGGGCAGGAGATAGTGGAGCAGAATGGCTCCTGCATTGAGAAACTCATGCAAAATCAAGCCTGTGTGTATTCATAATTCCATTTCCTCCAGGTGGATTATTTAAAGGGACAAAATTTAGGACATCAAATTGAGGTTTAAATGTGATTCTTATTTATTTTGGCCTTTCTAATAATTACTTAAAATCATGTATTGTACGTAAAATGGCCCGGATAAACCTCTCTAGTAGGCCTGTCAGAATTATTGATTAATCGTCTGATCGTGGTTATTTGATCTAATCGCAATCATTTGAGATTTCAATCATATTTTGCCCCAAAAAAACAACAAAAAAACAACAAAAAAACACTGTTGTAAAGTACACACAAAGATAGTCAAAGGTCTTCCTTCATATGAAATAAAGGTGTGTGGGTTTAATATTATATTATATTATATTATATTATATTATATGCCTACTCTCCAGTTTATCATTTCTGAATTAAAAGTATTTTTTGGGAGGGAATAAAGTAAAAAAAAAAAATATTGTAACAGTTCTGAAAGAATGTTCCATTTCTTGTGCTGTAATTCTACTCCCCACCTCAAGGGGGAGCTATGAAGGTTTCTTTGGGAAGGGCTATCCTTTTAAGAGAGACAAGTAATAGTGTTTAGAGAGGTACTGGCATGGCTTTGAGCGTTTGCTCAACTGAGCCATATGCAAGAAACCCTATTATGAAGAATCTTTTTGGTTCAACAGCTCAATGTAAGTTGTATATATTTTGTAATTCTATGTTTATTATCTGTGTCAATTGCATATTTTGATTTGTATTTGCCTATTTGTTTAGAGGGTTCTCTTTTGGCTTCATTCAATATGGACACTTCATCTGGACTATGTTGTGCTCTGATTCTAGTGATGGGCAGATCGAGGCTTCGTGAAACAATGAAACAGTCGAAGAAAATGTGCCATTTTGTTTCGAGGCTTCGAATCAATCCGAAACCCGTCTCCACGGTGACACCTAGTGGTCACTTGCAGGTGTTGATCTGAAACAACCTTTACAAAGAGCTAATAAAAAAATGTGTTGTTTTTTTTTTATTATTGTATTTTTGTAATATATGAAGCTTGTAACCTGTAGTCTCTTCACATTGCATAATGTGATTTTGGTCATGAAAAATGAATATTAATAAAAATAAATCAAGCCACAATGTCTCCCTTATAGATTTTTATTCAAAAATATTAATTTCTCTGCTGTTGAAGGACTCAGCCTACTTCTTTTTTTACAGATAATTTCTCCAGCCTTTGAAAAAATTCTCTCACAAGGGACACTTGTTGCTGGCATACAAAGATATTTTTTAGCTAGGACATACAAATGAGGAAAGATTACTGCTCTCTCTTTCCAGTAAGTTAGAGGATCATGAGTTCTGCGCAAAAACGCATCGCTGAGGTATTTTTTCACTTCCACTGTGGCATCAGCTGTAGGATTGTGTATCATCTGGGTCTCACGGATACGATTGTCAAAATGTTCCCATAAACTGTCTTGTGTTTCAACTGGTGTTGATGATGATGGGCCTGATGTTGACATTTGTGGTTCTGAATTAAAAGAAAACGGCAATTAGTAACAAATCATAAACTGACAACACACATGAAGTATAAATTTCATGAATCACATTACATAAGATAACATAGACTGAAACTCACCAGGAGTTGTGTTTGAACGCATCAGTGAAGCACACTCCAGTGTGATGTGCTTTTCAGCATCCAGGGCTTTGGCAGGATTTCCAAAAGCCACATTTTTAAACCTTGGGTCCAGCAGTGTAGCCAGTGCCAAGGCTCTAAAAGTCTCGTACCCTCCACATCTGGAGTGCAGACCTTCTTGTAGATGTGAGCCTATGAGCCAACACAAGAGAAAACCATATTAATTAAAATAATGACAACAATATGAGAGTTATGGCCAATTACACGTATGGTCATAGTGTCCTACCTAATTGTACAGTTGATTCCTGCGTTGCATTTCCTTTTTTCTGTGCAAGCTTGTGCTGCAACATCCTGTACAATGGTATGAGCTTTGAAGCAGACACTCTCTGTTCCTCTGACATCTCTGTTGTTGCTAGTTTGAATGGTTGAAGAAGTGTCAATGACTGTTGAATAATGTCATACTCAAGACTTGTCAGGGGAGCAGTATCACTGTTTAAATTGGCAAGTGCAGCACCCACTGGCTCACGTTGCTCATACAAGCGTTGTAGCATGTCGAATGTGCTGTTCCATCTCGTTTCAACCTCCTGTATCATTTTCAGACTTGGTCTGCCCATCAAGCTCTGCATCTACACAAGCTTGTCCTTTGCTTTGCAGCTGGATCTGAACAACCCCACTATCTTTCTGGCTTTCTGGCGAATTTCATTGATGACTGGGGTTTGATCCAGGGCCTTTTTCACTATCAAATTCAAATTATGAGCAAAACATGGGACATGGCGAAGGTTGAGTAGCTGGGCACTTAGGATCATGTTGGATGCATTGTCAGTCACCATGCAGTGAACTTTGGAGGTTATTCCCCACTCAGCCATTAGCAAGGCTTTAGCCTCCATGAGATGCTGGGCTGTGTGGGTTTGGTAAAACCTCCTTACACCCAGTAAAACAGTTGCCATTGTTGCCTCTGGTGTCATGTAATGGCATGTTACACCAAGATATCCATCCATATTACTGGAAGACCACATGTCAGCCGTAAGGCTAACAAATTCCGCCTTTTGTAGGTCCTCCATTGTCTTCTCCTTGGTTGTGTTGTACCTTTCGCTGACCATTGTTTTAAGCACCTTCCGGGATGGGAGGACATAGCTTGGATCAAGCTTGTTCACAAAGGCCCTGAAACCCTCATCCTCCACGATGGTGAAGGGCTGCAGATCCTTCACCACCATGTTCAGAAGAGCCTCATCCAATTCCCTCTGTCTGCCTTTTAAAAGAGAAGATAAAACATACTTTCAGACAAATATATTGGAAAAATAGTAGCCTACCGTGAAAGTAGTCTACTGGTTCATTTGGAAACCTTCCTAAACAAAGTTATGTTGTGAATATTTATTCTCAGTGTGCAGAGAAAGATAAAGTGCATTATAGAAATACAACAATTACAAAAAAACAAAATGATGTCTTGGCTGTAGATTGGGTACTCATATGTAGACATATAAAATGTATATTCACAAAGTATTATATTATATTGACAACATTTGTTTTTAAAGTGATTGGCAGTTGTGATTGGGATGTTAGGCATGTCTTAGTCCATGGCCTTTCTAAACAATGGCCCAACACTTAGTTATTATATTTCACTTATAATTAGCCTATATTTCAAACAATGCATACCTTGCTTAGATGGCCCAGCAGTGTCAGTAGCAGGCCTTGGTACAGGGGGAACACTACCATCCTCTGCACCCTGCAGAATGGCAGGATGAATGCTCCTCAAATGGCGCATCATGGATGATGTATTGTTGCAGTAGGCTAGCTGCCGATCACAATACACACATCTCACTTTATTTGGGGTTTCCAAATGGAAATGCTCCCACACCACAGATGTACGGCATCTCTTCTGTGGAGCCTCCATTTCTATCTATCTATCTATCTATCTATCTATCTATCTATCTATCTATCTATTTTATATGTAGCCTATCTATCTAATAATCTATATGTATCTGTAATATATGTATCTATCTATTAATCTATATATATATATATATATATATATATATATATATATATATATTTCTATCAATGCATCTATTAATGTGTCACTATATGTACTCTGTGTGTCTCTAAGTCATGTGTAAATGTAAATTAAATCCTAAATATAACTAAACAAATCGCACTATAAATGTCACTATATCACCAAAAATCCGCTATCTCAAAACCAAACTCCTCTCACAAAAACCCACGATATGAAAATGCGTTGACAAAACTTTTATACTGTGTGATTGTGTGATTTGTTCCCGAACCGACCAATCAATGAAACCCTGATTCGGCGGAGCACTCCACCTGATGAAACACTTAGACGCTTCATTTAGCCGTTGTCACGTGACGTGGGTGTTTTGAATCACGCTTCGGATCAGTGTTTCGAATCATCTTTGCTTCGGGATCTCGCAAAGCTTCGGAACGTCTGTTTCGCGCCAGCCATCCTTATCTGATTCTACACCTTTGTTGATTACCCGGACTGGTGCTTGGTTATGATTTGAAACACTTTTGTTGGACTTCTACTCTGGGACTTCTAATGAACTTTTGGAATATTGGAAACGCTCGCTTCTAACCTGAACTACTTGTGGTGTGGTGAGAAATTAACTATATTTCTGCCTGGACTCAAACATGTGATGAATTGAAATGTTCTAACATAATGAAGTTATGATTTTCTTTTTCTTTGGATGTGATGATTTGCTGACAATATTGCTGTTGTGTATATATCTATATAGTTTGGGTTATCTCACAAAAACATAAATACACTTAACTCTACTCTTGGATGAATGGATCCCCTTCATTTAGCATGTGACCAAAACAAGAGTGTTACAATATAACTGTCCTGATATTATAGAAGGGGAAAAAACAAATTAAATTCTCTAGTGTTTTGGTATATTATTTGTTTATTTATTTAAAATTTTTAAATAAAATATTTTAACAAAACTACTTCATTGCTTATTAATGTTTAAAAAACCTATTGTCAAATCAAATTCATATAGTTGCTAGATGACAACCTGCCTAGAACCTTCTGCTCGGAGTTGTTCACGCCTTCGGATTCGGAATCATGCAGAACATTATTATTGGCAAACTGATTCTGTGTAATTTGTGTAATCAATAGACATGCAAATGCCTAATTAATAAGCTTACAGTTTATTTTAGCTAGCACAGAGTTGAATAACTAATCTAATGCCCCGCTAAATAAACTGTAGTTTGATTATTTTTCGTAACGGTCGCCAGCTGGAGTGCCCTTGAAAGCCACCAGAGCGCACTCCACAACAGACTATTGTCATTCCCTCACAAACTACATTTCCCATAACTCACTGCCCGGACTCATCATCACTCATTGTTTTCACCTGTGTCCCATCTTCTTTGCTCATCGTATATAAGATAAGCCTGGTTCGTTCTGTCATTTCCTGTGAAGTGTTTTTTAGTGTCACACTGCAATTCCAAGCATTCTCCTGGTTTTCTTTATCTTGGTTTTCGATCTTCTGCTGAATGCTTTACCATAATTTTGCTGGAGACTTTGCCAGAGTTGCAGATCTCAGAAAACTATGGAGCCCGTAAAGGGATATGGTGGTGGGGAAAAAAAATCTAATGAGATGGGAGAAAAAAAAATCAGTCAGTGCTTTTGGGTTCTCTGGCAAATGTTTTGCGTTCCCCTGAGAAACTTTGTGTTCGCTCGCCAAACGTTTTGCGCTCCCCCAAGCAACCGCAAAGTTTCTCTGCGTAACGCAAAAGTATTGACAATAAATTTTTCCTCCATCTAATTTTTTTTCCTTCACCATGTCCCTTTAGGGGCTCCATAGAAAAGACTACATGTTGAAATTACGAGTTCTGCGGGGACGTGAGAGATTTGTACCAGTTGGACTCTCGTAATTACGGTAAATCCAACAGGGAGTTAACGTATAAATGAAATGGCAAATGGTGTGACAGGACAGAATTTTCTTTCACAGTTTTTATTTTGTGTTCATATGAGACTCCCAATGTGGTTTAGATGAATGGATTTATGGGAACTCTTCTTGTAATAAAAATGCCTTATTCAATAAAGGACACCCGACTCAAAGTAAAAACATGGTTTATCTCGACATCACATTGTCTCAGACATATCAGGAGTCAATAATAACAAAAATAATTCTTGATTATGACTTCATAAATCAAATCAAATACAAACCATAACTTCAAAAAGGCATCACAGCAACAACAGATTAGCAAAAAGCGCTAAATGCATTTTCATGAGGCGTTAGTTGTCTTGTTTCTCATTCCGAAGGGTTTTGCTGTTTATTTCGGCCATGATCCTAAAGAAGACCTCAAGCTGTTTTAATATTGCTCTCACCTAACGGAATATCTAGGGGCTTGGCAGAACCATAATTTGTTATTGATTCAGTGGTACTATATTCACTAGAGATGCACACGGCACTCATATAGGCTTAAACTAACACATTTCTACAAAGGAGAAGGAAAATAAAACTACATTGGCACTTTTGCACTGTGCTATATGAGCACACGGCAGTGTTAACGTGTCACGTTGAATGAACAGCATTTGGATGTACATGAGTCAGAACATGATGTATTTGTTTAATGTTAAATTAGCACAAATTTAAGTTTTAATAAACTGAGAGTGATTGTAACTGAGAGCATCCACACATTCACATTAAAGTCTCGAAATATTCCCCTGAGATGTACAGCCGCCCACATTCGCCACACAAAAGCTAGTGTCGAAAACAAGCAAGTTGAAATTGGTTTCCGGTTCCCCTTCAGTGAACAAACATTTACACTTGAAACATTCAAGTAGTAGATCTTAAGTATATTTGCATGTTTCTCTCTCCGCTAATGATGTCAGATTGATGCGCTGTCACTAAAGACGACATTTGCGAAGAAGCTAGTACAACATGTATGTCTTTTTCTATCTATCTCTAATTATCACAGGTGCAGGTGTCTGTGAGCACATTAGTGAATCTTAACACAGAGCGATGCAGGAAAGCCTGAGGGGAAATCTGTGGCGCTGGTGAAGCGAAGGAGGAATGAATCAGAATAGTCATCTTAAACCCACATTACTTATGGAAATTGGCTCGGTGGTTTGTTTCTCTGCAATTGTGTTTTTTTTTTTTTCTTTCTTTTCTTGCGTGTGAAGATTCAAAAAAGAAAGGGTAAAAGCAGTTATCATTGTTGTTAATTGATTTGTGTGTATTCCCATGACACAGAGGCTATGAAAAGAGACATCACTGCTGCAAAGGAGACATAGTGATGCATCACTGCACCAAATGGGGCTACGGGGAAATAGTGAGCTCAAACAATAGGGCTCGATAGTACTCAAGCAAAAGATCTATTGATGCTGACATTGAGATTCGATTGTATTCAAATTCAATGCTGTTGCCATTCTTTAAGGTATCCAAACACACATGTTATGAAGTGAATTTGCATGTCGCCTATTCTGGACAATTTTTGAAAGATGGAATTCATATTAATTATTTTTCTTTTTATTACTGTCACACTTAAGTTAAAACAGTGGTCAATTTGAAATGATTTCACTTCTTTGGTTTACGTAAATGTGGTCTATTTCATTATACATAATTTTATGGTAAAACACTGTCAGATTTATGGGTTTTGAAAGTACAGGTACATTCCCGGAAGTGTACACTGTTAAAAAAAAAACTCATATTTTTTCAGCAATATGTAGAATTTTGTGATTTTGAAAATATGCCAATCATCCTAAGCTTTGCCTAGCTCTTGCATGTCCTGAAATCAGCTCATAAACCTTAAAAGTTTTAAATAAGCACAAGTTCTTAAATGTGGAGAGACAAAATGTTGAGGATTTTGTTTGTATTGTTTTTACAAAAAACTATTTGCTAACAGCTTTCAGAAAAGTAAATAAATAAACAAAGAGAGGGAATTTATCTTTGCAGTGTTCCCATAGACTGGTAACACTGTCCTGGGCCATGTGATGAAGGGGTCACTAAGGTTCTCTATGTCAGTCTTTCCCAATCTCTCTTGGTCCATGAACTCCCAGCATCCTAATCCTAAGGCTCAACGCAGAAATGTGTTTATATTCATATAATAGGGGATTTCATTTAGCATGTCACTCCTTTTAAAGGGGTGATGAACTGAGAAATCAAATTTTCCTTGAGCTTTTGACATCTAAGAGGTCATCATATTATAAGAATATCCTGTAAATTTCAGAACTGAAAACGTCCTTGTTAGTCCAATAAATGCTTTTATTGACACCAGGCTCAGCAAACGACTCGTTTTTCAAAGTGGGGAACTATGACGTCAAAGAGGATAAAACACCACCCCCGCTGAAGAAGATCAACGCCTACTTCAACACGGCTACTTTAGCCCCGCCCACCGATTCGCGCATTACAAGAATAGCTAAATAACATGGGCCTACCTCGTGATGACAAACCGGATCGAGCTACCGAGCAATAAACATGACATTTATAAAATATTGTGCAGTGCCTGGTTGTGGAAGAAGACAGTCGCTGCATAAGCTTCCTCTGGATTCCAATAGGATTTAATGGATTTAATGACGTTCCAGCTGATGTGGGTAAAACATTGTCCGTTTGTTCGCTTCATTTCACTGAGGATTGTTTTGTAAACAAGACACAGGTCGAGACTGGATTTGCAGACCGATTAAGATTAGAAAACGGTGCTGTGCCTTCTATATTGGATCCGACAGGAATGGTGCAACACACTTATGTGAGTAAAATTTTTATTTAAAAAATAATAATAATCTGATAGGCTAGTATTACATTGTTACAGATCGTTTGATATCTAATAATTATGTGTACATGTGTATCAGTCTAATCGTTACTGACGAGTGAGTTGAAACTCCTTATAATATGCAAAACTGTACAGCAGTGGGCGTTTACTTCCAAGTCTTCAATGCGAGACGCCCATAAAAACTGAGCGTTTTTGAGCAAGGCTCAAAACTAGGGTAGAAAATAGCCTATTACTTATTCATTTTGATGTTTTTGAATGTAAAAACTAAGCGAACGTCATAAGTTGACCTCAGACAACAATATAAAATTTTTTAAAAAGCTAGTTCATGACCCCTTTAATGAGTCACTAGAGCCTGTTTGTCTTTCAGAACTTTTAACATTTCTCGGAGAAATTATGGAAAAACTTTCTAAATAAATACCTAACAGTTAATTTATTTATCAAAGCCATAAGGGACATTTAACAAAAGTAAAGTTATTTACACTCGTTGTATGATGAAATTTAATTGTCACTGAAGTGCAATAAAAATGAAATATAACCCATGAGACCAGACGTTATTTGTACAAATTTTGTCAAATCTATAACACAGAGTCCTATTATGCTTTTTTTTACATTTTCAACTTTCTTTAATGTGCAATGTGGCTGTTTGAGCATGATAAAGGCCTGCAAAGTTACAAAGCACAAAGTCACTCCAAATGGATGTATTCTCTAAATCAGTGCACACTGTTCCTGAACTCCCTGAAACGCCTCAAATGTTGACTTGAGTTTTCTTCCAGGACTGCACACATCACAATGTTACATCATTTAAATAATTCCTACCTAAGGCATTTGCAAACAAAGATGCGAGGGCTGGTTGAGTTAGTTAGTAGTGTGTTGAAATTGGCGGTTATGGTAAGGGGTGTGGCATTTCCCAAACACGCTCAAAGTGAATGACCAATCACAACACACTGGTGTAGTCGACCAATCAGAGGACATTGAGCTTTTCAGAAGGAGGGGCTTCATAGAGACAGGAACTAACAGCATTACTGGCAGACTGGAAAGAGAGGAGCTGCAGCAATGACAAATATGTGAAAAATATGGTGTTTTTGAACATTCAAGCATGAAAAACTATTTTCACAATTAAGACTTTAAAAAAGGGCATAATAGGTACACTGCAAGGCTTTATTTTAGTATTGCAAATTTCCATTGAAATTCAATTGAGAATTATACAATCTGCACTTGTAATACAATTTTTTTTTTTTACAGAAACTTGTGGAGTTCATGAGAGTGCTCAGGTGCTGCTACAATTAAAGCATCACACACAAACACACACACACACACACACACACACACACATATATATATATATATATTCAGATTGTCACTCACATCATTGTGATGCATATAATTTAATATATAAAATACATTAAATCAGAAAAAATGTATTAAAACATTTATTAGCGTACTTGTGGACCTCACTGTATCTTTTTTCAAATGTCATTAAATTTACTATTTTTTTAGACGTTGTACACCTCATTAATCGTGATAGTCATGATAACCCTGACCGATCAAATTTATTTATTTACAATATATTTTTGTATTTTATAGGTATCTTTCCAAATACCCCTGGACACTGCTTAAATACCCCCTAGGGTACATGGTTGGGAATCACTGCTCTATGGTAAAGTCTATACTCATCGGGTCCCGGGGGGAGAGAACCCCACAGAAAGCAGAATCTGCCTTTGACATTCTGTAAATATAGTATGATGGAATTCTTCATCACACGCTACTGATATTTGATTTATGACCTTACACAGCAAACAGAATATTGAGGACCCTGCCAAAACTGTTATTTTCACATCATTCAATCCTCCGTTTTCATAAAGTATTGAATCAATAACCAACACTGTGGAAAGATGTGGATTTTCATTCTCTCGCTCCCTCCTTTTTTTTTTTAAGTTCTATACCCAAGGGCACAGGAAGGTCTGCTGTACCTTCTGCTTTGGGAATAATGCCTCACTTTTGAAATGCAGGCTGAGTGTGTCTAAGGCGTACCTGTCAGTCACAAACCTAAGCAGAGAGGTGCAATCTCCACTCTTTTTCTTTTTTACCTCTCCCTCACCATCTTCCTCTCCCCCTTCACTTCTTTATCATCTCACATGAATAAAACGAGTAAAGAAGAAGTCAAGTGAAGCCACAAGAGCTGCTCCTCAGTAAGACCGATTCCAACATCTCATTTGCAGTGTTTGCTGATTTCCACATCCCTGTAATCTCGCTCCCACAATTCCCAGGAAAGAGGAAATGCAGATCAAAAGCACAGATCACAGACGGTGTTGGAGAAGCTGTTGTACCATATCAAGCTAATTGTGCTTTCCATACTTTGGTGGCCATATTACTTTTTTCTTGAAGCATTACAGGAACAAGAGTTAGTCCTTAGATTTTCATACAGGGAGTTGAACTATTTCACAGAATATTGCATAGTGAAGATAAGCCTTTAAAGACTACAGCTATGAGGGTTCTAATCGATAGTATTTGCTTCAATTGAAACCGTTATCCGACATTTATTTCAACTTTTTTTTTTAAAACAATTATGTTCAACAGTGGAATTCGTCATTTACCATGATGCTGTACAGAAAATTGAATCAATCAGAGAGTCGAAACAAGCAAAATGCGTCATCCAATTAAGCACTGCAAATGATGAAATCTCTCTACGCTCTCAAAAATACTTTGTGTATATATATATATATATATATATATATATATATATATATATATATATAAAGAATTTTTCTAAATCCCTATAGGAGAAATGAATGGAAACTATTCTTCCACTACCAACGCCGCTGAAAAAGTGGACAGGCACTGTTGCACTTAGAGCACATATGCTGGATCCCAAATCACCTACCTATACTATGCCCAAAAAAGTATGTACTGTTTTTGTGAAGTAAAAAGTACATACATTTGAGTGTGTAGCAGAATAGTCAGCAAGCTTTAAGACATTCTACTTCAACATTGTTGTGCCTTTAATGGACCACTCTGTCGCTTAGTGACGTGCATCCTGTCACTGTTTAAACGGTCCTGTCAATCATCTTGTCACAGTTAAAATCATCCACTTTTAATTTCCCACTGTATCAGAGAGAAATGTAGTAGCATGACCTGCCAGTCATGGGTCTTTCATGTGAAGAACTCTCCTCATGTGTTTGCAACAACAACAACAATAATAATAATAATAAGTTTAATTTAATCCAGAGCTCAAAGCGCTTTACAATCAAAACATAAACACAACAAAACAGGAAAATACAAGAAACAATGCTGTATACATATCAAACATTATAGACAATCATGGTATTGGAATCAAATGCATAGTCCGGAGTAAGAAATATACTATTATCTGACCAAAAGTCCATGCAGCATGGGCAGTAGAGTAAAAATGTAGTATTTTTATATAAGCTCACAATGCTGTTGCAGATTAAATTTAATGTGGATAACACTGGATAAATAGCTTTGATAGAATGGGAAATAGGATGCAGCGATATTGTTTTCATTTGTCATGCATCTCCTAACAATGAGGTGTATCTGTGTAACTGGTCCTACTCAACCCACTCCGAGCAGGATTCGAACCCGAGTCTCCGGCGTGGGAGGCGGGTGCGCTAACAAGGACGCTGAAGACCGAAGCCTCTAACATCAGTCGGCAGTGCGCCTCTCGAGGCCAGGGAAGTGAGGTTTACACACACAGCTCTTACTGGCCTCCGTTACACTCACTCCCATCTGGGTCACGGCAATTAAAAGTAAACGTCATACTCAACCTGCTCCGAGCAGGATTCGACCTGGGGTTTCCGGCGTAGGAGGCGGGTGCGCTTACAAGGATGCTAAAGACCGCAGTGTCAGTCAGCCTCTCTGATGCCAAGGGTTTGAGGTTTACACACACAGCTCTTACTGGCCTATGTTACATCTGCATGAGTTTGTTGTGTTCGGAATGACTTGAAAGCCTGGTAGAGTTTGATCCTCAGTTGTGTAGTGTATAATGGCCAGTTTTTTTTTTTTTTCTATAACCATAAACAAAGTCAGGAAGTGTATAGTGCTTTAAAATCTGTTTAGAGAGATTTTAAAAGTCATGTAGTGTGTTCCAGCCATAACACAACCAAATGATGATACAAATAAAAACTAATGACTGAAGATTCGACTCTCTAAATTACCTAGACTTGTCAACATCATTTAAGTGAGACTGACATTCTAGGAGAGCTCTTGTTGTTGGTCCATGTGCGTATTACAAAGTGACATAAAAACAGCAGGATAGCATTGTATCCCATTACATCTCTGTTGGAAAAAATAGCTTGTTACTGAAAATGCAACTTTGAAAATGGATGAACTACTGCCATGCTGAAAATTGTTAGTATAGTTAATACTTTTAGTTAGTTCAGGGTGCATATGATAGATTCCCCTACATCATCTTCAGAAACGTGAAGTCTCCTACTTACAGGCACAGCAGGATGTTCTGAATAGCATAATTGACTACGAGAAGGCGAATGATACAAATCTAATGAGGAAGAAGAAACAAACATATTGTGCAATGTGTGTTTGTGCGTGGGAAGCTGCCATTTCAGTAATGGATGTGTTTATTTGTGGCATAAGCAGGGGAACGTGTTATGCAACTGCGCATAAAATGTGGCGCAGATGTCTGGGCTGAACACCATGCTTAAATTAAGAAAGGAATCCGATGACAGATATAAGGCTCGGGAAACATGACAGAACCACACACAAACACAGATCTCTGCAAATACGATTTATTATTATAATTATTGACAACCAAGTCAGTTCTGACAACAGAAGCAAAACTGTCTTGTGTGTGAACGTTGCTCATCATCATGGAGGCTTTTGCCTCAATTGTGTATTTTTAAACAAAAGCAGTGGAGTGGAAAACAAGAACAAGAAGGGGAAAGATTTTGAATAACAATGGCAAATTAGACTCCTGCCTGTGTGCATTTATCTGTAATCAGAGAGATGTAGTGTGTCAGTCGCTCAGGATGGAAGAGACGCTGGTGATTGCCGAGACCGGGCCGCTTAAATGAGAGCTATTGTTTCACTTGCACAGATATGCTTTTCTTTAGATCTACCTTAACATGCATCATACTTTAGCGTCAGTGTTGGGGTTAATACATGTAACACAGGTTGCAGTTACTAATTTCACAAACTACAGATTTAATTTTCTCAAGTAATGTGTTAACTGTGACATTTAGATCATATTATCTAATGCATGTTGCACGTATATTTAGTGATAACAAATGCAACTGGTACAATTGCAACATTGTTTCATGTGATTGTGATTCTTGCTGTCTGGATTAGTGCAGTGGATTAGACACTGTTTAGTGCAATACCCTACAACTCAGGTGATACTTATATGTAGATTTATTTATTTATAATATTCAAAACACTGTAAATATGTTCATAATCTGTAAATCTGAAAATGTCTATTCTGACTAAACCCAACTGTGATACTTTTATTCTCATATATTTTTATTTTTTATTCTTATAATTTGTAGTATTATGTTTCTTGTTGTATTTGTATTTGTATATGTCCACTGGAAGCCTCAGTACCAAAAACAAATTCCTTGTGTGTGCAAGCACACTTGGCAATAAAGCTCTTTCTGATTCTGATTCTGATTCTGATACCAGACATGAGAGAGAGAAATGAAATGCAACACAAAGCTTTATTGAACAGTGTCCTACACAAGTGAGTATATAGGTTATCACAAACGATGAACATTGCAAGAATAATGCTTCAGTTCTTATCCACACACATACCTTTTGGTTGCTATTTGAGTGACTGAATAACAAACAATGTATTTGTCTTTCATGGATAGCAGGAGAGCTGGAGGGATACTGGCAGGGCCGGTTCTAGACATTTGGAGGCCCTAGGCAATATTCATGTTGGAGGCCCCCCACCCCCAATAAAAAAAAACTCTTGAAACAAATATGATTCCTAACCTTTTAATTTATACAACATTTAATTTTAAATGTTGTATATTTTTACTTACACAGTACATAAGTTTGGACACATTACTATTTTTTATGTTTTTGAAAGAAGTCTCTTATGCTCATCAAGCCTGGATTTATTTAATCAAAAATACAGAAAAATATATAGTGAAATATTATTAAAATTTAAAATAATGGTTTTCCCATTTTACTATACTTTAAAATATATTTCTGTGATACAAAGCTGAATTTAGTGTCATGTGATCCTTCAGAAAACTTTATAATATTCTGATTTATTATCAAATGTTAGAAATAGTGCTTAATATTTATTGTCTTCACTATCACTTTTTATATATTTAACACATCCTTGCTGAATATTCCTGTTTTTTTCTGTATTTGATCAAATAAATGCAGGCTTGTAGAGCATAATAAAAAACTTTTCAAAAACATTAAAAATAGTAATTGGTGGTCCAGACTTTTTACCAGTAGGCTACTGTATGTACATATTAATCAAACTTCATCTAAGGTAATCTCTTTTTTGTTTAATGAAGATGTTATTGTTATTTTGCTGTTTTATTCAATTTATTCACAGTTCCAGAATACCACTTCAGGAGATGATCATAAGTGCTTTTATAATTTTTTTCATAGCTGCGGTATGGGCAGGATTTTCCCCTCCCATTTAATCAATATTGACTGCAGATATTGTCATATTATTAATATAAGTAATATGATATTATGCATTGCAAGCTTAAATATGCTATACACAAATCAAGTGGAAGAGAAAGACACGATCGCTACTGATTAGAAAAAAAAAAATCTAAACTGATATTATTGGCTGATGTCAGACAGGGTATAATAATCATCAGCAGAATTTAGAAGATAGACCCATGAGATCCTTTATTTGAAACATTTAAAAATGTTGTAGTGTGTTGGCTTTTTAACTTTGAATACAAACGTCTTGTCTTTTACTTTTGTAGCGTTTTTAGTCAGCTCCCAACGCGATGTTATTCATTGTACGCGCAAATTCAAAGCGTTGCGTCTGGGCACGTTAATGACGCTCGCGCTCTTTTAAACTCGTAATAAAGCGGTGAATGATTTTTCCAAATGACGCTGATCTACAGTACAAGTTTATATTTAGAATACATTGCAATCACTCCAAAATAGATGACGACAACGCACACACCTGCATTACGAAATGTGCTTCTTCGCGTGCCTATTTAGGCTTTTGCTTCGCAGCACCTGATGGGCTCACTGGCGTTAGTGTGACGTAATGTAACAGTCTATGGTTAAGATAAACATCGTCACTATTTTTAGTTAATAAATATTTAAATAAATTGTAGATAGGACATTTGTAAATTTTATTATTTTTTTTTATTTGTGTCCCTCTGTCTGGGCCCCATCCCGCCAATCGGGCCCTAGGCACGTGCCTAGTTTGCCTTTGCGTTAATCCGGCTCTGGATACTGGAGCAGGAAAACAGATGGAACAAGGAATACAGAAACTTGGAGGAATAGCAGGAGAAGGGCTTGAAATTAACTCTTTTCTCAACAGCCACTGTGGCTATAGTGGTTTTACAAAGTTATTAGCCAGTCAGCATTTTCACTGGCCACAATTTTGACATCGATACCATGGGGGGAAACTGCCATTTATATATTTTAATATTATCTCATAATTTGGAAGCAGGTTTATTAGCCTGCTGTCTCTTTAAGACCTGATGCACTGATACATTATACTGTTACACGTGCGTTTTCTTTCTCAACTGTTTATGTTTACTTAAAACATAACTGACAATGTTCATTTGAAGTCTCACCAAGACTAGCATTTTGACATTATGTTGTGTGTATTTGACCGTTTAAGCGCAATGAGAGCCAGATTTATGTGCGCACACTTTGGGTGTGAGCACAAAATCTGCAGGAATAAGTAGAAATATGCACTATACACGGAATACCACGCTGAAATTCAAGCCCTGTAACACCAACAGTACTCATCCAGAACATGAGTGAAAGACCTAAAGTCAGGCAGGGTGCTTTCACTCTCAGTGAGCTGACAGTGAGAAAAAGTAATAGTTTACCCAAAAATGTAAATGCTGTCATAATTTACCCACCCTCGTGACTTTTCAGACACAAAACACAAAAGACGATATTTTGAAAAATGTCCATGACTGAATAAATGTAAAATGTAAATTTCAACAAACTCACTCTTGTCAGTAATCCATAATTTTAGTTGATCATAGGCTATAATGCTGATATTAAAGATTTAGTCAAGTTTAGATCATTATACAGTGACGTTCAAAAATATGGGGTTACATATGGGGTTTTTAATAGTTTTATTCAGCAAGAATGCATCGAAATAATCAAAAATTATAGTAAAGACATTTCATGTTACAAAATGTCTATTTTAAATAAATGCTGTTCTTTTGAACTTTCCATTAACCAAAGAATCCTTAAAAGTCACAGCTTCCATAAAATATATTACTATTATTACTAAAAATAATACAACTCTTTTCAATATATTCAAATGATTTCTGAAGCATCATGTGACACTGAAGAATGGTGTAATGATGCTGAAAATTCAGCTTTAATCACAGGGGGGAAAAATACATTTTAAAATGAAAACAATTATTTAAAATTTTAATAATATTACACAAAATTACCATTTTAACTTTTTTACAGACCTCAAGCATTTGAACAATAGTGTAAATCCAAACACAAAATGTATATAGTATACACAGTATATACTGCCTGAAACAGTATAGGAGGTTATGTACATATAGGGTACAGTGACATTTCTTGAAAATGTTAATGCGTTTGTCAAGAAAAAAATCATCTAGAAATGGAATCCCATTTAATTTTCCAAGTGATTAAAAGTGACTAATAAAAATAGAGCATGACAGAAAATTTAAAACCCAGTCCAGCAAAGTGACGTTAATATTTATTTTTAGTATAATCTTTTTTTTTTTTTTTTTTTTCATGGGCATGTAGGCCGGTGCAATTCCTAAAGGGGATTACAATACTGGACATTTTGTTACAGCCACCCAAAGCTGCTTATATTATGCTCAATTAGTGTCTGATCCCCCTTTGAATGTGAATCTATAAAAGGCAACATGTTCTTGTCTCAACTTCACATTTAATTAATATCATAAAAAATTGATTTGCTTAAGAGAGTCAATAAGGCATGAATGGAACATCTGGGAATGGCTTGCTGAATGACTGTTACAATCTCAATGATTGTGGAAGCATATTAAAACACGCTAATGAAACAAATCAAAGTATTAATTTCATTATGATTTAATTTGAGTCCAACAGTTGATGGCATTGAGCATGGAAGAATCTCAATGAAAACTTTGATGATATTTATGTAGAAGTGATATATATATATATATATATATATATACAGCAGCATCAGTGGTGGACAGTAACGAAGTAAATGTAATTCGTTACTGTACTTAAGTAGCTTTTTTGCGTATCTGTACTTTACTGAAGTATTTAAATTTGGGGAGACTTTTACTTTAACTCCACTACATTTCAAAGTCAAATATCTTACTTTTTACTCTACTACATTTTCAAAATCAGTCGTTCCTTTTTATTTATGAGTGGATAAAAACGTAACTGGTCAAACGAGCCACCAATCACAGTACAGCGCGCGCGCTTTGTTTTGAACTTGAATTGGCGCTATCTACTAAGTGCGAACCAGAGCCGTTATAATGAGAGTTGCGAACATAGACGGTTGTGACACAGTAGCTGTGTCCGAAACCGCTCACTCGTTCACTCATTCACTAATCCCTATATAGTGTATGGCATTTGAGTGCACTATATCTGCAAGAAGTGAACAAAATGAAGTGAGTGAATTCGGACGCTGACGTTTAGGCTACACTGTGCGTCGGAGAGCTGGAGCTGTCGAAGAAAATGCTTCGTCACACGTAAGTTACTCCTTTTATCTTACGTTACATACTTTATAAAACAATATTAACAACAATAACAACCATAGTGATCTCGCTGCCACGGGATCACGGGATTCGTGTAGCTCTCAATAGTTCCAAACAAATCGCGTTGCCAATGATTTTAAGCAGGGCAGAGAGCAGCATGTAGCCTATTTATGTGTGTGTGTGTGTATGTGTATATATGTATGTATATATATATATATATATATATATATATATATATATATATATATATATATATATATATGGCGTTGTGCAGGTTTATGTGAACGTATCATAACTTTAGGATCTTAATAATTATGACCATAGACGCTCGAGAAAAATATATACAGTAAATACTGTAAATGTAGTATACCTTATGGGAACAGTCCCCTTCCCTCCAAAATTAAACACACAAAAGATGTATTCAATTCAAATATATAGGCCTATATATATATGGCTGTTCAGCAATGTACCGGTGCAACCTCCTCATTAAACTAGGAGTTTTTCCAGTTATTACTTTGTTTTTGTCAACACCGTCAGACTCAATAAAAAGCAAATAATTTTTTATTTATTTGGTCTAATATGTATTTAGAGTTTTTAAATCATTATCTGGCATTCTTAGTACACATATATGCGTTTAAATGTTGAATATTCACTTTTGTTCATTTTTTTATACTGTTTCATGTGTACTCCCTTAAAAGATATAACATCATACAATGTTTACTTTAAGCCTAAAGACAAAAAGTAATGTTTTTTTATTTAACATACATAGTTTTGTATTAAAAGAGACTATTACTTTAATAACTCAACAGCACTGAAGAAACATATTTTAAGCATATTCATTTAAAACAAATAAAACTCCCTCTGACGGTGGTGACTTTAGAACTGACGGTGGTGACAGTGGCCTCATTACAACATACAATTCTAAAATGTATTCCGCTCAAGTCAATGGCTTCTTGCTTAAAGGGATACTTCAGGATTTAGCATTATAGCTAAATTAGACCCTTTGTGTGGTAAATTAGCTTTGTATCAGTAGAAAACCAGTAGTATTTTCGAATTACCGTGCTTCCCCCCCCTCATTTCCCCCTGATATGAGAGATTTATGTATTTTTAGTCTGGAAAAAATCCTCCGATGACGCAAAAATCGTCATTTTGCGTCATCGGAGGATTTTTGGAACAGAGGCTTAAAACTACAGCCTGTACAAGTAGCTAGTTCCGCATGTTTTCACCACACCCATATGGGGCGGGATCCCACTCACAGAAAGTAAAGATAGTGTCAGCCATCTTTCTGTAGAAGCTAAGCTAACAGGCTCATGTTCTGTGTATAAAGTTTGTATAGTAAGCAAATCACGATGGCGGAAGGTAACGTTAGTTTTGAAGTTGAAATGGCAGAAGGGGATTTCGAAGATCTGTTGCGCGAATCTAATGCTCGCGGCTACCTGTACGAGCTGCAATACAGCGATGAACAGTTGCGGGAGATGGAGGAACAAGAGGCGGCCGGAGCAGCTGCTGCAGCAGGGGAGCAAGACCTGACTCGAGCCCGGCCAGACTCGAGCTGTGGCGGACTGGTGGTGTCAGTGCTCTCGCTGTGCGCCTATGGAAACAGATAGAGAGTCCTATTGCTGTCGCGAATTTCAGCGATGTCATTTTCTTCTGGACGAGATAAACTGGAAACGCCAGCCAAAGCCCGCAGGGACAAACGGACGGCTTAGTGTAAAGTGAGTAACGTTATTTGGTTTGTTTTTCTTTTTTTACCAAGACGTAATGTACAGAGTTTGGACACCCGGCATTATCACAATGTTCTTCCCGCGTA
The DNA here is from genome assembly GCA_026230005.1 of Gila orcuttii. Taxonomy (NCBI): domain Eukaryota; kingdom Metazoa; phylum Chordata; class Actinopteri; order Cypriniformes; family Leuciscidae; genus Gila; species Gila orcuttii. The sequence continues at coordinate 7,137,018 of JAPDVR010000010.1, read as the reverse complement.
GTCAGCTGAGCTATTGTTATATTTACATATGATAGTCTACTGTATGTGCAAATAGTTCGCATTGCTAACGTCGTGCTTACTGTTTTGTAGACAATATCGCCTAACAGCCTACCGTCACTTTATGGAATGGTTCCTGCAATGCGAGCGACTTGGTAAAGGCTATCGTCTCGTTTTGCCCACCTGTGTTGTCCAGGATATCAGATATTGGATATTGGATACTTATGGATATTGATTAATAGTAGCATGCAGTGTAGGTCTGTATGGAAGAAATATAGGGGGAATTACATAAATAAAAATATAAAAGAGGTTAATGACACATTACAGGTCATATTGGTATTTATTGTGATCATTATATTCTAGCCTTCGTTGAGGACCATTTGGAGGTCTTTGTCACCACCGTCAGACAGAAAACTTGACGGTGGTGACGTCTGACGGTGGTGACAAAAAGTTACTCTTTCATGATATGCATGAGTTGTTCACATTAGCCATCTTGTTTCCCCTCTGTTGCTAGCAACTTCAGACCTCTTCTTAAAAAGTATACATTTATGTCATAATCTAATCTAATATTTTTTATACAAAAGATACGGTGTTGACATGTTATAGTTGTGACAGTAGCAGTGTCCAAAAATATGAACAAGTTTAAGAGAAAATAGAAAACTTATGAGAGCTTGAAAATCTTGAAGCCTGCAGTAGAGCTGAAGGTTTGAAAATGGGGTCCTCAGGAGTGTAGTTGACCTTGTAGTTGCCTGATTTTATTGCTTTGTATAAATATCTGATGGTGGTGACTAATATGTGGGACACATTTTGAGCAACCACGAAATAATAGTAAATATTGTTCAAAACTCACTGTTTGTAGTTTTTAATACATATTACATTGTACTCTTTCATTTGGTAAAGATATTATTCAATTCAATTATTACTTTTTGTTTTTTTAATCAAGATGAAAGGATTATCTCCTATCCAAGGACAACTGATTTTGTAGGCAATCGGGCAGCATATAATCATTAAATTAATAAAAAATAAAAATAAACCTTTAAAAGAACCTTACATATGTGCAAAGGACCCCCTAATTGATTCTTTTTATTAATGAAATTGTTATTTATTTCCAACAGAATTAGCACTTTTCTTAGTGGGACATGTTCTTTTGCCAAAGTTTCAAGAATCAGTGTAATGTCATTTTGTTAATAGATTGGTGTGCCAAGAGTGACATTAGTCTTCATGTAGACTGAGTTAAGCAAGAGTCTTGTGACAAATTATAATAGGACATTATAGCCATAAAAAAATCATAGTACTTGGATACTTAAGTACATTTGAAGGCAACTACTTTTGTACTTTTACTCAAGTGAATGTTTAAAGGCAGCACTTCTACTTTTACTTGAGTAATATTTTACCTTGAGAATCTGTACTTTAACTCAAGTACATGGTATGTGTACTTCGTCCACCACTGAGCAGCATAGTGCTTTGACAGACAAAGAGGTTGTCAGTGAGGTGCCGGCTGTTGCTTTAACCTCACAGCTGTCATTAGCTGAAATTCAGCATCACCATATAACACAAAACAGCCTCCTGTGGAGTTCATCTTGAGGCATCTGACACAACGATGCAATCTCTCACAATGTTTCCCCTCACTCAAAAAATACATAACCAAAAATGCTGTAAATCTCCCCCTCTCTGTGACACTGACTCATGTAAGATTTCATGTAAGGTAAGATTCTTTAATGTTTTTGAAAGAAATCTCTAATGCTTACCTAGGCTGGGATTATTGGATCGAACGAACAGTAAAAACAGTAATATTGTGAAATATTATTACAATTTAAAAAAACTGTTTTCTAATTTAAATTTTTTTAGAATGTAATTTATTGCTGTGATGGCAAAACTGCATTTTCGGCATCATTACTCCAGTCTTCAGTGTCACAGCATTCTAATGTAGATTTGCTGCTCAAGAACATTTATTATTATTATCATCAATTTTGAAAACAGTTGCTCTGCTTAATAGTTTTTTTGAAACCATACTTTTTTCAGGATTCTTTGATGAATACAATGTTCAAAAGAGCAGCATTTTTGGGTAATAATTCCAAGTCTTGCGTGTTATTTTTGATCAATTTAATACATCCTTGCTAAATAAAGATAATATAATTTTTTTTTTTAAAACTTACTGATCCCCAATTTTCAAACGGTAGAGTAAATAGCTTTTTTAATCTGTTTATTTCGGGGTTTTTTTAATCCCAGCTTTTAAAAAGTATATTTACAAGTATTACTCATGCAGTCATATATCTCAAAGCAGTTCAGTTCTCAAGTTTAATTTTTGTGCCATAAACATCATCTCAATGTTTTTCAGTTTTTCAGAATTTATGATAATTGTTAATTGGGTAAAGGGTTTTTCACCATTTAGTATATTGATTTGAAACACCATAAATCTGTGGCTTAATTGAGCAGTTAAATCATAGAAGTGCTATTGATTTTGTATGTCATAGTCTACAAGGCTAAATGTGAGCAAATGTAACTCCAAATGTACTTTTCACATCCTTCTCAGGAGAACAGACTGATATTTCCTATACATTTTACAGAGAAATTAAAATCATAAAGGCAAAGCTAACTTGAGTAAGCAAGTTCTGTAGAGGTATTTTCAGTGTTTGTGATCAATGTTAATTTTGACTAAGAATTAATTCAAGTTTTCCTCTGATTGCCTTAATTATAACTGGCAACTTCATAGCATTGCTAAAGCCAACGATTTACTAAAAAAGGGAAACGTTTTTTCACGTACAGACGACAACATTGTCAAAATGTTCCCCGTTCACATGGTCCCACGAAAATGATTGAAAATGCTGTATTATTCATGCCAGGTCAGTAGTTGGTGATGTGACTTTGTAAAGAAACACAATGCCCCTACATACTGAACACGTATTATGCATACGCATGACATCACCGTTTTCACAAATTCACTTTTTTGTAGTTTACACGGAGACGGTATTATTTTAAAAAATGTGCACTTTGAAACCCGTTTTCAAAAGATTGAGCTTTCAGGCCCCCAAAATGCCATTGTCATGTACATGAACAGCCAAAACGCATAAAAAGTTTTTCATTTTTATTTGAAAATGGTGTCGTGTAAACATTACTACTATATATGATATAAGCTGAGAAAGAAAAGGATTCATAAACACCGTTAACAAAACAACAAAAAAGCAGGTTTTGTGATTTTGCCGACTAAAGAAAAAGGCATTTAATACCAACACGTTTCATTGACAGTTCCAAACATCTCTTCACAAACCACCCCAAACACATTTGCAATTCCACAATTCTTCACGGAACAACATTCAAAGATTCTGTTCACATGCAACTGGCAACTTTTTATGTAGAACATTGATTCTATCAATAATACAAATTGAGGATGTTTCAGATCTTTCATCCTTTTATTAACTCCAAAAACAATCAATATTAGATCCTGTTGGTCCCTCAGCTAAGGATACATGTGTTGGCCAGGGCTGAACTGGGCATTTGCCCGGTGGCCCGACGTGCTTTTTGGGCCGATACAGATCATTCTTTAAAAAAAATATAAAAACAATTTTTTTGTCTAAACGGCCCATAATACTCGTACATCGGCGGCCCATTAGTTTAGTTTTGCTTAAATGGCGTAGGTTAAACTTAAAAAGACTTAAAAGTCGTAGGTTTTAGTAGGTTAGACTTAAAAGTCAGCGTAGTTTTTTTTTTTTTTTACAGACCGGCTCATGAAACACGTAGATCAGCGGCCCATTGGTTCTTTTCTTGATTGGCACTGGGCTGGTCCAATCACATCTTTAAACTCCTCCCCCTTTGGGCTCTGAGCGCGCGTGCAGTGTCAGTGTGTATCTGTCAAAATAGTCAGATATTAGAGGTGTGAACCTACACTGGTCTCACGGTTCGGTTCGATTATGATTATCATGTCATCGATTCGGTTCAATTCGATATCGCGATGCATTGCGATGCACCGCATCCTCAATTTTCAATTTTACTTCAAAAGTGATGTGTGTGTGCGTGCGCGCGCGCGCGTGTGTGTTCGCCTGTTCGGGAAGTCGCAGTGAAAAAAACGGAGACATTCCAGTTTAAGTTTCATGGGACTAAAGCCTGTTTATGCCATTAAGAAAATTAAATTCTGTCAAATCAATTTTGTTTTAAAGAAATGTTAATTTAAAAGCAGCGCTCATTCATCAGTGTATAATGTTACCCTGGAGACGCGCGCATCAACCGTCACCGAGTCCGCTGTTGAAGACGATCTTCCATTTATAATCACGCGTAACAACACAATTGTAACTTGACCATCGGGTGCAGAAGGGTTGCCATCTGTCTCGGTTTGTCCCGATTTATCTTTTAATAACCTGTCCCGGGAAATGTATCCACTCTCCCGAAAGGCTACGTGAATGTATGTTCAAACCGTGTAGCGCACAGCAGAGAGGGAGAGAGCGAGACCTTGCATGTGTGTGCCTCAAGAAGTGCATGTAACTTGCATGCGCATGTAATGTATGTATGTAAATGTATGTAAGAAAGAATGTTTAATTCTCACTCGCGTCTCGCCTCCCTCTGCCAGTGTATGCTACCGGCTACCGCGACAAAGCACATGCGCGATAAATGACGTCAGAAAAACGTCAGTACATTATAACCGGTTATGGTCTATTACTGAACCGATACCGAATCGTCCTCGTCTGCATCGCGGTGCATCGTAGAAACGATTAATTTCGACACCCCTATCAGATATGGAGAAGAAACGCAAGGAATGTGCAGAGAAATAGCGTGAAAAAAAGAAACTGGCCCTTCAAGTGTCTGATGAGGATATTGAGGAGGATCAGGAGAGAATGAGTGAGTGTAGAGAACTGTGGTAAGCAGAACTAGGCAACTTTCAGAACACTGAGGCGATGAGTGTTAAGCATTATTTACACATCGGCATAGTTGATTACGCATTTTACAAGAATTGTAATGAGACATGTTTGTAAACCATGTTTTCCGCCAAAATAAAAGATCATGTGTTTATCTCCTTCAAGCATGGAAATTAGTACAAAACTAATTATGAAAGTTCCTTTTATTTTTCAGTGCATTTGTTGTACAATATATGGCTATTACTGTCATGGAATTAATATTATAACTATTATTATGTAGTAGTGTAATGCAGACAGACACTATATCACAGCTAAAAGAGTTTTGAGTTTTTCTTTGTTCAATTTGCACACTTGATTATGGGTTGGAGCTCTTAATTTTTAACTCTCAAAGTGCACCAGATTGATGAATTTAACATTAAAAAGCACAAAAATCTTTCTTATGGGGGGGCTCCCCCGAACCCCCCTAAAGGGACAGAAGTCCACCCACCACAGATTTACCAAAAATCCTTTGTCAAACACTGGTATTGCTATGCCAATGCAGCTAATAGCTTGTTTTAGGATTCATCATTGTGGAGTAGTTTGATTGTATTTATTAGTAGTTATTTCATCTATTAACTCTTACTCATTCCTACTCACTCATTAGGCTACATGGCATTAGTGGTTTTAATAGGAGTTAGTATACATATTCAGGTGCGTGAAAAGATCGGTTGTGTTTATGATTATATGTAGTGGGCCAGTCTGGGCCAAAATGCCCGGGCCGATTTTTAGTCCCAGTCCAGCCCTGGTGTTGGCAGTCTCTCATCTTAGTTGGTGTTTGCAGAAGTCCAACAACTCCAGGTGCCCACCACATGCCCATATTTCAAGCTGTCAAGACAGCAAGACGCATTAATGTGGTCGGACTGAGTATATGGCTATAGCACATCAAAACCTGTCAAACCACAGCTCTCTTCATTATTTGCATTTTGATCAATTACTATGAGATGGTGTCACATTTCCATGAATATTTTTACAATTCTTTGCATATTAGCAATTGTAATTTGGAGTAATTAACATAACTCTCTCATTAAGTACATACTTTTAAATTAATAAGCGTACATTGTTAAATTAATGTAAACATTTTAGACATAATAATCATATGATCAACCAGTAATAATTCATATTCATTTTTACATTTACCTCTTCAGAAAATGGACTAAACCGCTCAATTCATATGGATTAGTTTTACGATCTTTTTATGAACTTTTTGATGCGTCAAAGTTGTAGTTGTGTAGCTGTCAATGGAGGGACAGAAATCTCTCAGATTTCATCAAAAAGATCTTCATTTGTGGGTGAACTATCCCTTAATTCATGCCACAGCTACTTTTGAACGTCCATCAATGGAGAAAGATGTGTTTTTTTTGCAGCCAGATGGTGTAGCAGAGGGTTATGTAACTGGGTTATGTCAACCTGCCTTATTTCGAACAATCTGTATATTTGTCAAAGTTAAATAGGCACCTGAACCTCTATTTGATGTTCCATTTGATTTAGTGACATCAAGAATCATACTTCAGTTATCGCTTGTCCTCCACACTGCTTTTTGCACCATGCTTGGCACATGGTGATGGCCAACACATGGTCACCATCTACAGCTCCAGTGATCTGAGTCCAGAGTCACAGATAACAGGTGCAGCAGAGTTTGAGTGCTGTATTACCTCCTGACATGTCAGTTTCAATCACACCTCTCTGCTCATTCATCTCTCACCAGCACTGCACTTCAGCATCTGTCATTCAGCAAACTTTCCTTCTGTGTGTCAATCAATCAATCTTTTTTTTTTTTTTTTTTTCTGGACACAGCTCAGTTAATTCACACATATGAATGACTCTCTAAGACACTGTGAAATGGTATTGGGCAGGAAGTTATGATTTGGGTGAATGAAAACATGCTAGGGCTTCATTCTGTCACTGTTAGGGCCGGTTTACTCAGAACACATTTTTGGTGGTAAAATGCAGGTCAGTGGAATGAATTTTCTTTTCTTTTTTTTTTAAAGCAGAACTTCTTTAACTTGAGAGCTGCATTTTTAGAATGTTGTGTCATGTGCAAGTCGCTCCAAAAGACGCAAGCATAATGTTAAAGACATCCGTATAGCACATTTACATTGAAAACCAATGGTAAAGTTGATCATTAAAGGGGTCATATAATGCCATTTTTGTACAAGTTAATATGAATCTTTAGGGTCTAAATGAAAACTTTGTAATATACTTTTATTAAAAATTCTCATTAGTATTTTAAGAAAACACTCATTTTACCTGCTCAAAAACAGCTCTGTTTTCAGCACGCTGTTTCAGTACATATGCCTTTAAATGATAATGAGCTTTGCTCACCCGCCCTTCTGTTCTGCGGGGCGTTTTTGATACTACGCATGTGGAGTGTTGCCTTGACAACAGTTGATGGCGTATTTTGGCTAAAGAATGGCATCTGGAGTCTCTGAGGGCACATCTGTGCAACCATATCAATTTGAACCGGAGTCGGACGCGGAACAAGATGACGGCCCCGAAGAAGTTCGACAATTAAGGCTCGAACAGGACGTTTCTGAATGGTTGGTTAACAATGTCACTTTGATCTATTTTTGTATGTACTGGCAGGGTAACGTTAGAGTTGTGAGATAAAAACGCTATGTGTTTAACGTTACTAATGTAAGTTATAGGTTAGTTCGTTGACAGATTTATGTTGAAAAACTTTTTTTTTTGTTAACTGTAACACCTGCGTACACAGTTTTTAATAACACAATACTTATAACGCGTTTTTCATTATAAACGTGGGATTATGAATTATATTGAGAACGTCGTAATGTTACATAGAATACATGCCGTAATGTACCCTGAGTGTAAAAATTAGCCACATTCATCGTGAAGCGTGCATGGGATTTGCAAAGATTAATATAAAGGTTAATAAAACGTTCAGCAGGTCCAGCAGGAACACAAATAGTTGGTACTGATTCCTTTTTCAGTAGCAGCCTCTTAGCAAAACCTGATTTATATTGTCCCTCGTTTAAAAAGCAGTCTGGTGAGAAATGATTTGCGCAAACATGAGCGCATTCACGTTGCTCGTCGGGAATATTCCCTTCATAAACAAAACTCAGCCACTGCGTCTTCAGCGGTTCGGATTTGGAAACTTTAAAATTACTGCTGTGTTCGTTATTACACCCAAGAACCGAACACCACAATCGCTTAGACTCCATACTGCTCCAGTGTATCAACAATGACGAACTATGATTGACATCTCACTCACGAGCGAGGGCGGGTCTGTGTTGAAACCCTGCTGTCAATCAACAATCGTGGGAGGGGCGTGCGAGCTTGTGACGTCACAGGCTCAAACGGCTTGATTTGAGGCAGGGGAAAACATATAAGGAGATTAAAACAAAACCACTGGATGGATTTTTATCATTATATGATGGTTGTGTACAGACACTGCCAACACACATTTCAGTACAATCAACTTGTAAAAGTGCATGTACCATTATATGACACCTTTAAAGAAACCTTAGGGTGTTTCTTTAAACCAGTAAAGGTTCTCAGAAAATAATCTATTTTAAAGCACACTTTTCCCACATTCACGATTTTGTCTACAACTGTATTTTGTAAACAATGTCCAACAGTAAGGTATCATAAAATATCTTAAATATTCCCACCCTGTGTCAATTTCACGACATCTCAAATTATGTAATGTTTTTTAAGAGCATGCTGTGATGGAAATTATATACATTTTTAAACAGATTAATTTTTTCTTTCTAAAGGCCCGTTCACACCGGGACAAATTTCGCGCGTGATATTCGCCGATGTTTAACGCCTCGTGATTAAACAAAGGGTGCCAATGTGAGTGTGCACACCGACGCGAAAAATGCCACGCGTAAAAGCGTCATTTTTTTTTAAAACGCCTCGGGTTCGTTTTTTTGGTTTGACGCGCCGGGTCAAAAACTATCCGACCAATGAGATTGGCGCTTTTGCTCACGTGTCTGGAGCTTCTGATGTTACAGTAAACACAACTTTGGGGAGCTCAAACACAAAATGGTCTTGCCGAGCACACATACGTAACGGCAAAGAAGATATACGCCAAACAGCGTCTACACACTGCCGGGAAGAAGACGAGGAAGATGCAAGCCAAGATAAATGTAGAGCTGCTGGTCTCGTTGGTGTCGGAACATAAGCTTTGACATCCCACCTTCATGTTTTTGCCCATCGAAATGAGTCCCAGGAGCTACTACAGGTAACGCGACTCACCAAACAACACTTACTACTGCTCTTGGTAAGGAATCCTTCACACAGCTCGTGTTCTTGGTTCAAAAAACACTTGAGTGCACAATAAAATGGAACAGAATCCAGGGGTCTGGATATTTCTGTTTTACATTAAGCGCCATCTAATGTCAGGGAATGAATTTGCATGTTCACTCGGCTCATCGTCAGCGAAGATCGCTTGGGTGTGAACACAAAAAACGCGTTGAAAAACGCTGGCGAATAACGCGCGCCGATATGTGTACGGCCCTTAAGGCAAAATTTAAACGCTAGATTGTATATGGCCTAAGTTTACACAATTTTTGGATAATTTTATAAAATGACTCTAATTGACAATTAAAATATTCTCTATTCAGATATTTACCTTGGTTTTTCTGTTTTCTTCACACATAATACTGTATGTTTAATCTCCAGCATGCTCCACTTTAGTCTTGATAGACATGTTTGACAAAAAATATGAAATTAAAAAGTTGTTAATGTATAAACACTACCATTCAAAAGTTTTTAATTCTCTTCAGCAAGGATGCATTCAACTGATCAAAAGTGTTAGTAAAGACATGGATAACCTTACAAAAGATTGATCAAATAAATGCTGTTCTTTTGAACTTTCTATTCATCAAATAATCAGTTTCCACAACAATATTAAGCAGTACAACTGTTTTCAACATTGATAATAATAAGAAATGTTTCTTTAGCAACAAATCAGCATGCTAGAATGATTTCTGAAGGATCATGTGACACTGAGTAATGAAATAACAAAAAGGCTTTTTTTCCCAAAGTATTAAAAATGTGACTAGCGTATAAGATTAAAAACGTTTGTTATAACGAGATAAAAAAAAAACAACAACTTAAAAGTAAAAGAAATACCCCGTTATGTCCTTAAGTAAGTGCATTGTGTAACAGAAGAGCAGTTGCATGTAGTCAGGCTTGACCAGACAGTAGATGTGTCAAGTATACAGACAAGATGTTGAAATGCTTCAGGAGTGGCAGTGCACTCAGGGTCAGCCGCAGCCACAACACTCGTGTAAAATGCTGAATCAAAACAAATCAGTCGAAATTGAAGAAGTGAGATTGGAGAACATGGATAACAAAAGTGACGAAATCCCTCCTGACCTCACAGCTGTCCATGCAAAATATCATGCGAACAAATAGACGTCACCAGAGAGTTGAAGGCCTTGTCACGAAAAGGATTTCAATCGCAAACATAAAACTAGACTAAAAGCTTTTTTGTATCCGAAGTGCATGGCCTCTCAGCCCCAGTAAAAGTAATTTTCCTCAGCACTGACCCTGAGGGCAGGGTTACAGATGTAAAGACAGGGTTTGGAATCAGGTTCTCGGCTCTCACAGACAGAGGGTTGGAAAATGGCGACAGAGTGAGCGAGAGATTACTGTACTTATAGTTCTCTGCCCTGTCAAAGTCCTGAGGGTTTGAATTGTGGGAGGGTGAGGGGAATCATTTAAAGAAATGTGGTTTCAGTACATGTTAAGTGTCACGGTGCGGAAAAGGAGCAGAGGATCTCAATTGCAGCAAATTTAACTTTAGAACATTAGAACATAAATGTTCATTATCATGGACTCTTATTTCATTTTCATTAAGTTTCCTGTTTTCCCGTCTCCATCTGTTAGTTGTCATGGTTATTCATTAATTGTCAGGTGTTTGTCGTTTGGCTCTCATCAACCTTTGTATTTAGTTTTGTTCTGTGCACACTTCAGTGGTCTGGTATTGTTTGTGTTTGTGTGTAGACACTATGTTACGTTGCCTTCTCACATTTGGATTACCTGAGTTTCTAGAAACCTGTCTGAACCTTTTTCCATTATCTTCATACTGTATGAACCAAACCGTGGCAATGATGCTGCACAAATGATTAAAATAAAAGATAAAATTGCAATATTGTTTAGTGCGATAAGCAAAGGCTGCATTTTAATTATATATATATATATATATATATATATATATATATATATATATATATATATATATATATATATATGTGCTCTGCGTGTTTCAGAGTTAAGTGCAGGTCATGGTCATTTTTTTTTTTAGTTATTTCTTTCAGTATTTCAGGGTGCCTCAGTTCACAGTAAGTACTGCTCCATTCTCATCTCAGAAAAGCTTTATGGGCTCTCTGTGGTTTTCACCAAAAACAGCTTGATGGTGTAATGTTTTAAATGAAAAATAAAATAAAATAAAATAAAAATCATACAGTAAATATTAGTTAAATAAATACAAAATAAAATAAACTAATAATAATAATTATTATTATTATTATAGGCATAATGAAACATAAATCACAAAATTGTGCAAGCACAGAAAACCTGCATCACTAAAAATTAATTTTTTTGAATTGCACACAATATTAAAAATATTAAAAAAATGCCCAGTTGTCTCTCCTTTTTTTTTTTTTTGTTAAGTCCTATGTGTTGAGATGATTTTGGTGTGAAAAACCAAATCCCTTAGGGACTGTTCGTTATTTATTTAAGGGGCCACCGGAGGAGTTTTGAGATCTGTAGTCAAAAAAGACTTGACCCTCCCTTCGCCAGTAATAAATTTTTCTATGACCCTCCAAAATGATTGTGAAAAAAGGCATGACCCTCCCCGATAATTTGATTACGTAGCCTACTGGTTTCCCTTGGCAAAGATGTTCAGATAGCCATTGTTTTTTTTTACAACCATGACAAACGACTAAACTCCTGCTTTCTCATCTTACTAAGCCTGTAACGATAGACCAAACCTACAATTCGGTTCGTATCATGATTTTTTATTTTAGATTTTAAACCAACATAATCATGTTTTCGGTGCTGATGCAGTGGTGACGCGTTCATGTAACAACAAGGGTAACCGTGGCGGTCCCATCATCAAGGCCTTTTACAGCGCAAGCGCCGATCTGAACGGTGTCTAGCATGCCGTCTTTCTGTGCAAAAGCTGGTGTAAGCATGGCAGGACAGAGTCGTGCCTTCTGTCAGCGCAGACCGCCAAGCTGCCCGGTCTTCCGCAAGGTGATGCCAATGGTCAGGGTTGATGTTAAAGACATTCATGTCCCGCTTGACGACATCCTTAAAGCGGAGCTTGGGTCGGCCACGAAGGCGGTGTCCCACAGCTAACTCCCCATGAAAGATGGACTTTGGGAGATGTTCATCTGGCATACGACGTACATGGCCGATCCATCTGAGTCGCCTCCTCCGGAACATGGTGTACATGTCACTGCTGTTAGTGAGCTTCAGCACGGTGGTGTTCGGGACCCGATCCTGCCATGACAGGCCAAGGATCTGTCGTAGGCAATGGAAGTGAAAAGCATTAAGCTTGTTCTCCTGCCGCTGGTATGTAGGCCACGTTTCGCTTCCATATAGCAGAACGGAGAGCACACAGGACTCATATACGCGCACCTTTATTTTGAGAGAAAGGTGGCTGTTGTTCCAGACGCGAGACTGAAGCCGCCCAAAGGTTGTTGAGGCACGACCGATCCTGGTATTCAGTTCAGCATCAAGGGTGTTGTTTGCTGTCAAGGTTGAGCCGAGGTAGATGAATTTCTCGACAGCCGACAGCACTGTGCCATTGATGGTGACGTGAGGGGAAGCAGGAACGTTCTGAGCCATCACCACTGTCTTCTTGAGGCTTATGGTAAGTATGAACTCTGTGCAGGCAGCAGCAAAAGAATTGCACATCTCCTGAATTTCTTGTTCAGTGTGAGCCACGAAGGCAGCGTCATCTGCGTAAAGCAACTCGCGCACAAGGACGCATTTCACCCTGGTTCTGGCCCTCAGACGAGCCAAGCTGAAGAAGTTGCCATCATACCTAGTGTGCAGCAGAACCCCAACCGGATCAGGAAACGCCCGTCGCAGCACAGCCGAGAAATAGATGCCAAACAAGGTGGGAGCGAGGACACAGCCCTGCTTTACTCCACAGCTGACATCAAACTCATTTGAGCGGGCACCGTTGAACTGTACGGTTGCCCGCATCCCATCATGGAAGCCTTGGAGTATTGCCAAAAGAGTTGCCGGACAACCGAGTCGCTGCAGAACATGGAAGAGACCAGAGCGACTCACATAATCGAAAGCCTTAGTCAGATCGACAAACACCATGTACAATGGGCGTTGCTGTTCTGCACACTTTTCCTGAAGCTGGCGTACCGAGAAAATCATGTCCAAGGTCGAACAACCAGCACGGAAGCCGCACTGACTCTCCGGCAGCACCTGGTCAGCAATGCGCTGCAGCCTTGGAAGGATTACACGGGCAAGGCATTTTCCCGGAAGGCTAAGGAGCGAAATGCCTCGGTAGTTGTTGCAATCCTGCCTGTCGCCCTTATTTTTATAAAGAGTGACGATGTTGGCATTCTTGAGTTCACTAGGGATGCATTTGTTCTGCCAACAGCATCGAAACAGGCAGTGAAGCCGCCTGACCAGCACTGGCCCACCACACTTCAGCAGCTCCGCTGGAATTCCATCGCTGCCCGGTGACTTGTTGTTCTTCAGAGCTGCAATCGCATGCTCTATTTCCATTGCTGAGATCTCCGTATCCAGCTCGTTGAGGAAAGGAGGTAGTTGTGGTACAGCAGCAGAAACAGCATTCAAGTCGGCGTCCACAGGAGTGCCATACACCAAGCTGTAATGCTCGACCCATCTACCAAGCTGGCCTGGGAGGTCGTTGACAACAGAGCCATCAGTGGCTCGCAAAGATGCTGTTTTTTTCGCTCTAGGACCCAGAGCCTCATTGATGCCGCTGTACATGCCGCGTATGTCCCCCGTACTTGCACACCGTTCTACCTTCTCACTGAGGTCCTGCCAGTACTGCTCGTAGGCCTGGCGTATAAGATGCTTGACGTCATTCCTGGCCTTACGATAGTGAGCAATGGTGGAGTCATTACTGTCTTGGAGAGCACTGAGACGGGCAGCACGCTTGTCAGCTAGGGCCGGGAGCAGAATAGCAGAGCTTGCAAGGAACCAATCCGGCTGTTTCCTTCTACAAAGGCCGAAGACCTCAGATGCAGCCTCCGTCATGGAAGCGCACGGAAACTTGCCACGTATTCATGTTTCCGCATGAGCTCAATGTTTAGCTTTGGAGTGGGCTTTGGAGTGGCACTGTGAATCTTCTTTGGGGTGAGTTTTAGAGTGCAGCGAACAAGGGCGTGGTCGGTGTCACAGTCTGCAGAGTGCATACTCCTGTACCTCTTAACAGCGTTGAGTTGGCTCCTCCTGACAATAATGTGATCAAGTTGGTGCCAGTGTTTGGACCGGGGATGCATCCAGGTAACCTTGGATCTGATAGTTCCAGATGAGAAGGATCCCGGTAAGCATAGGCCATAAGCAGCGCACAACTCAAGGAGACGTTGGCCATTGTCAATGATGCTACCAATCCCAAAATGACCCAAGATTGGCCTCCAGGCAGTGACATCCCCTCCAACTCTGGCATTGAAGTCCCCAAGCAGAGCTAAATCCTCCCCAGCCGGGACGGAACGAATGACCTCGCTAACGTGGGCATAAAAGGCTTCCTTGTCCTCAGGGGTCGTGCCAAGAGTGGGTGCATAGGCAGAGAGGAGAGTGAGAAAGCCAGCTGAGTGTGACATCCGCATGGACATTAGGCGTGGAGAGCAAGCAGTTGGTTGAGAGACGTGGACAGCAGGGTGTTCCGCACAGCAAAGCCGACTCCATGCATCGGACGATGGTCGTCTGGATGACCACACCAGAAAATGGTGTACTTCCTCTCGCGCACAGAGCCACTACCCAACAGCCAAGTCTCGCTTATAGCAGCAATATCCACTCTGAGGCGAAATAGTTCGCAATCAATGACGGCTGATTTCCGAGGAGCACTGTTGAGTTCGGAGTGCACCCCAAGACTTCTGATGTTCCAGCACGCCAAATTCAGAGAAGAGGAGGCAGTTGCAGAATGTCGACCTGACCGCACCTGCCTTGCACGCGTGTCCTGCCGAGCAACGACAGCCCTTGAGTACAAGGGCTCCCGATTTGCCAGTCGTTGAATATGTGTATGACTTTCCATGCATGCTATAGCACCGAGTGCCAGGGCAGAATACAGAAGACAGATGTTTGCCCAGGACAAACACCTCCCTCTGGGTCCTACGCCACAGAATCTGACGGAGTGCAAGCACGACAGTCAAGAGCAACGCAGGATCGCCCCGCAGTAGCCTGCTAACTTGGCCTTATACTCGCTGACCGTTGTCCCGCAAAGGATCATCCGCCCACCGAGAAAGCTGTGGTAGACCAACCAGGAAAAAGTTCCAATGCTCTACAACAGCTGCCAACTCCTGCTGCCGAATTGACATCTACTGTTTAACCCATAGTTGGGAGGCAAAAAGGGGTACTGTCACTTGCCTAAGGTGAGCCCCTATGACTTGTGGTAGGGCGGGGTCGTCTTACTCTCCCGTACAGGTCCATTAGACCTGCCCACTGCCCACTGCCGCGTTCATGAAACAACAAGGGTAACTGTGGCGCTCCCAATAAAGTATCTAAATGCTGCCACAAAGAACCGGCAAAAGTAATGATTATGAATATGTCAAATATAGCAAGGAGAGATTTTAATTGTTTATTAATAAACAAGGATTTTCTGTGTCAGTGTGTCGGCTTCAAGATGAAGTTGACGATGCTGACTCGCGATCTTCACAGTAACGCGCCAGAGAGAAGTGCAGATTTCATACGGATTACATAAGCAGAGTGCAGTCTGTTTTTCGTTTTTAAATGTTCTGTTTAAAAGTAGACATCAAGCTTTCTATATTTCTCAAGTCTGTGAGGCAAGTACATTATACGCTGAATTTCGGTTCATTTAGGCTATAAGACGAGAGTCCAGTTAACGCGCCAGCGACTCCGTGTCATGATGATCTATTTTATATATTTACTTCTTATTTATTAAATACAGGCAATTGGTTGATGAAACATTAATTAAAATTAAGATACAATTAATAAAAAATGAAATTTACTTTAAAGAAAGGCTTTGTGCTTTCTGAAGTCTCTGTGAAAGTTTTAAAGTCGCTTTCAGAGCGGTCATGTCCGTAACAGAGAACTGTCACGTCCGTAACATTGTTTTTTTCCTCATAAATGCGAACACGAAAAATAAAATAAAAAATAATATTTTATGTTCTGTGGAGGCCGACCCTTCTTCATCCGGTTATTAGCCTACTTTTGTTTTGCGCAGTGTAACTCATAGAATTATTAAAAAATATTTTGCCACCTAAAAGTTAAAGATTTGTTGTGTCATGTCACGTGTATTTCGCTCATATTAAATATAAAACGCATGTGTAGACTGATATATTTCTAATGTCTTGACTCCTTTATTAAGGGGGTATGGATATAAACAGACGTTTCAGTATTAAATGCATTGTCTGATCATTTATATTTCAAGTTTTGACTGCAAATTTCACGTCCATAATGCTGGAATTGCCCAATTTTAAAGAATTTATCCTCAATTTTTGGTGTAGGTCTGCGTATTGTATGTTAACTTCAAATAATTCTAATAGTAGCCTAATTTAAAAATGTGGCACCTCTACGTCTAACACATCACACTCCACTGTTATGGTGGCAATTTCAGTAGATTTACTCACTAACATTGTTGTGGAAACCCAATAAGAATGGAAACTAAAATATGGTATATCGTACAGCGCACATTCTATCAGCTGCAGTTCTGGCGCCTCAGTCCCAATACACTCAACGTACATTCATATCACATGTTAATGCAGCGGTAGAGTTACATTCACAGGACCCTGCACTTATTCGCAATCACAAAAGTTGATTATTTGCTCGTGCTTTAAAGCTATGCCGGGTAAACATTTAATTGGCGTTCTGTACATGATGCACTTTTTCTGAGCGCGTACTGAAGTGCGCGCGCACTGTCAGGCAGCGCCAAACTGGATTTTTGTTGGGTCAGACCCATCTGATAGTGATGGGGGACCGAGACCGAGAGAGCTACATAAAGCTACATGGAAAAAATATGCACCAAACAAGCCACTTTGAAATGTTGTTTCATGAATACAAAAGTTGGGTGACCCTCCCCCTAGACTAAAAAAAGTTGAATGACCCTCCCCTCAACAAAGAATAAAAAGACATGACCCTCCCCTATTTTCCTCCGGTGGCCCTTTCCATAAATACCGAACGGCCCCTTAGTAACCTTTTGAACTAAATTGTCATATTTGTGATTGATCAACATTATGCCACAAATGCTGTTGATTGACATCACTTAATTTGAACACTAATAGTCCGCTTCCTAACATTACAACATTACAGTGTCTCAACAGACACAGAAATTGTCGTTTGTAAAGTTAGTCCCTGCGAGCAGAACAATAGCATGCAAAACAAAAACTTTCATCTGTTCTGGTGTCTCAGTGGAAGCAGTCATCATGTCAAGCTGAGAGAAACAAGTAGCAGTGAAGTTAGGGAAGTATTTGCATTTCACACACAAGTCAGGTCTCATTGTGTTTTGTCTCTCTCTCCTGCCCCCTGCCTCACTGGCAATCCCATTCGCCTGAGCGTCTCTCTTTTGACTTTGATAGAGATACCAAAGTAGAAGCCCTGCCATCCCTGACATTATACTTTCACACATCACAAATCTGAATCAGATTTTCATAAAAAGTTAGGTGTGAGTTTACGTGTTTTGCCACGCTGAGCATTTGTCTACAGTTTGAGAGCACACATGCGCGCAAGTGTTCATTTAAGCGAACAAGTATATAAACAAGACTTTCATGGCCTTAGGCCTCAAATTTGATTTTTCTCATAAATTTCATGGCCCCCGCCGCTTTTCTCATACCACCCGCCTTGACTGACACCCAGTGTCACTTTGATCTGGCACATTTTTAGCACGTCACCATCAAAATAACAAAGCGGGGGGCGTGCGCTGTCACTTGATGAAGTCACTGCCGTTTCTTGCCTGGCGAGAATGAAATTGACAGGCAAAGCAGCACGGCATGGCGGGGTAACGCCAGAAGTGAGATGGCATGGACTCAAGCTCTTCTAGTAATCCTATTAATTTACAATGCGCACCTCCTGCCTCTCACCTATTAGATATTCTGATTAAAATCAAGGCTCTGAGCAAGACAGGGCAGGAGAAGATTTGGAGCTCCACCAGGCTGCAAATTTGAGCCCTCAACCCATCACTAAAACAGATGCTGGGCATCACGGGTTCAGTTATTATCTGCCGCTATATGCAAGTGTACACTGGGGGGGGGGGGGGGGTGTTATCATTCTAGTGCTAGGCAGGAGCTATTTACCTCATGGTATTTGTGGACCCGCTGCTACATCTATTTTATGTTCATTTTTTTAATCAACACTTCAAGAGGTAAAACAAGTTTCCTTACAGGTAGTCAGAGCTCTAGCTGTGACCTAAAATTAAGAGTTCGCTTGCAAAATAAAGTTTGTTCAAGAGGGTTGTGCCTTCGCAATATGCTCTTAAAGGGATAGTTCACCCAAAAATGAAAATTCTGTCATCATTTACTCACCCTCAAGTTGTTCCAAACCTATATAAGTTTCTTATGCTGAACACAGAAGAAGATCTTTCAAGAGAAGAATGTTGGTAACCAAACAGTTGATGGGCCCCATTGACTTCCATTGTGTTTTTTTTTTTTCCATACTATGGAAGTTATTGGGGCCCATTAAAATTCAAACTCTTTTTTTTCCCCCTCAGTGGACAACATAGCATGCCTTGGACATTCGGCAAATTTTTTTGTTTAATGATCCATGTTAGAAATCAAAAAGCCGCACAGGTTGGAATGACGTGACACTAACACGGTGTCTACACTAGACGTGAGCGGCATGACACGGCAAAAGA
The DNA here is from genome assembly GCA_026230005.1 of Gila orcuttii. Lineage (NCBI taxonomy): Eukaryota > Metazoa > Chordata > Actinopteri > Cypriniformes > Leuciscidae > Gila > Gila orcuttii. The sequence continues at coordinate 7,118,142 of JAPDVR010000010.1, read as the reverse complement.
CAATAGAATTCAATATAATGAGCGATGCTATCTACAATCTCCAACATTACTTTTCTACATTTCTGAAGTACTTAAAGTGCCTGTGCTACTTCTGACACAAAGAACAAATGGATTTGCAACGGTCACTTTGTCGCGTCCAGTGTAGACAGCCTCAAGCTGTTGCGGCGCAATGCGACACTAAACACGGTGTAAGCTAATGATGACAAAATCCTTTTTTTTGGATGAACTATCCCTTTATTGATTTGCATCTGTATGGTATATACATTCATCGAGTTAATGGCTTGTGCCTGCATAGAAAGAGGATGAATATGTTCTGATGTTTGCCTCTTTTATGGAAATATGGAGGCACTTAGGTATATTGTTGATCTAAAATTGTTACTCTTAAACTCAATGAATGCTAAACATCCTTTTGCAGGAAATGTTCACAGAAGGTATTGCTTTTTCACAGAAGTCTGTTTCATACTGAAAGCAATTTGAAAATAAAATGAAAGTTCCATCCAATCTGTTACCATCAAGCTATAATTACCCACAATAGAAACTTGTATTTTCACTGCATTTCAAGGCACTTCTGGTACAGGCCAAGAACTCCCTCATGGGAGACTAGGACATTTGCACTTAGTGACGGGAGTGATTTTATGCGCAAATGGATATGGAAGGGTAGAAGGCATCAGCTGGATGGATTCATATGTCACATCTCAATCATCATCATCTAAAAACAACCTCGGAACAGCAGAGAGTAGAAGAATGCAAGCTAAGCAGCTAGGATCCATCCATCCATCCGTCCGTCCATCCATCCATCCATCCATCCATCCATCCATCCGTATATATACTAACAGTGCAGGGAAAATATATTCTATATCTCACCCCAAACTAATAATTTGAATTATTTTATCATAACTTATGTGCAAGGCCCCCTAGAGGCCCCTCCACTCACACTGCCTTTGCAATGTTATTGCAATTGAATTAATGGAGAGATTATTATGGAGATGGTGGATGGATTCAAGACTGACTAAGAAGACATTTGTGATTACTTGGATTTGTGGAGGTTCAAATGAGAAAACTGCTGAGAGATGGATGATAAAGATTTAGTCGACAGCACTCCTTTAGATATCTTCCTTTAAACCAACGTCACCATGTACTCTGAACTCCGAGAGGACAGTCTTCATCACTCTTAGACAGCATGCTAAATATTTATCTATGTCCTAATGTCTGTCAGGAGTGGATGAACCGCTTGTGTCATCTCAAATGTCCTTACTTTTCTGTCAGTGTGTCTGCGTCTGTCTCTTCTTATCTGTGTGTGTGTGTGTGTGTGTGTGTGTCAGAGAGAGAGAGAGAATCTCTGCATTTTCAAAGACACCATCTTCACCTCTTCAATTGGTAGAGCATCCCGTATGAAACTGGAAAGATAACTGCCGCAGAGGTAAAGTCTAGATTGAATTTTGAGAGATTAATTAAAAGCCATTATTCTGCAATATCTGCCCATGGGTATTACCGCCCAAAGCATATGGTGTTTAATTATCTTTAGAGTGAATGAATGACATTGTTCCTCTTCGCTAAATGTTTACACTCTCAATGTGATCACATTGTCTGTCTTCGAGAAAAATTTGCATCCATCATGCGGCGTACCTGTCAAGTCTGTCATAAGCTCACATTGTCTCTCAAATAACCCCAAAAACCATCATACATTGAAAGTAAAGAGTGTTTCACAAATTACTTGTGCAAGGTAAAGTCAGTATGAAACAGAAGTTGCAATTGTCTTTTCTTCTCTATTGTGATGTATTTCTGAGTGAAACGGCTTCTTGAACAAGAAAACATGTAGGGTGGGACTTTTTCCATGGTAATTGATTGGATAGTTGTAGTTTGCTATTGGTCGATCTCATGTGAGTAACAGGTTGTCCCGCACCAGAAAATACGCATCAGAGAAGAGAAGATATGCAAGTGCTGCAAGTGCGAGGAATAGTTATTTTAATTAAAGATTACAAGGTCACATGAATTTAAGATAAATAATAATGTGCACGTATACTTCATTTATAATAAAAACGGCAATATTCCATAAAAATAAGAATTGTAAATTTTGATTTCATGGTGAGATTAATGTATCTTAAACAAATGAAAGGATGTACACAGAGAACATTCTTGTGTCCATCTGTGCTGTTTTGAGTCTTGAGCCATGATGTGTTAAGTTAAAAGAATTTTAGAAAAAGAAGTTTCATTTTCTAACCATTTTGAGCAAAACAATCATAACAGCCCCTAAAAGCGGTTTTAGAATCAGTAGTTATATTTAGAATTCTATGACATAATAATTATTTTTAATGGACAAAATATTCTAGACTGAAAGAGAGGTCAAACGTGTTTCTGGATAAACATTTTTTTCTTTTTTTGATCCTGGAACAACATTTGTGTCTGAAAATGTAGTCCTAACCATATCCCTACCCCTAAACCTAACCCTCCCCATAAGTTTTCCCTAAAATCATAGGGAAAGGATATGTCAATAACACTGATGTAGAAGCACCTAACCCTGGTTGTAAGCTTAAACTTGACCTAATCTGTAAAATTGTCCCTCTATTCTGATTGGTAGATTGGAATGTTGTTCCAGGATCAACAAAGATCTTGATCCACAAACATGTTGTACTTGGTGAAATTATGTTCACCATCCATTAACAGTGATTTATAGATTTTTTTTATTTTTTTTATGATGTTGGATTCATAACAGCAGAGTTCCATTTTCTTATTCAAGAGCCTGTCAGTAAATTATCACCAAAAAAGCTGGATTCAAAGTGTTTTTTTTTTTGTTTTTGCTTTGCAAACTGCCCATACACATAACACATTGTTTTGCGTCGGTAATATTTGTAAAAAAGTTTCACCTACTGAATGCTTACCTACTGAACTCAGCCAAACCACTACTACTGCACTAACATCTTTCTCTATTGCTCATTGACTGCATGTGATTTTGCCCCTTCCATCTGCTATTATATAAACATATAAAGCACACCATTAATTTCTGTTTTAATTATCATTTACAGTCTAGATGGACATTTGTTTCCATGCTTCTTGCTAGGTCATGGCCGACAGATATAAGCCCACACAAAAATAAGCTACTTCATGTAACAATAACGGCTGGAAAAAGAATGATGCCCGTACTTACAGATGGAAATTTGGTTGGAGGAGAGAGCCAATTTCACAGGAAGGTAATTTTATCCTGCCTCACACTTCAGCCGTACACATCAGAGCCACCATCAGTGATATTTCATGCTATTGTTAGAGCGCTGAGTGAGCGCTGAGTTACACAAAGGTTACTCCATCAACCACTACAGCCCGGCAAGAAAATGAAGCTCACCACGAGACAGTGTGAAAGAGAGCTGCTGATTATAATAATCATTATGACGATGATGAAAGAGAGAACAATGATAGGCCTTAATTCTAGCTTCATTCATACACTGAATAAAATTATAAACGCAACACTTTTGTTTTTGCCCTGATTTTTCATGAGCTGAACTCAAAGATATAAGACTTTTTCTATGTACACAAAACGCCTATTTCTCTCAAATATTGTTCTAAAATCTGTCTAAATCTGTGTTAGTGAGCACTTCTCCTTTGCCGAGATAATCCATCCACCTCACAGTTGTGACATATCAAGATGCTGATTAGACAGTATGATTATTGCACAGGTGTGCCTTAGGCTGGCCACAATAAAAGGCCACTCTAAAATGTGCAGTTTTATCACACAGCACAATGCCAGAGATGTCGCAAATTTTGAGGGAGCGTGCAATTGTCATGCTGACTGCAGGAATGTCCACCAGAGCTGTTGCCTGTGAATTGAATGTTCAGTTCTCTACCATAAGCCATCTCCAGTGGCGTTTCAGAGAATTTGGCAGTACATCCAACCGGCCTCACAACCGCAGACCATGTGTAACCACACCAGGACCTCCACATCCAGCATCTTCACCTCCAAGATCATCTGAGACCAGCCACCCAAACAGCTGCTGCAACAATAGGTTTGCATAACCAAATAATTTCTGCACAAACTGTCAGAAACCATCTCAGGGAAGCTCATCTGCATGCTCGTCGTCCTCATTAGGGTCTCGACCTGACTGCAGTTCGTCGTCGTCACCAACTTGAGTTGGCAAATGCTCACATTCGATGGCGTCTGGCACTTTGGAGAGGTGTTCTCTTTATTTTCACTCTACCGGCATATGTTATGGACAACGAACACAGGTGCATTTTATTGATGGCATTTTGAATGCACAGAGATACCGTGACAAGATCCTGAGGCCCATTGTTGTGCCATTCATCCACGACCATCACCTCATGTTGCAGCATGATAATGCATGGCCCCATGTTGCAAGGATCTGTACACAATTCCTGGACGCTGAAAACATCCCAGTTCTTGCATGGCCAGCATACTCACCGGACATGTCACGTTTGGGATGCTCTGGATCGGCGTTTACGACAGTGTGTTCCAGGTCCTGCCAATATCCAGCAACTTTGCACAGCCATTGAAGAGGAGTGGACCAACATTCCACAGGCCACAATCAACAACCTGATCAACTCTATGCAAAGGAGATGTGTTGCACTGCGTGAGGCAAATGGTGGTCACCCCAGATACTGACTGTTTATCGGACCCCCCCCCCAATAAAGTAAAACAGCACATTTTAGACTGGCCTTTTATTGTGGCCAGCCTAAGACACACCTGTGCAATAATCATGCTGTCTAATCAGCATCTTGATATGCCACACATGTGAGGTGGATGGATTATCTCAGCAAAGGAGAAGTGCTCGCTAACACAGATTTAGAGAGATTTGTGAACAATATTTGAGAGAAAAAGGCCTTAGAAAAAGTCTTGAGTTCAGCTCATGAAAAATGGAGGCAAAAACAGAAGTGATGCGTTTATAATTTTGTTCAGTATATATTCCATAAAGGCTTTATCAGATGATCATTTTTAAAGATGCAAGTTGGGGCTGTTCTTTGCCCTGTGCAGTTTGCACAAATCCCACTCTGCATTTTCAGAAGTTTTAATAGCTTCCTTTGAAACGAGAAGTAATATGCTTTTAATTAACAATTTTTAATAGTGAAAGTGTATCAATACATTTGCCCAGTCTTTAAAAGACCAGCTCTTTAGACTTCCTTGAATTCATTGCATTAGCACTACCCAGAAGTAGTTTTTATAGTGACATTTTAACGTTCTCTGTAAACTTGTGGCTGACTTCTGCAAACTCTCTAAATTTTGTGACTGAATGATTTACTGAAGTCTTTATTTGGATAGACGAAAACAACCCCCCAGGTCACACTTCATTCAACAACAGCCCACCCCCCCCCCCCCCTCCCTCCCATGAGCACATTAAATGGAAGATCTAAAATCTACAAGACTTTATAACGATGATACTCATTTACTTGAATAATAAATGTGCAACAAAAAACTCCTTGATCCTGGTCCAACTCTCTCCCACTCATTCATCCATCCCTATTTAAAAGGATAGTTCACCCAAAAAATCAAAGAGGTTTTCTTCTGTGGAACACATAAAAAAAGATATTTTGAAAAATTAGTTGTTGTCTTTTTATACAAAAAAAATCAGTTGCATCTAATGCTGTTTTGAACCCAATTGAGTTTCATTGTGTACACAGTTTTCACATTCTTTCTTTCTGAATAGTTTTCTGAACACTACACTATCATTCGAAATTTTGGGTTCAGTACTGTTTTTCTATAAATAGTGCAACCATTTTCAACATTAATAATAATAATAATCAAAAGTGCTTCTTGAGTAGCAAATCAGCATATTAGAATGATTTCTGAAGAATCATGTGACGGACTAATAATGCTGAAAATTCAGGTTTGTCCTCACAGGAATAAATGACATTTTTAAATATATTGAAATAGAAAACATGTCATGTAAAATCATATTTCATAATATTACTGTTTTACTGAGTTGATTAAATGAATGAAGCCGTGGTAAGCATAAGAGACTTATTTCAAAAACAATAAAAAAATATTACCGACCCCAAACTTTTGAACCATATCGTGCATTTGGGCAGTGTAAGTCTAATAAGTCAAATCCATTTCCACAAAGTCACTTGCCTTATGAGTTGCCTCCAATAAATGTCACATGCAAACAATTTCATTTACTTTATGTTTTCAATCACAGATGGGCATTGAGCTGGCTGAAGGGCTGCTTTATTTGAAAAAAGTCCTGCACAAGGCTCAAAGACAATCTTGAGCGTCCTTGTTGGTCCTTGAAGGCATGAAAATGGAACATGAGCCCACAAAGATTGTTACTACTTCCCCTGTATTCATGTTTGTGGACAGCCCTGGCCAAAGCAGGTCACGCAACTAGACTGAGTAATTTGTTTCCTTCTTTTTGCACCTATTTTTCTTTCCTTTGCATCCCTTTCCTTTGTAACTTTGCATTAATAATGCAAACCACATTTATCACCATGAGCCGAAGAGACAGAAGTCTTTCTTGGATGTAGAAGCAGAACTTAACAGAGACGTCACCTGGGAAATAAGAGAGCATTTCCAAGGGATTACTAGATCTAAGGGAATGCAAAAGTGGCAACGAAGTTCTAAACCCTGCCCTAACTCACGTGAAATATGTATGTTTTAGTTTATGCGCATGTCAGTATTACATATGTGAGTTTATTTTGAGTCTAAAGGGACCTGAGAGTGGATCTAAACTGAAACATGAATTTAATATATGACCACACCTACGCAGCCCCATCTTGACTCTCTCTGGAACATCTACTCTCTGGAGGTCTGGTAAGAAGCCTGATATATGGCATAATCCACCGCAGGATTTGATTAAAATCTAAAATATCACCTCGCTAGCCTTCTGACTCACTCGGGTGGATGTAAGGGCATTTGAAATAGGCGAACAGCTGGGCACACAGGCGCTGGCTCCAGGGGGGTTCTTCATGGTTGGGAGGAGGGAAATTAGAAGCGACTAACACCACTTGCCACTAACACCATAAAACACCACTGACTGTGTTGCCTTACAGTAAGTAAGAGAGTTGCAGTGACATTTTTGCCACCTCTGTCAATTACAAGTGAATAGAAAAAAATATACTGTAATTATTTCTTACCTGCCACAAAAATATAATATAATATAATATAATACTTTATTTTAAGGTGACGTATTTACATGTTACTACATGCATAATTCCAAGAAACTAACCCTAAACCAAAACCTGACCCTAACTCTATAGTAAGTGCATGTAGTTTATTAATATTACTCTTTATTAATACTATTTGAGAAAGTATGATGTAACCATGTCACCTTAAAATAAAGTGTTATATAATATAATATAATATAATATAATATAATATAATTGTAACGATGCGGGAAGAATGAAGCGAGAAGTGAATCCAATTGCAAGCACATTTATTAATAAAACAAACAAAAGAAACTCAGACCAGGAACACAGAAACAGCACCCATTACAACATTAACAACACAAAGACAGGGCTGAAACACAGGGCTTAAATACAGGGGTAAACGAGCTAAACAAGATAACAAGAGGGCGTGGTTAATCAGAAACACCTGGGGATACTTATAAACTAGAAAAACTACAAAGGACTACAAAACATGACAGCACAGGAAATAACTAAAGTTCACACAAGACAAGGGAAACACAGGACAGACAGGAACAAGACATGAACCCACACCGTGACATAGCCCTTAAAAAAAACAAAAAAAAGTTCAGGAGGGTGGTGAAGTGGAGGCGGTCTTGGGGGAGGGATGGAGGGCCAGGTCCGCGCAGGGAACAGGACCAGGGCCTTGCAATGGCGGGCATGGGCCATGGAACGTGGGCGGAGCAGGCTGCGCAGGCGGCCAGGGCGGTGACAGTCCATCGGGCGACCAGGGCGGAGACAACCCCTCGGACGGCCAGGGCGGAGACGACCCCTCGGGCGGCCAGGGCGGAGACGACCCCTCGGGCGGCCACGGCGGTGAAGACCCCTCGGGCGGCCACGGCGGTGAAGACCCCTCGGGCGGCCACGGCGGTGAAGACCCCTCGGGCGGCCAAGGCGGTGAAGACCCCTCAGGTGGCCACGGCGGAGAAGACCCTTTGGGCGGCCACGGCGGAGAAGGCCCTTCGGGCAACCCCGGCTCAGGAGCAGCAGACACCGGCTCGGGAACAGCAGACACCGGCTCGGGGACAGCAGACACCGGCTCGGGAACAGCGGACACCGGCTCGGGAACAGCAGACACCAGCTCGGGAACAGCAGACACACTCACTGGCTCGGGAACAGACCACACACACTCACTGGCTCGGGAACAGACAGCACACTCACTGGCTCGGGAACAGGAACAGTCTCTGAATAGGCCATCTTGTCCGTAGACACTGGCTCGGAGGAAGTGATGTGAACAGTCTCTGAATAGGCCATCTTGTCCGTAGACACTGGCTCAGAGGAAGTGACGTGAATGGTCTCTGGTTCGGCCATCTTGTCCGTAGACACTGGCTCGGAGGAAGTGACGTGAATGGTCTCTGGCTCGGCCATCTTGTCCGTAGACACTGGCTCGGAGGAAGTGACGTGAATGGTCTCTGGCTCGGCCATCTTGTCCGTAGACACTGGCTCGGAGGAAGTGACGTGAACAGTCTCTGACATGGCAGACGTGACGTGAACAGGCTCTGACTGGGCAGATGTGACCCGTCTCTGGATCAGCAGAAGTGACGTGAACAGTCTCTGACTGGGCAGAAGTGACGTGGACAGTCTCTGGATCAGCAGAAGTGACGAGGACAGTCTCTGGATCAGCGGGCTCTGGCGCAGGATCAACGGGCTCTGGGTTGGGCATGATCAGCAGGGAAGAGGGCTTTGTGCTGGGCAGGACCAGTGGTGACAGAAACTCTGGGCTGGACGGGACCAGCGGTGAAAGAAACTCTGGGCTGGACGGACCAGCGGCGAAAGAAACTCTGGGCTGGGTTCATGGGCTGTCGCTGATGTGTGTGCTGCCCACACACACAAAACAGCCATGGACACCACAATGAGCGCTGTGTCTTCCAGAGCAGACTCAGGTGCGGTGTGTTCAGTCTCTGGCGGGCAGGTGATTGGCTCCAGTTCTGACGAACAGACAACGGGCTCAGGCTCTTGCTCGAAGACTGGCTCTGGATCTTGCTCGAAGACTGGCTCTGGCTCTTGCTCGAAGACTGGCTCTGGCTCTTGCTCGAAGACTGGCTCGAAGACTGGCTCTTGCTCGAAGACTGGCTCTGGCTCTTGCTCGAAGACTGGCTCTGGCTCTTGCTCGAAAACTGGCTCTGGCTCTTGCTCGAAGACTGGCTCCTGGCTCTGGCTTTTGCTCGAAGACTGGCTCTGGCTCTTGCTCGAAGACTGGCTCTGGCTCTTGCTCGAAGACTGGCTCTGGCTCTTGCTCGAAGACTGGCTCTGGCTGGACGTGGCTGACGTTAAGCTCTGGCTGGACGTGGCTGACGTGAAGCTCTGGCTGGACGATCTCTGGCTGGACGATCTCTGGCTGGACGGTCTCTTGCTTAGGAGCCACCGGACACATCGTTGAGGAGGCCATTCTTCTCCTCCTCCTCCGTCTCCGGACCACCGGACTCGGGACCAACGGAACTGGGACCACCGGAACAGGGACCAGCGGTGAAGGCCTGGCGTGACACGGGATGAAGCTCTCCAAACATCTGGAGAGCGCCTCTCTCCAGCCCAGACCGGAGAGATCGGGGAGTTCCCTCGGGTTGACCTCCTTAGCCCCCAGCCGGTAACAGACTTTAAGACCTCGTCATCCAGGGAGCAGGAGGCAGCAAGAGGAACAGACCCCCACGTATACTGGAACAGATCAAGGCTTTCCAGGGCCAAGGCCGCGATCTGTCCAGCGAACTCCCGGTCTAGCCTGTGTAGATCAGGCAAGATCCGTGCTGCTGGATTCATATTCGGTGAGTTGTTCTGTAACGATGCGGGAAGAATGAAGCGAGAAGTGAATCCAATTGCAAGCACATTTATTAATAAAACAAACAAAAGAAACTCAGACCAGGAACACAGAAACATCAACCATTACAACATTAACAACACAAAGACAGGGCTGAAACACAGGGCTTAAATACAGGGGTAAACGAGCTAAACAAGATAACAAGAGGGCGTGGTTAATCAGAAACACCTGGGGATACTTATAAACTAGAAAAACTACAAAGAACTACAAAACATGACAGCACAGGAAATAACTAAAGTTCACACAAGACAAGGGAAACACAGGAAAGACAGGAACAAGACATGAACCCACACCGTGACAATAATATAATATAATATAATATAATATCTGTTTTTATTTCCTAAAATGGCACCTGTCACAAAAATGTGATTTCATTTTGGAGGCCTAATGCAATGCAAGAATTATTCCACTTGTGTTAGTCAAGTCATGTTGTTTATTTGACATATGTACAGCAATGCTTACTGAGCATTAAAATGCATGTGGTGAGTCTCGAACACTTACAGTGCAGGCAATTGTGAAGACAAATACAGACACTCAGGATGTAGACAGATATTTAGTATGTAAACACAAAGGTAAATAACACAGTTTGTATATCTTTTATTTGAATCACATCATTTTCATTAGTGAGGGTTGGACTATCATTCTTACCTTCAATTTAATAATGTATGTTGCAGTTCTTTATAAAGTTACGCAATGTACATGTTTAATCATTAAAGCCATGGTAATATAAGTTGAAAAAAAAATTGAGTGGTTGGCCAATGATTTGAAGCTTTTTACGGCACAAGATAATCTAACATGTGACAATATTAAGACAAAGCTGTTGTCTTTTCCTCCCCAAAATGTGCCGTAAGCCAGGAAGATTGACTTTGCAAATAATGCTTTGAGTTTGCAGTGATATTTTGCACAATTTATGTTGTGAACAAACGCATTGCCAATGAAAGCCTTTTTTTAATGTCTCTTTACCTTGGCACACTTTTGCTTCTGGCTGTTGGCAGTTTCCATGGGCAAAAAGGCCTCCGAGACAGTGTTTAGGAAGTGTCCTTATACATGATCTACAGTATATTCAACAGTGTAGACACTAATTAGCATGAAAGCCTGTAGTTTAATTAGATACTAATTAATTACTAAAAAGCATGAAGACTGTAGTGCAACTTAAGTGCAATTCAGACCTAAGACAAATAGCAGTAACACTGTCTGTGGCAAACTGTATTGATTACATGCTTGCTTTTTCTTATCAAATCAGGAAAAGCTAAGGGTGGTAAATGTTTAATCTATGGGTGTATATAAAATGATTTTCTCATTCAGTATTTTCGCTTACTTTACAGAATTGTTTTTTTTTTATTAAAATGGGGTAAGACAAAATAAACACTTTAACAATTTAGGATGTGCTTTATAATATTGAAACTATATTAAATAGTAAGGAATTATTTTGTTATAAGTATATGAATGAAATTATACATTCTTATTTACCCTGCACACTGAGTCCTTTCGGTTTGCCGTTTTATTTGGCAGTTTTTGTACCACAGAGTACTGAATAATTGGGTCATGTGAACTGTACTTCTGGTGACCTATTTATGTATTTACTCTAATGGGCTATTTGTATTTGCTGTACTCTGCTGAGTCAATGGACCTGTTTGTATGCGTTGTATGCCATGGAAAGGGCAGCTGCTAAAATAGGAAGTAGATATCATTGCTTCCGTCAAACTAGTATGTACACAATGACATTCAGTTAAAATATGATATTTACCTTTTTGAGGATTTTGTTTTGCGGTGTAAAATAACGAACGAGGATAACAAACAGCTCTCAGACACAGTAAATCCCCATTTGAACTCCTGCCATGGAATGAGAGGGGCCAACAGGGTGAAAATAACAATAAAAAGCTATTGATCGTCCAGGTCTGATGTACATTTGGAGCTCAAAGTAATGAGAGGGGCACCTTGCCTTGGAAACTCAAGGACTTTAACATGGAACAGTGTCTGATGAGGTTTTATTGCTCATAATGGGAACACAAAGCCAGCACTTGGGCAGCAACTCAAAGTGAGGACAGTTTAGCCACTCAGTTAGCCTGGCAGGACGGTTGAGATTGCTTTCCCCCTGGTAACCTTTAATAGAGGTATACCTCTATGCTCCACTGAGAACAACTGTAATCTTTTGCTTTCGTTGTCACTGCCTTTCAATCTTTTTGGGCCACACGCACTCCACTCAATTAGCAGCAAAAGATCCATCTGAGCTTTCCAACTCCAAGACTGACACTGACAGACACACTGATACACACACACACACACACACACACACACACACACACTGATACACACAACATATATATATAACCATAAGGAGACACATGTGCAGGGACAGATTATGGCGTCTGATTGCTCTGGGCACAGATGCGTCACAGTGGGACTAGCCTGAAAGAGAGCTCTCAATGTCAAAGATCCATCGGCTCTCCATCTTCCACAGCTCTGCTGACACCTGCATGGACCATCAAACTAGATTTAAAGACACAGATAAGTTGACTGAATATTTCATTGCTGCCCCGAGTATCTTAAATAGTAAGAAAATCATTCAGATCTTACAGGGATAGTTCTTTCAACACTTATTCATTCTCATGTTGTTCCAAATATGTATGTCTACCTTTCTCTCTTTCTTTCAAAAAAAAAAAAAAAACAATTATAAGCGATTAATCGCGATTAAAATTTTTAATCGTTGCCCAGCACTAATATATATATATATATATATATATATATATATATATATATATATATATATTAGTGCTGGGCAACGATTAAAAATTTTAATCGCGATTAATCGCATGATTTTCTCGCGATTAATCACGATTAATCGCATTATGCGCAAAATTGAATAATGACTTCTAAAGTAGTGTATTGCGCACTTTTAATTTAAATGTACTGCTATAAACACAAAAGTGCAATAACTTTAAACAAATAAGGTGCTTTTATACCAGCAGTATTCCCTTTACACAGTAATTTCAAATCTCAACTTAAACATTAATGTAATCAAATCAAATATTTAAACAAAGCTATTTGCCACTGCCAGGGCATTACCTTTTATCTAGTTTGTTAAAACGAGTCCAGTTTTCTTGTTTTTTTTTTTCTGAACAGGTATCAACAGGTATCTTTTATCAGGGAGCAGCAGAAACAGTCTATGTAGTAGTCAGAGGTCATGATCACTACTACAGATATAAGTCGACCAACGTTACTTATAGTAGCTTAGGTTTGGTCATGCCATGGTTTCCCACGTAAGATTACATTAAACAGAGTAAAAAAACAATGTATACTTTATACTCACGCCGTGGCTGTGTAGCGCGCGTACACTTCGGCGTACCCTGACGTGCACCTCTCCAAAAATGTAACGTCAATTCTACGCGTACCGCAAGCGCTGTGATTGCTAGACCCGCTCCTCGGGTTTCACATGCTCCCTCTGCATGTGTAATTGCGCGTCAACGCGGACAACGACGCAGAGATATAAATGAAAACCAACGCGTAGTCTATAGCGTATAGTCTTCAGCGTAAGTCCGACGCAGAAGTATAAATCAGCCAAGAGTGAGGTGAAGTGGTCGAGCACAAGGTGCAGCGACAAGCGGGTGCGTTCCTGTGAAACTGTTGCGGTCATGCTCGCCTCACGCACGCGCCCGCGCCCGCTCGTTGCCGAAGTTGAATTGTCTATAACTTTTTATAAAGGACGCGCAGCACAAATCATTAGAAGAGAGACTGATCCTCGGCTCGCTGTTAGTGAGTTTCCAGAATCTAAATAGTTATTATCTAGGCTATATGTTTTATAGGTACTATCCATAGAGCGCCTGTCATTCACTCGCGGAGCGCAACCCTTCAACTGTTCACCAGAGAGAACCTGCCTCTCCACTGCTTGTTTGGGTGGGTTATTTGCTGGCTGACCAACATCCCACCCCTCCTGTGATCATGGTTTGACTGTAGGCCTATGTTTATTCAGAGCCAGTGAGCAACGGACTTTCAAAATAATAATAAAAAAAAACTGTGTTAACGTGCGATAAAAAAATTGTCTGCATTAATTAATAAATGCTTTTTATTAAAAATTATTAATTTTAATCATTAATTATTTAAATGCTAATTGATAACGCGTTAACTTGCCCAGCCCTAATATATATATATATATATATATATATATATATATATATATACACACAATAAAGGTCAGGGGGTCCAGTGTTGTTTTGGACCCCGCTGACATTTCAGTATGGGAAAAAATGTAATGATGAACTTTAAATTTTTAGGTGAACTATCCCGTTAAGTATGTGAACGTTTTTCCTGTCAACTTAAACTGTGCTCAGACTACAGGAGTTTCAGGCCGATTATGCTCGATTTTTACCCCTCCCGACACTCGGAGGAAAAAATTGCATCAAGGGCTTCGGTCAGTTCCGATGCTCGGCCCAGATTATCTGGTAATGTGAAGCAATTTTCAATCTTGTAGTGTGTGCAGGTTTGAGATATGAAAGAGGAAAATCTGTGAAGATTCTCCTTATGTGCGTGATGCAACCAGATTTCACAATCGGTTAAGATTTAAAAACTCCTGTAGTCTGAGCCCGACATAATTTCATTATAGTCACCCATTAGGAATCTTCTTATTCCATTATATCCACATTATATATAATAGTGTTGCCTGTAAATAAAACTCGAAGGTATTAATTAAAGATTGTCCATTTTCTTGCCCCCTTCATCCCAGGGTTCAACAAACACCCACATCATCTCAGTGCTGGAATGTGAATATTGAGTTTTCCCACGATCTCCCCCACTACAGTAAGTTCCGCCTTCTGATGAACTCCATTACTTTAAGTTGATTGATAGATATCTACAATCCTCTCAGGCAGAGGGAGTGGTGACGGAAGACTTCTGTTTTTCTTTTATGCTGTCTTTTTTCATCTTTAAGTTTAAGACCCTGAACATTAAAAAAAATAATTGCAAGTAAATGATTTTCACTGTCCCTTTATGGTGTGTGCTCACTTTGAGCTCATGGATATGCTTATGATGCCTGGTCTAGTGTGACCATAAATGTTAAGTAAATTAATTTAGCAGATATGCACATTTAAAATGTACAGTTTTTCTCTTCCAGGAAAATTGACAAAAATATTGATGACTCATCTTGCATTACACAGATTTTTGTCAATTCCGGGGCATAATAATGTCCCTTCACCGGTGACCAATCAAGTAGCAATTCATGATTCATGTTTGACGTAAATAAATCCTTTAATTCAAAATCAAATTAAATTAAAAAAAAAAGAAGCAAGTCAACACAAGACAGAAAACCACACTTATCAATGCGACTGTAAGGACTAATTTGCAGATTTAAGTAAACTACAATTATGAAAGGCATCAGATTTAAATGAATACTCAAAATGGCACTGTGGATCTGGAGAGGATTCTTCTAAACCACATCATAAATTAGATATGAAAGCAGCTGCTTTAGAGGTTTTAGAGTAAACTTTTTTGAAAATAATACAGCAGTGGTAAAGGTCTGGTGCTTCTGGCGTCTGTATGTAAATGTCATAAAGCATGTCTCTCTCTCACCCTCTTTTTATTGCTTTCTCTTAACTGTTTAACTTTACTTATTGTATCTGCAAGGCCGATGTGCAGTGCTGCCGACCTATACTTGTAAAAATTATTTTGTTTACCTGGATCAGCCAATAATAAGTCCATGGCACACATTGTGACCCCATAATAAAGGGAGTTAAATAGTTTTAAGGTACAGGGGAACAGGTGAGGAGAGGAGGGGTGACATGCACTGACATGGTGACAGGTGATAATGTACAGCATGCCAGGTCTTGTGGGAGGAGCAGTATGGGACATCTATCCCAGCACCTTCAACCGGTGTTAATGAAAAATGACAGATCACACACCCACAGCCCCTTCGTTTCTCACACATTTCACACTCCGTGCTTTGCCCATATGCCGGGGACTGTTCTTATTTAGGAGTACGTTCAAAACTTTTCATTCAAGCTTATCTATAAAGCCAAGGAACACGCTGCAACAGGTTTATGTGAGAAATGGCTGAGAAATCTCTAAATTCCCATTCACAGGGTTCTGCACCATTAGTAGACCAAAACTGCAATGATTGTTAGATTAGCTAAAGACAACGTGACAGTACTGGCCTGTTTAAAACGAGCCGCTATGATGTTGGGGTTGCTAAGCCATTGCAAGCTTTTCTAAGTTATTGCTAGTTGGTTGTTAGGTTGCTTGCAGGACAGGACTAAAAATTAACATTGAGCTTCCTTTTAATTAATTAGTTGGAATTTGAACTGAAATGGTGCACTACACAGGAAGTTACATTGGAAATTCAATTCTTGTTCATAAATTTGTTAGATACAAGGAAGTATATGTAAATGAAATGCAAATTTCTAAGTGACCTTACAAAGAGATATTTTTTTATGTTTTTAAAGACGTATCCTATGCACAACAAGTCTCTGTTTATTTGATCAACTGTAAAAGTTACTGTACAGTATGAACAGTAATAATGTAAAATATTTTTTTTACAATTCAAAATAGCTGTTTTATATCTTAATATATTTGTATTTTATTTATTTGATGTCAAAGCTGAATTTTCAGCATCATTACTCCAGTCTTCAGTGTCACATGATCCTTCAGAAATCGTTCTAATACGCTGATCTGGTCTTTAAGAATTTTTTATAATTATTATCAATGTTGAAATAAGTTGTGCTACTTAGCATGTATTTAAAAAAAAAAAAAAAATATATATATATATATATATATATATATATATATATATTTATGTTTATTGTAACAATGTAAAAGTCTTTACTGTTTGGATCAATTTAATGCATCCATGCTAAATAAAGTTTATAAAAAAAGAAAAACAAGCTGGTATTATGAACAGCTGCTCAAACGAACAGATCAATGTTTTAAAGGCAACACAGCCAAATGATGTCATCTTTGTCACAAAAAATACCACCACTTTTAAATGTTACATTATTAAACCGACTTCAAACTGAAAATGAATCTTCAAGGTATCTTCTGATTAAAATTCTACACGGGATTCAAAGTGCAAACAGGGATATAAATCCTTTGAGCCTTCACTGAGGTGCAAAGAGAACATTGAATGTCCACTATTACGCACCAGTCCGAAGCGTTAATCTTGAGTTTCTGGGGAAAGGGCCTGTCATAGCATTCACTAAATGGCCAATTAAATCACCATGAACTCCTCTGACCATTTTCTCCAAGTCAAGCCACAGGAGGAGCAACTCACCCTGGCAATAAAACTTGCCAGTTCCCACCCAATCCACTCCAGGCTAATTACAGCACATTAATCAAATCCAAAATAATCAGCAAATAAATACAGAGAATGTCACAAGGCGGTTTAGAAGAAAGAAGACCTCTCCGTGCGGTAATAAATCCTTCCTCATCAAAACAAACTATGCAGTGTTGGGTTTCACTTCATTGAAGTTTGTAGAGATAAGGCAATAGCTACACAAAGGCTTTCTCGTGTTGCTGTCGTGGGCTTTGTAATGGAGCTCTAATGTAATTGCCTTTACCGCTTCATCATAGCTGGGCCATAGTCCTGCTTTTATCAGCTCTGTCAACACAGTCTCTGTGTGCTGAGCATTTTTATGTCTCACCATCCAATGCCTACAAAAACAGGCAATGGATCAAACTGTCAGGGAACATGTTTGCGGCGCTACTGATTTTTTGATGGAGCGAATGTTATTCGTACATGAAAGAGGACCTCCAAATTCTCAGTTGTAAAGAGAGTGAGGTGGAAAAAGAGGAAAGAAAATCTCAAAGATCTGTGCTTGAATAAAGGTTGAAATGAGTGTGTGAGAGATCAGGCTAAGAACACGGAAGCAGAGCTCAGATATCAGCCAGAAAAGGATGTAAACAGATGTCTGTGATGTATGAAGAATACCAAACGCTCAGAACACTGTACAGCTCCAGCCCTTTAGAAATCCTATTTACCACTGGCATACTGAGCAACGCGACACATTGTCTCTGAGAGCACGGCACTTTGTGTGTGTGGCGTGCGCGTGTGTGTGCGCGTGTGTGTGTGTGTGTGTGTGTGTGTGTGTGTGCGTGCAGGCGGGCGGGCGGGCGCGCGCGTGTGTGTGTGTCTGTCTGTCTGTGTGTGTGTGTGTGTGTGTGTGTGTGAGTGTGTGTGTGGAGGAGGACAGATAACGAGGTGCTGGTTGAGTGGTCTCGCCCGCGTGGGTGCCTCTATCGGTAATGACTTTCTCCTCATCTCCTATCTGCACAAGTGTTCGGAGTGTGTACAGAACAGAGTGTCGGCAGAAAGATGTGAAGGAAGACACCTATATTTAACAAACCTTTTGACACATTTGTGAGCCATTTTGAATCTCAGTCTTTATGTAAAAGTGTGTGTCGGGGTGTTTTTAAAAAACACCCCAGGACCTACACTTTTTCAAAATATAAGTAAGAAAGTCATATAGGTTTGAAACGGGATGGATGGATGGATGGATGGATGGATGGATAGATGGATAGATGGATAGATGGATGGATAGATGGATAATAAATTAATATGACATATAACTATGTTTGGAGCTGCTCAAAAAGTTACCCGCTAGGTTAAAAAAATAGTAATTGAATGGATGGATGGATGGATGATGGATGGATGGATGGATGGACTAACATAGAATGGAAAGTGGCCTTTGTTGATGCCACCTTTATAAACAACATACAAAGCATCGGTTTGATGGTCCTGCTGAAGGTACAGGTATGGTCATCTAGCTGAATGTTAGTGGAGTGTTCCAGGTTTATGATTGATCCATATCTCTGCCCCTTCAGCGAGGAAGTGGATGAGGATCTATGTCACTCAAAACAAACAATTCAGATAGTATCAGGGGCACCGCAGGCTCTTCTCTCTAATCTCTCAATAACTCAGCTCAATGTCCCCAAACATCCATATATCTCCTGCATCTGTTCCTTATTTTCACTAGAAGAGCAGGCCTTTCTCACAACAGCAAATATCATATCAACATATGTTTTTGAATGCATCTGTCTCTTCGTTTAATTTACATAAAGGACATTTGAACATCCTTGCCTTTTTGGGAGAGAGTAATCATAAAAAACATAAACAGAAAAAACGTCTCAGGTTACGACTGTAACCTATGTTCCCTGAGAACAGGGAACGAGACAATACGTCAACGACGTTATGGGGGGGAACGCCTCAGGCGTGACAGGTGTCTGAAATCACTATCAAATCACGTCAATCATATTGACCGGCGACAGCCCGTGAATCATTAGCGTGAATGATTAACGTGCGACCTGGAAGTATAAAGGGGCGCCTTGCACACATGACAAATCAGATGGGAAATAATTAGCGTAGCTGCTGTTCATAATATTAATGCATTCGATCTGGTTCAACAGTAGTATAAGAGGCAAGCATTATGTGAATGCTTGGCTGAAGAGATGCGTCTTTAATCTAGTTTTGAACTGGGAGAGCGAGTCTGAGCAACGAACAGTATCAGGAAGGCTATTCCAGAGTTTAGGAGCGAAATGCGAGAACGCCCTCCCTCCTTTAGTGGATCTGGATATCCTAGGAATGACCAGAAGCCTCGAATTTAGGGATCTTAAAGAACGCGATGGATTGTAGGGCGATAGAAGGTCCATTAAATATACAGGAGCTAGACCATTTAGGGCTTTATAGGTCAGTAATAGTACTTTGTAATTGATACGGAACTTAATAGGTAACCAGTGCAGAGATGATAAAATTGGTGTTATATGATCATATTTTCTTGACCTAGTGAGAACTCTAGCAGCTGCATTTTGCACTAACTGTAGCTTGTTTATTGAGGATGTAGGACAACCAGCTAATAAAGCGTTACAGTAATCTAGTCTTGAGGTCATGAATGCATGAACTAACTTTTCTGCATCAGAAACAGATAGCATGTTACGTAGCTTAGCAATATTTCTAAGGTGGAAGAAGGCTGTTCTTGTAACATATGAAATATGATTTTCGAAAGACAAGTTGCGGTCTAGTATAACACCCAGGTCTTTTACTGTAGTGAATAAAGTAACTGGACATCCTTCTAAATTAAAGTTGTATTGTACGAGGTTTTGTGGGTAGTTTTTTGGACCAATAAGTAATACCTCCGTTTTATCTGAATTTAATAGCAGGAAATTACACGTCATCCAGCATTTTATATCTTTAAGACACTCTGTCAATTTAGATAAGTTAGTGTTTTCATCTGGTCTTGATGAAATATATAATTGAGTGTCATCAGCATAACAGTGGAAATTAATTCCATGTTTTCTTATAATATTACCCAGTGGCAGCATATATATTGAGAATAGCAGAGGGCCTAACACCGATCCTTGCGCCACTCCATAGTCTACTGACGTTATCTTCGATTTTTCACCATTTAAACAGACAAAATGGTAACGGTCTGATAAGTACGATCTAAACCAACTTAATGCCTGTCCCTGAACACCAGTGTAGTTTTGTAGTCGATCTAAGAGTATTTTATGATCTATAGTGTCGAACGCAGCGCTAAGATCGAGTAGAACTAGTATTGAGATACAGCCTTGGTCAGAAGCTAAAAGTAAATCATTTGTAATTTTAACTAGCGCAGTTTCTGTGCTATGATGCGGTCTGAATCCTGACTGAAATTTTTCATAGATATCATTTTCTTGCAAGAAAGAGCACAATTGAGCGGACACAATTTTTTCTAGTATTTTAGATATAAATGGAAGATTTGAAATGGGTCTGTAATTTGCTAAGTTATTTTGATCTAATTGCGGTTTCTTAATAATAGGTTTTATTACTGCCAGCTTAAATATTTTTGGAACATGACCTAAAGATAAAGACGAGTTAATAATATTGAGAAGAGGCTCTTCCACTACAGGTAACACTTCTTTCAGTAGTTTAGTGGGTATTGGGTCTAATAAACATGTTGTTGGTTTCGCTGCAAAGATAAGTTTATTTAGCTTTTCCTGTCCTATAGTTGTAAAGCGGTGTAGTTGTTCTTGAGGGGCGATAATTGTGGCTGAATCATAAGACACCATAGAGGATTGTACATTTACAATTGTATTTCGGATGCTTTCTATTTTCTCATTGAAGTAATTCATAAAATCATTACAACTATACTGTAACGGAATATTTTGCTCTGGTGATGTCTGTTTATTTGTTAGTCTAGCCACGGTGTTAAATAAAAACCTTGGATTATTTTGGTTATTTTCTATTAGTTTGCGGAGATGCTCAGCCCTGGCTGCTTTTAGAGCCTTTTTATAACGTGACATACTGTCTTTCCACGCGATTCTAAAGACCTCTAAATTAGTTTGTTTCCATTTACGCTCTAAGTTACGAGTTTCTCTCTTGATAACATGTGTAGTACTATTGTACCATGGTGCTTTAGTTTTCTCTCTAACCTTTTTTAATCTAATTGGTGCAACAATATCTAATGTACTAGAGAAAATGGTGCTCAAACTGCTAGTCATTTCCTCTAGTTCATCTGTTTGTTGGGGTTCACTGAGCAGCTGAGATAGATCAGGTAAGCTATTTGTGAATCTATCTATAGTGGTTGGAACGATTGTTCTGCCTGGTCGATAACGTGGCGCAACATGGCAAATTTCAGCAGTACGTAATATGCACGTTACCATACAATGATCAGTGAGATCGTCACTTTGCGCTATAATATCTATATCGGTTGGATTGGTTCCATATGATATAATTAAATCTAGTGTATGATTTAGACGATGAGTGGGACCACTGACGTTTTGCTTGACCCCAAATGAGTTTAATAAATCTGTAAACGCAGCCCCTAACGCATCATTTGTGTTATCTACGTGTATGTTAAAATCTCCAACAATTATTGCTTTATCGGCATTGACCAATAGATCTGAGAGAAAGTCTGAAAACTCTTTTAGGAAATCAGCATAGGGCCCTGGAGGTCTATATACGGTCGCTAAGGCTAGAGATAATAGGGATTTCTTTCTTACATCTAAGAGCGTAACATTTAGCACAAGTACTTCGAACGAATTAAACCTGTGACCTGTTTTCTGAGTAACATTTAGGATATCTCTATAGATTGTTGCAACACCGCCGCCACGACCGATCGGACGGGGCTCATGCTTATAACAGTATCCTGGCGGAGTAGACTCATTTAGACCGAAATAATCATTTGGTTTAAGCCAGGTTTCAGTAAGGCACAGAACATCGAAATTATTATCTGTGACCATTTCATTTACAATAACCGCCTTAGGTGTGAGCGATCTAATGTTTAGAAGACCTAGTTTTAGAAATTCTTTTTGTTCACTGAGATTTAGATTTTCTGGTTTAATTACAATAAGATTTTTCCTAGATCCTAAACTAGATTTATTGTTTGGCCTCACTAGACGAGGAATAGACACAGTTTCTATATAATGCTCTACACTACTTGTATCAATTAAGTTGGGACAGCAGAGATTGTGATTTGGACTTTGACTTACTAGTCAGATGGTGTGTAACGTCTTGGAGATGTTGTCCGACAGCACAGCCGCTCCGATTCTGCTGGGGTGCAGGCCATCAGCACGGTAGAGCCTAGGTCGCTCCCAGAACAGATTCCAATTATTTACAAAGAGCAGTTTCTGTTCATTACACCATGATATTAACCATTCATTTAGAGCAAATAGTCTACTGAACCTTTCTTGTCCTAGTCGGTACGTGGGAAGCGGTCCAGACACGATGATCGTTGCCTCAGGCGCTGTGCTGCGTACCGTCTCGATCAGGCTCCTGTAGTCCTTCTTCAGAACCTCCGTCTGCCGCAGCCGGATGTCGTTCGTTCCCGCGTGCAGCACCACAGCTCCGACGCGCTCGTCTACACAAGCTACACAAGCTGTACTACACAAGCTGTCCCACAATGTTGGGACTCATCTCCGAGGAGGCCTGTTTAAAGGCCTACTACCCATTAGTGAGTCAACTGCCCGAACCACCAAGGCCAACCACGTAAAGTGAGCTGGCCTACAGTGCCCTCTAGGGGGCTGTCCAATCAAGGAGGCCTGCTGAGGCCTACTACCTAATGGCGCAGCCTTCGTTGGCAGAAAAAGCTGTTTACACAGCCCCTACAGCATCCTGGTGCCTAATCACATTGCCCATGGCAGTGTACTCCGCAAGAAAGCTAGCACCCTTAAAAACAAGGGGAGTACAACATACACCACTCTGCCTCAACGGAGGCCCCAAACAGTCAGGGGCCTACCATCTATGCATGGGCGTCAGCTCAGGGCAATGCTCCGGCTTCAGGGGAGCGTACTTCGACCAAAGAAGAAGTGAAGCTTACTTCATACTCGACCCGAGCCACAGTGGTGCGAGGTAGGATAAAACAGAACTGGGAGTGAAGCGCTCAGACCTACCCTGAATCACAGGGGAATACTCAAACCTCAGCTGAGGTTACCATTTATTTGCGGGCCTGCCAGCGGCTCTAGGGGTGACAGAAATGTATCTGTGCCCAACCTAGGGGAGTGGGGCTTGACTTGAAAGCCACCACCTAAGACCCAGCGCTTGAGCAGTAGCTCAGCGAGGTAACTAAAGCCTATACTGGCGGCCTAACCAGTTCTGCACGGCAGGGTCGGGCAGACAAATCCAGTCTTCTCCGTGAAGTGAAAAGACGGCCAAACCCTGCTCAATAAAGACATAAACAGATGGAGGCCAGTTTGAGGCCTACCACGTCCTTATAAACCACCTCTGCACCAAGCTGCATTACTCTAGTCGCCCCAGAATGCAGAGAAGGGGGCGGGCCTTGGCCTAACGACTCCCGTGGGAGGAGGCTGTTATACGGAGATGTTAGAAACATACATTCACAAATTGAAGAGTCAGAGGAAGAAATGCTAAACCAAGCAGAGCGCCTCAATATCCCAGGTACAGCCTAGGCCAGCTACAGCGGCGGCCCTGGTGAGGGCCAGCCTGCAAGCACAGATCTATCTGAGGGCTCGGAGGAGCCACAGCCACTAACGAATATGTATTATTCTGTACAAAAGGGCTGTAAAATCGCTCAGAGAAGTCAAAACGGCCCCGTGGGCCGGACATAAGATCTAACTGAAGCACTAGCGTCAGTCAACACTCTAAGTAAAAACTTCTAAAAGAGAGAGACCAACTACTCTACCCTAAGGTGGCCTAGCAGCCCGAAGGCCAAACTCAGTTACCGCCACCTAACAGGGAACTTCAGGGCCCTAATAATCCAAAAAAGTTCTCTTACCTTAGTACTTTGACATGACCCCATAACTCTATACAGGGAACGCGGTCTGTAAAGAGAGACATTTTATTTTTTAATCACAAAAAATACCCCTCAAAGACCGGACAGCTCACCTGCGGCGTGCGAAGTAAAGCCAGATAGTTCTTTTAAGAACCTGGGATCCGCCACTTCACGAGCCTGAAAGGGGCGTTTCCACAAACCAAGCCTAGGTGGGCCGTCAGAACATAGTTCTCATCATAGGCCCATCCCCAGGCCTGATGTAATGAACGCCTGGGGGTCAGGAGAGAGGAGAGGGCAGATTTCATGACCCTCCGGGGAGGCTATCCATCACTGACGCTGTGTGCGTTTGAGCTGGATAACCTCCCTCAGATCTCTCCTGTTGCGGGAGTCACGCCTTCTCTGCGACCTGCTCCTTGCGGGAGGGGGCGCACGAGAGGCGACACTGCCTTAGCTGTGCGTTTCATCTTTTTCTTACCTCGTAACTTGAATAGCGTTTCAAACAAACAGTCCCTGAAGACGATGAGATGATTTGTCATGTGTGCAAGGCGCCCCTTTATACTTCCAGGTCGCACGTTAATCATTCACGCTAATGATTCACGGGCTGTCGCCGGTCAATATGATTGACGTGATTTGATAGTGATTTCAGACACCTGTCACGCCTGAGGCGTTCCCCCCCATAACGTCGTTGACGTATTGTTGAGTTCCCTTCGAAAGGGAAGGGCTTTTTTGCAAAAAGCTCTTTATTAAACAGAACGTTTCATTATAAATTCTTCAAACACTTCAAATCACATTTACAGGATCATATCAAGATTAATTTGAATATTAGGTGCGTGAGGCACGTCTGCTCTGCATCGTGCTTAACTTTGAGTCATGACCTGAGACTCTTTTAGTTGACTCCATTGACAAGCATTTGTGGAAACTGCTCTCCTGCATGTGTGAGCTCGGTGCCATCAGCACTGCTTTAATAAAGAGCTCAGACGCTATCAGCACAGGGCCTGCCATAGCTCAGCGTAAGATTGACGGGGATGGGGAACAAAGACACCATCTCTCATAACATAAACACAGCCTGACATTAATCACAAGAAGTGTCCGTCCCTGAAACGGCGGAGAGATAAGGTCGAGTAGGAACCGGGTTGGGCCTTCTACTGCAGTGACTCACAATGTTTCATTAATCTGTGAAGGGATAGTTCACCAAAAATGAAAATCCTGTCTTCATTTACTCACCCTCATGATGTTTCAAACATGTGTGACTTTTCTTTGTCTGTGGGGGACAAAAGGTGCATTTTTGTAGAACATCCTGGATATGCTTTCCAATATTATGAACAGGATGATTAAACACTGATGTCCCGTCTTTTCTTTAAAAAAGCAAAAATTTTGGTTAGAGTGAGGCACTTACAATAAATGGGACTAATCTGTAAACGTTAAAATACTGTCTCAATACTCAGTCACTAGCCCAGTCACTACAGAACTACATTTCCCAGCATCCCTTCTGGTCCCTAGAAATTGCTAGTAAATTTCCCAATTACAAAGAAACCGCAAGCAACACATTAAATGAAACGTGAAAGTAAAAGTAAAAAAGGATTCTCTTGTAAAATGTACTCCAATCATTATTTACAACTTATAAAAAAGACCATGGGGCGTCCTTAGAGTCACCGTTAATAATTCTCTCTGTGCACTCAGAGTCTAGCTCGACGTGATTGACAGGACCAGAGATAATGAATTTTAGCCATGTCGGTGTGCTTTAGTACGTTATTATGGATCTATAATTGATCAATGAGTTCCGTGCAAGTTTGATTATTACCCAATGCTTCTCTTTGTTATTTTGCATGCTTTTTGATAGCGGCATGTGAGCACGAACATATGGTCGTATCAGACAAGCTCACTCGCTCTGCGTAACCAAGCCAATTACAGATAGCCAAGCTAATAAGGCACGGGTGTGTTTCAAATGCACAGGAGACAGACCACTGAGTGAGAGGTGTGAGGTATCTGAAACACAGGAAGATTTAATGATGATTATAATTGTCTGTGAAACATTTGACGTTGACCTTGTATTTCTGCAAATGTTAAAAAGCATTAATGCAATTAGGTACAGTAATCCATGTTCATGCACGGTGGCACTAAGAGCCTCGTCAGAGCAGTTTCTAATGTCATTCACTTTAAGATGAGCACTTACTGTCTATTCTTCATTGTCAGCATGCATATCTTCAATCTAAAGCCTCTTTGCTATGTTCCTTGCTCTCCTGATAAGAAACTTCTTGGCAACCTTTTCTTGGCAATCCCCATTATGTTTCCCAGATGTTCCTTGAACCGTAAATCTCCTTTGCCTAAATCGCTGAAATGCAAAACAGCGCATGCGTGTATGTGTTCTCTTGAAGTTGCTATATTTGTGTTCTTTTGTTTTGTTTTGCTTTGTGTTCTTGTCTTTGTTAAAACTGTGCACTCCTCCCCAAATCATAAAAATGAATAACACAGAGATTATGCAGCCTAGGGGCAAAGCAAACAAACACAGGTGTTTCTTAACAATGTTGACAGAGAAGGTGAACCTGCATTGACAATCACATCTGGCGAGTACAAGAAAAACTGTTGTGTTCTTTTAAAGCTAATGATTCATTTACCATGATGTATTTCATTTATTTTACTCTCCAATTTTAGCAGTGATTTTTGACCTTGTGGGGACATTTTTGGGGTCACATGAGGAAAACAGCGTATAAATCTCTATTTGTGTGTGTGTGTGTGTGTGTGTGTGTGTGTGTGTGTGTGTGTGTGTGTGTGTGTGTGTGTGTGTGTGTGTGTGTGTGTGTAATTAAACATAAGATATCAAAACGTAACAAATCATAAGGTCAACTGTATTTGTCATGTATTACTTTAAGTACTTTATGGTAAAATTAGGTGTATGTTAGTTAATAAAGCATGAATCATTAAAATGATTTTCATAATTTTTCTTGGTAACACTTTACAATAAGATCCATTAGTTAACATTAGTTAATGTATTAACTAACATGAACTAACCATGAGCAATACATTTGTTACTGTATTAGTTAATCTTTGTTAACGTTAATTAATACAAATCCAGCTGTTCATTGTTTGTTCATGTTAGTTCACAGTGAATTAACTAATGTTAACAAATACAACCTTTGATTTTAATAATGTATTAGTAAATGAAATTAATATTAACTCAGATTAATAAATGTTGTAGAATTATTGTTCATTGTTAGTTCATGTTAACTATGGTAGTTAACCAATGTTAACTAATGAACTTTATTGTAAAGTGTTACCTTTTTCTTTCCAAAAAACATTCTTACAGTAAAACTGCATGATGTATTGTCCCGTTAAATATAATATACATTTCAATGGTAGTCTGGCGAACCTATTATTATTATTTGTATTTTTATGTAGCATTCTTACAGTAACCTTTAATCCAAACTTGAAATAAATATAACTCTTATACTGTTAGATTTACAGGCAAAAACACACACAGAACAATCTCCCCCAAAACAAGTTTCCCTCAGATCCATTCAACCCAAAAGACGCTATACTGAGAGCAATTTTCTCCCAGTGTGCCTTTTACTCATTGGTAAAAGATTCTCTTCTTCCGCTGCACTTAAACTCTCAGTCTCAGCAAGCAGCACTCAGTCTCATCTGTTGTAGTGCATTGTCAGCTTACCCGCTTCCATTTGGAAACATGTCAATACAGCCAAGAACAGGCCTGGCAAGGCACACTGTCCATTTGGAGCAATTCCTAAGCCATAAACAGAGGGGGGAGGTATGAAAATGAAAAACAGGCACACTCTTCACAAACATGAAGCAAGGCAGCAAGCCCTGGCATTTATGTCAGCCTGGCTGAAGTGATATGACTAAAAGTGTGAAACGACAATAAGTGAAATATTTCGGCTTGGCCAATATTGGTAAGTGAGGGCAAAAAACATAAAGACTGTGAAAGTAGTCATTCATTTTGAACTCAAGAGCAGATTGCTAATCGTGTAAGTACTTAAAGAAGGATGTAAGGCCATGAATGTGGCAAATTACATTTACTCAGACACAAAAAAATCTCTCACAAACATGAGGCTTTGGCTCAAGGGCCAGATTGCAGCTTTTAGGCGGTGTTAAAGACAGTGTCCTGGATGTGAGTTTGCCTGGATTATGACAAGCCTGAAGCTGAACAGAATGTCCTTATGAGCGAAAGCTCATGGGTTACCAGACCGACCCAAGATCAATAATCAAAAGACAGCATGCAGAAGAATGCCTAAGTGTTATTTGGGGAAATGGGCTTGCATCCAGTGGGCAGAAACAGCCAAAATAATTTCACAATTTTTTTATCACTGGAAGTGACAATTTCATACAGACCTAGGGGAATCTGGAGCTCCAGGGAGAACCCAAATTTTACACCAGTTTTTGCTGTGTTCAACTTCAGTCAAAGTATGTACAAAGAGTCGATCAATAGAGTAAACCTCACTTTGGGCACATAAAACATCTGTTACCATTCAGCATGGCGGTCATAAGTTTCCTATTGTGCAGTTGCAGTGATTAATCACAGCCACATATACCGTATCTGTTCATTAAAGTGAGTGTGTGCCAGAGAAAAAGAGAAAACCAGGGAGAGGCACAGAGGTTTTATATATTCCAAGCCCTGAGATCCTTAGGGAATCCATACTGTCCTCTCCCAATGATTGTATCAAAAATGACTTCAGATTGATTTATAATAACAAGTGGCAAAATCAATCAGACAATCAAATGCCTCTCGATATTGCCATTTAGGGTGTAAATGCATGAGTGCAGACTTGCTTTCACCACATTTCAATGTCTGATAATTGAAAAGATAAAAAATCTTTGTTATCTAACGTTATCTAAATGGTTCACTATGCAATTCAACAATTGCACACGGGCCAACAAAAGACCCAGATGGAATCTGCAGACACTTTTCCTGCCTTTTCTGTAGTGATTTTAGAGTAAATTCTGCAAAAATGGAAGATCAAAATTGTATTAAAAAAAACTAAAAGTAGTGTAAAAAAAAAAAAGTTTCTTGTGCAGCTTATTAGTAATCCAGCTGCTGAAAATGTTGCTTAGTCATCACATAAATGTTTCAAATACTCTATATATATATAAAAAAAGTTATTTTTAAATTATTTACAATATTTCACAATATTATTGGTTTTTGGTGAATTTTTCATTAAAGAAGATGCTATTTGTCGTGTGTAGATGGTTGCTGTCCACTGAGTGGTGCTGAAATGAGCTGAGACGATCATCTATGTAACTGTACTGATGGAGCTCTCCAGTGTTCTAGTGCTGAACTAGGAGCTTGCTGGCAACAAATAAGGAAATATAAGATGATTTTTCGACAGCCTCTAACCTTTTGAAATTTCATAATTAGCGCATCTTAGGGCCTCAATATCTTATTAGGATTTAAATCTTGTTATTTGTTTAATTAATTACACCAAAACGACAACTATTATGTTAACCAAAACAGTTGGGCTGTGCAAAATGTGTTGTAGGGGGACTCACCCCATGCTTGTGATGGCTTTGACGATAAGTTTTAAAGATGAAATCCAAGAGATTAGCGGATTCCAAGTATAATACATAACACAATAAAAACATTGACAGCCAATCAAATTCCATCCAACTTTAAATCACGCTGCAATTATGATCATGTGGATTCTTATATAGTTATTATACTTTTGTGTTGTTATTATAGTATTGTGATGATACTCAGCCCGTTCTCATCCCAAGGTGTCATATAACTGACGCTTTTTGACATCCGCCAATATCCGACGCACATGGCACCCTTTAGCGTCAATATGACACGCAGATAGATATGGGCCAGAAGGCGCCTCCTAGCGGTGTAACCCTAACCCGACCCCAGACCTAAACCTACCCATTTCTATATTGACGCTAAAGGGTGCCTTGTGCGTCGGATGTTGACGAACGGTCAAAATATGACGCCCTAGGATGAGAATGTGTTGTGATACTGCAATTTAGATCGATATAAACTGACCCAAGAATAAAACAGCATGTTTTCCTCTCATTGGTTTGCAGTTTGTTAGGTAAACTGGCAGGATAGACACTGTTAGGCAGGCAGTGTTTGTAGAAAACAGCTTTTTGTACCCTGGCACCTGTTGCATGTTTGCTAGTAAGAATTCAGTGATGCAGCAAGTGTCTTCAAGCATTCCATGAAGAATTAACTGTGCAGCGATAGATTAATATCAGAACGAAACAATTTGCCTGAGGCAGAATACCTTGTGCATGCTGGGATAAGTAAGTGGAAATAGATGGAAGAGGTTTTGACACACCATGAAAGATGCAGGGACTGGTAGTGCAGGCAGAACTATCAACATCAGCCCCTTAAGAAATAAGAGCTGATAAGCAATAGCTCTATTTGTTTAGTGTTCCGTCAGTTTTGTCTGTCACCATCCATGCCAATATATCAGGTGATCTGATTACTTTTCAAGTGTTATATGTTCTCAAATATCCTGCCAATAAAATGAGCTGAGAGAGAGACTGTTCTCTATCTCGCTAAGCAGCACCGTCTGTACAGTCTGGGAATCTCAGTGGGAGGTTAATGGTCCATCAGATTCGATCCACATCCATCTACCATAAGTCAGATCCAGGGGGGAAAGCGGAATTCCTTGTCCGAGTCTAGACATCATCTAAACACTCAGCTGTTGACGCA
This sequence comes from Gila orcuttii, assembly GCA_026230005.1. Lineage (NCBI taxonomy): Eukaryota > Metazoa > Chordata > Actinopteri > Cypriniformes > Leuciscidae > Gila > Gila orcuttii. The sequence continues at coordinate 7,087,358 of JAPDVR010000010.1, read as the reverse complement.
GACTCCCCTTATGCCTTGCTGAAGGAGAGTTTTCACTGGGAAGAGTGTTAGTGATCCATAAAACCGCACGCATTTCATAGAACATACCGGCTTTGTTGATTAATAGCCAGAGTTATTTGGTCTTAAGGGCTCTGTCACAGCAAGCTTGCTTAAAATCACAAGTGCCAGAAGGGAATTTGAGGCCTCTGCTTGTCACTTTTTTGCACACTCTAATTAGCTGTGTGAAAGAAAAAATATCTTTCATAGTCTGGAAACTGACTGCTGTTTAAAGGTGTCAGGTCACACCATCATTACAGAGAAAACAACAAACAGCAGCGACAGAGCGGCGTGGACTGAAGAAAAAAAGCTCTGAAATAAAAAAAATAAAAAAACACTTAATCCTGCACATTTGTGCCAAACACAGTTTTTCCAACACTTAACAAGTTAAAGTTCACCAAAAAGCTAACATTTACTACATCATTCGAAATCGTTATGCATTTCTTTTCTTTTTTTCTGTGATACAAAGAAACAGTTAAGAATCTTTCAAACTTAGCTCTAACGGGCAAGACTTCTTTTAATTTGAGTGCCGCGTTTTTAGTGCGTTCTTGAGACGCTACAAAAAAGCGTGGTGCAAGCACAATGGTTAAACACGTCCGTTTAACGTGTGTTTAATGTTTACATTGAAAAACAATTGAAAAGTAGCTCAGTAGAATGGAAAAACACATTCTTTGTAAAAGTCTTTAAAGGGGCAATATTCATTGCGATACTTATCCATTGTTTTTCAATGTAAATATGGACAAGATGCAGTTAAGCTTGCATCTCATGCATGATAAGGCATTCTAAAAACGCGGCGCTCAAGTTAAAAGAAGTCCACATGTTAAAAACGTGTCCTTGTTTTTTATTATTGTTTCACTGACCTGCTTTTAGTTTAGTATAGTTCCTTTATTGTCCACAAGTGGAAATGTGTCTTTGGCTTCACTATACACCACACACAAGGACACCAACACAAAATAACAATATACATAAAAAATATAAAACAGTTAAAACAATAACATTCCCATATGTACATATACAATATATGCATACATATCCACCCCTACTCATATTCATATCTTCTCAACATTTAAAAAACATAAATTCTGTGTGAAATTCTGTGTGGCCCTTACTGTCACTTTTGATCAATTGAATGCACCTTTGCTGAATAAAGGTATTTAAAAAAAAAATACTAATACCAACCATTTTTAATTTATACACATTTAACACACACATAAAGAATAACCAGATAATACAAAATATTTAAACAATTGCATGGGATGTTCATTCGGGTTTCAAGCTTGATATCTCTCTGATAAAATTTTGCTCACGCACTTTCTCTTCAATATCTCTCTAACAAAATGTTCTCACACACTTCATCTTTAGGTTAAATCGTAGTGGCTCTAAAAGTGGAGGAAAGCAAAGCTGAGAGAGTCTGGGACATCCGGGGAATCATTTCTAATCAGAATCAGTCACGCTGTCTGACACGGTTGTTTTTCATCTGTGTTCATGCCTTACTTTAATTAAGGACCATGCCTTCAGGACCCTGTTGTGACTTAGAGCCCCACTGGAGAGTGGGCTGTTTCTCCTCCCTCTGGCCCTCGGTGAACCCCCTATCCTGCCGCTGAACCCATGCACTCCTCTCTAACAGGCATGGTGTTTGCTCGCTGTGGCTTTATTTCCACTCTAGCCCACCCAGGCCTCGGGGGAAAATCCCTTTAAGGGCTTAGTGAAGGTGGGATCACAAATTCCAACAATAGCGTTATCTACCAGGCTGAGCTTGTTCATGACCCACAGCACAACGCACATACACACACAAAAATAAACATGTAAATAAATCATGCATTCTTCACACACACAAGCTAAGCTGCTTTTCAGATACTCTTCTGGGGGAATACAATAGGAGAGCTACAAAAACTTGCGCACAAAAAAACGAAGCACCGAGGTGACATCTGCTGCAACGTATAAAAAGAAAGAGACAAGCATACACGCTGAACAGAAAATTGCAATCCAACACACAAGCACAAAATGGCTTTTTGTGTACCACAAATGAGCATTTTCATCATCTGTGAATGAGCAAAGTGAACACTAAGCATCGTCACGTAACCTTGTGAATGTGAACCTGTAATGAGAGGCAGCCGGGAGAGAGCTTCATGCTACCGCTTGATAAATCTGATTAATCATGTATTGCATCTTGAGGCAGAAGATTACTGTAATTTGAGCTTTGTTTGTCTATACAAACAGAGCATCGAAAACAGCAAATCACAGGAGCTGGCAGTATGGAAATGAAGGTTGACATGCTTGTATTATTTAGTTCTGGATGATCAGTTTGTATGAAAAGAATATTATAGTCACAGAGCTCAAAATAATAATTTATGCAAAATAAGAAGCTCTTGGAATATGTTAATTGTCACCTCTAACCCACTCATAGATCTCATGGGTCACATATATTTGGACATATAATCATTGTCAATGGCTTAATGGGTCCCAGCAGATTGGATCAAGTGTTTTCATACTGTGGGGTGCAAGACGGTGATGGGGCAAAAGACAAAAATTGTTTTTTTAGGGCCGTCAAAATAATAATTTTGTAAATGATTTTTAAACATAATTAAAGGGGTCCTATTATGCTTTTTTTTTTTTTTTTTTTTTTTTTTTTTACATTTTTACATAACTTTTTTTAGTGTGTAATGTTGGTAGTTGTATATATAAAAAAAGTCTTCAAAGTTACAAAGCAAAAAGTCACTCCAAAGTGAGTTATTCTCTATATCAGTGTCAGTGTTTCTGAACTCCCTGAAACGCCTTGATTTTAGTCTTGAGGTTTCTTCTGAGAACAAACATGTCACATTATTCCTCACTTAAATAATTCCCACTTAAGGCACATGCAAAAAAGTTGACAAGGCCTGGTTGAGTTGCGTTAGTAATGTGTTGAAACTCGCGGTTATGGTAAGGGGCATGACATTTCTGAAACATGATAGAAGCGGTCGACCAATCACAACACACTGATCCAGCCAACCAATCAGAGCACATTGTGCTTTTCGGAAGGAGAGGCTTCATAGATACAATAACTAAACAGAGCTGCATTTCCCAAAAGCATTATGAGCTATTAGACCGTAGGGAATATTGGTGGCACTGGTCTTCACGAACAACTTGGGCTCACAATGCTTTTGGGAACTGCAAAAGGTCTCAGGGACACTAACTATAAAGAATGTCAAATAAATTTCAACACAACATAAGGATTAATAGTTAAGGATAGTGTTACAAATCACTAACCCAGTTTGTTCGTTGTTGCAAAGGCATTACTCTGCCCTAAGAATATGTTTGCTACTTTAGTTTATTGTATACTAAAGGCATTTCACACACTAAAACCCCATGCCAACTACACACTCCACAAGCTTGCTGTGTCCACTCTAAAAAAAACAAATCTTGCATCAGGCCTACGGCCCCTGGACTCCTTTCACTCTCCATTACTTCAAACTTCTGTGTGACAGCCTCCAGACTCCAGTAACAAAGCAATTTAGGCTGAGAGGAAGAATGCATCTCTGAAGATGTAATTGGTGCGCTGGGCTCTTGGATCTCCAAAGCACATTGGTGGGGATATTAGCTTTGAGTGTCTCCCCTCACAGGAAGGCCTCTCTGTGATGGATTTGGAAGTAATGTGTCCATTCACCTGTGAAATGCAACCTGCCGGTTTACACTGGACCTGCAGTTATGACATATTGAGCTGGAATATACAAACAGTCAGACTCGAGAGAAACAAACACATTTAGAGGCATTGGATAAATGCTGTATAGACTGAAATTACTTGTGAAAAGGAGATATTTAAATGCATAGATACTAAAAGTGTGTAATTTATGCTACACTAGCATCACCAACAGAATTGCAAAAAAAAAAAAAAAATAGCCATTGTTTTCAAACAGGTTTCCAAAACATTCACTGGTCAGAAAAAAAGAAAAAGAAAACATTGTTCCGCCTCCAAACTCGCGCCATTGGTTGAGACCTTTTTAAAGTGTTTAAATGATAAAGAACTGGACAAATCTTTTTCAAATCTACTTATAGACCACATGTAAAAATAAAATAAGTGCAATGTACAGTAATGTATTCATGTTGGATTCATACATTTCATAAAAAGTAATAATAATAATAATTACTCTAAAAATGTAAGGTGGTACAAGTTAAAGTTACCGTCAAGTTAAAAAGTGCACATCTTTATCCTTTTATTTAATACGGTATCATTTTCAAGGTAAAGAATCACGAATAATTAAATTACAAATATCATTACATTTTTGGAGTGTTTCACCACATGACAAATTACAACCAGAAGTCCAGAACAAAGCTTGTCATTATATGGTCAAAATATCCGATATTTCAAGAGACTTTAATTTTTATGATTTATTTCTCTGTGTTGCCTCCAAATCTTGCAGTTTGACACAAAAGTTTTTGTTTTATTATTCATACAACAACAACAAATGTGTTTATAATTTTGTATTATATATTGTAGTGAAAAATACATTGTTTTAAATGGACAACATTATATGTTGTATCTAATGTATCCTTCATTGCCCAGGGAAGCATTTCAAGGCCGCATTTGAAGGAGCCTTCGAACTGGAAACGGCCTTCGAAAGATGAAGCCTCTGAATTGGGACGCAGCTTATGTTTTAATTATGTCTATGGTCATTAGGGGTCTCTATGATATAATTTCCTGTTTTGATTTGTTTCTGCGTGTTTTTGATTTTCATTTGACCTCTGTGATGTTGAGAGATATATTTATTTTATTTCAAATATCCATTCAGTCATGAGTTTGTAAGAGCTGCAGATGTCTGTCGTACGTTTTAGTGTGATTGCCGTTAATTGCATCTCTCCACATTTACACATCTCTCTGGTGCTTGAATCCCTCATTACAGCTGCATGAGGCCTCAGAAATACACTCACACACGTGCACTCGAGCACAATCATATGCATATCGGCCAAAATAAATAGATAAATCACAATCACAAGTATTCACATTTTTCTGTCCTCCCAAGGCACTGTTCAACATTATTTATCTTGTGTTTCATTTTTGGGTACAATTAAGATTGGCAAATTGCCACAGTTAGAATTCTGTGGAAACTTGCTCTGGGTCGAGGTGCAGAATTAATAAATCATATTTGTTCATACATAAATAAAACTGGATGCAAATAAGTGGGTCTGGGATCTTTGTAAACCAGCAAGAGATTTGCCCCATCAATATTTAAATGGCTCATACACATCAGTCAGACTGAGAAGCTGTGATAGAGTTTGTCAGAGAAGACTCCTCGATCAGTAGACTTGTTATACCTGACTGACTGCTGCGGCTGTCTGAAACCCCATCAACTGCTAAATATGGACTAGCATATATCATCTTATAAAGGAGTATGCATCTATTATCTCCTGAGCCCCTCCATACACGCACACTCACACACACACACACACACACACACACACACACACACACACACACACACACACACACACACTTCTCTCTCTCTCTCTCTCTCTCTCTCTCTCTCTCTTTTCATGATCTCACAATCTTGTAATCAAATACACTTTGCAATACCTGAGAGGTATAATTTATTTTCCATCATACAGATGATATTATTGGATAAGACGGTTTGGACAGTTACATTTTGGCAGGGCTTTAAAACTTTAAAATCTGTAGAAGATAAATGTTTTAGATGGCATAAAGTGAATTTCATTCAGATATTTTTGTTTCATGTAAACAGATTGTTGTATACGTTGAATACAAATGGAAATATCAAACAGAACGTACAAGCTTGAAAGATTTCATTAATCATATTTCTAGTTTTTGAGGTAACCATTACAATTATTAATTTTAGGTAATTTTAAAGAAAAATGGGATAGCATAGCTTTCCTAGCAAGATCTCAACTCATTCTCACCAGTTAATCGACAGTCTTTTGAAGGGTTTTGCACCACGTCAAATTGAGTGAGACTTTTTGGGCGGGAAAGTGGAAACAATTAGGTGTTACCCTTAGGAGTGTGCGGAGCAGAACTACAGCCCTGTAATTTAATTTTCCCTCCTGTAATGAAATGCCAGCAGTTTGCGTTTTTTATTACAGCATTAGGTCTTTTCCCACGTGTCTCTAAAAGAAACAATGATAACAAACGGAGGCATGCAACGCTATTAGCAACAGGTAAACATAACCTGCAGGTGTAGTCGAGTCACTGTAGGGATTATTGATCATATGTGCGCATGCATTTTCATGAGAATGTTTGCCATTATATGAAAACAGCTGCACTGCCAGAGTTCTTCTACAGATAAAAACATGGCAATTAATTGTATATTTTGCAGCAGGGTTTGAAATTTGAATTGTTTATGAGCTTTTGAGAGGTCCCATGCTGGAATAAATAAAGGATATTTTAAAGCAATCTCATAAAATTACTACTCCACCAATGGATGTTTGTAACAGGAGCAGGATCTCATTTGCTTCCATTTCAGACTTGATTTGGTTCACCTTAAAACAGTGGTGATCTCTGCATTGTCTGTGTCAGCTTCACTTAAACCTAATCATCCACTAACTACTAACAATGGTGGAGTACCATTCTTTTTCCCACCAGGGTGGCTGTGGCACAGAAATTTTCATTCATTGTAAACATACTAATGTGTTAGACCATAAAATGCTGCTGGTCTGTTTTAGGTGGTTACAATTGAAGACTACTTAATTGTAATTGAATGAATTAAGTAATACAGGGGAAATCTGACAGTTTAAGAAAAGAAGCTCACGGATCCGTGTGAACGATTAAAAACACTGTATTATTCATGCCAGCCCATTCGTTTGCAATATTACTTTGTAAAGAAGCACTGCACGCCTATAAACGGAACAAGTAATATGCATGCACATGACATCACCATTTTCACAAATTTGCGTTTTTGTAGATTACACGGAGACGATAACGTTATAGTTTTCAAAAACTAAATGCATCTGCGAAAAAATAACCTCAAGGATAATTGCCTGGTTAATGTTAGGGAACTAAAAATACATGCAAGTATATTTTAAACAAGTAGGTATTTTTAGTCATTTGAATGTATGAACAATACTTAAATAACAAAGGTCAAAATGGCATTGTGGAAAACCTGAATTTGATTGTTCAGTCGAAGCAGTCGGCTGTGATATATTTCCAAATTATTCTCCGTCACCTCATCTTGGTTCATCTTGCCATTCCTTAATCAACTGTATTAAACACAAGTTTTAATATTACTGTAATATCATTGTGATGTCCGTCTTGTTGCTAGGCCGATTGTTTTGTGCATTGAAATGAATTATTATCTATTATTTTATTTACCTTTAAGGTAATGCACAGGTAAAAATATAAAATAAATAAAATTAGCCTAAATTTCAAATTAACATTTCATGTTCCCATGTTTAATCAGTTTCAAATTACTAATGATAAGTCATGTAAAAGTTAAGGGTGATAATTAAATGTATATTTTTTTCCAATTAAATAAAACATTGTTCTTATAATGAGCATTCCAGCAACAATTTGAACACTGTTTTGAAGGCATTTATACATGCTTTTGTGCACATTTGAGAAACCAAAGTTTATGTATGACCAGCCATGTGCATGACTAAATTGAAAGACAATGGATATTTCCAGCTGCTGAAATGGGAATGCAACCATGACAGAAATAAGCCCCAGAGTGAGCAATAACTGGCAGATCAATATAAGCAGCGGAAGAAGAGAAGAGAGAAGAAGTGTCTCCTCTAACTGCATCTGTGAAAGCCATCAGATCAGACTACATAGGATTTGTCCCTGAATTGCTCATTTAAGGTAGGTGTTAATGCCTCTCTCGCCTACAGTAAGAAACACACAAGGCTAGATGTCACAGAGTAAAGAGGCTATATCCTTCTGCTTTAAGGGACATTCATACAATATGCAAATTAACAAATATGGGCAACAGAATATTGACCAAAACCTAGTGAGCTGCCCTCTAATGAGCCATTCACACAGAGCACATTTTTGCATTTCCCTGCACTGCTTTTCAATTGTTTTTGTAAGCATGTGCTAGATGGACGTATTTGACCATTACACTCTTTAGACCTTGTATTTTTTTGGCACAAAAACTCTGACTCAAAGTCAATAATTATTCTGCTTCCAAAGATCTTATTCCTTATTTTGGCCTCATTCTAAGGCAGCAATGCATGTAACATTCATGTGAAAGGCAATCCCACAATGCATTCCAACAACCTCTGTGAAAAAATAACTAAGTTGGCAGATGAGAGAAATGTTGACATGAAAGTAGAAATAATTTTTTTTTTTTTTACCCAGTTCTGTGTGCTGTGTGTTTCATACTTATTTGGGTGCAGTCACATGAGTGAAATTTTGGCAAAATTTCACAGGCAAAAAATGTCCATTATTGCTTGTCAATCGTGAAGTAATTTATGACGCACAGCTCACACAGAAGTCACTTTCAAACCAAGCAGTTTTCTGTTGGTTAACACTGTGAATTTGCATGACCAGCTGAACCAGCTGAATGTGTTTTGTCATTCAAAGAAAATGTCTCTTTCATTAAAAACACACACACACACACACACACACACACACACACACACACACACACACACACACACACACACACACACACACACACAGGCTAGTAGAAGATATACATTTAGGAAGAATTTTAATAGGTATGTAAAAATAAAAAAAGTACAAATTTAATGTCCAGTATAAATTGGCATCAGAGTGGACATGTGATGTTTTACGTTATTAGATAAGCCTTCTAAAAATTAGGAAAATATCTATTTTATGACTGATACTTACTGTGCTCTTGGAGTTGCTTTCCCTCAGAAGGAAATTATGTCACTTCTAGCAAGTCATGTGATTTTAGACATATGCTAAAGATTTTAAAGGGCAAGTAGAACCAATGTAACAGAGTGGACTAGAGTTTTAAGGGCATAAGGTAATTTATTGGTTTTACATATAAAAAAAAAATGTCTCACAATAAATTGTATTTTATATCAAAGATAATAAGTAAATGTATATAATAATACTCAAAATTTCTAATTTAGAAATATGTAAGCTTTACTTGGGAATTTGCCTGTCAAGTGCTTCAAAGTTTTTTTTAATTATTTTTAGGTACCATTAGAACTAATCATTATGATTAGTTTTACTAATTATGAATCATTATGAATTTACTAATTAGCAAAGCAGTATTGTTTCATGGGGGGAAAAATCCACCAAACTACAGTATAGTTAAGTTACCTTTATTTATTTAGCGCTTTTTACAATACAGATAGTTTCAAAGCAGCTTTACAGTGATAACAGGAAAATGATCAATGACACAAACAGAGTCCAATTCTGCTGTAAAGCAGCTCTAAAATGAAAATAGAGTGTCATTGTTCAGTGAGGATTCAGTTCTGTTCAATAATTGTGTAAAGATCATATTGGAAGGACCCTATATTGGAATCAGATGCATCTCCTGTGGGAAACCTTGTGTACCACATAGAGTTACTCTTTTCCTCCATTCCTCAGTATTTATTCCTCCATTTTTATGACAAATTCTTCTCTTCTCTTCTCTTCTCTTCTCTTCTCTTCTCTTCTCTTCTCTCACATTCTGTGTTCCCTCGCTGGTATGCTGCATTAATAATGGAGAGGGTGTGAAGATCTTTCTGCCGGAACATTCTCCGTCATTAATCCCAATATGTAGTGTGCTGGAGATCTGACAGGATTCATTTCGGCTTCGGACACGCTCGTGCTCCACTCCACTATACAGCACACGTGCGCACACACATTTATAAAACACACACAGGCTAGTCTCCAATGGAATTCTAGCTTACAACTCACTGAATGCAATAAAGCGTGCTTTTTAAAAAATAGTAAGTGCATTTAGTATAGGTCAACGTGCACACATATTTTGAAATATTAAATACAGAGTTGAACATTCAAATATGTATAAAATGTTCAACTCTATATTTAATGTTTAGAAATATGTGCAGAAATTACTTACAGCTCATCTGTTACTCCAGAAATCAAAGGTTAAATTTAACCAATTATTGTGACATACAGTATTTGTAGGCTCCACAGAATGCATACTATATACTGCAGCAATATTAAGAGTATAGTAATATGCTATTTGCAAAAATGTGTGCATGTTGAGTAGGTGACTTCCTTACATTAAGTTAAACATCCACTATCCAGATTGTCTGTTTACCCATGGATGGTTTTCATATATGAGTGATTCTGGAATATGTAATTACTGTATACGTGGAAAGAATTAAATGTGACAAAAATCAGTTGGAGTACAACAAAAAAGCAAACATTATCATAACCAACAGTCTGTGTGAACATCCCATCATGCTGAAGCTACTCTAGGCAATAGTCCCCATATGCCATTTCAGTCCATTTCTTCGGTCTCATTCACATTCATATGCACACAACTCAGCATGTGGATTACAGTTTGCATTTGGCAAATGCTAATGTCAGGGTAAAATATTAAATCATTATTTTTTAATTTGTTTCCATTGGGTTCTCCTAACTCATGCAGTACATAACGAAACACACTAACAAAAGAAAACGTCTCAGGTTACGTATGTAACCCTGGTTCCCTGAGAGGGAACGAGACGCTGCGTTGAGACGCAGTGGGAACGCTCTGCGTGATTGCGTCGTGAAGCACGTGTATAATCAGTCCAATGGAAGAGCGAGACGTCATAGGCGGGTGACGTCATAGACCAGGAAGCTATAAAGCACACCTGAAAAGAGACCGCGACAGCTTCTGATAAGCCTGAAGCAAGTCGATCAGGGCATGCAGCAAGTATGGCAGGAGAACGCAGCGTCTCGTTCCCTCTCAGGGAACCAGGGTTACATACGTAACCTGAGACGTTCCCTTTCAAGGGAACTCGAGCTGCGTTGAGACGCGGTGGGAACCACATACCCACTATGCCATAAAGACAAATGCCCGTTCTGTGTGAAGTCTTTGCGCACACTAAGAAGCAAGCAACCTAGCCCCAGGAGTGGAGAGGTCTAGGTCATAAAATCTGACAAATGTATGTGGTGAGGACCAGCCTGCCGCATTACAAATATCCTGAAGGGAAACACCCGAAATTAAAGCCTAGAGGCAGCCATACTCCTTGTAGAATGGGCCTGAACAGCCATAGGTGAAGGCTGTCCGGCCGCTTCATAAGCAAGTGAGATAGCCTCAACTACCCACTTGCTCATTATCTGTTTAGATGCAGGACAACCTATCTTAGGTTACCCGAAGCAGACAAATAATTGTTCTGATATAAGCCACTGAGCAGCTCAGTGGACATACGCATCCAAAGCCCGGATAGGGCATAACAGATTAAGGTTTTCCTGATCTGGGGTATTAAAGGTGGAGGACAGAAGGCCTAGAGCACAAATGACCCGCACATTTAGTAGGGACCTAGAAATACAACCCGACCTGGGGTGAAGAAATGCTACCACCAAACCAGGTGCAAATCCAAGTACGTGCAGGCCTCAGCCTCCTGTACCACGGAGAAGACGAAATTAAGGATCTCTCCTCAGAGATAACCCAGCAAAGAAACATTTATTACAGAAATCAAGTACTGTACCAACAGGGCAGAAACAAGATTCAGAAGGCGTTCTCTGCACCAGGCAGAGAACAGTTTCCATATCAATGCATATTTAGTAGGGGTGACCCCGAATAGTCGAAGATTCGATGCATCGATAGGAGCCTGATTCGACTACCAATCTCACGGTCGAATCTTCGCAGAGGTTATATGAGGGTGCTCAATGTCTGATTTCACATAGAACTACCGGTTTTCTGTCAATACATCAATATAGGAGCCTATTATGATAATGCTGTAAATACAAATGCGCAAAGGAAGAAGCTTTTAATAAATATTTTTTAACGTGCGTGAATAAATCCTAACACCCCGTGACAGATTTAAGTTTCACTTTCGATCCGTGACCGAAAGAGGAGCGTTTTGGCGGCAGGGATTTAAATCTTTAAAAATGTCTGGGATAAGACAATCTAAAGTATGGATGCACACCATCAGAAAGGATATTCTCGCAGACTGGATTTAGGATCAGGAAAACCATGATCGCACTTCTGCAGGCCAACGTTAACAAGTAGGCTATGTGAAAAAAGCTTAAATGGCACTTTTACGTGGCTCAACGCATGCACACAGTATACCTTATTAAAAAAAAAACATACTATGTGCAGATAAACCCATAATATGAACGCAACGTGTTCCATCTATAAAAAGTCACGTAAAGCGTTTTTTTTTTATCATAACGGTTTTCAATGGGATGAAAATTAGCGTTTAATTAACGTTGCGTTCATATTCTGGTTTCATCTGCTTTTCTGTAGGCTACAGTATGCTATATTAATAAGGTGTGTATAGAATTTGATCTAGTAATATAACTGTCTTAGGACATTAAGCCGTTAAACGTATTTCATGTTAAGCGTTTTAGAAAGCATTTTATCTGCACACAATTTAAAAAGATTCAAACGGACACAGAGACTAGAGGTCTGCTACCGGGTTAACCGGCTTCGGGTTAATGTTTAATGAACAGCCTCGGGTTCGGGTCGGGTTCGGGTTTAACCAAGAAAAACTAAATAGGCTATATATAGTTTGCGTGCCGTGAGCTTTGCCTGCTTGCTGTGTTGTGGTGATCGGCACGCGAGAGAGAGAAAGTAGGCTACATACGTGCGCAGATGTGCAATATGTGCATACACACAGTCAGACACACAGGCTCTCTCTCTCAAATATAATGATATATATATATATATATGTATATATATATATATATATATATATATATATATATATATATATATATATATATATATATATATATATATTTATATATATATTTTTTTATTATTTGTTTTATTTTATCATATCATTTAGATCACAAAACTGTTTTGTGCATGTGCTACCGCTCTCGCGCACTATTTCAGTCACAATACAGACAGACAGCAGACGACAACAAGCAAACCATGAGTCTGATAAAGCAAACAATTACTGAGGGAAAACTTATGACAGTTCCAAATGATGCAGGAAAAGCGGCAATCTGGAAGCATTATGATCTTGTCGTTTCAACCAGTAAAGAGCCCAGTGGTTACGTGCAGTGTAGAGCTTGCAAAGCTGTCTTGGCGTATTATCTTTACAGCGACGCACTGAGGATGCACTCGTCCAACAGCAGGCCTAGCCGCTAGTAACAACAGACAGTCATCTCTTTCGGACTATCTATCTCCAACAGCCATGTCAGTACCAGCTTCTGTAAAATCTAATGTAACAGAAAAATGTGTGGAGTTTTGCTGTCGGGATATTAGATAGTTTCATATGATTGGACCTGGACGAGGTTTTATTAACCTAGCGCAAGACCTAATAAATGTGGGGGCTACATATGGCCGTGTCTCAGTGGACAGTGTGTTACCTGATCCCACAACCATCTCTCGGAGATGCAAGGCGTTCGGGCCTCGGGTTCGGGTCGGGTTCGGGCTTAATATGTAAATGTATTGTCGGGTCGGGTCAGGTTAAATGATCGCAGGTACGGGCCGGGTTCGGGCTTCAGTTTAAAGCCCGTGCAGACCTCTAACAGAGACTCGATCAGGTAACGTTAGGGTACAAGTGATTTCAAAACATTTCAGCCGGTTCTAATTAGATTTTTGGATGCTGTGAACATGTTTAGATAAACTGTCACTCGAGTTTAGCGTTTATTGTTGTTTCTGCAGTTAAAAAGACAAAGTTGACAATTCTGGCTATACTTTCATTATTTTAATAATTTATTTATTTTATTTAATTTATTGATCACTCAGGGTTATCTAATTTAACTATTTGTGGCTTGTGTTTTGAATATATGTTCCCCTGCACTTTAGGCACTTTGCACATATTCGTTCTGCATCTTGTGACTTGATTCTGACTTATTTTGTTTTGTATTTTTTTATTTATTAGAAAGGTATATTCTGTTCTAATTTAATTCTGTAAATTAGTTGTTGATTATTTTTCGGTGCATCGATGTTGCGCTCTGTACTTAGAGCCTGCTCGCACAGGCAATTTAGCCGATTTAATTTGATTTGCATGTGAAATCCAAATCCTGTCTGCAGTGTGGCCTTTCTGCAGTTATTTATGTTATTTCTTAGTTTTATTGATCCTATCTTTGTGTGATGTTCTGTACATCGCGGCTTTAAAATGTTAAAGCCCCGCCCCCTCCACAACCCCACACACGATTCGACTATTAGTCGACTATAGGGAAGACTTGACGATTCTGATTCGACTATGAAAATCCTTAGTCGGGGACACCCTTAATATTTAGTCTTCTCGTGGAGGGAGCTCTAGACTGGAGTATGGTCTCCACGACCTCGGTCGAGAGACCTGAATCTATGAGCTGGGCCCCCTCAGAGGCCGAGCCCACAGTATCCATAACTCCAGAGCTCCCAGGAGCAAAGATATCGGGAAATGCGTACAGGTGTAGCATCAACCACACCTAATACATCACATCCAGTCCAAGCGGAGCTGGATGCATGAGGGAGAACCACAAAGGGCAATGCATTGTACAAACGATGCAAAAGGTCGACCTGAGTTTGACCGAAGTTCTCCCTAAGAAGCTCCACCACCTCGGGGTGAAGTCTCAATTCCCCGGGCCACAGCCCCTGCCTCAACAGGATATCTGCTCTGATATACGAGACCATCAGTGTGTTGTCCGGACCCTTCGCCGAGCAACCACTCATGATTGCCCCCGACTTGTGAGGGAAGCATCCGTCGAAAGCATTATGCGTTGACAAGAAGCCCCCAACACTGGGCCTGGGCGAGGAACCAAGGTTCTTCCACATGACCGAGGCACGTAGGCATAGCCGCGTGACCTTGATCATGCGAAAACAGATTTCCCCTCGGAGAAAACCCCTTGGTCCTGAGCCACCACTGCAGGGGTCTCATGTACAGAAGGCCAAAAGTAACTACGTTGGACGCAACTGCCATGAGCCCCAACCAAAGACCTTTCACCGAGCGGCCACTCATGACCGCACCCCATCCTGTGAGGGAAGCATCCGTTGATAGCGTGACGCGTCGACAAGAAGCCCCCAGCACTGGGCCCTGGGCGAGGAACCAAGGTTTCTTCCACATGACCAAGGCACGTAGGCATTGCCGCGTGACCTTGATTGTGCGAAACGGATTTCCCCTCGGAGAAAACCCCTTGGTCCTGAGCCACCACTGCAGGGGTCTCATGTACAGAAGGCCAAAAGTAACTACGTTGGACGCAACTACCATGAGCCCCAACAGTCTCAGAGACTGTAATATCAGTTTAATTGATATTAATACTAGTGTATAACATTGCATAGAAACTGTGTCTATTCCTCGTTTACTAAGATCAAATAATAAATCTACTGCGGGATCTAGAAAAAATCTAATTGTTATTAAAACAAAAAAGTACTGGAATTAGTGAACAAAAACAATTTCTAAAGCTTGGTCTTCTAAACATTAGATCGCTCACACCTAAGGCGGTTATTGTAAATGAAATGGTCACAGATAATAATTTCGATGTTCTGTGCCTTACTGAAACCTGGCTTAAACCAAATGATTATTTCGGTCTAAATGAGTCTACTCCGCCAGGATACTGTTATAAGCATGAGCCCCGTCTGATCGGTCGTGGCGGCGGTGTTGCAACAATCTACAGAGATATGCTTAATGTTACTCAGAAAACTCGTCATAGGTTTAATTCGTTTGAAGTGCCTGTGCTAAATGTTACGCTCTTAGATGTAAGAAAAAAATCCCTATTATCTCTAGCATTGGCTACCGTATATAGACCTCCAGGGCCTTACGCCAATTTCCTAAAAGAGTTTGCTGACTTTCTATCAGATCTTTTGGTCAACGTCGATAAAGCATTAATTGTTGGAGATTTTAACATACACGTAGATAATTTAAATGATTGATGCGTTAGGGGCTGCGTTTACAGATTTATTAAACTCCTTCGGGGTCAAGCAAAACGTCACCGGACCAACTCATCGTCTTAATCATACACTCGATTTAATTATATCATATGGAAGCGATCCAACCGATATAGATATCATTCCACAAAGTGATGATGTAACTGACCACTACTTGGTAACTTGCATATTACGCACTGCTGTAATATGTCATGCTGCGCCACGTTATCGACCAGGTAGAACAATTCGTCCATCCACCATAGATCATTTCTCAAATAGCTTATCTGATCTGTCTCAGCTGCTGCCTGAACCCAAACAAACAGATGAATTAGACGAACTAACTAGCACTATGAGCACCATTCTCTCTAGAACATTGGATATTGTTGCACCCATTAGATTAAAAAAGGTCAGAGAAAAAAGTATAGCACCATGGTACAATAATACTACGTATGTTTTAAAGAGAGAAACCTGTAATTTAGAGCGTAAATGGAAAAAAAAAATAATTTAGAGGTCTTTAGAATCGCGTGGAAAGACAGTATGTCACTTTATAAAAAGGCACTTAAAACGGCCAGGGCTGAGCACCTCAGCAAATTAATAGAAAACAACCGAAATAATCCAAGGTTTTTATTTAATACCGTGGCTAGACTAACAAATAAACAGACGTCGTCTGAACAAAATACCTCGTTACAGTTTAGTAGTAATGATTTCATGAACTTCTTCACCGAGAAAATTGAAGGCATCAGAATCAAAATCGTAAACGTTCGATCCTTGCTCACGCCTTGTAATTTGGCCGCAATTATCACCCCGCAAGAACAATTACAATGCTTTACAACCATAGAAAAAAAAGAGTTAAATAAACTTATCACTTCATCTAAAACAACAACATGTTTATTAGATCCTATACCAACTGAACTACTGAAAGAAGTGTTACCTATAGTGGAAGAGCCTCTTCTAAATATTATTAACTCATCTTTATCTTTAGGTCATGTTCCAAGAACGTTCAAGCTGGCAGTTATAAAACCTCTAATTAAGAAAGCACAATTAGATCCAAATAACCTAGCAAATTACAGACCCATTTAGAATCTTCCATTTATGTAAAAAATATTACAAAAAGTTGTGTCCGCTCAGCTCGGCTCTTTCTTGCAAGAAAACGACATCAGTCTGAAACAGAAAAGTTTCAGTCTGGATTCAGGCCACATCATAGCACTGAAACTGCGCTTGTTAGAATCACAAATGATTTACTTTTAGCTTCGGACCAAGGCTGTATCTCAGTACTAGTTTTACTTGATCTTAGTGCTGCGTTCGATACTATAGATCACACAATGCTCTTAGATCGACTACAAAATTACACTGGTGTTCAAGGACAAGCATTAAGCTGGTTCAGGTCATACTTATCTGACCGCTACCATTTCGTCTACTTAAATGGAGAAAAATCGATTATAACTTCGGCAAACTATGGAGTGCCGCAGGGATCTGTGTTAGGCCCTTTATTATTCTCAATATATATGCTGCCACTTGGTAATATTCTAAGGAAACATGGAATTAGTTTCCATTGTTATGCTGATGACACTCAAATATATATTTCATCACGGCCAGATGAATACGCTAAATTATCCAAATTGACAGATTGTGTTAAAGATATAAGAGATTGGATGACGCATAATTTTCTTTTATTAAATCCAGACAAGACAGAGGTGAAACTTATCGGTTCTAAAAACCGTCCACAAAACCTTTCACAGCACGACTTTAACATAGTAGGATGCCCTGTTACTTTATCCGCTACAGTAAAAGACCTGGGTGTTACATTAGACTGCAACCTGTCTTTTGAAAAGCATATTTCATATGTTACAAAAACGGCCTTTTTCCACCTTAGAAACATTGCTAAGCTACGTAATATGCTATCACTCTCTGATGCAGAAAAGTTAGTTCATGCATTCATGACCTCGAGACTAGATTACTGTAATGCTTTATTAGCTGGTTGTCCTGCATCTTCAATAAACAAGCTACAGTTATTCTAAAATGCAGCCGCTAGAGTTCTTACTAGATCAAGAAAATATGATCATATAACACCGATTTTATCATCACTTCATTGGTTACTTATAAAGTTCCGTATTAAATAGAAGGTATTGCTTTTGACTTATAAAGCTCTAAATGGTTTAGCTCCAGTCTATTTAACGGATCTTCTATCGCCTTACAATCCATCGCGCTCTTTAAGATCACTAGATTCGAGGCTTCTGGTCATTCCTAGGATATCCAGATCCACCAAAGGAGGCAGAGCATTTTCACATTTAGCTCCGAAGCTCTGGAATAGCCTTCCTGATATTGTTCGTAGCTCAGACTCGCTCTCCCAGTTTAAAACTAGACTGAAGACGCATCTATTTAGCCAGGCATTCATATACATTTTTTATCTTACAGTTACTGTAAATTCGGCCTCTAGTTCATAAACGCCAGAGGAGAACTGGCCCCCGACTGAACCTGGGTTCTCCCAAGGTTTTTTTTTTTCTGCATTGGGTCATCTGATGGGGTGTTAGGACACCATTAGGTCACTGGATGGAGTTTTTCGGTTCCTTGCCACTGTTGCCTTTGGCTTGCTCAGTTGGGGATATTCAAATTAATTAACCAATCATACCATTGATCAGTTCTACCAAACTTGGATGTCTTTTTTTCCAGTAATAAACAAACATTGTTAAGTTGTTTTGATTGATACTGTGAAGCAGCTTTGATACAATCTGTATTGTGAAAAGCGCTATATAAATATATTTGACTTGACTTGACTTGACTTGTTTTGCAGTGAGTGACTGACCTAGTTTTACATTATTTACGGCTGTGAGAATCGCAGAAATACGTGCAGGAGACAGACGTGCTTGCATTGTTGTCGAATCCCATATT
Source organism: Gila orcuttii (assembly GCA_026230005.1). Lineage (NCBI taxonomy): Eukaryota > Metazoa > Chordata > Actinopteri > Cypriniformes > Leuciscidae > Gila > Gila orcuttii. The sequence continues at coordinate 7,068,573 of JAPDVR010000010.1, read as the reverse complement.
ACACCTAGAAAAGTGGTCCTCTGAGCTGGGAGGAGTACACTCTTTTTGGTGTTGAGCCGCAACCCCAACCTCCTTATGTGGGACAGAACGACATCTCGATGTTGAACTGCCAAAAGCTCGGACTGAGCTAAAATCAACCAATCGTCGATATAATTTAATACGCAAATGCCTTGGAATCTCAGAGGAGCCAGAGCTGCATCCACGCATATTGCAAAGGTGCGGGGTGATAACCTAGGCCGAATGGAAGAACCCGATACTGGTATGCTTCGCCCCCGAAAGCAAACCTCAGGAACCTCCTGTGATGAGGATGGATAGATAAGTAAGCGTCCTTTAAGTCTATTGTGACAAACCAGTCCTCGGACTGAGTCTGTGACACAATCATATTTAGCCTAAGCATACTTTGAACTTAAGATTTTGAAACCTGCTGTTTAATTGACGCAGGTCTAGAGTAGGACGCAACCCCTCATCCTCTTTCGGAACAATTAAGTAATGGCTGCAAAACCCTGACTGTCTGCCGGGAGGAGGAACCCCTTCTACAGCTCCTTTTGCAGAAGTGTCAGTACTTCCTGCTCCGTAACCAAAGCGTGCTCGGGGTCCACCACAGTGGGGAGGACCCCTAGAAATCTGGGCGGACAAGAACCGAATTCTGAACCCTTTCCTATACTGTGCAGGACCCACTGAGAAATATGTGGCAGTAGTTTCCACGCTGCCAGAAATTCTACTAGGGGAACCAGTCTTTCAAGACTGGCCTCTGGATTTGGTTGAACAGTCACTACGGTGCCCTAAAGCGGTGAACCGGCAGGGAACAACCGAACTGACCGTTCTACGACCCTCCTCGGAGGATCGTATGGGGACGCTGACACCTCGGTGCCCTGAACGGCGAACCGGCAGGGAACAACCAAACTGGCAGCGCTGCGACCCTCCTCAGAGAGTCGCACCCCAGAGGGCGCCGAGGAGAAACGATTTCTCAAAACCGTCCCTGCCCCGGAGGAGCCCTCAGAAGCCTGATAGCCTCGTTTTTTGCGACAGGACTTCCTGTCTAAGCTTTATTAGAGATGACGACAGTCCTCAGATCTTGCCTATCTCTAAGTAGCTTAGTTCCTACGACACTCCTCGGAGGATCATTGGAAAAAGCAGGCACCTCGGCACCCTGAAACGGCGAAACGGCGAACCGGCAGGGAAACCGAACTGACTGCTCTACGACCCCCCTCGGAGGATCGTTTGGGGACACTGACACCTCGGTGCCCTGAACGGCGAACCGGCAGGAAAACCGAACTGGCAGCGCTGCGACCCTCCTCAGAGAGTCGCACCCCAGAGGGCGCCGAGGAGAAACGATTTCTCAAAACCATCCCTACCCCGGAGGGGACCACCCTTAGAAGCCTGATAGCCTCGGCGTCAGGGCTTCCTCTTTGTCCAAGCTATTTTAGAGATAAGACAGTCCTCAGATCTTGCATATCTCTAACTGACTAGACTGCTACCGCCACCCAGGTCCCCCTCGATTGTGGAGGAGCCCAAATGGCGATGCTCGTTTTGTACTCTGTGCTGCGAGGAGCTTAGTAGACCGAGACTGCTCCCGCCCAGCAGTCTCAGGAACATTAGATTGGTGAGGAAGAAACCTCTGGAACGCCGCGGAATGGTTTATTTCTTAGTTTTTTTGAAAGCGGAGAGTCCAGAAGAACAGACATAATTTTATCTTATTTTTCTTTATTTTTAAATAAGAAATATATATATATATATATATATATTTTTTTTTTTTTATATATATATATATATATATATATATATATATATATATATATATATATATATATATATATATATCACTCCGTGGCCACCAGCAGGAAAACAACCGAACTGGCCTAGTTAGACGTTTGGGCATTAAACACATAAAATAGAAACCGGCTTATTCCACAATCTCGACACCTCAGTGTGGAGATAGAGAAAAAACGGCAGTCCCCAACGAGGAGGCTGAAATACAGAGTTTTTCTGTTTTTAGATATATTTCATCTAATAAACTCTTTTTATTTTCACTCTCATAATGTTCAGCTGGCCAGTAAATATTTAACTAGCAACAGCACTAGATAAACCTCCTTTTAAAGCTCCTCTTTATTCAACAGAGTTATGAGCTGACTTATTTATTTATTTATTGAAAACTCAAACATTTGAGTTTGAACAAAGGCTGTTGCCTTTTTCTTAATATCTTTATTTGTTTTGTTCTCTTTTTCTAAACAAAACACTAACGATACCAATTCCTCGGAACTGGAAATCGCCAGCACTTGATCTGGCAGGTGAAAGCTGAGATAGGGCGGGGCCCGTCCCAACCCCCGGGGTGCCTCGGCAACAGCGGGACCCGCGCGGGGAGCGCGAACCGAACCGTCCTCCTCGAAGAACGCCCGGCGGGAGCGGAGCGTCCTCACGGACAGCTTCTCGCAATGCTCACAGTCAGCCCCCTCGAGAACTGACTGTGGCATGCTCCACTCCCAAATAGTAACAAAAAGCTGATGTGTGTGTCCCCACCCATGATATAACGTGGGCAGGGAACAACACAAAGCTGCTTGCTCTCTTTTGCCATAATATATATATTGCAACTTGACAGACAACAATAAATATGACAAGGACGGAATACACAGATCGCTTGCTGAAGGCACAGAAGCTGTTGCGGTCTGTTTTCAGGTGTGCTTTGTAGCTTCCTGGTCTATGACGTCACCCGCCTATGACGTCTCGCTCTTCCATCTGACTGATTATACACGTGCTTCACGACGCAATCACGCAGAGCGTTCCCACCGCGTCTCAACACAGCTCGAGTTCCCTTGAAAGGGAACTGGGTGCTGTCTAATCAGATGGAAATAGGGAGATTACTAATTATAATTTATTATCAATTATAATTGAGAGGTTGTGAATGCATGCTTTTGAATATGAGATCATGGTAAAGAAGAGAGACCTATAATAATTTTAAATAAATACATTTATTGTTGTTTTACAAAAAATGTGTGGTGAAACATTTACATAGATTAAAAATGAGAAGACTGTGAAACAGAGAAGAGCTGGTAAAGGGATAGATGATGTCGTTTCAATGCAGTATTATTGTGTGATACACAAAAGGAAATTTTTAGGATTTTAGGAAAATTTCTTGGCAGCTTTCCCATACAATGAAAGCTACTATAGAAGTATACAACTGGTGACCAATATTTCAAGTCTTTTGGGTTCTGGCCACAAAGATGTGTGCAAATACCCCATCCATTGGGTTAAAGTCCTCACCAGTAACTCATAACCTGGCTGCAAATACGTTTTCTATTCCAGTGCGTTCTGAGACGCATCACTTCCTCAGTGGATTGTTAATAGACGTGCTCAGACAGCAAGACAGTGTGTTAAGTGAAAATATATACAGCAAGTAAAGGCTAATAGAGTGTACAGCACCCCATCAAGATTTAGGAGAACATGCAGACCTGCATTAAAATGTGTTTTCAGGGAAATTGATTTAAAAAAAAAAAATACGTATGTGGAAACCAAACCAAGATGAGGTCCAACTCAAGTATTAATGTGCACTTATGAAAAACAGGAAGGGGGAAAAAATAATATAATTTGATATGGAGGAAAATAAAAAAGACTAAATGAGAATGTCAGTTTGGATTCTGTCAGAAAAGGTTTGATTGAAAAGAAGAAAAAAAACATCTACTGATGCACAGCTGGGCTCTATTTACACACTTCGATACAGCCCAGCTTGAGAAATAACAGAGCTGCTGAAAAGAAAATACACAGAGAAATACAAACCATTTTCAAATTTGCTTGGAGAGCAAATGTTGGATATCTGAAGCGGAACATGTGGTCTGGCCTCTGCCTTGACAGGCCATTATGGTAATCTGTGTTACTTAGAAAGATACCAAGAAGCTAAATATGTGCTATCCACTTTATCAGCATGAATAGAGCAAATTAAAAGGCAAACCCAGCTGCCGTCTCTGTTAGAATGAAAATTTAGAGCCATTTATTTTTATTAGATGCCTTATAGGAAGTTTTTGTGTATGCATAAACACACACACACGCAGTCACTTCTTCCCAATTAGTTGCAATACATGGCAGACGTGTTCATTTTCTGAGCTGTTAACTACACAACACAATGATGCCATGATTCCCTGAGCATGAAGCCAGTAAGATAACTGAGCCTGTTGCTCTCTCGTTCCCTATCAGAGCAATCCACAGCTGAACTCACTAGAGCTTTGCTCAGGGAGTCACACATTTAGAGGTGAACTCTTGTTTTTTTGTTACCAATTAAAGCAACAAGGCCTAAGAGGCAATTCAGTGACATTTGTAAATCAGCATTTGTTGATTATAAAGCATTGTGTTTGGCTTTTATTAACGGACTGATACTCTCAGCCACAGACAGCACCTTCTAATGCATATTGAATACAAAAAGAGTCGGTGCTTTTGAAAATCTCATGTTCTAATGTGATTGGTTGGTTGCTATGCAACTGACCAATTTTGTTGAGCATACACTTTTATCAGTCCATTGGTAATCAAGTGATTAACAATTTTTGTCGACAATTTTACCAGGCTACAGTGAGTGTTTTTGAAGAAATAATCATTGGATTGGTCAAAGCTTTCACAATTCATGGATTTAATTTTTTAAAGTCCTCCTGTAGTCAATAATTGTATCCCTTAAAACTCACCTTTGATCACCAAAATGACATGTTTTTTCCTTAAAAAAATGTATTCATGCATTAAAATAGCTTGAATGTAACTCTACACCCTTGCCTCATTTAGTACAAGCGGTTCTATCAAGCCACACCACTATTGGGTGTCCGGTCCTCGGGGCCCGAAGCGTTTACTTTGAAAAAATTAGAGTGTTCAAAGCAGGCCACCCATCGCCGCTGAATACCGCAGCCAGGAATAATGGAATTGGACTCCGGTTCTATTTTGTGGGTTTCTGGAACCCGGGGCCATGATTGAGAGGAACAGGCCTGGTTTTATGTTGTGTTTTGTTTCTGTTTTGTGTGGCCAGCAGTCGTCCGTAAGGGGCTGCTGGCTTATACTTTTGTTTTTGTATTTGTTTTATTTTGTGATTAAAAATGTTTGCCGGTTCCCGCCTCCTTCTTCCCATAACATATGAACCTTGCTAAAAAACTCTTACGACAAACATGTCATCTAAAATCTTCAATTGTTGCGTATACCGAGCTGGAGCGGACATATTTGTAAACGACTTTACTTGGACCCATTTTGCAAGCTGTCTTTTTAATACCGTGTGGTTTATATACATGTTGCTGCTGATTGAGCTGACATTTTTGACACACCCACCAAACAAGAGAAAACGTATCTCAAACCCCAATTGCACACCTTTTCCAGGAAACATGTCGTTCAACGTGGAGACCGTAGCAAAATGTTGCGCACCAGTTTGACCTTGAACGTGCCCCAGCTCAGAGATCCACTCGTTGACATTCCCACATTGATGTGATTGGGTACAAGGTAGTTTGTGACGTCAGTAACACCATCGATTTCAAAACGTTTTTGAAACTATCTCTGGTTCTCTGCAGTCTTAAGGAGAAAATACTCAGCAATTGTTTTGACATGATTTGGACTTTTCATTCAGGGATTTTGCTTTAGGTCATTAGTAGCATGTAAATAAAGCAATAAGCCCAGTTGAGCCGTGGTTTACAGTTAATTTAGAACAGCTGAGGGCCGTTGCTAAAACCCCTTAGTTGTTCTAAATTCACTGTAAATCACGGCTTAATGGGGCTTATAGATTTTACAAAACGGTTAGTCCATAAAGTTATTTTTTTTAATGTGGTCACAATGTATGTTTGCAGAGTCATTTACAACAGCTTCAAACGCAACTCAACCAAGTAGAATCAAGGTACGGTACTATTCATTTTTTATTTAAATCTCAACTGTACATTCTAAATTATTTGGAGACTTACTGTATCCGTGAAATAGTCAATGTTTGTGATTACTGTATAATATTTAAAAAATCCTTTTAATAGAGGTCGCACTCAAAAAGAACAATATCTAGCTGATTAAGTGAATGTTTTTGTGCAAACAACTGTCAGTTAGACTTCCCAGCATTCGCTTCGCCAGCTCTGTGCTGATCATAAGGGCATGTGTAAGGGTAGATCCTAAAAAGTGCAGCCTCTCTCACTCTCTCTTTTTCAGTGTAAAGCCAAACAGCATCTACAGTATGTGTTTTCTAATCTGCCTGTCCCCTTGGGCTGGCCGTTCTCTGCAGAAGCATCATGGCAGAGGCCTCGTAATGATGCAGTGTCACCGCATAACAGATAACTCTCAACAAAACCCATTCATTTTCATCACCACATGACTCTCTGTGTATGAGAGAGAGCCCGACACAAACAATGGACCAAGACACTGATCCAAGAGACACATTCATCTGCCTGAGCACACACACACACACACACACACACACACACACACACACACACACACACACACACACACACACACTGCCTATATTATTCCTGGCCACTGTATGGGCCCATTGTGGGATTTTAAAGCACTGATAGAGAGAGAGAAGTGGATAAAGTAAGAGAGAGTAGCAGAACGATAAAGAATAACAATAATAAAAAAAAATCGATCAACTTTGTGCATGGTGTCTCAGTAGACTACTGGAGCAGTAACTAACGTCCATTCTGAAAGTCTAGGTTAAAGCCTACTGGGTCTATTGCTAATGAAGAGCCACACTATGATAGAGAGCCGTAATATCCATGAGGTATAGAGAGTCCTCAAACACACTTCTGTCAGTGTTTGTGACCCTGTCCCAAAAGGCAAAAGAACACATCAAGGGCGCATAACAGCTACAAAGGGGGCTGGTGAGCACTAAAAACTTCTAAACACTTTAGAGGATAAAAATATTACTATTCCTTAATTCCTCCCTGTTCTAAATTGTACTATTCTGAGCAATGGTTGAAACTTTGTATCACTAGCGCTTCTCGTATTTATTGCCTCCTTAAAATGAATCGCTTGTCGTATTCCTCATTTGTAAGTTACTTTGGATAAAAGTGTCTGCTTGTAGCAATGTTCAGGGAAGAAGGAGGCGGGAACCGGCGAACAATCAAAGAAACTTTATTTAAAATAAAACAAATATATATATATCAAAGAATCCAGAACATATTTCCAAGAAATTATTAACAGCAAAGCTGTTTTTCACATTGATAATACTAAGAAATGTTTCTTGAGCATCAAATCATTGGAATGATTTTTGAAGGATCATTTGACACTGAAGAGTATTGATGCTGAAAATTCAGGTTTGCATCACAGGAATAAATTATATTTTAAAATATATTAAAATAGAAAATTGAAATAATATTTCAGAATATTGTTGCATTTTTGGATCAAATAAATATTGCCTTGGTGAGTATACGAGACTTCTTTCAAAAACATGAAAAATCCCTATTAACCACAAACTTTTAACTGTAGTGTAAAAGTGCCAGAAGTTTGTAAAACACCATTTTACCGCATTAGCATGTCTAATGTTATTACATATATTGGGAAAATGTATGTTTTCATGGAATAAAAGAAAGAGAAAAAAAACAATAGAGGGACAAATCAGAAAGGCAAAAAAAAGTGAGAGCTAGATAGAGAAAAATGGTGAATGATGCAGCAAGAAAAAGAGGAAAAACAGAAGCTTTTGAGTTGAATAAAATGATTTCCCGACATGCAGTCAATCAAAGGCCATATCCAGGACATTCCCATGCACAGCCTCATAGGATCCAATCAGCCGACACACTCTCCTCCTAAAAGTCACTTAATCCAGCTGTCATCCAACCGCTTATGACCGTGCTGCTTAGCTCCACTAGCACTAGCACAGTAAATCTCTCCCTATCACAGAGTCCCAGGTCACTGTTTAGTGGGTAATAGTTGGAAGGGGTTGATCTTGGCCTGAGGGAAAGTATAGGGGGGCTGAAGTGGTCTATTTTCAAGTCCACATTTCTCTCACGGGAACAACACTCATAAAAGTGTGTTCAAACTGAGCATCACAGAGGGGGGAATAAGGGGCTAGAATTAGAGTTATTGTTTATGATGTATGAATGAGATAACCAAGACCTTTGAGAAAAGAGTAAGCTTGTGTGAGAATGTCAACAAGATTGAAAGATGAGCGTGTGTGTGTGCGTGTGTGTGTGTGTGTGTGTGTGTGTGTGTGTGTGTGTGTGTGTTTACCATTTAAATTACTCTTATGGTGACTGATATGCTGTCAACTTGTTATATGGAACATATTTACTTTGTATTACTTTAATTATTGGTTTTAGCAGTTTATGCACAGTAATACTTTTCTTTTGCTTTAGTAGACTGTCAAAAGCTATTTCATTTTGAAAACATCATTATGTTTACAAAAAAATCTCACACTAAAGAGGTCTTAACACGTGAAAAAATATGTATCTGGTTTTATATTTCAGGAATCATATTTGGGGGTCAAGAAAAGTTTGAAAACCCATGAATTAGAGAGAAAGAATGGTAAAAGGTCAAAAACTTCCTGTACAATTATATTTATTATAGCAAATGTGCTGTGACAAATATATAAATCAGTATGTATAAAAAAAACGTATAAAGCTGACATTTCCACACCCACCTGGAACATCTAATAACTATGTCCCGAATCACACGTCCCCTGAGACCAGCACAGCTGTCATCAGCTGAGCAACAGCCCACTGCCTCCAAAATCACACAAACTTCCTCGTAAACAATCACATATAATTACATACAGAGCCCATACACACAGATAAAACCCTGTTTATCCATTTTTATGGAGTTCAGCGTGACGGGCTTGATGGATGATGACTAAAAATAACACAAAAGCTGGCACCTCCCAAGTGTTCGAGCTTGGAGATAATTACTTTCTCGCCGGCCGTCTAATCAGTGTCACCACAACAGACAGAAGAGAATTTAGAAACAATTAGGTTACAGTGGAAAAAGGCACCTTTTTGGACACTGTAGATTACAAGTCTTCATTATAAGACAGGATGATTCTCGTGCTTGGAATGGGTAACTGATAAGGTCACAGGCCTCAAAAAGAAAAATAATGAATTATTGTGCAGCGAACATCTGTCATAAATGAGAAATCACAGTTTAAGCAACAGTTTTAAAGGGGTAGTTCACCCCTCAATTTTGGTCTATTTCGTATCCAAGTCACCTTTGGCTTGCTTAGTTGGGACACTTAATATTAACAGTGATATTATTGATTTGACTGCACTGACACTTTGATGAAAACAAAACTTGAACTGTATTGAGTTGGATGATGACATCACTGATTTCTGCAGAGTTGCTTTATAGCTGATTCGACTTTGTTTCATAATTTGTTTCATAAACCAAACTGATTTACTGAACTGACTTCAGCTGAATAATGGCACTATTGTCTTTTTTTAGAGCTGCTTTACAGTACAATTGTATGCTGTTTACATCATTTGTATGGGATTTGTATGGTTTTGAATCTCATGGACCACTTTTATGATGCTTTTGCATTTTTTCAAGCAGGAGTAACTGTTTGCACAAGAGGCATGATGGAAGGGGTTATAGTATTTTGAAGACATGATGGAAAACAATCTTTTTTTTTTTTTTTTGCAGTTCCAATTAGTGCCACTAGCGGCGCCAAAAATATACACTTCACTTTTTAGTGAAGGTCTTAGATATACAAAGACAATGCACTCATATTACTAGGAGCCAATCGCCAACTGGTAAATGCATCGCGTCATTGCAGCTGCTTTTGGAAGCTCCGCTTACTGTAGAAACAGTCAGTGTTTCTGAGATGCCAGGTTATGACCGCACATGTGCATTGGCTGGTCCAGCCTGAAAAAAATCTGTTATTTTTCATTATTTGAGTGTTTAGAAACAAAATGAAGTTTTATGTAACAAAGTTCGGGAGGAGCATGTTCAGGTAATCATCCAATCAGCACAAGAAGAAGCCAGTATAAATAAAGCCTTCCCTTACCTCCTGTCTCATGACTAATTTCTCAGCATCCCACCACCACCCCTTCACCCCACATTCGGCTGGGTCCGCTCATAGATACCTATGATCTCTAAGGTTATGGGGGGAGTACTCTGGGGTCGGGCCGAATTCTGAGCTCGGAGCCCTCCCCCGGACAGCAAGCCAAATACGCATTATAATATTACATCAGATTTCATTAACATGTAAACTCGTGAAATGACTTAAAGGAATAGTTCACCCAAAAATGAAAAGTCTGTCATAATTTACTCACCCTCAAGCTGTTTCAAACCTGTATGAGTTTCTTTCATCTGCTGCACACAAAAGAAGATATTTTGAAGAATATGGGTAATCAAACAGTTTTGACTTCCATAGTAGGAAAAAATATATACTTTAGAAGTAAATGGGGTCCATCAACTGTCTGGTTAATGACATTCTTCAAAATATCTTGTTCAACAGAAGAAAGAAACGCATACAGGTTTGGAACAACTTGAGTGTGAGTAAATGATGACAGAATTTTCAGTTTTGGGTGAATTATCCCTTTAAAGGGACTTTGTTTTTACATATTTCATCATTTAGCATATCTCTTTGAGTTGGCGGGCATCAACAAGTAAGATATTGTGGGCATCTTCTCCACCTCTCTTCTGCCTCCCGCTCCATTCAGGCCAGACTGACCCATGCGTTTCTTACCACATGACCCACCCGTGCCCTTTGCAGATACATTCCATTACAGATCATACAATCAAGACTAATCCATAATACTAGTGTAATAATGAATAACTTTCCTCAAGAGAGACTGATAGATTCTCGTCACACCGCCAAAGCAAGGACTTTTCCCCCTTTATCTTCTCATAGTCCAGCCTGACCTGGAAATTATCATTCCATTCTTATCAGTCTAATGAATATTTTAGTGCATTATTAAAGAGCCGTATTGAATTAATTGTTGGGGGTCTCGGCTAAACTCTCGCCGTCTTCCCAATTCACCCTCCTCAGCAAAAGCTTTTCATGCAAATGCTAATTAGAGAAACTTTGCTAGTCAGCACAATCTAAAAACAGTCCCACCGCACACACAAACACCACATTTCCTTGCTATTCTTTTCCAATCTCCTATGTAGCTTATTCTGAATTTATATAGACCGTAGTTGATTGCATGTGAATTATTTAAAAGAGCAATGTGTATGTGTGTAGATAGAAAAGGGAGATGAAGGGCATTTGTTAGAGGTGAAATTATATTGAAATACCAGTCACGTTCATTAAAGACCTATCAGATGAAAGCATGCACACTTCGGAAAATTTGACTATGTTTGAGGTATGTTCGACAGGTGCTGGGTTAATAATAATAATATTAATATTAATAATAATAAAACTTAATTCATGCAGCATCTTTCAGGCATAAAATGAAGCTCAATTACATACAGTACTGTGTCCATGAAAGTGAAAAAATGTAGATTAAAAGACATGCAGATTATTCATGTTGCAAAACATTCATATGGATTTGAAAAACATTTATACAATTTCTTTCGTGGAGTCACACTTTTAAACAAGCCTTGCATTGTCATAAAAATGTTAAATTATCTGATTTTCTTTTCCGCATGCATGTTGGTTGTGCCACATGACTGACTGACAACGTTTTTCAAATATTAATAAGCAAGAAAAAAGTATTTATTATTTTGTTAAAATATTTGTACATGTTTTATATTCATGTATCTAAGTCTTTAATGAGGCCTTTTCCCCCCTCATTATGAAATCTGGACAGTTGTATTAACCGGACATTTTATTCCAATGTATTAAAAAAAAAAATTTTGATATATAAATCAAATACATGCTCATCACAGAATTCTATTGCATTTTTAATGTGTATTTAAATCAATTACTATGCTATATGTTTTTCCCTTCATTTCCTGCATTTTGAGGTTTATTCAACACCCTGGAACAGAAAGAAAAAAAAGCCATGGCGGTGTGCTTAGCGAGTCAGAGAATGTCAGAAAACATTCACATTCACAGTTTAGTAAGACACAACATGAAGACAAAAAAAAAAGAGACATTCAGGGTTGTGAAAGAACAGGAAAAGTAGGAAGAAAATGTGCTTGAGATTGTGTATGTGTGCAGAGAATCAGAAGAAAGGGAGGGTTGTTTATCAGTCTGATGTCGTGAAAAATGACAAAACGTGCTGTAAATTCAGCCATCATAAACCCAGGCAGGAAAAGGCCCAGGCGATAAAGATGCAGACGCCACGTGGGCCACAGAGAGACGGCGTACTCCTCCGAGACCCGACCCTCGACCGCACGGCGTCAGAAAAACACCTTCAGCCATGTCAATTAGCAACAGGCTGGCAGGAGCGGGTTCAGCTCATAAAAAAATCTATTGATGTGAGTATGGCTATGTCTAAGCCTTTTTCATTAGTCTCCACTAAACAATTCATTTTGACAGAGTTACGAGTCGGGTCTTAATTCACTCCTTCACTGCCGTCTGATTAACAGAGCACTCAGTGGAAATTACTACTCCCCCAAACCCCCGGCAGCTGATTTAAAGCCCGTAGACTACTGTTTTTAAACAGTGTCACATCATTAATTTTTTACACTCTTACATTGATTTGTTTAGTGAGCAACACAAAGTTCATTGTGTTTTAAAAGGGGATAAAAATCTCAAGTGTCTCAGCATCAATGGAGCTCATGAATAAACACGGCTTTGGGGCTATGATATCATGAATCCCTTTGCATACCGAGTCTGGTGAAATGTTGCCAAAGTGAAGATTAAACCAACAAAACAAAGCACAAATTGTCAGTGTAATTTTGGGTTCCCTTTCAGTCGATAACGTCGGACGTAGTCGACGTCGACTGAAATGGGATCACGCCAGGGAGCCTATCATCTTCGAGTACTATTGAACGAGCCAATGTAATTGGCGTGCGTGATTTGCATCACTCCGCCCCCGTGGCGCGGGTATAAATACGGAAGTGGATTCACGCACTAGTTGCCTTTCACTTCGGAGCCGATCGTTTGATGTCTCTGAGAGTGCTGTTGTTTACAACGAGCGAGTGTGTCGGTGTTCTTCAGGAAGACTCTCCCAGTGCTGGTGTTCTACAGCGCGAGTGCAGCGGTGATCGCGAGCTTTGAGCTCTCAACTGCTGTTTTAACAGCAACAAATTTCTAAGTGTTTGTGTGTGTTGACGGCTGGTTAGAGGGCGGAAAAGTGAGTGCTTCACTGTTTCAGTTTCTGTTCAGTGTTGCCGCGGTCATTCCCCTGTGTGCTCCGGCACTGGTGACGGTCCTATTTTCTGAAAGAGCAACACGGGTGTGTTTGCGTCTTTTTCAAGACGTCATTCCACCTGTGTGTTTCTGGATGCGATCGTTCCCTTTTCCTCTCTGACGGTCACAATTGTTGCATCACGTGTTTGGGCTATATGTTTATATGTATATAAATATGTGTGCATATGGGCTTATGTGTTCGGCATGCTGAGGCAGCTTTTGTGGACGGTTCATGTTCTCATTGCCGGAATATGACTGTCGCGGTGTTGAGATCGAGACTCGCCTTCGTCCGTGAAGTGCGAGTCCCCATTACCATGCCCCACCCCCAGTGCCGTGTGGGATGGGTGATCGGATGATAGTGATGGATGTCTCGCCCGGTAACCATGCCCTGTGGGCTCCTCACTCCTCCATAACACCGCAGCCGATGGAATTCCTGTTGAGCAGACTGATCTCTCTGTAATGGACTGATCGGCTGTTTCAATGGGGGTTCCCCAAATGAGGATAAGATGTCGATAGCAGCATCGGAGGGTGAGCTGGCCTCTGGAAATGAGGACTTGGCTGTGTTATCTCCCTCTGGGAGTGTAATGTTGCCAAGCCAGATCCAGAAATGTCAAGCTATGCTGAAAAGGGCCGCCGAGGCTGCCGGGCTCAAGTGGAACCTCCACCGTGTCCCGTTCAGTCTCGGTTGGAATCTGGAGTTTGGTATCTCGGGGCGGGCCGCGCTGGTTCTCAGCTCGCCGCCCCAGTGCCTTTCTTTCCCGAAATGCATGGAGAGCGTTTTAGGTGGTGAACGGCATCTTTCTCTGCCAGAAACCGCCTGAATAGCTTTTCCCCCTCACTACCCTTGATAGAGGAACGGTGAAGGGTTGCGAGGTGTCCCTCCATTGAAGCGGTCTGTCGACACAGGTGCACCTGTGTCCGGCGGCCGCTGCCTTTTGGGGGATCCTCGTCTCCCCCCTAAGGCCTGTGAGTTTTCGTCCGTTCCGACGGGCGGAGCCTACAAAGCCTGTGGGCAAGCCGCTTTCTCTTGCATGCCATGCACGAGGGTAATCCAGACTGTGCGCTCATAGGTGAGCACCGCACTGCATCCGACCTCGCCCTCCGGGGCACGAGCGTCGTAGCGTGTGTGTCGGTCTGGCGATGTCCACCTTAGTGGTCCCGGAGTGCCATCATTGGCTCAGCCTGGTTGGTATGGCGGATGCGGACAAGGTTCGGTTCCTGGTCTCCCCAAGTTCCCAGGTTGGGCTGGTCGGCGACGCGGCGGGGAACTGCAGCCTACAGTTCTCTGCCGCTCAAGTGCAGATGGAGGTCATCCGGCACATCCTGCCCTGGCGGCCAGCTGCTGCCTCCACCCGCCGCCAGTGGCAGCTCCTCCGCCTGCTCATCGCCGAGGGCGTTCTCCGGCCGTTCATCTGTTCCTGGGTCCCAAGAGGCCAGTCTGGCGGGTGTGACCCTGTCTAGCCTTACACTTCTCAGCTCCCCCTTGGTCGCCAGCAGGCAGCTTGGTGCGTTCGAGGACCCGGTCATCCGCCTTCTCACGCGCCCCCTGCCGCTAGTGGAGACAGGTAAGTGTTGCACAGCACACTAACACCACTCTCTCTACTTTGCTGCCCCACCTCAGTCTCGGCTACCCCGCTCAAGTCAGTGATAATCATCACATTAGGTGTTGAGCAGACGTGCTCCTGAAAATCCAGTGATATTCATCACACCGAGTGTTGAGCAGTGCTCCTGACTTGTGAGGACATATCTTATCCTGCGGGCGAGGGATTTGATATAGCCGCTCCTCCAGCCGGTATGAAGACCAGTTGTAAAACTTGCTCTTCGTGCTACTAGGTGGTGGGTCGTGACCATCTTGGCCCAAGATTGGTCTGCAGCTCTGACCTGAAAGACATGTGCTTCAGATCTCTACCTTCCGCACCGCAGGCCATCCTGTGTGTTGCGTGTAAGGGTGATGTATCAGTACAGTGTCCTTCCCTTCGAGTGCTCCAGAGCCCGTTGGGACTTCAGGTCAACTGGAAGAGAGTAATCTCGCCCACGGGCTGAGTATCTCTTTTTCAGTTTTGGAGGGATTCGATCTAACACGTCTCTCCAATGAGAAGGTGTTCAGCTGGTGTTTGAAGTGAGAAAGGGTCCCACTGAAAGAACTTTCAGAGGCTCCTGGGGTATATGGTAGTCGCAGCCATAGGCTTCCTCCATATGTGACCGCTTCAGCGCTAGCTTCATGATCGAGTCCCGAGGTGACCGTGGCAGAGCAGCTCACCCTGTGTGACTATAGTTCATCCCGGTCTGCTGCCAAACCCTCTTCAACAGACAGGCCATGTACAAGGGGAGTGTTTTAACGAGGGCCTGGGCGACCCTCGACTACACGGGCATTCGTGCCTCGAGTTGCTAGACATTGCGACCGTTGCGCAAGCTTCCCTTGCATGTGGCAACTCACCCGTCACCTCCTCCTTGGAGTCAGAAGCTTCTGAGGACGCTTTGTTCCACTCTTCCCGCTCTACTCAATCGTGCCGCCATCGAGCCTCACGACAGTGTAAGGAATTAGATCGGGGCTCACCAGCTCTTTGGTCAATTTTAATTTTGGGGAAAAATATTCAACAGTTATTAATCTCTGATCAACAATCTATCGAATATAATTTGAGCCGAGTCCTTACGTAAATAAATTGCCCAACGAGGGGTTGTACAGCATACTCGTCTGCCAGGGCATGTATATAACAATTAAACACAACGAATTATGATCAATTAGGAATATACATCCTACACAGAGGGATATAGCTGATCTTCAAAAATGACCAAAGCAATTGAAGCCTCCTTCTCAGTCCGCTCGTCCGCCGTGCAGCGTTGTCGGAGGTTATCGCTTGCTTTTGGTCTATCTAGCTTAAATTTTACTGACAATGTTTTGTGCACTCAACAATATCAGAATTGTAGCTTTGGGATCTTATATTAAAGAGGCTTTGTTATGTGGTCAACAACAACAGAGGCAATGAAGTATAAATGAGGTTTAATAAATGAACTACACTACATGTAAAACAAGGATATAAAAGAAACAAAATGAAATGGAAACAATAAGGAAAGAAAAAGTAGAAACACAAGGAAACACAATCGCTAGCACAATCAGACCCTCAGAGACAGTCGCAGTTACACAATTGAAAGCGTCTAAATTTTGATGGAACAACTTGCATTCAGACCTGTTAGTGTGGTGTAGGAGAGAGCTCGTGGCGTCCTGGAAGTGGGAGGTGGACTTCTTTGGTTCCTCCACTCGTGGTTGATTCGCGGGAGATTCAAAGCGTCCTAAAGCAGTTCTGTATGCGTGAAGGTAGTCTTACACCGAAATGCTGGAAGGCTAGCGAAACGCACTAAGAACGGACTGGCTATCAGCGAAATGAAATGAAGACAAAACAAAATAAAACACGAAGATTACATCGGGGAACAGGATACGAAGGAAGGAGAAGGATCAGAGAGCGAATGTCTCTATTTTGGGGTTTTTAAGGATGAACTAAGCACGCCCTGGTGAGGCGTGCCGGCCAATGGCAATGGCCCATCTTGAGGAGCGCGTACGCCCCTGGTTGGGTGGGGTTCGGCGGTAGTTTGCATTTTATGATCAAGGGTAAAATTAAGCTTACTTTGGTAACGGCATATACATGTGGTTATACATTTCACGATATTGATATACAGCTTAATAGATAGATCAGATTAAGAGGATTGTAACCATATCAAACATCACACTTTACAGACATAATGTTGCAGAGTTACATCTAGATGCATACATTCAGGCATTTATACGTCCCTTACACTTATTAGAATACATTCTTAGGACAGTCTGCACATTACAGTTCTTTTACATGTGTTTCAACATACCGAATCTGTTTTAGCAACGACTTTTAGATGGAAGATTAGGTTTCCTGCGTATGTGTACGTGCATGGACGCATGTGTGTGCGTTGTGGATGTGTATTGCGCGCGTGTGGGAGAAGAAGGGAACATCTGTTCTTCTCTTCTCCCGCCCGATTTCCGCCAGGAGGGAGTCCCAGGAGGCCTTGTTGTTGTCTCAAGAGAGAGAACACGCTGCTTGTAAGACATTCGTGAACATCTATCAGCATAAATGCCCAAAAGTCCATTTGCTCCCCAAACTTCTAGGCGCCAATTCGAAAGGGGGGAGACCTTATCACTGGACCAAATGGCCGTAGGAATGTGGGTTAGTTAGGGCTCTTTGTCCCCCTTTTGGTTGCGAGTTAATGATTTAATAAAATAGAATTAATGATGGTCCTTGGAATCTCTACACAGTTATAGCCAGCGCAAGTGGAGACTCCATCCCCTGGGTCCAGCTGGGTCATGACCATTCCGGGGCCGCTTAGTTGCCTTTCCGGTTTCGTCTTCCGGCCAGTGTTTGAGTAAACCGAGCGGACTACCCTTGGGCAAACACTGGCTCTCAGCTGGCCCAGGGGCCCGCAGAAATGCGTTAAATCCCCAGTGAGGCTTCGAGAAGCAACTGCGACTCAGGAATCGACTTGCGCCTGCTCAAGTCAGTGAATTCGTCACACTTCATGTTGAGCAGAAATGCTCCTGAACTCAGTGGAGTTCATCTCACTCAGGTGTTGAGCAGCAATGCTCCTGTAGCTCAGTGAGTTCGTCACACTCAGGTGTTGAGCAGAAATGCTCCTGTAGCTCAGTGAATTTATCACACGCAGTGCTGAGCAGAAATGCTCCTGTTGCTCAGTGAAGTTCTTCGCACTCAAGTGTTGAGCAGAGATGCTCCTGTAGCTCAGTGAGTTTATCACACTCAGGTGTTGAGCAGAAATGCTCCTGAAACTCAGTGAACTTATCACACTCAAGTGCTGAGCAGAAAATGCTCCTGAAGCTCAGTGATCTTCACATGTCGTGTTGAGCAAAGCTCCTGTCTTTTTGCGCCCGTCGCTTGCACCTACGTGCCAAGTTAAGAGAGGATAGGTCTTCATAGTTGCCCCTTATTGGCCCAACTAGACCGGGTTCCCATCGACAGCCTTCCTGACTTCCCCTGAAAACTCTATTCAGGGACGGGGCACGATGGCACCCGCGTTCTTCCCCCGGAGGTTCCGGGCGGTCTGACTCTGAACGCGGAGGTTCAGGTGGCTATCACAGGACATGTGATAGTTACCATCACTTCTGCGAGCACCCCCTAGAAGTGGGTAGCGTGCTTACGCCTTTAGAAGTGGAACCTAGTCGTTGAGTGCGTCTTCTCTCCAGAGGAGATCCTGAAAGCTTTCGATCACTTCTGTGCTCTCTTTTCCTGCAAGATGGGTTGGAGTAGGCTGTTTTCCTTCACCCTCAAAATGATGTTGCCTCGGTGTTAAACGACGCTCATCGTGTGGCAGAAGTGTGCAGAAGCACGTCCTGATCGTCAATTTCCTGAGGAGCAAGGTCTTAAGTCCTTTGCGTCCCTCTTTATCCTCTTAGGCCTTGTCCCTGGTGCAACGGCACTGCAGAGACCGCCCCTGAGCCACTGCAGGCAGTGAGTTAAAAATTGTTATATCAGTTCTCCTGCTCACGTGGTCTCTACTAGAGGGTAGGGACTTGCTCGCTTTCGGTCAACGTACTGTGCCTGGAGTCTGGGCCGGCTAACTCTCACAAGCTGAGACCCCGGCTCGGATTGTGCCCAAGGTTCCTATCTCTCCCGTATTAGGAGCAGGTGGTGAGCCTGCAAGCGCTGCCCTGGAGGAGGCAGATCCAGCCCTGGCTTCTCTGTCCGTTCATTTGGACGCGTACAGAACGCAAGCCATAGACCTCAGACCAGCTCTATAAATATCTGTTGGAATTCAGCAGAGAGGGAAAGCTGTTTCCATGCAAAGTTGCACTTAGTGCTTGCCTTCATTTCGGTAAAAATCCGAGATGCAACATGTCCACTTAGGTGTTGAGCTCCTCTTTGATGAGTGTAAAGGGCTACGCCTGGGCATTAACGAAGCTTTGCTAAACAGATTCTAGAGTTGGGGGCTGGACGACACCTAGTTGAACCGCTGCTTCCCGTGGGCTCCCTTCTCATGAAGTCAGTTTCACCGTGAGCCCGGTTCAAGTGTCGGCTTGCTGCGCCATTCCCCTCCTATGGACTGGATACGTGCGCCTTTCTACTCCAGTTGAGTTCCTTTAAAATTGAACCCTGTTGAGTTCCTCCACACCCCTCCGACGTCGGACGTGCGGAACGTCTGGTGTTAGGCCTACCACTCGTAAGCAGTGTGGAACCTGTGTTAGGCTGGGTCCATATGTTGCGGTCCCTACGGCGACCCCATATGTGTATTCGTCCACGATACGGCTCCCTGCGGTGAGCCCGTGTCTTCCCTCGGCAGAGTCTCTCTGCCGTCACTGTCCAGTGAGTCTCCCCCCATCTTAGGCTGGAGCCACCCCGGTGACATTCCATATGTTAGACTGCCGATTTCCGGGGTTGGATGTGGCTTCCGCAGCGTCCCTTCCAATGTACGGGGAACGCTTTCCCAGTGGTCCTGTAGGAACAGCAGTGACTTCCCTGGCCTAAGCTCTGTCCTTCCCCGCCTTAATCGCGGGGGCATCAGGAGGCTTTTGTCTAGGCACTGGAAGGTGGCAGCTTTAGTGGCGCTTTCAAAGGTACGACCCCATTTCAGTCGACGTCGACTACGTCCGACGTTATCGACTGAAAGGGAACGTCCTGGTTGCGTATGCAACCCACCGTTCCCTGAAGGAGGGAACGGAGGACGTAGTCCCCTTGCCACTACCGCTGGACCACCGCTGACTCCGGGTTACGCTCTGCTCCTCAGCGAAAAGCAACTAGTGCATGCATCCACTTCCGTATTTATACCCGCGCCGCGGGGGCGGAGGGAGTGCTGCGAATCACGCACGCCAATTACATTGGCTCGTTCAATAGTACTCGAAGATGATAGGCTCCCTGGCGTGATCCCATTTCAGTCGACGTCGACTACGTCCTCCGTTCCCTCCTTCAGGAAACGGTGGGTTGCATACGCAACCAGGACGTTACACTGTATTTTGATGCACTTTAGTGCACTTTGGACATTCTACTAAATATAACTTTGCAACTAAACAGCACAGTTAGGTTAGTTTTAGGGTTAGTGAAATAAGTTGACATGTTGTTGCAAAGTTAATTAGAGTCAGTAGAATGTCTGTTGGGGAGCATCAAAATAAAGTGTTCGCCTTGATTCAGGGCCATGAGCAAAATCTACTGTTCCTTTATAACCAACTAAATTGTTCCAATAGTTCAAACTACATTACTTTAAAAAAAAAAAAAAAAAATTCCTTTACATTCTCTACCTTCAAGAGTAATAGGCTTAAAATCCTTGCATTTTGCTTCTTTACATTTTAATAAAATGTCAACCCAGGCATTTCATGCACCCCTTTAACAGGAGAGTGAAAAATGGCCTGTATGGACTATTGGAAATGGACAGGCAGAATTAAAAGAATGAGAGAACATACATGCAGGACTGAGCAGTGGACACACTGATCAATAATACATTAAACGATCACAGAAAAAGAAAAAAGGTTTGCAACCGTCTGGAACAGGGTTGTGATATTAATCCGAAGAAAGGTCTCTCCCGTACATCATGCTTGTAACAACAGCAGGCTGAAGTAATTGCCTTGTCTGCAGAAAAGTTGAATAACATGTTCCATGACAAATCAGTCAATGAATCAATAATGAGTCAGCTAATATCCCTACATCCATTTCCATCCCTTTTACTAGATTGAAAAAACAAATAGCTCACTGTTTTTGAGAGTTCAAGTACAAAAAAAAATCAAATTCTCTGTCAAAAACAACTACCACTGACCTATTTTTGGTCCATCCCGTTCTTTAAAGGTTGTGTAGGTAGGAAATTTGTAAAAAACTTTTTTCCAAATTTGTTTAAACTTTCTATATATATCAATGCATAATTAAAATCTAAGTACTCTGAAAAAAAGAGTATAAAAATCGATTGACTCTAGACCGTTTAATCTGCATTAAACACAGCTCATTATTTCGAACCGGGACGAAACAACGGATTGGCCTAGGCGACTGTCACTCTCTCGCAACCATGGCAACCACCCCTTCGCCACACAGGACCTGCCCTTTTGCGCGCACTCGTTTGGTTTATGTAATTCAAGAGCCACGGAACCTAGGATTACCAAAACAATGGCAGAGAAAGACCAATCTAAGTCCACATTTGCAGTTCACGAAGGCAACCCAGTCAAAAAAAGGAAGTCATTTACATTACAAGAAAAGGTAATGAACAAAAAGTTGTTGGATAAACAAAGAAATAAAACTCGGGTGAATATCGGCGTGGCTTTCCAGCGTTGGCGAGAATTGAGGGACCTCAAGGGGCTGAAAAGTGACGCCTTGATGGCTTCATTTCTGCTGGACAGGTAAATCTTTCTTTTTGTATTTAGATCATACAGATTTTTTTTTTTATCTTTTCAAGAAGCATGCGTCATTAGCACATGTAGCTGCCTAATATAGCTAACATAGCATTACTCAGCGAGCCGTAGTAGAGACGGTAAATAATAGACTTAGCTCAAGATGATAGCTGTAGTGTTGAATTGTGCATAATTTTGTTTAGATAACTAAATGTAGGTTTAACAGATAGTAGTAGGTCTAACGTTACTCCGCATCCTGGTATTTTTCTTAGTATTATATTTACCCTCTGTCTAACTCTTTTAACATGTTTACCATGATTTATCATTTTTTTCATCTTTGTTTTGTTTTTATATTCTAGACCGATGTTTACTGATGTCTTTATCGTGTATCTTTGTTTGTCGTACACACTATGTTGTATGTGTGTGTTAATATTTTGTGTCTGCAATGCATTTGTGAGTTATTTGAGTGTATGTTACTCTGTTTATCTATAATCAAGACATTTTATAAATGTGATGGTTGTGTTGATTTGTATTTTTTTTCCTACAGTTATGAGAAAGACATATCAACATCCACTCCGTCCAAAAGTGGATTTACACGGCCACCACCACCTGTATCCACTATTGTCTCGGAGTCGCTTTCTGACCAGTGAGACTTGTATGTTGTGTCGTTCAGTGAACGAGTGACAGTTTTTATAACAGTCCACATTTTTAACTGTTTTTATTGTCATTTTCTTAGAGATGATGACTTCTCAGTACATGGAGTTGAACAGTTGGATAGTAGCAGCATACAGGAGAAAAACATTCATGAATTAGATGCAAGGTATTGATTTTTTAGACATTTATTTACATTATTTATTAAACTTCACTTTATAGTTGTCTCCATCATTACCTCAACCAGTGATGGTGACATAAAATCTTGTTTGTTATCTCTCTTTAGTATGTCATCACTGGATCTGGATGTCATCAGTGAAGATGAATTTAACAATATTAAAAACTCAACGTAAGTGGTTGTGTTGACTGAATAGATTTTTTACATTATGTTGTTAGATTCGATATATTTTTCTTTTTTTACTACATAGTATCGATTGGGAAGA
This sequence comes from Gila orcuttii, assembly GCA_026230005.1. Classification (NCBI taxonomy): domain Eukaryota; kingdom Metazoa; phylum Chordata; class Actinopteri; order Cypriniformes; family Leuciscidae; genus Gila; species Gila orcuttii. Next base: position 7,045,973 of record JAPDVR010000010.1, on the reverse strand, counting down.
TGACACCTGGTGTCCTGATATGGCCCGTTCTCGGCCTCTACTTCCTCTGACCCTAGTAGCACGACCTCTTGCACGACCTCCTCTGCTTCGCCCTCGACCACGGTTCTGTCCTCGAGCTGACGATGTGGTACTTGTCTCGGGAGTGTAGTCCTCATCAGAATCAACTATGCTTTCATCAAGCAAACTCTTACATGTAGAACATCATATATATGTTAGAAATCTTACACGAAATTCATCTACATCACAGTGTAAATGATGGCAATGGAACAACGTGTATCACGCAACCTGTGTTTAGCTTTGCCTTATAGATAACTAGCTCGTTAGCGAATCAATAAATATATATAGTAAAGTTTACCAATATCAATATGCTAGTTTGATAGTGAGTAATAAAATACAACTTATTTGTTTAACTTCATAATGATAAAGTTAGATTTTTTTATTTACATGTGTGTCTGACATGATGTCACTACATGCACTCGTTCCTCTACTCTTCGCTCGTCTCAGGTAAATAATGCGTCTTCAGCTCAGCTGTCAGAGTTGCGCGTTCATGTGTTTTGGGGGTGTGGCTTTGGAAGGAGACCAGAAGGGAGGGGGTGAAGTGAATGGAAATAATGAGCTGTCTTTAAAACAGTCGTGAGAGGTCTACAGACACTCGATTTTTATACTTTCTTTTTCAGAGTACTTAGATTTTAATTATGCATTGATATATATATAGAAAGTTTAAACAAATTTGGAATTTTTTTTTTTTATAAATTTCCTACCTACACAACCTTTAACCCTTGTGCATTGTTCAAATTCACTACCCTTTCGTTATGTTAGTGGCTGAAAAAAGCCACTACTTTAAACTGCTGTAAAAATGTATCAGATAAATATTTTTTTCAATTTTTTTTGCATACATCTATTAATCCACCTCAGTCCTGATCAAAACTACTAATTTAAAAAAAAAAAATCTGGATTTTAACTCTTTAATTGCCAAATTCATAAATGATGTCACTGATTTGGGGGTGAAAAAAACACAAAACGATTGATTTTCAATATAAAATATGATTGTGGACTGGATTTTTTTTTACTTTTTATCACAGTCTTGGACATGTCAAAGATTAGAAACAACATTGGTTTTGAGGCATTGTTAGTTTTTGTGCAGCAACAGATTTTAACTTTTTCTCCCTCATTTACTGTTCGTGGCTGTTTTTGCCCCATTGACTTCCATTATAACCACATTTTTTGATTGCAAAGCCATGACAACATATAATCATGCATTTTTGATTGTTGGTGGTTTTCCCTGTTGGGAAGAGGTCAAATTTGTAATTTTTACTGTTAATAACCAGGTGGCACCATTAACCCTTTATAGGCCTGTGCAAAAATAAAGCTTAGTTTCTGGCTTTTACATGGAGTGTAAAGCATGGCTTTTGCATGATTATGAAGTATAATAGCATATTAAAGTGTGCGTGTGTGTGTGAGTGTCAGTGAGTGTCAGTGTGAGAGAGAGTGTGAGAACTCACCTTGATGCGTCTGAGAAAATCAAAACATGCACCTCAACTCTCAGAACTACATAGAGTAAACAAAAACAAAGTAAGTCTAAGTGGCATTTGCTGCCTTTTGATGGTGAGAAATGCAGACTAAACAAAAACAAAGCAAGTGGATTTAAACACTTGCATTCAAGCCTGCTGGTCATTTGTCAGTTGATGGTGAGAGGAGCAGCATCATGAGTAAGCGCTTGACTTGTAGTGAAGTTTTAGACATAATTATGCAGCCTGACCCCTCCAGCGAGCTGCAGGATGAGATATTGTCTTCTGCCTCTGACACCACAGACTCAGGAGAGTCAGATCCTGATTTGGATGTGGCGCCCTCATCATCCTCTCTAGATTCCACTGAAGGTGAGGAGGATTCTGTGGATCCTGGATCTGGGTGGATTGGGAAAAACGGCGAGGTGTGGTATTCCACCAACATGGAGACAACACCCTTTCTACAGCCTGCCAGAGGCGTGACTCCAGGGCCGACGCGCTATGCCATCGCAAGGGTCCAGAGTGTGGATTCTGTGTTCAATCTGTTTTTTACGGAGGAAATGATTGACCTCATTGTCAGCATGACCAACCTCCATGGACAACGCACTATGAGAAACTGGACCGTTGTGGACTCCACAGATCTCCATGCCTATATGGGGCTACTGATTTTGGCCGGCGTGTACAAGTCCAGAGGGGAGTCCACACGTTGCCTGTGGGATGATCGCAGTGGTCGTGCGATTTTTAGAGCCACCATGTCCCTCTCAAGATTCCATGAAATAAGCAGAGCTCTCCATTTTGACGACAAGCTGCAGAGACCAGCTCGCCGTAGAGACGACAAGCTTGCCCCGATCAGATCCCTGTGGGAAATGTGGACGCATCGCCTTCCCCTCCTATTCAACCCTGGCAAAGATGTCACAGTGGATGAGCAGCTTGTGCCATTCAAAGGGAGATGCAGCTTTCGGCAGTACATGCCAAAAAAAACAGCCAAATATGGACTCAAAATTTGGGTGACTGCTGATGTTGCCACATCCTATGCCTGGAGGTGTGACATTTACCTGGGTAAGATAGGTAATGCTGCAGAGGTGGGTCAGGGAAAGCGTGTTGCCATGGAGATGACAGAGGGACTCCAGGGCGTCACTGTCACTTGTGACAACTTTTTTACCACCTACTCACTTGCTCAGGAGCTTCTGCGGAAAAAAATAGCCTTGGTCGGGACGATCAGGAAGAATAAACCTGAGCTGCCACCCAACCTGGTGCAGGCTAAAGGACGGCCTGCCCTCTCCAGCGTTTTTAGCCTTCACAAAGAACACCACGGCTGTGAGCTATGTTCCAAAACGGGGGAGGAATGTGCTCCTCATCAGCACAAGGCACCGCGAAGCAGTGGTGATGGAGGGACCAAAGAAGAAACCTGAGATTATTGCAGATTACAACCGCTGCAAGGGAGGTGTCGACAATCTAGACAAGGTATGTGCCATTACACATTTGTTACTACATGCATCCTATTCCTATTAACTTTTACTTGAATACATTTGCTTGTTAGAGATAATTTTAGGAGATACTGTTTGTGTTTTGACAATGTCTGCATGATTATTCTCATTGTCATGTGCAGCTTCAAAAATACTTATTATGAAATCTGTACTTATTATTTTCTTGTTTTATATTTTTTATTTTTGTAGGTTGTCGGCACCTACAGCTGCAGAAGGAGGACCAATCGGTGGCCACAGGCGTTATTTTTCAATATGGTGGACGTCTCGGCATATAATGCTTTTGTCATCTTCACTGCTGTGGATCCCACCTGGAACCAGGCAAAGCTCTTTCGGAGGAGGCTTTTCCTTGAAGAGCTGGGAAATTCTCTGGTCTCTGCCGCCATATTGAGGAGAGAGCGCCTCCCTCGCGCACCAGTTGCTGCTGCACTGGTGAGAGAAATTCAGTCTCCTGCAGCTGTCCCGCAAGACGTAAATCCACAGACCCCAGCAGACACCAGCAGCTCAGAAGTGAAGAGGGGGACATGCAAGTGCTGCACAGTACAAAAAAAAAGAACATTCAGCACTTGCATCCGTTGTGGTGGACACATATGCAAAAAGCACCAAGTGGTATGCTGCAAGTCCTGTTGGAATGACTGAAAATACACACACACAGAGTTTGTGGTTTGTTCAATTGTTTATTTCTTCATCCATCCTCAACTGTTGAACCATTGTTAAGTTTATTTGAAGTTGTTGTTGCATTTTGGTTCATAATAAAGTGTTCATAAATTTGATCAGATGCTGAGTGTTTTTTGGGTTTTTTTGCACAGGCCTATAAAGGGTTAATGGTGCCACCTGGTTATCAACAGTAAAAATTACAAATTTGACCTCTTCCCAACAGGGAAAACCACCAACAATCAAAAATGCATGATCATATGTTGTCATGGCTTTGCAATCAAAAAATGTGGTTATAATGGAAGTCAATGGGGCAAAAACAGCCACGAACAGTAAATGAGGGAGAAAAAGTTAAAATCTGTTGCTGCACAAAAACTAACAATGCCTCAAAACCAATGTTGTTTCTAATCTTTGACATGTCCAAGACTGTGATAAAAGGTAAAAAAAAATCCAGTCTACAATTACATTTTATATTGAAAATAAGTCATTTTGTGTTGTTTTTTTCCCAAATCAGTGACATCATTTCTGAATTTGGCAATTAAAGAGTTAAAATCCTGTTTTTTTAAAAAACAAATAGTAGTTTTGAAAAGGACTGAGGTTGATTAATAGATTTATGCAAAAAAATGAAAAAAAAAAATGATCTGATACATTTTTACAGCAGTTTAAAGTAGTGGCTTTTTTCAGCCACTAACATAACGAAAGGGTAGTGAATTTGCCCACAGTGTACTGTTGAGTTTTTGAAAAATTTCAAAGCATTTTCCCAAAATATGTGTTAAAATAAGATTTGTCACCAAAAATCATTCCATTTGCTGAAACACAGAAAAAGTTATGGACAAATTAAGACTCAAAAATACCCCATAGTGGCTGAAAAAAGCCACAACAGCACATAAGGGTTAAGTGGAGCACCGGTTCTGGGGAAAATAAATAAATAAATCAGACTCTAAAATCATTTGGAACATTTGAGCGCTGTTGGGTTTTAGGGATTCAACAAGTAGTTCTCTCTCCCTAATACGAGGTAGAATTCATGCCATGGGAGACCCATTATTTCCTGAGAGTTAGCTTGGAATTTGAAATGGAAATGTAAAGGCTATTTTGTGCTCCAGACTTATTGAAACACCATCGGCTATGTGCGTATTAGCCACAGCCTTTGAAAGAACCTGAAATATAACCAGTGATACGGGAAATCGTTTAGCTCAAAATATGTTCTAGTTTTGTAGGAGGAAGATGTTAGATATGTGACATCACAAATCATAATTGCATAATGTTGCTTTATCAAAACTATGGAAGCTTGTTTCTGCCACAAAATAAAAAAAAAGGTAAAAAGGTAATTGCACCTTTTTACCTAGATATAAAAGTCAGTTACAAAGTCAGAATTTTGAGATATAAACTCGCTGTTCTGAGGGGAAAAAAAAGTCAGTACTTTTTTCCCTCTGAAGACTTTATAACTCACAATTGTGGGTTTACATTTTACAATTTGGAGAAAATAAATCAAAATTGCGAGATATAAACTAGCTATTGGGAGAGAAAAGTCAGAATTGCGAGTTTATATCTCACAATTCTAACTTTATAACTCACAAGTATGACTTTTTTCTTGCAATAGCGAGTTCATGTCTTGCAATTATGACTTAAACTCGAAAAAGTGTGAGATGTCAAGTCAAGTCAAGTCAAATATATTTATATAGCGCTTTTCACAATACAGATTGTATCAAAGCTGCTTCACAGTATCAATCAAAACAACTTAACAATGTTTGTTTATTACTGGAAAAAGACATCCAATTTGGTAGAGCTGATCAATGGTATGATTGGTTAATTAATTTGAATATCCCAATATTTGAATTTGAATAATTTGAGATGTATACTCGCAAATGTGAGAAAACAACTCCGAATTACGAGATAAAAAGTCGCAATTACCTTTTCAAATTGTTTGATTACGTGGCGGAAACAAGCTTCCATACAAAACAGATAAGATAATATCATGATAAATGGATTTTTCCTCTGATGAGGAGACAAGACAACAAGCTGTGTGAGTACTGAAGGACTGCGTTTATCTATAAAGAAGGAAATACAAAGAAAGTATGTTTGCACTCCATGAATAATGTATCAGGCTTTCACATACTCTTAAGGGTTTCTTTGCCGCCCTCCAACAACAACCAGATTACAGCTGGGTCATGGCTGAAGACAAAGGTACATTTGCAGGAGGTCTATGAGCGACGCTTGAGTTTGCCCAGAAGCGACATGGCAAGATTTTGTTAATATTCTCCCGCCTGCAGGAAGGCTGGCGCAGCAGACAGGATGTGTAATGGATTCTACGCAGGCTGCTCTTAAATAAAGCATTAGGGCCGGTTTGGGAGAAAGCTCTTTTTTTACCATTTCTCCCAGTCTTTCTGCTCTGCATTTTTGTTCACAGTGCGACTGGCTGAAGGAAACGTGGGTCTGTAAACAATAAGTCGCCCAGTCCATTATGGAGCGCCAGTGCATTTTGTGCTCCATGGTGACTGCACAAATATAATAAATGACTCAGTCACTCTTTGGGATGTGCAAGAGTTGTGGTGAGAATACACTAGATTGAAGATGAATCTGCGGAGGTATTGACACGGACAGGTTCTCGGTTGTAAATTATGTCCCGGCGCACAATATCCATAATCCAGTGATGCTAGCATAAACAAATACATACACGTCCTACAATTCACAGTGCATTTTGTCTGTTATTTATTTTGCTTGCCTCGTGCACACGACAGACGGTAATAAAACAATGACATGAAGACAAAGAGCAGAGACAGATTTCTTGCAGATCCTGTAGATCAGTGGCTCTGATTTTGCATTGGGGACCAAGATTTTACATCAAGGGATGACCAATATTGTTTTTCGATCAAAAAAGTAAACAAAGTATTAAACATATGCACTATAATAAAACATTGAAATTCATTTATATTATATTACATAATATATTGTATTATACATTATCTGGATAGGCCCAATATTATGCAAAAGAAGGATGCAAGAATGGATTAACTGATCAAAGGTGATAGTGAAGACCTTTTTCATGTTACAAAAGATATGTTTAAAACTAATGTTATTTTGAACTTTAATCAAATAATCCAGAAAAAAAGCATCATGGATTCCACAAAAAAACAAACAAACAAAAATAGCAGTAAAGCTGATTTCATCATTGATAATAATAGAAAATGTTTGTTGAGCAGCAAATCAGCATGTTAAAATGATTTCTGAAGGATCATGTGACACTGAAGACTGGAGTAATGATGCTGAAAATTCAGCTTTGCATCACAGGAATAAATTGCATTTTAAAATATATTCAAAAATAAATAAAATTGTCATAATATTTTATAATATTAATGTCATACTGTATTTAATAATAAAATATATTTTTTAATAATAAAAGTAACATGGCATATTGATAATAGGAAACAGGACAAATACGCTGCGCATAAGCAACAACATGAAAACAGAAATTATTTTATATTACATTATGTATTATATTATACATGAACTGGATCAAAAATGATTATTATTTTCCTTTGTATAATATCTAATCACATACCAGTGACCAATGAATTTGCACCAAAATACTGCAGAGTTTGACTGTACATCCTTTAAGTCTCTATAAGTGTATTTATTTAGTTTTCCTATAACTTATTGTATTATTTTGTAGCATTTTATTACTTGCATTAGTGTTGTTTATTCTTCCTGCTGTCTGTGACAGCAGTCTATTTTTGTGTCGCAACCCACCAGTTGAGAACACCTACTGGCTAAGACCTTTATGTATCACCATGGGAGAGATGCCACCAGTAGAGATGGTGTAAACGCACTGCTATTCCGTACGCAAATCATGAGGCAAAAAATGCCCAAAGCGAACTAAATAATCCACAGCAAGCCGTAGCAGCTGAGGTCACAGAGACAATGGAGGAAGCATGAAATGATGACATATGAGTCTGCTGATTGAAATGTGATGTGAGATGCATCATAAAACTCATATTATACACTCTCACACACACACATACTCACTCACTGATAGCTGGATTAATATTCCCCCCTCACATTGTGTTTTTCTCCACACTCCAATCCAAAGTGAGGTCTCATTGATATGTGAGGGCGCATGTGTGGCCCTCTTAGACAGGGTAATTGAATGCACACTGAGGGGAGGCCTGCTGGAATCACACACGCAGAGACACTCCTCAGGGAAGACACACCAGTAACGCTGGTCTCATACTACATCTGTGACTCAAATCAAAGGCAGCTGATTTGTTGATTTACTAACCAGTCAGTGACTTAAAGGCCCACTATTATGCTATTTTAAAGGTTCCTACAATAGGTTAATTCATTCAAGGTCAAAAAACATTTTAATTTTCTCATAATATACATTGCAGCATCACCTCTTTTCTCACAGTGTCTGAAATGGTTTGATAGAGAGCCTACTCTGCTCTGATTGGTCAGATGGTTTGATAGAGAACCTACTCTGCTCTGATTGGTCAGATGGTTTAGTCTGTTGTGATTGGTCTACCGCTTACAGAGTGTGCCAGAAACTAAATGCCCATTTCTATATCTGAATTTCAGCTCCATGAGCTTCCTTAGCTCTTGATAAACAGTGATACAAACAGTAACGATGGCGTTGGTTTCAAAGTAGATTTGCTCTCGCAACGCATGAAAAAAAGCAACACGAACCAAACTCTTGCAGTCTCAGCTACAACTACAGTGTTTGAAGGCCAAAGTAGACATTGTTCACGGGTAGCCAATGAAGACTAAGACTAACATTGTGCAATTTTGTTACAAACCTACATAGGTTCGTGCAGGAAGACTGGAAATACTCAAGACTCGTTTCATGCAGTTCAGAATTGGTTCTTTCTTTTGGGAAACGATAACTCCATTTATCATGCGCTTTGATCTTTGAAACTTTCCATAACTTTTACATTCACAAACAGCTATATTACACACAACATGAAAAGTGCACAATAGGTGCACTTTAACAGACTGAGAACAAATTAAATGATCCAGATCAAATTCAAGTGATAATAACCATGCAAATATTTAAAAACAAGTTTTAGATGTAGTCTGCTTTCAAACTTTAGTTTTCTTAATCAGTGTTTTGTCTTGTTTTCCACTAAAAATATATTATCATCATCTTTAAAACAAGATCAGTTTAGTTGAGAAGTTTAAAATAACAAGACTTTTTCATACAAAATTAGATGTATTATTCTCTGCTCATTAGCTAAATGTTTTTGTTATTGTTTATTAAGAAATTATTTCAAGATTCTGAATATTTGTGGAAAACAAGTCTTATGTTATACAGTTTAAAAATTGTGTATATATATATTAAATCAAATTAAAGTAATGTTTAAATATTTTTATCGGAAATCAAGACAAAATCTTAAAAGTATATTTTGCAGTATAAGCAAACATTGGAAAGTTTTGTGGCTTCTTACTGTATTTCTGTATACAGTTTACAAGGACAGCATTTTTCAGCTTCAAAACAGTCTGCAGGACTGTAAGTTTCCCTACATTTCTTCATAGACTCACAAAGCTTTATGTGAAGATGGAGTTTCAGGCTTTGGTGTGTTTTGAAACCATTTCAAATGTTTCTGCAATTATGGCAAAAAGCATACACACACAAACAAACATCAGTATTGATTTTGATGGAGCGTGGTAGACACAAACGTAGCTGTTTCAATATATTAAGGAACTCATGCAGTGAAAGAATACAGTAATAAATCAGTGTCCAGCAGTTACTGTCCCTAAAACATTATCAGCTAAGACTGCACTCAGCCTGTAATAAGAATACATCATTATAGACAACAAATGCACATATAGAATATCTTTTTTCCTCTTCAGCTCTCTGTGGACTGCACCACGACCATGGAAACACCATCAATACACCTTCATCATGCTCACACACAGCTCAAAGGAGGTTCATAAGAAGGCTCCATTAAATGCCCTCTATCTCCCACACACACATATACACAGTTATCCAAAGTCCAGCTGTCTCTGCCCATCCCATCCCAAACCAACCTAACTTCATTTCAAAGCAGGAATTTATGGGATTACTGAACAGTTTGTGGACATACTTGAGAAGGCGTGCTGAGAGAATATTTCTGAGAATATTTCTTCATAGACAACAAAAAAAGACTTGGAAGATGGTTCTGGCATAAACTCTAAACATTAAATGTATTGACACACATGTACAACAGGCTTTGAACACACACGTGCACTTTCAGTCAGAGCCCAATAATAGATATATAGATATATTGATATATTGATATATTGATATATGTATGTAAGTACAAATTTTAGTCAGATGTTTTATAAATAATTAGTTATATACATTGGATATAATTTTAATCATTATTATTATTAATATTTGTAATAATATTGATTTCATTGTTTTTCTCTCCTCTGCAATGACCTGCAGTTCAAAGTACTACAAAGTAATGATATTAATGATATTTATGATATGATAATGACATAATGATATTTATTTATGCTACCAGTTGCTTTAATGGCAGCAGCACTCGAGCTGCATGAACTCCACTTGTTTGTGTAAAACCTGATGAGCATATTCTCCAGCATGATTTGAGATGATCCAAAAAGCATCGTAAGGTTCAATTGAAGAACATCTGATGGTCTGTGCAAAGTCACACGATCACTGTCACAAATTATTTATATTTGATTAGTGACCCAGAAATTTTCTGTATTTATTTAACCCCATTTCTTGGTTAAAAATAATGCTAAATTCTAAAACTTTGTTAATTTATAGGTTTAAATTAGATAAATGTGGTCATTATTTTAGTTTCGAGGACTGACCTTGGCCTGTTTGCTATGTACAGTGTAGCTTATTTTATTCAGAGGTTTTGCCAGGCTCTATTATTGGCCATCAGCACTCCAAATCTTTTTGACATTTCCAGGTGCTTGATTCTCTAGTTTTCTTTTTGTCTGCAGAGTAATGTTTATACTTGTAATTACAGATTGACCTTTCAGCTGTACAGGCCCCCAAAAATAAATCCTCCATCTCCTCTTTGACCGAGTGTCTTTGAACCCTCTTGCCTTTATGTAGGCCTTCTTAACTTTATCTATCTTCCTTCCTTCACTGTCCCTTTTTCACAACCAAAACATGCATCATGCCAATCAAACCAAGTGGGCAGTTGGATTTTGAATAAAACGCTGAAAAATATGTGTATGTTTGAAAAATAAGATAGATAAACAAATGCACATATCTAGATTTGGTCAGTCCAGATGTAAATACTTTTTTCAGTGACATACATTCAGTCTTTCTGCAGGTTACATTGTTATGCCAGTTAGGTGATGACAAGTGATTGGCCCTGTCCCAAATGGAACATTTCATATGCACTTAAGGTCTCGTGGACTTACAAAGGCTGTCGCGTCTACCTCAAGTCTATAAAACCGTAACGTCTCCCATCTCTCATTTTAGGTTTCAGAAGTGTGCTCATGAGTGCCCCCTTTGCGGTCGATATACGCCCTCGATGCACACTTTTGTCAAGCCCACACTGAAGCGAGCTCCGCAGCAGACTTCTTTCCGACAGTCAAAGCGGTGTAACGTCAACAAAGCGCAGACTCATAGGAAGACAACAAGTGTTTAGGGTGCCATTTGGGACAGGACCATTGTCTTCAAGAGTGAGTCATTGGCTGTTTAACAGACTCCAGCTAGCAAAGAGCTGTGCAGGTAAACCTTACTCCCCTGGCCTCAAGAGGCGCACCAATGACTGACGCTAGAGGCTGATACAGCCAATGATTCATTCACTCAATTAATTTGTTCTACAGTAGTGTTTCATTCAGGAACTAAACAAGCAACTATTTTTATAAGTGAGTCATTGAATCATTCATTTAAACAGTTAGTCCAAAACGCTGATTCAGTTAGGAACGCCACAATCGTGTGTAGCTAGGAGACGCGACAAGTATAATAAATATTTTTATTATACATCTCACCTTGGGCATCAAGTGAGTCAGGAGTCTGCTGCTTATCCATTCTTCCAAACACTTCTGTTTTGTTCATCGATCTGTATATCTGAAAGCCAAATTTAAGCTTAGTTCACACTGTCATTAAACAAAAAAAGCAACATTTCTGCTCAACAAGCACATACCACACAGACTTGATAAACTGCAAAGGATGCTGCTTTTATATAAATTAATGACACTGGAAGCATTATCAGTGGCTAACAAGCCAATACAGTAGTAAAGCTTACACCATGCAGAATAAAACCTCTTTGTAGTCTCTGCAGTATAACTCATAAACACTGCACAAACAGGGATTGATGTGTAAGAAAAGTAATTATTTTATGATTGAACATATTTGTAGAAGCATTTATACCTGCCATTTTTCCAATAACAGTCAAGTCAATGGTTAAACAGGTTTTACAAGGAGCCTCAATGAGTTTAAAGAGACAGTTCACCCACATGATAAAATTGTCCTAATTTACTTACCCTTGTGTCGTTTTAAACCTCTATAGCCGCGTTTCCATTACCCTTCAAATTTAAATTGCGAATTGAAAAATACACCCAATGGAAAAACATACATTTTTCAAAAACTCCAATTTATTGCCCCCCCCAAAAAAATAATAATAGTAATTTACGGTCGCATGAGGTGGTTTTTCAGGCAATTCGAAAAAGAAATATTTCAGGGGGGGAGAAACACCTCATGTGCCGCTCTCAAGTATAAGGATATTTCCTTGCCATTAATGATTGGATAACATGCATACTGTCATGAAACAGAAGGATTCACACAGGTAAAGTGATTAACAGGTTTATTTGCAAAAGTATGTGATCGCAATGATTGAAGCAGGTGAGTAACTGAAGAAAATAGTGTTCAGGATGGATATCTGGATGAGTAATGGTCTTATCTGTTGCAGGTTCTGAAATGGAGATCAAGGCAGATGACTGAAGATGGATGAAGTCCTCACGCCGTAGATAGTGCCACCTTGGGGGGGGGGGGGGTATGGTGGGGGGGGGGTGGCGTCCTGGAGTCTTCATCCGGAGGGTGAGCAGGGTATGCAGACGGAGACTCCAGGGCGTAGACTGACGTTCGGGTGGCGAGGGCAGAGCTTGTAGTTCAGGAGACCAGGCGGATCGGCCTTCGTGGCCTTTCCAAGAGAGCCCGGCTTGGCCAGTATGGCCGGAGACCTATAGGGACTTGGGACAGGAATGACATGAAGAAACTCAGGCTTGACAGGCATGACGTGAAGAGACTCTGGAAGGGCGGTCTCGACGGGAACGAAGCTCTCTAGACATCTGTAGATGGCTGCTCTCCAGTCCAGTCCTGAGATATGTTGTAGCTCTCTGGGATGTACAAAGTTTACCCCAGTCCGGTACACTGCTTTGATGATTTCATCATTCAAGGGGCAGCTGACTGCGAGATGACAGAACCCTTCTGTGTACTCGAACAGATCGTGGCTATTTTGAGCAACCGCCGCGATCTGTCCTGCAAGGTCGAAACTCATTGTTTCTTGAGGTCCGGTCTTCTGTCATGAAACAGAAGGATTCACACAGGTAAAGAGATAAACAGGTTTATTTGCAGAAGTATATGATCGCAATGGAAGCAGATGAGTAACTGAAGAATATAGGGTTCAGGATGGATATCTGGATGAGTGATGGTGCAGGTCCTGAAATGGAGATCAAGGCAGATGACTGAAGACAGATGAAGGAAGCAAATGACTGAAAACAAATAGATCTGGTAGGTATCGTGCAGGAAAGGAGTCAGGTAAGTGTTCTTTGAGGGAACAACGAGACCAGACAATGGTGAACTGCAGTAGGAAGAGTTATATAGTGCTGGATGATGATCAGTGAAGATTGGTGACAGGTGACAGCGATCTCTGTGATTTGGAAGTGCATGCAGGTGAGGGCCAGGGAGGATGATGGAAAATGTAGTGAGGAGGTGGTGACTGGCTGGTGACCGTGACACATACGTCTCCTTAGATTATTAATAATGGCTAGTGTGGTGGCTGGGATATACATAAACCTACCAACGTCCGTTGCCATGATTTTTGGAATGAATTATCACGAGAGGAAAAAATAAAGTTTTAGTCGCATAACATCGGTTAATGGAAACCCCGTCATTTCCAATAGTTCCCTTTCGAGGGAACTCAACACTGCGTCGTTGAAAACGACTCTTTGGGGACGCTCCCTTAGCGTGCGCCTCTGAAGTATGAATGAAACTAATCCAATCCTGATTGGTGTTGCGTCATGACGTAACATGTGACGGCATAACTGGATGTATAAAAGGTGACGCCGGACACACACACATTAGCTTTTCGCTCTTCAGCAAGTGCTCTGTGTTGAAACTGTCTCTATCTATTTGGTGTTGTTTGTCTCATTTAGAAAGATTATGGCGAGTGAACAGTTTGTCAGATGTGTGCACCCTTGCCCAAGATTTATCATGGTTCACACAACTTTGTGTAAACTGTTTGGGAGTGCAGCACGCACAGGCAGCTCTTGAGGGATCTGCCTGTGAACACTTTGAAGCACTATATATGAGAGTGCTGCGCTCCCGCTTGGCTATTTTTAATAAGGATGGCCAAGCTCACGATCCCTGCGGTTCAGGTCACGCGTTTGTTGAGGCGGCGCGGAGGCTTAGATCGTGGGGATCGCAAAAGGATCTTGCAGATGAGAACGAGACTGCTGAGGCACTTTCTCGTTCATCATCTGGGGATTCAATAACACTCGCTCACGGCGCAGAAGCCCGCACTGCCGCTTCTTCTGCCCGTGACGAGTGCCCGATACTGGAACTATCCGCTTCTGAGGAGGTGGATGTTCTCAGCATCGGGAGCGAGGAACATGAGCATAACTCGCCAGCTCATGTTCCCGCATATGAGGAGTTGGTAGAGGTTGTGACACGTGCTGTGGCCAGACTCAACATCAGCTGGCCACAAGATAAGCAGGAAGATTCTCGTCACAGTAAATTAGATGAGAGATTCCTGCAGCACAGGTCACAGCCTCAGCACCGGGGTTTGCCATTTTTCCCAGATCTGCACAAAGAGATCGCTAGATCCTGGGAAAAACCCCACTCCTCTCGCATCTCATCAAACACTTTGTGCGATTATAGCAATGTGCGAGGGAGGCGGAGTATGGCAAGATGCCGCAGATGGAGGAAGCCTTGGCGAGTTATCTTTCTCCTGAAGCGGCATCTTCGCTTAAAACCCTGGCGCTGCCCAGCAAACCATGTAGAGAATCATCAGCTTTGGTTTGTAGGGCATATATGGCGGCTGGTCGGGCTGGTGTGTCTCTGCATTCTATGGCTATCTTGCAGGCGTACCAGGTCGACCTCCTTAGGGATTTAGATGAAGGCGAGGGGCCCACTCCATCAGATATCGCGGAGTTAAGAAAGGCCACAGATTTGTCTCTCCGGGCCACTAGAGAAACGGCACGCGCTATCAGCCGTTCTATGGCAGCTATGGTGGCTACGGAGCGGCATCTGTGGCTCAATTTATCTGGCACTGAGGACAACGATAGATCCTTTCTGATGGATGCGCCGCTTTCGCCTTCTGGCTTGTTTGGCGACGCAGTTTCTACGGTCGTCGACAGGTTTCAGGAGGCGAAGAAACAATCTGCGGCTTTCCATCAGTTTCTCCCTCGCCGCTCTAAGTCCTTTAGGAGGGCTGGTCCAAGTGGCCAGCCACAGCCGTCAACCAGCTCCTCATATCGGCAGGAACAAAAGGAGAGTGTTGCCTCTAGAGCCCCTCCCTCGGGAGCTTGGCAACAGAGGAAACGCTCACAGCCGAAACCCGCCGGCCAGAAAGGCGACCTGAGGGCCATCATTCAGGCCAAGAGAGCGGGGAAGAGGGTTGGATGCCATGGTACAAGCTTGGCCGAGGCTTCCCCTGTATGCTTTTCCCCCGATCGCTCTGCTCCCGGGAGTCCTGGAGAGGGTTCGCCAGGAGGGCATCAGTCTTCTTCTGATAGCCCCATTCTGGCCGGCCCGAGTATGGTTCTCAGACTTAGTGTCAATCCTGATATACCAACCATGGCAGATTCCTCTGAGGAGGGATCTGTTGTCTCAAGCAGAGGGCACAATTTTCCACCCTCGCCCTGAAATGTGGAAACTGTGGGTCTGGCCCCTGAGGGGGCCCAGTACTTAGATGCTGGTCTATCAGCTGGAATAGTTGAAACCATACTTAGCTCTAGGGCTCCATCCACCAGGAGATTGTATGGCCTCAAGTGGAATGTGTTCTCTAATTGGTGTAGAGAACATAATGTAGATCCAGTCAACTGCCAGGTAGCTTCAGCTCTGGAATTTCTTCAAGACCGCTTCTCTGCAGGTCTCTCCCCATCTACTTTAAAAGTATACGTGGCTGCCATTGCGGCTTTTCATGCACCTTTTAACGATGGGCCTTTGGGGAGGCACCAGCTGGTCATACTGTTTCTCCGTGGTACTTGGAGGATAAGACCGACAACCAGGTCCAGGGTTCCATCCTGGGACTTGGCAGTGGTTCTCGAAGGGTTATCCCTGGCCCCCTTCGAACCACTTCAGTTGGCTTCACCGAAGGACTTGACTTTTAAAGTGGCTTTTCTGATAGCTATTACCTCTATAAAAAGAGTAGGAGATCTCCAAGCCCTGGCAGTAATGCCGGCCTGCTTGGAGTTTGCCCCTGGCGGAGTAAAAGCTATTTTACATCCTAGGCCTGGTTATGTGCCTAAGGTGCCATCTAATGTGGCACAGTCATCAGTTCTTCAGGCTTTTCACCCTCCACCACATGTGTCAGCAGAAGAGGAAAGGCTCCATTTGCTCTGTCCTGTCAGAGCTTTGAGAGTTTACCTTGAGAGATCCTCTTCCTGGAAGAGGTCGGACCAACTTCTAGTGTGCTTTGGATCACCTAGGAAGGGATTACCTGCTTCTAAACAAACTATTAGCAACTGGATAGTTCATGCTATTACTTTGGCCTATAGGGTGCGTGATTTACCTTCACCCTTGGTTATTAGGGCTCACTCTACTAAAGGTATAGCATCCTCTAGGGCCCTTTATGTAGGAGTCCCCATTCATGAAATCTGTGAGGCGGCCAGTTGGGCCTCTCCTCACACTTTCATTAGATTCTATAGTCTGCACCTCCCTAGTACGCCCGGTGCACAAGTGCTCTCGTCCTAGCTAGTGCATGTTTCAGTTTCACTCTAGGACAGGTTTCAGGGCATGGCTTAGTGGGCATTCGTTCCCCAAAGAGTCGTTTTCAACAACGCAGTTTTGAGTTCCCTCGAAAGGGAACGTCTCGGGTTACGACTGTAACCCCTGTTCCCTGAGAAGGGAACGAGACACTGCGTCGTCTTGCCACGCCCCTCTACACCTAGGAGCGGCTTGCTTCATCGCTAGGCTAATGTGTGTGTGTCCGGCGTCACCTTTTATACATCCGGTTATGCCGTCACATGTTACATCATGACGCAACACCAATCAGGATTGGATTAGTTTCATTCATACTTTAGAGGCGCACGCTAAGGGAGCGTCCCCAAAGAGTCGTTTTCAAAGACACAGTGTCTCGTTCCCTTCTCAGGGAACAGGGGTTACAGTCGTAACCCGAGACGTTTTTTGTCTACATTTTTCTTTTTTAAATCGCAAAAGTTTTGCGCAAATCTGTAATGGATACACGCCTTTTTTATGTTGATTGGACCCCATTGATGTAAAATATCTCATTTTGTGTTCCACAGAAGAAATAAAGTCCTATAGGTCTGGAATCACATGAATGTGAGTAAATGATTTTTGTGTGAACTATCCCTTTAAGGATTGCTACAATCAAGAAGAACTTTTTCCTGCTTTCTTTCGCTCTTTCTTTCTCACCATCTCTTTCTCTTCTCAGGTGACAAAATTATCCTGAGGCTCTAATCTAAGATAAGAGCAATATCAAAGGCGAAAAAAACTCACATAATAACACTTTTTTTCCTCTTCCATCTCTTTCTTCTTGTCCCTGTATCTCACCTCTCTCTCTCTTGCTGATGAGATATTAGACTTCAGAGGGATGAGAAATAGTGGTTGCGCTGTGAGAGGTGCTGAGAAGGACATAGGGCAAAAGGAACCCGAATCAGGCCAAGTATACCCATCCTCATCATAGGCTCATAAAACACCAGAGATCATAAGGCACTGAGCTTTCATAAACAGCCGTGAGGGGCTTTGTCAAAGACTTGAACCGTTACTCAGTGACTCGCTTAAAGACGGCAGATCTGATACCCTGTAGGTGCTGATGAGAAGACACACAGGCCACCCTGCACAGGAGAGAGGATCATATACATTTGCAGACTGAATAAAAGAGTGGAAACGTCCATAGTTAATGTGATTAACTACATCTGTGGTAACTCTGACACCTGTGTGAACTTGAGGAGAACTGACACCATATATCCATTTAAAATCACATCGGTGACCAGGGCCGGTTGCACCATCTGTGCAGAAGTTAAAATTAAGCCCATTTGCGACAGCAAGTTACAATTTAACACACTTCAATATATTTGAGCATTGCACTATGAATCCTATGCATATAAACTTAATTATTATGGTTAATAGCAGACTGATTAAACTGCATCACTTCTCATCATTACGTGTTCATGCCAGGTCTCAACACGAAAAATGTATATATATATATATATATATATATATATATATATATATATATATATATTTTTTTTTTTTTTCTGTATCAGTATTTATTTATTAATCTTTGTTAATCTCAAATAACATTCTGAATATTATTAACATATTTGCAGATTATTTTATTTCATAATTAGGTGTCATTTCAATGAATTTTCAGTTTGGGTAAGCCTTTACGGTTTATATTCAACTTTAGTTATCTACATTAGATAACATGAACAGTGAAAAATACTTCTAATTAATCTTAATGTTAATTTCAACATAGTCAATTAATGATTCACTCAGCTGATTAGTGAAACACTAAAACAAGTGACTATTGTGAAGGAGTCAAGTTCCTACATATTATTGGCATTTATTAAAATAGGTATTATTTTTGTTCATGATCATTTAAATATTACGCTTTCAATGGAAAGTTCAGCCTTAGTGTTGACAGTTACATTACAAACATCATACTTAACAAGATACAACTTGCACAGCTTTTCAACACTTCTGTTTACAATTTGTATTAGATCAATAAAGGTAAACATCATATGTGACTACACTTTACGGGAGATTGCGACCTACTAAGTTCTGCCTTAAGGCCAAATGGTGCTCCAAATTAAATAAAGAGTTAGTTCACAAACTAACTAGTACTTAAAGTTTACCCTAGAGGCTTAATACTTCCAAGTTTCAATTTAAGAAAGATCTTAGAACGACAGGTGCAACCCATAGCCTGATGGATAATAGTTATTGCAAAATTGTCCCAATAAAATCCATAAATTTTGAAGTACGTCCAAACACTTTGGAAATCCAGACAGGCAACAAAAGCCAATCAATGGCAATCTTCTTTCTTTTGTGTTATGACAAAGCATGGAAAATAAAGCTAGCGATGATGGCACTTCAATGTTTACCATTTGCAAAAATGCGAAGATAACTCACTGAATTTGGTAGAATTTGCGTCTGACACTCTTATTGCCTCATCCTTTCGTGGAAGAAAAGTGCTAGGTTTCATCACGTGCTACCAAAATAAGAACACAGCTATTTGGAAACAGAATGCCACATGTGGAGCCGTTTCAGTCAGGTCTGGAAGTGTTGTGTCAAAGAGTAACGGGTATAGCTGCATTTAGTCTGTCAAACTGCTGTTCCCCGTATGTGTGGGAGCGGCAGCTGGGCACGGCACAAACTGTCCTCCTTCCTGCTCATTAGTGCCAGTCACCATCCTGGAGGCCTTCACCTTCTCCATCCCCCATCCCAAACAGGCAGGGAGGAGCCGAAACTGCTCAGCTTCTAATGAGAGAAGAGACAGCACCTACTGAGGGTTTGCGCGTGTGTGTGTTTAAAAGGGGTCGCTGGGGTCACTGCCACCTGCTGCAAAAGAGGAGGATCAAAGAGGAGAAAAGGAAGGAAAAGCCATAATCCCATTATGCCCATCTACAAGAAGTACTTCCTTCAAGGCGAAATGAGTGTTCGGCGCCTGTGTGAAAGAGATAGACTCCTTTTGATGTGTAGATTAATAGCCTCTACTATACAGGAATGTGGATGAATGAGGCATAACCTGCAGCGTGACACTCCAGTGGCTCCGAACCGAAAAAGAGGAAAAAAGCTCTAAATATGAAGAGTTGTTTCAGAGCGGCTGTGACATTCGTCTGAGCAGAGCTCTTATTGTCCTCTAGGGCTGTACAAATATAAACAAGGAGCAGTGACAAATACATTAAAATTTACATTTCTATTGCTATTAGGGCTGCCAATTTAATGTTAATTTGTTGTCATTAATTATAATTAGAAAAAAGTTAATTAAAATGTAAATAAAAGTTAAAGTTAAATAAAAAATATATATTATTAAAACTTAATTAGTAAATAATAAATTAACACAACTAATCATGACCCCTGGCCTGTATGTAAATAAGAGATTTTATAAACATTGGATTAATTCAAGCTCGAAGTACTGTCATGTTTTTGCGAGTCTGCAGGCAACGAATCTTGCCAAAGAGCAAGTAACGAAACAGCACACATTATGAGTCGTTCACATTGGTTGCAATCTTATGTTCAAAAACAGCAGAAGATGTAGGCGTTCCAATAAATGTTTTTGAATTTTAACCACTTTTAAACTTGACATTATGTTCTTAGGGTACATTTACACGACAACGCTGTACTAAAAACTGAAATGTTATTTGTTTGCATTTAGCATGCGTTCGCGTATAGACAACACCATTCTCAAAAAGATCCCTGTTCACACGGATCTGCGAAAACAATTGAAAATGCTGTATTATCATGCCAGGCCAGTAGTGGGCGATGTCACTTTGTAAAAAAAACAAAAAACAATACAGACTATAGACTGAACAAACACTATAGACTGAACATGTAATATGCATGCACATGACGTTACTATTTTCACAAATTCGCATTTTTGTTTTTTATACAGACAACAATAATGGTATTGTTTTAAAAAAGAAACGTGTACTTTGAAACCCGTTTTCAAAAGGCCCCCTAAACACTGTTGTCGTTTAAATTAACGGCCAAAACGCATAAAAGGTTTTCCATGTTTAGTCGAAAATGATGTCGTGTAAACGGTTAATCATGTAATTGATTAAAGATAAAATAAATATTTTTAAGTGAAGTCGTAACAGGTGAAAATCTGAGAAGAAGGCTTAAAAGGCGATATGCTAACAACTATTCCATTCTGTTACATAATTTAGTTCATATTAGCAATGCTAACATTCCAGCAATGCCTGCAAGTTTCTTTCTACTGCAGTTATTAGGGAGCTGTTTAATGCTACAAGTCGATTTACACTTGTTAATACACTAGTTCTTGAACAAGTGATCTGTTTTGATCAAAGAGAGTGTGTGAGCCAAGTTTCCACCCCCACTAGAACTGTGAAAGGCCTCATCAGATGAGCTTGGCAGCGCAGTCCTGCAGTCAGTCTCATAACAGAAATACCAGTCAATAATGTTCAATACAAACAGCCCAAGGAATACCATCTATTATACTAAGATATATGAAGTACCTAATCAAAAGCTTACACCACATGCGATATTCAGAAAGAAAATGAACTATTTGCAAACACAATAGTTTAACAAAAAAATGCTTGATGGCAGCATTTCTGGGTTCTTCTGGCGACCAAAAAAGAGGCTATTATAAATTAGAGCTTCATTTAAATGACCAAGGGAGGTTGAAGCACCCCGTTTACAAAAGATTGTTGGAGATTTGGATTGCTTTTGATTTCCATCAGCATCAGTGGAGCTAGACAAACTCAGGATTTTACACAAATTATAATAATTCACAGACCCCGGTCATCATTATTGTCTCTACTCTAATTAAATCTGATTACCCCGCAGCTGGTGTCGGTAGATTTGTTTTTAACTGAGGAAACACACACACAAACCCTGAAGTCACAAGCAGTAGATTTGAACTTTTAAAGCCAGATAAGTACATGATCATGAGTTATTTAATAGGGTTACATTATATGTGACTACATATTGACAGCACAGAAGATTAAAAATAATGCAAAAAAATAAATAAATCAGTTTCTGTTCATATTATTAGCCTACTTACTTGGTCTGTAAGACAGTTTTTTTTTTTTTTGAAAGCACTCTCTTGTTTTCACCAATGCTGCATTTATTTGATCAAAAATAAGTAAAAACAGTAAAATTGTTAAATATTATTACAATTTAAAATAACTGTTGTCTGTTTGAATATATTTTAAATACAATTTATTCCTGTGATGCAAAGCTGAATTTTCGGCATCATTAAGTCTCCAGTCTTAGTGTCACATGATCCTTCAGAAAGCAATCTATTCTGCTAAATTTGCTGCTCAAGAAACATTACTTATTATTTTCAAAAGTTTAAACAGTACTGTATAAACCATATATCCCTTCATAATAACTTCCATTACCATTAACAAGCATTATTACATTATTTAATGCTTAAAAGATCATCAGAACCTTAGATCTGATCACAACCACCACATAAAACTACTCGTCTGAAGAATTCAGAAGCACGGTTTCCTGTTGTGTGACGTCACATAATATCATCTATATGTAAATGGACGTGGCACTGGCATCAGGCCAGCATACTGATGTGACATGCCTACTAGTGACACTCAGGTGGGAGCGACTAGGATTCAGTCATTTGAATGTAGACTCTTGTCACAAATTCATAACCCAGAGCTCATAAGAACTTCAAGTTTAACCCAGCTGATCTTCCATCAAGCCGGCATTTGACGTGGCGTATAGCATCCAGCAGTCAATTTCAATTAGCTAGGAGAGGCTAAGCCCATCGCAACACATGTTGTCAAGTCTAGATGACAGCTAACACAAACAGGCTATTTCACCATGGATTTAAAAACGAGAGCGCTGTTTCTGATATGCAATGAAAAACTTGAGATTTCAGATTGTGTTTACCCCAATCTGTCAAGAATGCAACAGACAGTGGTTTTCATTATTCACTGTATAAATTTAGTATCAGAATATTCCTTGATTGAAATAAGTTCAAATATTTTATGACTATTTTTACAGAGCTAACTGAAATTGATTTTATTGTTGTTTTTCAGTCAAAACAAGACAGGCTATGTGTCTTTTACCAGACAATACACCTCCAGTTTGTCCCTTTCAGTCTGTTTTCTTAGCAGAGGTGAAGACTATGAAATACAGAAACACATCTTGTAATGTTTAATTACATTAGTAAAAACCTAATTGGCCATTTTCCATATAATCATGATTATCGCATTCACCATCCTAATCACTGTGTTAACTACAGTATCATAATCATCAATCGCAGCAATGATCATATTACCAAAAGCAAAATGTTGATCCATGAGAAAATACACAAATGATTGTTACTCCAGGTCATGTGATTTGCGTTCAAATCCAGACCTAACAGTAGGGTGACCACCAATCAGACAAACCAAATGTGGGACGATTATAAGTTTGTGTGGGACAATGTGGGACATGTTACCAACACTAAAACATAACCTGAAACTTATATAATGTTTATCTAACTTAATAAAAAAAATAAAATGATTCTGCCTTTCAGCTGATAAAAATTCTTTGTTCTTTAGTCCCTTCCAGAAAACACCATTGCATCACAATGTAACAAAATGTCTTAATTTACATGACATTTAAATTCAACATCACTGAGCCCAAAGGCAGCAGGCATCATGCATTATTTTTGAAACAGTTCTGACCAAGTCCAACTAAAATCCAACAAAATAAATAATGAACAAATAAAATATAAACCAACATGAATTTAGATAATTGACAGTCTTATATATTAAGAATATATTAAACCAAAAACGTTCATATTTTTTAGAAATGATGTGAAATAAAACAACCACAGCAGACAACAAGTTGATAAATTCTGTTAAATTTAAAATTTTATTTAGCGAATTATCCATTTGTTTTCTGACAGGGAACACATGGAACGAATCACCGCTCCACATTTTGATCGACAGCCGTCACAACCTACTAGTGACTGTGTTTACTCCTTTGCTTTCAACCATTGGATTGAGAGTGAGGAGTTGTCGTCATGGTACAGAGCCCCTCCCCTCTCCGCCATGTTGGCAGGATCCCGGCGGCAAAATATGATTGTTTACGTGTGTTGTTAACTCGGTAGTAGAGGAGGTTCTCGCAATTCCGCACTGTTTTACCATGCCTGGAAGTCACTGCTGTGTTAAAAACTGCTCCAGTACCCAGGCCCGTCGCTATGGGCTGGCCATAGGGGGCCATGCCCGCCCCAAAAAATGCTTGTGCCCCCCCACTTGAGGCACAGATAATTTAATTTTAATATTATCATAGTTGCTAATTTTGTGTTGCATTAATGTTGCATTCTTTATCATTAAAATATTAAAAATATAAAGAAACAATGGTGTGATTTAGTTTGATTGATGGGAATCTACACTGCAACAGCCTATCACGCCCTTACAAAAGAACGTTAGGCTACGTACGTGACGAACAACTAAGCCGCTCAACAGTTACCGTGCATTTTTGAAAGCTGTTTCAAAACGAGTTTTCGCCGGCTTACTCGCTTCAGTTCCTTCCGAGTGGAATGATACTTTGACGAGGAGGTTCTGCTCGGAGAAACGCTTCCTGCCGCTGCACTGGGACTGGAGAGAGGACAGCGCTGCCTCCACTCAAAGTATCTGTGCGAGACGAGTGTATTTGCGTGCGTGTGTATGTATGTGTGTGTGTGTGTGGGTGTGTGTCATGGCAATGCATATCCCTCTGTTGACTGCTTTAAAATGCAATGTTTGAGAGATGTTTCTAGTGTAACATCTAATATGTTGTATAGTCAAGTGTTTTATGGATATTCATAACATTGGTTCTGTGTAATGTGGTGTAGGCTATAGGCTACCTGGTCATATTACTGTTGGTTAACGTTATATGTTTAACGTGATGATTACGTGCTGCGCGACTAGAGTTGATTATTATAAATATACATACTGTAGGCTAATAATAATTGTGCCCCCCCATACATTTCATATGTCCCCCTTAAGACTGAGGTCTGGCGACGCGTCTGCCAGTACCTCACACGATATATATGGAAAACATAGGAACAATGGAATACAGTTCTCTTACGAGAGTATCTCTCGTACTGCGTAATATCTTACGCTATGGGGAAAACCTCTTTTCCACGAGATATTGAAGCCAAAAATTATCCTTAATTTTGAATTAATGTAAAACGCTGTGCAGCAGCATGCAGACATAGGCAAGACGGCTCGCGTGCCTATTGGCTGCCCTGCGGCAACAGCAGCAGCCTATCGAGAGAGAGGCGCTGCGTGACACCATATCCAATGGGGGCATTTCACGCCCATTTCGTCACGTCCCGCCAGAAAGGGCGTGGTCTTGCCCTATAAATATAGCTTGATAAGGCTGGTACAACTGATTTTCATCTCTTCAGCGAAGCCTCACGCATCGCTGGATCCAGAGTGAGAAGCCGCGCCATTGACACAAGCCTTCTGCGATACGAGCCCTTGAACCTGAAGCCGCTGGCCTTCACCTCGCCGCCTTCAGTCGCCGTACGATGCCTATGGTGACTCTGAGGACTCGCCTGGCATCCTTCTCGGAGCCCGCACTTCGGCCCGCTGTGGTACCGCGCCGTAAGAAGCGCCGTGCTCAGCGCGCCCCCGAGCTCTCTCCTGCCCGCCAAAGCTCGCCGGTTCGCACGCCAGCTTCACCGGCATTGCTCGAGTCGCTCACCGATGGACAGCGGCCGCCATCTGCCACCGCTTCCGCCATTGAGCTCGACGAACCAGCCGAGACCTGTTCTATCCTGGCATCGGACAGCGAGGACTGGGCGAGCTCTGTGAACCTCCCCCCTGCTGCCCGCGAGCCGTCTGAGAGACATCTGTGGCTAACGCTGTCTGAGATGACGGAAGCTGAGCGCTCTGTTTTCCTCGACGCGCCCATCTCCACGGATGGCCTTTTCGGATCTGCCGTCAAGGATTTCACGGACAGATTCGTCGAGGTGCAGAAGACATCACAGGCTATGAAGCACTTCCTGCCGGAGCCCTCTAGTTCCGCAGCAGGCCGCTCGAAACAGCCGTCTGCCCGAGGCTCTCAGCCGCAGCCTGCACCACCCACCGCCGCCGCTTCTCAGCGCCGCCAGGCCCAAGACCAAAGACCAAGTGTTCTCAGTGCAGTGAGTGTGCCCGCTGTCCCGCACCCACATTCCCTCACAGACATGCCGAACCCCACGGGGCTCGTCCCGCTCGCCTTCTCTCCACAACCTGTCAGAGAGAAGCTGAGCGCGGTCGGTCTGCCCGCTGTGATCAGCGCACCCCCCGCCTCGCACACTGCAAACACAGTGTTTATTTCTCAGCACACCGGAGCTCTCCGGCCGCCGTTATGCTGCGGCCAGAGCCCAGATTTCATTCTACCTCTAGCTATTCACGCAGATGCGTGGGCGAAGCTTCCCAGGGTATCAGAATGGGTGCTGAATACTATTAAAAGAGGCTATTCGCTGCAGTTCGCTCGACGCCCCCGCCGTTGCGCGGCGCGAGTCGAAACGACGGTAAAAAATGAAGTATCTCATCTACTTCGAGCTGAGATAGCGAAACTACTGAGCAAAGGGGCTATAGAACCTTTATCTCAGGCTCAGAGCGAAGTGGGTCTATACAGCAGGTATTTTCTGGTACCGAAAAAAGACGAGGGTCTCAGACCCATTCTAGATCTGCGACAGCTGAACAAAGTGCTCGCGAAGCGCCAGTTCAGAATGATTACAACCAGGAAAATCCTCGCACAAGTTCGCCAGGAGGACTGGTTTATGTCAATAGATCTGAAAGACGCCTATTTCCAAATACGAATAGCGTCACGTCACAGGCAATTCTTGAGATTCGCCTTCGAGGGCCAGGCATACCAATACAAAGTTCTGCCGTTCGGCCTGTCCCTGGCACCCCGTACATTTACGAAGTGCATGGACACGGCTCTCGCACCCCTGAGACTCCAGGGCATGCAAATTTTGAACTACTTGGACGATTGGCTGATTCTAGCTCGATCACAATCAGAGCTCATAGAACACAGGACCACATTACTCGAGCATCTCGAGAATCTGGGTCTCACAGTCAATTGGGCGAAGAGTTCGCTGTCTCCCAGCCAGAAAATTTATTTTCTGGGAACAGTGCTGGACTCGCTATCCATGAAAGCGCGTCTGTCGCCAGAGCGCGAACTGGACATTCAGTGCGCCGTGAAATCCTTCCGCCGCGGCTCGATAGTCCAGCTCAAAAGGTTTCAGAAAATGCTGGGCCTCATGGCCTCAGCAGCTTCAGTACTCCAGCTGGGTCTGCTTCGCATGCGCCCACTGTAGCTGTAGCTGAAAGTGCGAGTTCCGCCCCGGGCATGGACCGCTGGTCGGTTTCGCCTCCGGGTCGATCTAAAATGCGTTTCAGCTTTGGAACCTTGGAAAATAACCAACTGGTATCAGTCAGGTGTGAGTCTGGGGACTCCCTCGAGTGTGAAGGTGGTGTCCACGGACGCCTCCACCTCGGAATGGGGAGCGCTGCTCGAGGGCAGACCGTTCTTTGGCCAGTGGTCAGAACGGGAAAAGCTCCTACATATAAACTGTCTGGAAATGATGGCAGTCGACAACGCGCTACGGCGCTTCTGTCCCCAGATAAAGGGTCACCACGTCTTGGTCCAGTTGGACAACATGTCAGTGGTGGCATACATAAATCGCCAGGGCGGCATCAAGTCCCGAAACCTTTACAGGCTAACGGAATGCCTCCTGGTCTGGGCTCAGCACAACCTGCTTTCACTGAGAGCGGCGCATGTGCCTGGCCACCTGAATCTGGGACCAGACAGACTGTCCAGAAACAATGTCCCAGCAGGGGAATGGTCGCTGCACCCG
Source organism: Gila orcuttii (assembly GCA_026230005.1). Classification (NCBI taxonomy): domain Eukaryota; kingdom Metazoa; phylum Chordata; class Actinopteri; order Cypriniformes; family Leuciscidae; genus Gila; species Gila orcuttii. The sequence continues at coordinate 7,018,430 of JAPDVR010000010.1, read as the reverse complement.
CAGACGATCCGACTGCTGTGGGAGACATTCAGCAGAGCGCAGGTGGACCTGTTCGCGTCCCACGAGAACTCTCACTGTCCGAAATATTTCTCCAAGAGCATGGCCCACGTCTGGCCCCGCTGTCCCCTTTATGCTTTTCCCCCATCTCGCTCCTGCCTCAAGTGCTGGAACGAATCAGGGAAAACGGATGCCCAGTGCTGCTTGTGGCTCTGCTCTGGACAAACCACAGTTGGTTCCCAGTCCTGATGCGGCTGACCAGCACTGCCCCGTGGCCAATACCATTGAGGGAAGACCTCCTCTCTCAGGCCAAGGGCTTGATTTGGCATCCTCGCCCGCAACTATGGTCCCTACATTTATGGGCCATCAACGGGTACCCGCTAACCTCCCGGAGGGAGTGTTAAACACGATCACGCAGGCGAGGGCCCCGTCTACTAGATGGCTCTATTCCTCGAAATGGTCTGTGTTCTCTGCCTGGTGTCAAGCTCAGGGCTTTTCACCCATAGACTGCGGGGTCACGGAAGTACTCTCCTTCCTTCAAGAGCTGCTGGATAACGGCAGGACCCCATCCATGCTCAAAGTGTACGTGGCGGCCATAGCAACGTTTACAAAACCTGTGTCTGGCCAGTCACTGGGGAAAAACGACCTAGTCGTGCGATTCCTCAAGGGAGCTCGGAGGCTGGGAGGGTCCCAGACCTCCTTCAGTCCCGGTGTGGGATCTTTCTAAGGTTTTGGAAGCCATGAAAGGTGCCCCGTTCGAGCCAATCCATTTGTCAGATATGAAGCATCTGTCTTTCAAAACGTTGTTTCTTTTGGCTCTCGCTTCAGTGAAGCGCATAGGGGACTTACAAGCGCTTTCACTAAGCGCATCATGTATGGAGTTTGGGCCTAATGACTCAAAAGTCATACTCAAACCGAGGCACGGGTACGTGCCCAAATCCCTCAACACACCGTTCAGGGCCCAGGTTATTTCCCTGTGCGCCCTCTCGGTTCATGATGAGGAGGAGGAGGCGAGTCTCCTTTGCCCTGTCAGGGCACTGAGAGCTTATGTGTCCCGCTCGTCTGTCTTCAGACAGGCCGAGCAGCTCTTCATTTTGTTTGGCGGACGCTCCAAGGGACTGGCCACATCAAAACAGAGCCTATCCAGATGGGTAGTCGACGCCATAGCACTGGCTTACACTTCTAAGGGCCTGCAGTGTCCTTTGGGTGTCAGAGTGCACTCCACGAGAGGTGTGGCCTCGTCGTGGGCGTGGTATAGTGGGGTTACCCTGCAAGATATCTGTACGGCCGCGGGCTGGGCCTTGCCGTCTACATTTATAAGGTTTTATAACCTAGAGGTTCCCGCCTTACAAGCCAAGCTTCTGTCGGTATAGAATTCAGTGCTATCTGCCCAGCTGTGCCAGCCCAGATGCTGAGTTTTGCTTGATACTCTCGTAAGAGAACTTACTCGGTTACTAACGTAACCTCGGTTATCTCTAGAGAGGGAACGAGTACTGCGTATCTTGCCATGCATACACAGCTCTGGTTCGCTTCAGTGATGAAAACCAGTTGTACCAGCCTTATCGAGCTATATTTATAGGGCGAGACCACGCCCTTTCTGGCGGGACGTGACGAAATGGGTGCGAAATGCCCCCATTGGATATGGTTTCACACAGCGCTTCTCTCGATAGGCTGCTGCTGTTGCCGCAGGGCAGCCAATAGGCACGCGAGCCGTCTTGCCTATGTCTGCATGCTGCTGCACAGCGTTTTACATTAATTCAAAATTAAGGATAATTTTGGGCTTCAATATCTCGTGGAAAAGAGGTTTTCCCCATAGCGTAAGATATTACGCAGTACTCGTTCCCTCTCTAGAGAGAACCGAGGTTACGTTAGTAACCGAGTACGTTTTTTAGGTTATCGAAATGGACACAGCATCAGGGAGAGCAAGTCTCTGACCGGACAAGGAGACGCCGGATTGCTTGGTTGGCTGATGCCTTTGATAAGATTGTCACTGTTTGCTGTGCTTTAACGAACATGTGCAAAAGTGTTGTTTGAGTGCCTTGTTCATTACTTTTTTTATTTCTTTGAAATAAATGCTTGAAACAACTTGATATGGCTTAACAATATTTATTGAGAACTGAATATATATATATATATATATATATATATATATATATATATATATATTTGGACAACATAAGTTTCATGGACAACATAAGTAATAATAATAAAATAATAATACTGTTATTAGTGCAAAAGAACAAATATCTTGATGTTGCTTCTCCAAATACCGCTGTTTTGCGCTTGGTGTGAGCTTGTTCCTGTAAGGTCCCCTTTCTTTCGCCTTATCTTTTTGCATTGCTTTACTTTCTTCCTTTTCTTTCTCGTATTCGTAGATCCGTCTCTGTCCCGCCGAAATAATAAATGCGCGAAAATAATAAATGCGCGAAAATTAAAGATCTCTGGAATGTTTAGTCGCGCCTCTGTGAAGTTCTGAAGGCGTTGCCCCTGGCAACCGATAGCGTCTCCTACCATCATGGCGACCGGCTCAGACCCCGCCCAAATCGGCACGTGACTCCTCACTCTCAATAGGATTTTTAAAACGGCTGTTGTAATTGTACTTCTGACGAAACACTGTTAAATACAGGTGAAAAACTATGCCGCAAAAAGAATAAATAAAATGCTTTCTTAAAAAGGCAAAAGAACACATGCACGTTTTCTTAATATGATAATAAAAAACCAACAGACTGATGAAAATGCGGGACATTTTCTCAATATGCGAGGGCTGAAAATGCTGTGCAGTACAACGCAAACCGGGACGGATGGTCACCCTATCTAACAAGGCTAAAGAATTTTTATAAAACCAAGCAAATTTACAACTGAACTTTACAGCAAGTGATCATTGTGTATTATCATTGTCATGTGGAATTGTGCAAAATTCAGATTTGAACAACTGGCTCCCTTTCAGTTCATTCATTCACTTTCAGTAAAGATGCCATTACTCTAGTCTTTAGTGTCACATGATCCTTCAGAAATCATTCTAATATGCTGATTGTCACGGGTGGTTGCAGGAAGGCAGACAAAGATATATTTCCAACACAAAGATTTAATAATAATAATTCAAATAAACAGGCAGGAGCAACACACACTAAACATAGACATGACCAAATAGCAAACAGGGGAAAAGGAGGAACTTAAATACACAGCGATAATGAGGAGATAACAAACAGGTGTGATGATCTGATGAGTGTCCATGACAACTGATATCTGGTGGGAAACAAAGACAAATAAGACATGTGACTGATGTAAACCAACTGAAAGTCCATGAAAACAAACTAACTGAACATAACTGTTTACACTGATTTGGTGCTCAAGAAATATTTCTTATTATTATCAATGTTGAAAACAGTTGCTGCTTCACTGAACAAAAAAAAAATCCTACTGACTGCAAAGTTTAGAACGGTAGTATATATAGTACCTGAGATATGACTTCTGTTCCACCCCATCCAAGTGAATCACTTAATCACTTGTGTAGGCTACCATTTCCTGCTTATAATCACATTGGATAAATCATCTTCCAAATGTATAACATTAATGTATATTTAGTTCCCTTTCGAGGGAGCTCGAACTGCGTCGATACGACACTTTGAGGAATGCCCTTAGTGTAATGTATCTGAAGTATGAATGAAACTAATCCAATCCTGATTGGTACTGCGTCATGACATAACATGTGACGCCATTCACGGAAGCTACAAAGGGACACCGGCACACAACAGAGTTAGCTTTTTGCTCTTCAGCAAGCGCTCTGTGTCAAACTGCCTGTCCTATTTGGTTTGCATTGCAATATAAAATCTAGTGGCTTGGATCTTGCGTTTGCCTAGGCAGCGCGTAGATTAAAGGTCTGCACTGCAATATAGAATCTAGTGGCTCGGATCTCATGTTTGCGGAGGCAGCACGTACGGGTCTACTCTGCAATAAAGATTCTGTGACTGGGATCTCACGTTGACGAGGCAGTGCGTAAATTAAAGGTCTGCATTGCAATACAGAATCTATAGTGGCTCGGATCTCGCGTTTGCCAAGGCAGCGCGTAGATTACATGATTCTTAGATCTTAGATAGATTACTGCATTTAATTCTGAATATTTCAAACCATGGCAAGACCTGCCAAATATTTCTCCTTGGGTCCTGCGCACAGTAGAGAAGGGTTACAGGCTGCAGTTTCGATTCCGCCCACTGAAATTTAGCGGGGTGGTGTGGACTGCAGTCGACCCAGTGTAGGGTCGGGTATTGGAACAGGAAGTAAACTCCCTGCTGGTAAAGGAGGCCATAGGGCGTATTCCTCCACTGGACAGGGAGTCTGGATTCTACAGCCGCTACTTCATAGTTCCCAAGAAGGATGGGGGGTTGCACCAATTTTAGATCTAAGGCACTTGAATCGGTCTCTGAGGAGTTTCAGGTTCAAGATGCTCACTATTCCCATCATCGTAAGTTAGATCAAATCTGAGGATTGGTTTTGTCACGATAGATCTAAGGGAGGCATACTTCCACATATCCATCCTTCCATCTCACAGGAAGTTCCTGAGCTTTGCTTTCGGGGGCGAAGCATTCCAATATTGGGTTCTTCCGTTCAGCCTAGCTCTCTCCCCATGTTTACCAAATGCATAGATGCAGCTCTAGCTCCGCTGAGGCTACAGGGTATCAGGGTGCTAAATTATATCGACGACTGGCTTATTATGGCCCAGTCACAAGAGCTGGCAGTTCGGCATCGAGATGTCGTCCTTGCCCACATCCAGAGCCTGTGGTTGAGACTCAACATGAAAAAAAGCGTGTTGGCACCAGCCCAGAGAACCACATTCCTGGGAGTGGTGTGGGACTCGGTGACAATGCGGGCACAATTGTCTCCTGCACGGATCGCATGACAGAGACCAGGATAAAGCTAGCTTAAGCCATCACTGTAAAACATTTTCAGGGAGTGTTAGGGCTCATGGCAGCAGCATCCAACGTCATTCCATTCGGCCTGCTGCACATGAGGACCATGCAGTAGCGGTTGAAAACCAAGGGGTTTTCCTTGAGGGGAAACCCGTTCAGCATGATCAGGGTTACGCGCAGATGCCTTCGTTCCCTATCTATGTGGGAAAAAAGCTTGGTTTCTGTCCCAATGACCTGTGCTGGGAGCGTCATGTTGCCAGAAAGCCACTTCGACAGATCGTCTGGTTCTGCAGGCTTTTCATCCTCTACCTCACGTGATGGAGGATGAAGAAAGACTTAATTTCCTCTTTCCTGCCAGAGCTCTCAAGATTTATGTCCAGAGGTCTTCTTCATGGTGGAAGTCAGAACAGTTGCTGGTGTACTTTGGGTCACCCAAGAATGGGCTTCCCGCATCCAAACAGACCATCAGTAACTGGATCGTTCAGGCTATCTCTATGGCCTATCAGGTGTGCAGTTTGCCTTCAACTTTGGCCGTGAGGGCTCATTCAACCAGAAGCATGGCATCCTCTAGAGCACCCCTTTCAAGGGCCCCGATCCAAGAAGTGTGCGATGCAGCAGGATCAGTGCGTGAGGGAAAATGTCCTCTGCTCACTGTAGCCACCCATTATCTGATGTGTTTATATCCAAATCCTTTCCACTTAATTTCCAGACTGAAACTGACCATATGGACAGCAGACACTAAACCTCTCTATAATAAGGTTTCATTGAAAACAGTCAAGCAGAATATAGAACAAATTGTTCAGTTTGTTTTCAGTGTTACTTGAAGACCCACAAGACCTCTCTGCAAACTTGCTCCAAGGATCGGACTAAAATTACAAGCGATACATCCATAAATCCATATTTTTTCTTTTTTTTTTAATGCTGTGACTCTACAGCAACCTCTGTAAGAGCCAGCATGAGAGTAATGTTTTATATTTCCATTCTTTGAACCCAGTATCTTCCGCTGACTGATTCCACCAAATTTCCTCAAATGTCAATCAGAGTTGCTCACAACTTAGGCACTGACAGCGCGAGAAAGAGAGAGAAATGATGTAATGTGGTACTGTATGTCAGTGGGTATACAGTATGAGGCTTATCTTATGAGCTATAACAACGGAGACTAGAAAGTGTAAAAGACAGAGAAAGCAAGATGAAAGCAAAGGCTGGATCACTAAAGAGATGAGGGTCATCCCTCGGGTCGGCAAGGACAGGGAACCTTATTACTGTAGCTCCTCTATTCATTTCTTTTCTTTCTCTCTCAGAAATATATGACTTATTTATAGTGTATCTAATGCATACACTCGTTCTCAGTGCTCTTGTGATTTGGCGTTTCCAGAAACCATAGTTCCAGTGAACATTTTCCAAACAGCATCGCTAACTTAACTTACTTGGTTGGAACTAAAGCCCTCAGCCTGTGTTTAGAAGAATAGTTTCTTGTTAAATGACATGTGGACTTAAAAAGATCATGCTCTTGGGTACAATACGCAAGCTAACGTTAAGTACATTCTATGTATTTCATTCTATTTATATATATATATATATATATATATATATATATATATATATATATATATATATATATATATATATATATATATATATATATATATACTTTTCTATATACTTTAGCATGTCAAGAGTGCAGCTTTTGTTTTTGAAGAGTGCACGTGTGAATAAAATGCTCAAGGGAACTACTGAGTATGACATGACCCCACTTTATTCATAAACCGCTATTCAAAACTCCATTAGAAATTCCCGAAGGAACCCATGGCGATTAGCCTTCCGGGTTGGCCTACAAATTCACGCCATGACTGAACAGCTCTATTGAGATTATTTGAGGATTTATAAAAATGTGTGATATGTGGCTCAAATAAAGATTTTAACATGCTCATGAGGCTGACTGGCATTCTTTGTCATGTTTACAAATTACATACCATCGCCCAAGGCTTCTGAATTCATCAGATTTTGAATTGAGCATTATTTCAGTAAAACAGGCCTCTGCAATCCCAGTCATTTCAAAAGAATGCAAATCTTTGAATCATTTGCTTTATTAACAAAGTAGATGAATAGAGGTTTGTTAGTCAATGATAGAGCCAAACACCATTGGTTGCCAAGCGGAGGTGTTTTCAATAGCTGGCAGATCTGCCACGGTCATTCTGAAATCGTCGCCACCACAATTAAATTGCATCTTTCAATCACGCATTATTTAACAGAGAACACTCTGCTGTCTGTGGGTGAAGTGCACCAGAGAAACACTTTGTGGACGATTCCCGTGTACTTATAAATGTCCCAATCATCATCTGCTTGTTTACTTGCTTGTAATTATTTCTAATTATTGTAAATTCTTCATAAAGTAATCTCATGGCTAATCGCCTTTGCAGAATACATCTTGACCAAAAACTGATGCACCTCTTTATGTAAATAACATCACAACATTTATTTCCAACAAGAGGTGCATTCTTTTTTATTCAAGATCTTGTATTGACAATGCAAGAGTCCAGCACTCTGTAAAGTCTCCTCCAGCACATCCCAAAGACTTTCAATGAATTTAAGGTCTGGCCAATTCATGTGTGAAAATGATTCATGCTCCCTCCCAACCATTCTTTCACAATTTGTGCCTGATGAATCTCGGCTTTGTCATCCTGGAATATGGCCATCTTCCTACATGGTTGTTTAAGAAATGAAAAGTTACACATTCCATCAATTATGGTTAGAAGAATTGTTGCCAAACATATAACATGATGTACACACTTTAAATAGTATAGTAATATATTTAATAAATATGTGAAAATATATTTTTGCAGTTTTGCCATAAAATATGCATCATAAATCTCACATCCTTTCCTGCATTTGGTTAATTTTTTAACAACAGAAGGCAGCCAAAAAAGGATGAAATATAAGGTGATGTTAGTAAGCGAAGGCTTCTGATCGCATCCCTGTTGCCAGTCTCTTTCCTTAAAACCCTTTTCAAAGTGCACTACTCTGAACCTCTTTCTCATTTCTGTTGTACATTCATGCTCTGTTTTTATTCAGTACTCAATGGGATGTAAGACTTGTTTCTGTGCTTTTTTTGTCAACTATACAAACTAAGCAAATGTGTTTGCTGTGTACAGACTGTTTTCCCTGGGAACACAAGAACTAAAAGAAAAATCAATAGTGAAAGAAATTCTCTCCTCGCCTGTCATTCCTGATTTGATGGATTTCAGAGAAGGCAAATAAAGTAGCATTTCCGTCTCTCTATTTACGTTCATATTTCCAAGAATTCCATTTCTGTATTTTATTCGTCTTCTGTCTGCAACCCCCCCACAGAACACACTGCCACTTCACTGGAGACTTCATCATCTCACTTTTCACGCACGCACGCAGCCACACAGCCACACACACACACACACACACACACACACACACACACACACACACACACACACACAAAAGCTTTATCATTCTTGTTTGAAAACCCATCTCTTCCATTTTTATTTTTTGAGTCTTATCATCTCATCAGGACCATGAAATGTGCCATGAATGAAATAGATATTAAGTCAGAGCAGGCTGAAGTTCATTTTCAGATGGATTCCAGGATTCCATAATACATCACAGGCTCTTTCAAAGAGATTGTGCATCACTGTAGGCATGCAGAACGCTTGTTCCAGCATGGTTGAGGAAGGATTCCTGGCTCAGAAGCATCATGTAATAGATCTGGATCAGTAGTGGCACACCATCGTTCCCCAGGGCCAGCGGGCATACATGCTGGAACTGTGCATTCAGCAGAAAGGGAAATAAAGCATTAAATAAATCCTGCATCTCTGCTCCGTTCTCTCGAGCCAGATCAAACGCTCTATCAGGGGAAATGTGAGAGGAGCAATATTGTAATAGGATCCATTTTACACTAACCTGAGGAGACAAAAGTCATGGAAAAGAAAAGAGGTGGAGGCAGGCATGCATTACTTTTGCTGCTTCCCTCGAGCGCTCATGATTCACTCAGATTGAGCCACTCACCCACCTCTTAGACTGCAGTTGTACTCTTAATGCCACAGAACAGGTGCACACCAGCCAGGAAGAGATGGATTCAGACATGAAAACATCCACGTAAGGACATACAAAAGTTAAAAATCACAAAAATGTCAACCTTTAGCAGATAGAAATGTGTCAAATCAAATGCGGGTGGGAAATCAGACCAGATAAAAACAAATGTGAAAATTCAGATAGTCTAAAAGCTCATAAAAACTCATTTATATAATTTTTTTTCAATCTTTTATACTTTAATATATAATTTATACAGTATAATGAGTTTTGTATTTTCTAACAAATGTTTTAACAATATGTATTTGTATGGAAGTTTTTTATGATATACTGCTTAAGTGACAGATGGTAATTGTACCTGATGTTTAGCATGGTCATATTTTTTGAATATACTTAGTTACAAGTAGTATCAGTGCTCCACAAATTCTGTTTATCATTACAGTAAGTACCTGTGGCTTATTTATCATAGCAACTTAAGCAAATCCTATAAAGTGTATTTCAAGCCAACAGTAACCTTTCCATAGTCTATCCAGCCTCACTTCATACTGGCCTTAATCAGACAAATGTTCCCTGAAACTTTACAGAATAAATGTCCACATTACAGACTTTTAGATCCCATTACTTTGTATAGAAACCATTGTTTTTTTTGTGTGTTCAATTTTTTTGTTGATTTGCTAAGCAGTCTCTGGGATTTGTCCTGGGATGAGATCCAATTTAGTTTTGTATTTTGTCACTTAGATAAAAAATAATTAGTTACTTATAGGGATTATTAAGCCCAAAATGACAATTCTCTCAATCATCATTTACTCACACTCAGCAGAGGCACCAGCGGAGCACTGAAGAGGGGGGTCTGACGTAAAGAAAGAGAGGCGATGATTTAACGCCAAGTATCCCAGCTAGAAAAACAAAACAACATGTTGCCCATTCGCATATTTACTGGACGGTAAACAAACCTGTACCTACTACAACTATGAAACTAAAAGCTACTGAACAAAGATGGCAGAGCATTGAATAATATTACATAAAACAAAAAGGAATATTGCCTAGGCCAACATATTAGAAAATTCAACTCATCGATGTCTATGAAACACACACGTTTCAGACCTTTTAGTCTTAGATAAAAAATGTCAGTGGTTTTACCATGATACCACCAACAATAATTAAGTGTGTCTGCTTTACTATTGTCACGTAACGCTATGTAGTAAGTCGCACAACGAGGGAGAATTCCAAAATATAGTCTTTTAATAAATCCATATGAGGGTATCACAGGAGACAGACAAATCCACACACTAACATAAGTTACACATAGATGAGATCGGACGTCTATTGCGATCTCAAAATTCCGGCCAGTTCATAATACCTAGAATATCAAAATCAACTTCTGGCGGTAGATCCTTTTCCTATTTAGCACCAAAACTTTGGAACAATCTTCCTAACATTTTCTGGGAAGCAGACACAGTCTGTCAGTTCAAATCTAGACTAAAAACACATCTCTTTGGCTTAGCATACACATAACATAGACCTCTATAATTCAATGTTAGGCTGCATAGTTTAGATCAGCCGTAACCGGGAACACTTCCCATAAATACTGATGTATTTTGTACATCAAAAGAAGGATAGCGTCTACCCTAATATTGGTGTCTCTGTTTATCCCGAGGTTTACAGCAGTCCGCCGGATCTAGGCCGTATCCGGATCTGATGAAGGACCATCGCATGGACACAAATGAACGGCCGGATTGCATTAAATAATTTTCTGTTAGAACGTTGTCGTCTTAGCGGTCCCTAAGTTAATAACTAATAATCATTGCGACGGAAGTGAATCAATTAAAACTAACTTTAGCTGGCCAATAACTTTATTCTAGAGCTGCTGTAAAGACAAAACAATCTCTGTTACTTTAATTTCCTATTATCACTGTAAAGCTGCTTTGAAACAGTCCATATTGTTAAAAGTGCTATATAAATGAAGGTGACTTGACTTGACTTGACTTGACAAAGGACTGAAAAACACAGGGAGTATATACTAGAACTAATGAGATAAGTGATAAACAGGGCACAGGTGAATGACATTGCCAATTAGACAGACTGGGGAAAACTAGGCCACAGGGACTGAACCAAAAACACAAGACAGAGCATACATGATGTAACAACTATTAAACACACGCTCATTGCGACGGCTCCACTAACTCATTAAAGGGTTAGTTCACCCAAAAATGAAAATTCTGAAACTTGCCAGCCCCGAAAAGTCATTAAAGACATCGTTAAAATAGTCCAAGTGACTACAGTGGCTCAATCTTAAGTTTATCAAACGACGAGAATACTTTTTGTGCGCAAAAAAACAACAAAAATAACGACTTTATTTCAACTATTAATTTCCTTCTCTCTGGGCCTCGAGTCAGTTCACTAGTTTAACAGCGTAAGCTTCTGTTGTTGTACGTCACACGCATCACCCACATAACCAGCGTCTGCCAATAGTGAGCCTACGTGTGACGTAGCTCTACGCAATCATACTAAGTTAACTGACTAGATGCCAACAGAGAAGGAAATTAATAGTTGAAATAAAGTCGTTATTTTTGTTTGTTTTTGCGCACAAAAAGTATTCTCGTCGCTTGATAAACTTAAGATTGAGCCACAGTAGTCACTTGGACTATTTTAACGATGTCTTTAATGACTTTTCGGGACTGGCACGTTTCAATCCCTGAAGAAGCCTATGGACTAGTATGGAGGAGTGATCCAGCTCTCAGATTTCATCAAAAATATCTTAATTCGTGTTCCGAAGATGAACGAAGGTCTTACGGGGTTGGAACAACATGACGGTGAGTAAATACTGACAGAATTTTCATTTTTGGGTGAACTATCCCTTTAAGACCTTCAAAATTTCCCCTTTTGTGTTCCAAGAAAAAGAAAAGAAAAGAAAAAAAAGGTAAAACACTGGAAATTGGAAAGGAGCATATGATAAATGGGATGGTATAGATTAAAATCCCTACTAAAATATTCAGTTATGGATTGGTCTGTGTGTGTGTGTGTGTGTGTGTGTGTGTGTGTGTGTGTGTGTGTGTGTGTGTGTGTGTGTGTGTGTGTGTGTGTGTAGAGACTTCAAAGGAACAGCACATCTGTGTATGATAGAGCACTGAGTGGATGTGTTTTCTCAGAGAGCAGATTACATGCAGTGCTTTTTCATGTGATCACTTCAGTCAGGTGACAGCCTGATCCCCCCACCCCCAAACCTGTGTCATCCAGCCTCTGAGAAATGATAGAACGGGATAGAAAGTGAAATACACCACAGAATCTTTTTAAAACAGACCAACAGGAGGTATAAACTGCACATTATCTTCAAACTACCTCTAGCACCACAGCATTGGTTTTCTCCCATCGTTACAGCGACATTTCTCTGTTACTCTGTCCTCGCCACAATAAATAAGAGCTATTCCCTCCTAGCATCATGTAATGTTACACAAAGCTATTGACAGTCACTGGTAGGATGTATGCATGCAGACAGCGCTGTTCTTCGCCCTGCAACCATGATCCAAATACTTTCAGGGAGATCAAAACGTAGAGTAACAGAGAGATGCAAAGGTTTTTGGCACTCAGAGTCCACAAGAGTCATTAATCTGAGCTAAACTCATCGTTTACACCTGCAAAATGACTAGTTTTACGCCAACTCACTTGACCTTTCTCACCAACTCCAGTCATCAGGGGTTTAAATGTCACAGGCGACCTGCTACAGAGGATCTAGCCGGAGAGCAGCAGGAAGCAGTCGCTCTGACATGGATTTACACGTCTGTACAGCAGCATGATGTATGTTATCAGATTAAAATATGAATAAAGGGCATAAGAATAGATGAAATATAAATGTTTGAATAGAGTGTATAGAAGAATCCAACATGCAAAGTAGAAAAACTATTACCCGCTGTCTCTTTTATAGATATTTTGGTAACGCTTTATTTTGATGGTCCCCTCAAGACGTTCTGTTGACTATAAGTAGCATTGCACCTACATGTCTACTAACTCTCATTAAAGTATTAGTAGAATGTCTGCTTAACATCTGCTAACACTTTATTTTAATGCTCCCCCAACAGACATTCTTCTGACTGTAAGTAACTTTGCAACTACATGTCAACTTATTCTACTAACCCACTCTTATGAGAGTTGACATATAGGTGCAATGTTATTTATAGTCAACAGAATATATAAAGGGGACAATTAAAATAAAGTGTAACCAATTGTTTTTTTTTTAGTCTTTTAAAGTCATTTTGGATCAATACAAATCAGATTTTTACAATTGTGTAATTATTATAATTATTTTTGGCAAATAGGCCTAATGAAAACAGTAACATGTAAAGTTAGTGTTACTATTCTAGTTATTGAATTTATTTGCTGACAGATAGAAACAGGTGTATTTGAAGTTGTGATGTGATGTAATCTTTTGTTCAGTCAAACAGATTATTGAAAAAGATTCTATCCACTGGTTGTTGATTGGATACATGCAGACCTGAATGTGAGTTTGCAGTCAATTGTAAGAAAGAATTAGGCAGGGTTTAAACAGAAAAATTATTGGCATACGTCACCACAGAGAAGTCTTTCCTTTTACAGGAAGATTTAAATAAATCATTCATGGATTTATCGTTCACAATAAGATCATTAATTTGCATTTCGAAAACAGAAAGGGTGAAGCAAATTGTATTGTGTCAGTATGATGGGTAATATAGAGAGATGTATTCTTCAAAACCTTCAAAACGAATCACAGTCATTAACTGTAGAAATGAAAGAAAAAAGAATTTGAGTGTTGCCTCCGAGCAGCGGTGGATTTGCTGGAGCTCGCAGGTGCAGCCACCAAAAACACATCTGATTTTCTGTTGTTTGTGCACACACACGCACAAAACTATTTAGACCATTTTTGTCAAAAACACATCATGCCGCAAATCATCTTTTTTGGTATACCTTAAATGTCACTAGATTCAAACTGAAAGCAAAAAATAGCACTTCCAATCAAAAAGCCAAGTACAGCAACTAACAGTGAAAAACAGTAATTTTCCTTTGTTCAGTTTTCGGTTTGCCAAAGTGTGATTCATCTGGCTCTACTTGTTTACCAATAGCACATGCTGATAAGGTTTTATTCTTCTATACTAACTTGGGTCGTAGCCTAGGATTCAATAGGTGTCATCATTGTACAGTCTACATACATGTCGTACCCAAGTTGATCAGATCCAGGTCATACAGTGTGATTTGTAATGATCTTATACAGTAGGATTGCCGAAATCACAGTCTGTAGCAGGCATAACTCTCATTAGTGTATTAGTTATTTTAGGGTTTGGGTTAGTAGAATAAGTTGACATGTACTTGAAAAGTTACTTATAGTCAGTAGAATGTCTGTTTGGGGAGCATCAAAATAAAGTCTTAGCAGATATTAAGCAGACAGTCTACTAATACTTGAATGACTGCTAGTTAACATGTAGTTGCAAAGTTACTCATAGTTAGTAGAATGACGACAATGGACTTTTTTACCAAATAATCACAAAAAGAAAAACCCATCCTCAATAGAATCACACTGTTTCCCAACATTAGCAGTGTCAGAGAACTCTTATGTTAATCTACTCTTTCTCTCAGTATTTTCCTCTCTCAGCCGCCTGGGTACCTGAGCCCATCGGACTGGAACAGCAGTCTAACCACAGTCACGCCCAGGGGAAGCGGCGACGGCACGGAACCATCTCTCACTGCACACCTGTCATGTGTTTCCCACCTCTGGAGAGAAAGAAACAGACACTGAAAGAAATGGAGGGAGTAGAAATTGTTTGGAAAGAAAAGCATTGCAGTAGTTAACGCCAAAACCAAAGGGGAGAATAGCATATTACATTAATAAACAGAGGCAGGCTATATCACCACAGGGAGGGTTTCCTATTAATTTGGCAGAATTAATTGTGTTTTGAGATCCGCAAGTAAGGGCCCATATTACGCAGTGTTCCAATATTTACAGTCCATTGTAAGTTAAACTAAGATGACAAATTAAATGACGTGATTATTTGAACTCTACAACTCATTAATTCTTTGTTAGGTTAATCATCCGATATTAAACGTGGCTGTGCAGTGTTTTGCTTCTGGCTCTAAAACACTTGAGACACCTGAACACAATAGGAAGCGTAACAAATGTTACAGACAACTGGAACGAATGTGCTTTTCGCTTAAAAGGATATTTTAATGCCACAGGCTTTCTCTGTCTTTCTCTATTCCTCTCTCAGATGGTCTGTGCACTGTCATTCTGGCTGGGTGACAAAGTGAGCTCATTTTCTAGGTTTCCTGGGAATGCCGGTGCTGTGAGGAAAGGACACAGGGCATCACGTATGAGCACAAGACATAATCTACCAACACATGTGACCTGGATCACATCATGCTTGTGTTGGCTGTGCGCACCTCACTTCACTACAGCAATCAGAGTGCTGGAAATCAAATGGTGGAAAATGGAAATTGCAAATGGGTTTTTTTCTGCTGGAGTATCGTTATGAATAAAAGATCAGGGAATTATTCAGTCTTATGAGGGTTTATATATGTTTCATGTGGCTCTGTATTTGTTAGCATGCATGTAAGGGCATGTGGGTGTGTAAATAGCAGGAAGTCTGTCTCATTTTATCAATTTCGTTACCACAGTAAATTTAAACAAACTGGTACAAAAACAGATTTTTGGTCTTGGAGCTCCTTACACAGCATTGTATGGATTTATTTTTATTTTATTTTTTGTATGCATGCATTTATATATGTATGTATTTATTGATTTAATTATTTATTTGAAGGGAAACAAATGTAGTTAAAAAACAGTCTTTCAGGTAGAAATGCTACCATGGGTTAGTATTTTATTATTATTATTATTATTATTATTATTATTATTATTATTATTATTATTATTATTATTATTATTATATTTTTGAAAGAAATTAATACTTTTATTTAGCAAGGATAAATTGATTTGATTGAAAGTGTCAGTGAAGACATTTATAATGTTACAAAGGATTTCTATTTTAAATAAATGCTGTTCTTATTAACTTTATATTCATAAAAGTATCCTGAAAAAAAAAGATTATCATGGTTTCCACAAAAATATTGATAATATCAACATTGATA
Organism: Gila orcuttii; assembly: GCA_026230005.1. Lineage (NCBI taxonomy): Eukaryota > Metazoa > Chordata > Actinopteri > Cypriniformes > Leuciscidae > Gila > Gila orcuttii. The sequence goes on along the minus strand of JAPDVR010000010.1, from coordinate 7,002,357 downwards.
ATAATAAGATATGTTTCTAGAATGATTTCTGAAGGATCATGTGACACTGAGTAAAGATGCTAAAAATTCTACTTTGCCATCACAGGAATAAATTACATTTGAAAATATATAAAAATAGAAACAATTTTATATTGTAATAATATATCACTATATTACTGTTGATTGTAATCATAAGAGATTTATTTCTAAAACAAAAAACTTTACAAACCCTGGACTTTTGAGTGGTAGTGTAAATGCATTTGGTCTTATTTTGTTTTATTAGATTAATCATTAGTGTAAATGTATTCATATGGAATTAATTCATGTGCATTATTACTGTCATGATCCCTGTACTGTCTTGTGTTTTGTAGGACTTTTATGTTGAAGTATATTCTTAGTTCCCCATTGTTTCTGTGTTCGCTTCCTGTGTTTGGTTCCTGTTTTGCCTTGTACCTTGTTTGTCACCATAGTTACCCTTATTAGTTCCCATGACATCAATCACCAACACCAGTCCCTCGTCAGCCCCTTGTTAACCTGTCTATTTAAACCTCTGTGCTTCAGTTGTTGTTTGTCGGTTGTTGTCGTTGTTCCCCTGCCTCCTCTTTGTGGATGTTGCCCTTGTTTTTGGATTATCTTGCATTTATGTTTGTCTATTAAACTTGTGTTATATGTATTATCTCTCTCCGCTTCGCCCCTGCCTATACGTTACAATTACAGTATCCACCCTGTTTTTTTTTTTGTTTTGTTTATCAGATCAATATTGTACTTTTTTTAAGGGAATTAATTAAATTATTATTTTTTAATAATTTGGGGGGAAAAAAACATTGATTTATGTGTATTATACAAACTTAGATGCTGCCATCCTAAAAACCTGATGCTATCAGTGACTACGTTTACATGCAGCCAATAACCCGATCAAAACCGGAATATTAGCAATAACCCGGTCGCGCACGGCCATGTAAACACCGGCAAAAACCCGAATATGCTCATATCCCGGATTTTAAAAACCCGGATATGATACCTGGGGTACCCCTTTTCTAACCCGAATTTTTGGTCATGTAAACGCGTATCGGCATATCCCCATAGTGATTTGTGTTCTGCGCATGTTCTATTCGCAAGGAATCTTGGTCTTTTGAGTAGAGGAACTTCTCGGTGCATACAAAAACCCGTGTGCAGTATACCGGAAGTAAACATGGCGAGACGTAGCACAGCATACGTTTGGAGCGAGGTCAGTACCAGCACCAAAGGGCAAACAAAGGTGATCGCTGTCTGCCCCGAACTATTCATTATCCGCGTGCTGCTGCTGTTGTTGTTGTCTTTGGATACAGGAAGAAGAATCGGAAATGACGCATATTGCGTCTTAAGGTTGTCCGTACGTCCAGACGCTAACCGTGCGTCACCGTTTACATCGGGATATTGCAATTCCATGTATACAGGAGTAACTCTCTCTGCTCACGCATGTAAACGGGTTATTCCTAATGTTTCAGAAACCCGAATAGTGACCTTAACCCGACCATAACCCGAAAATTGGCTGCATGTAAACGTAGTCAGTGTAAATCAAACAGACAGAAAGACAAGTAAAGCTGCTGTCAAATTAAGAGACAGCACATTTCTGAATAAGAAAGACTTAAGGGAAAAACAAAAAAAGAGTAGGCCATTTAGGATTTTTTTTCAGCCTACAGATCTATAGCATAAAAGGAAGAGAAAAAAACAGAACGAGAGAGGATCCAGAAAGATGGCACCAAGGACCCGGAGAGAAAGGCATTATGTAAAGTGGGTAATAAAAGGGTTATATGAACAGCTGAGTATGTCTGATGTTTTTAAATGCACCATCTGAGGCTCTTAGCATGTGAACACACACTATCTCTAGTTTATGAGCAGTGGCAGTCAGCCGTAACATAACTCATGCAGAATGCATAACTCTCACTTACCTAAACATGAAGAGCTGGATATATCCTTATTTTTCAACTGACATCATACATTATTTACATTACATATATGGATATTGAGCCGCAGCAAGTAGTGCAAACCCCTGCTAAAGACATGTAAACATACAAAACTTACAGTAGTTAACACTTTATTTCGATAGTCCACTTTAGACATTCTACTACTTATAGTAAGTAACTTTGCAACTAAATGTCAACTTATTCAACTAACCCGAACCCTATAAGTCAGTCTATAATACTCTAATGAGAGTAAGTTGACATGTAGTTGCAATGTTACTTAGTAGAAAGTCTAAAGTGGACTATCGAAATAAAGTGTAACCATAAAATGTTAATTTTAGCACAACGGTCAATAATGATATCAAAATCTTTGTTTTGGTCCAAAATAGAACCTCGATGATCGGTTGAAATTTTTGTTTGAGTATTTGATGAACATCTTATATCGTAAATGTATTGTTAACATTGAGTTTAGGCTTGGAGACCTGATCTGTAGATCAACACATGCTTATTTGATGTGGTTCCCGATTTTGATGAAGGGAGAAAAGAGCTTAACACAAAAGGATTATCTTGAGGTTTCCATATTAAAACTGTTTAATCCACACGCACAATTCTAGTCTCTCATAAGCACGTATTTAAACAAAGAGGAATTCAATGTGAATGTGATGAGAGTAAATTGACTGATATTAACCATGGGAAATAGCATCAATCAGTGTCTTTTCCTTCTTCAATTCAGCTTCTTTATAAGATTTGGTCGCACTTTATTTCGATGGTCCACTTTAGACATTCTACTAACTATAAAAAAAAAAAAAAATTTAACTACATGTCAACTAACTCATTAATTTGCAACAACATGTCAACTAAATCTTACTAATGAAGTATAATAATAAAGTGTTCCCTATTTTAAATTGTGACATTTTATTTGATAAAATCTGCAACTGCCTGGGATTTTCTACCTCGGTGTTCCTTCATGAAATGGAATGTTTGTCACTGGAAACAAAAAAGCGGATATGATATTTCCGAAAAATTGGTGAAAGACAGATGGCATGGATTCACGCAACATCACACTTGTTCTCCTCAAGTTCAACATGATACAAAGCAAACATAAACGCCACTTGACAAGATGGAGTGTATTACAGCACATCCAGAACAATTGACGAGAAATATTACAGCAAACAACATCTATCCATCACTCCCTAGTCGTGTCAGATGGGGGAACATCTATCAAGTTCATTTAAAACGTCACCCAAGCTTTTGTGTCAACAGTTGAGCAGTCAGCAGTTTTATTCTTTGAAGTGCTGCTGATTTTTATTTATTTATTTTGCAGCATATTGTTTACTGTCATTTGCATCCAAATAATTACCCCATCAGGACAACGGGAACAGTATCACAGCCTGGTTTAATTATTCTCTGTCGAGCCAAACTCAGAATTTAAATTGCAGATTTAGGATTCCCTTGTTTGCGACAGTGGAAAGCTTTGACATGCATTAAGTTTACATTACACACTTGTACAGCCTTCTGTCTATTCACAGATGTCGACTTTTGTTTGTAAGATGACAGCCCCAGTCCTGCTTAATATTCAAATGTAAACATGATCATTTTGTTTTCGGGAAATCTAAGTGCTTTACATTTCTGCTTTTATGCACATAATCATCTGTAATTTTTGTATTCATCGTGATAGATTAATTAGCATCTTGTTTGTGTGCTTTGCGCATACATTGCTTAAATTGCATGCAGTACTTATGTGAGTTTCTTTTTCCACACATTTTTGTCAAGCTATTTTTGCTCTCCAGCTGTTTGTGGTCTTTATTCAGTGCTGGGAGTTTGTACTCATTGTAGTAAGTAATTAATTTTGCAGATGCACTGCACAAAACCAATCACAGAATGTAAAAGACAGGATTTAACAAAATGCTCAGAATTTTACTGAGACACTAACAGGCCAAATCACAACATGCAAAAATTGAGAATCTGATGTAACGTAATAATGTAAAAGAGGTCAAGTTAATCAATGGTTTCTAGGAAACAACAATTACAGCTGTAATGAAAGTGGTAACACTTTACAATAGGGTCACAGGCATTAAGTAAGGGATAATCCACGGCTTGCTGTGCACTAAACAATTTTAATGCATGATGTGGAGGCAAAAAATAATAAAACACCCAAAGCGAAGCAGAGTGCATTCACATCGTTTTGAATTTCCAAAGTAAAGATCATGGTAACCCACTAGTAATGACTCAAGTATTACCAAATTCTTTGGATCAGTATTCTGAAGTGAAAAAATATGGTAACAATCTAGTAATGACTGAAATCATTGTAAGCTTTTGAGGTTTCTGTAAAGTATTGGATAGTAATGACTCAAGTGTTACTACATCCTTCAGAAGGAACTAATTATTTGGATCAGTATTCTGTATTCAGTAATCCAAAAACATGCAGTATAGGTTAACTGGAGATGCTGAATTATCCATAATTGTGATTGATTTTGTGTGTGTGTGTGTGTGTGTGTGTGTGTGTGTGTGTGTGTGTGTGTGTGTGTGTGTGTGTGTGAAAAAAATCATGGCAAGAGATGGCCATAGAATCACTAAGAGTCGAATATGACTACAATGGTTAATGAGATAGAAATTAATTAATAATGAAATTAATATTAAAGCTGCCGTCGGCAAAATTTTTTTGATCATATTCAGTGAAATTGACACTATAATCCAACAGAACAACATAAATAAAGTGGTTTTAGAAAAAACCCGAGCTTCTAACTCCACCTGGAGCGTGTTATTTGTTTTGCAAAAATCCACCACTCCCGGATCATCGGGTCCAATCAGCGCAGGGGGTGTGAGATCTGACGTCAATCACAGGTCGTGCACACGCCACCCTTCGCGCACGTTACAATCACATGCACACGCCTGAAGTTCGCGCAGTAAGGAAGAGTGATGGTGGAAAAGATTCCAATTCCTCGGTTAACCTCAAGAGCTAGGAGGTCAAAAACAACACAGGAAAAGAGAATACCTGCTGAAAAGAAAGAAGTAAAGAAAGAAAGCGACCGTGCCGGTAAATAAACCAGGATCAACATCGGATCGGCATTTGAAAGGTGGAGAGATTTACGTGATTTAATTGGGTTCAAGCTGGATGCAGAGCTTGCAACATTTCTTCTCGACAGGTAATTGTGCTTGATCAACCAGTTACTTTATTTCTTAGTGTTATGTTAATAATCTAAGTATGTTTGCCCAAATGTGTTGGTATGGATAGCTAACGTTAGCACTTGTTGGGCAGGTTCGTTAGCTTTGTTTGCACTGAAATCCGTGTGAACGTAACGTTAGGTAGATTAACATGTCCAGATGAAGGGATAAAGTTCGGCTTTTTGGAAGAATCAATGCTACTCTATCTTTCTTACGAGAGTAAGAACAGTAGTAAAGCTACTGTTATTGTACGTGCTATCCGACTAGCTCCAAATACTCCATGGTGTTGATGGATGCTGATGAGACGGGCGCGTTCACAGAAAATCTGTTGCACAAGCACTGACGAGCACGAACTCGGTGGGAGGGTATTCGTTGATAGTGGGGGAGGGACATGAGAGTTGTAAACATTCAAAATTTTGCCTAAGTCCACTCAATCTGCCAGACTTGCCGACTGCAGCTTTAACTTAGATTAATCAATGCTTTAGAAGTTCATGTTAAACACTGCAGTTAATTTATATTAACAAATGGAACCATCATAGTAAAGTGTTACCATATATTAAGTGTACTCAAACCTTCATAAAGTTTAAATTGACAAATGACTCCAGTGATAGATGTCATTTACATTTTATCGCTACAACTTCACATGCAGTGGCCCTTCCTTGGATTTATCCACTGACCAACAAAATCTTGTGATTGTCAAATTAAATAGGCTATTATCTAAAAAATATAAGACACCACAATGGTTATTTCAGGCTTTGGCTTTATTTGTTTATGAACATTAAGGAAATAATCTTAAACTCCCAAAAAAACTATATAACCAAAATGGAAAGAAATATAAATGTACTGAAAAGCAAGTCAATTCCCCAGTCAGAAGGTAATATTGTCACAGAGTCAACAACATCGGCAGCACCAGACCTCTACACTCCGTCCACTCTTTCCAAGTCACCAGAGTAATCACCGTCACCTGTCACAAATCTTCACTGATCATCACCCAGCACTATATAACTCTTCTCACTGCAGTTCGCCATTGTCTGTTCTCGACGTTCCCTCAGAGAACACTAGCCTGACTCTTTACCTTTGTGATATCTTCCTGAACAATTTACCTTCAGCCATCTGTTACCTGCATCCGTCTTCAGTCATCAACTACGTTCATCTGTCTTCAGTCATCTGCTTCGATCTCCATTTCAGAACCTGCATCAGATAAGATCCGTTATCATCCAGATATCCATCCAGTGCTCTATATTCTTCAGTTACTCACCTGCCTCCATCGTTGTGATCTCATACTTCTGCAAATAAACCTGTTATTCACTTTACCTGTGTGAATCCTTCTGTTTCATTACAATAATAAACTCAAAAACAGTATATAATGTATTACCCTAAGGGATGCAATAGCTAGTCAGTAAAGAAGTTGTGAAAAATAGAAAATTAGGGAAATTGAAAGAGAAAGGAATATTATATAAACCTGGAAATGTCGGATGTGTTAAATAGAATGAGACATGCATGAATATCTGTAGTGTCTTTTTGAATGCAAACCCTTAGAACGTCTCTATTGAGTTAATCATGTGTCTGACAATATTTTTTAAATAGAATCAAACATGACAGAATCAATGAACATATGGAAGATAATAAATTGTACATGGAGGGAAAAGTCAAGTGCCCAAAGCAGCTTGTTTTGATGAGCACCAAGAACGTCTCAGGTCAATCCATCCAGTAGCTGTGTGTGTGTTACAGATTATAGATGTACATCCCACAGTCCCTACACATATGCTCGATTTCAAAACATGAGCTGACTATAGAGGCAGCGTTTTAAGGGATCATAGGCTAGAGAAGCAAAGGCTGTTCAAACAGGTAAGCATCTTAACTCTTTCCCTGGCACTGACGAGATTTTCAGGTAATCTGCGCGCCGGGACTGTTATGGATCATCTGAAAGAGTTCAGCATCAAGTGAAAAAAGAAGATCTGCATAAACCAGAAGAAGCCGAGAGAAGTTGCTTTAACACATTAAGCTAATGTGATCATCAAACATTCAACAGCATATACAACGAAACTGCCTTACATTACCAGGAAAAATTATGAACCCATTTAAGAGGTAAACGACTGTACAAGCTTTGAGGGTATTGATGGACTCAATCTACTCGATCTATGTTTTGATCAAGTTAGTTCATGGATTCATGACCTCTAGACTGGATTAATGTAATGCATTGTGGTTGTCCTGCATCCTCAATAAACAAGCAACAGTTAGTCCAAAATGCAGCTGATAGATTTTTTACTAGGTCAAGAAAATATGATCATAAAACCCCAATTTTATCATCTCAACACTGGTTACCGTATCGATTACAAAGTATTGCTACTGACCTATAAGGCCCTAAATGGTTTAGCTCCTGCACCGTAAAAACTAATTAGTTCAGTTTACTTAATTAAATTGTGCAAACTCGTTGCCTTAATTTAAGTAAGCATAACTTAATTACATCAAGTTCTTCTTACTTAATCTATTTAAGTTCTGTCAACTTAATTCTATCTGTGATCTGAGGAAGTGTACTCCCAGAGTGCATTGCGGCATGAATAAATTAATTGCTTTGTTTTACCATTTTTGGCTTTATTTAACCATTAAAATTGTATTTGCCATCGTTATTGGGGTTATACTGACAAGAGACAGCAAATAAAATTGCAATGGTCTAATTAATTAAAGTAATTTAAAAAAAGCTTGTTACCATTGTTGTGGTTTGCATGCTGAATGTTGAAGTCTGTGTGTGACTCAAGCAAAATTGCAAGATATTGTCACGAATATAGAGGGATTATATCAACCCAATTAAAAGTTTATGCTATAAGTGTTTGCAATTAAAATGTAAAAAGATAATTATTTAACATAATCATGTTATACATCATAAATACATTCATTAAGAACATGGAAATAATTTAAGTATAAATACTGTATATATATAATATTTATTACTTCACTTCCTTTGAAATCAAATAACTGTGATTTCATGTTGCATCACTGCATCAATTGGAAGAGAATCAGAATGATATAAATGAAGTTCCAAGTGCCCAACCAAAGGGAACACTAGTCACAATAATGGTGAGGAATTTTAGGTTGATTTTAGGAAATCAACATGAATTTATGAAGTCAACTTATGTCACATAAGTTCTCCCAAAATGTTTAGTTGTATTGACAATAACATTCAACAAGACTGGAAAATGAGCGTATGCAACTAAGAAGAATGATGACTGCAGAAGTGGAAGAAATTAGTGAAAAGTCTATTAAGAATTGCCCCGCATCAAAAACCATTTGCCCCGCCTGGTATTTTTTTTTTTTTTTTTTTTTTTTTGCTTGCTTTGGCAAAATGGTACTCAAACCAGTCAAGTAATGTTTAAAAGGGTTTTCTGAGTAATGAAGGCATAGCATGCAAACAGTACAGATTACTAATTTTTTTTCAGTAAGTTCAACACATTGCCGGAGATTAATTAAAGTTAACTAAACAATAGTTATTAAGAACAATGTTAGATTTTACAGTGTATGATCAAAAAATGGTGCTGGCTGGCAACTTTTTTAATAAATTCTGGCAGGGAAAGAGTTAAGATCATTTAAGATACCCTATTTTAGACAAATTCTAATGTCCATTGTGGATAAATAAATCCAATAATGCATTATACGTTTTGTATGTCAGTTAAAATTGATAAAAAAAAAATATACATATAAGTGTAATCAAAAAGCATGATTTTATCCAATATATGCTTATTAGAGTATCGCGCTGTTAGCTTGGCAACTTGCTAATGGCAAACACTACTGAAGTCAATAATGAGTCGAGTCTCCTGTGAGGAATACTATTCATGTGTCCCAAATCCATCACTTATGAGGTTCCATGACATGCAGTTAGGATGTTGCCTTGGAAGACAGCTGCCTTAGCCTAGGCAATAGACACTAGGTTCCCTTTCAAGGGAACTCGAGCTGCGTTGAGACGCGGTGGGAACGCTCTGCGTGATTGCGTCGTGAAGCACGTGTATAATCAGTCCAATGGAAGAGCTAGACGTCATAGGCGGGTGACGTCATAGACCAGGAAGCTATAAAGCACCCCTGAAAACAGACCGCGACAGCTTCTGCGCCTTCAGCAAGCGATCTGTGTATTCTGTCCTTGTCATATTTATTGTTGTCTGTCAAGTTGCAATATATATATATATTATGGCAAAAGAGAGCAAGCAGCTTTGTGTTGTTCCCTGCCCACGTTATATCACGGGTGGGGACACACACATCAGCTTTTTGTTACTAATGGGGAGTGGAGCATGCCACAGTCAGTTCTCGAGGGGGCTGACTGTGAGCATTGCGAGAAGCTGTCCGTGAGGACGCTCCGCTCCCGCCGGGCGTTCTTCGAGGAGGACGTTTCGGTTCGCGCTCCCCGTGCGGGTCCCGCTGTTGCCGATGCACGGCGGCGACTCGCATTTTGGGGTTCGCAAACGGATCTGACAGCGAGAGTTGGGACGGGCCCCGCCCTATCTCAGCTTTCACCTGCCAGATCCAGTGCTGGCGATTTCCAGTTCCGAGGAATTGGTATCGTTAGTGTTTTGTTTAGAAAAAGAGAACAAAACAAATAAAGATATTAGAAAAAGGCAGATGTTTGAGTTTTCAATAAATGAATAAATAAGTCAGCTCATAACTCTGTTGAATAAAGAGGAGCTTTAAAAGGAGGTTTATCTAGTGCTGTTGCTAGTTAAATATTTTCTGGCCAGCTGAACATTATGAGAGTATAAGAGTTTATTAGATGAAATATATCTAAAAACAGAAAAACTCTGTATCTCAGCCTCCTCGTCGGGGACTGCCGTTTTTTCCCTATCTCCACACCACACTGAGGTGTCGAGATCGTGGAATAAGCCGGTTTCTATTTTGTGTTTAATGCCCAAACGTCTAACTATAGTAAGGCTATGGGTATTAAGTATCATGGTATGACAGTGCCTCGGGTTAAAGAGACGCTTACTAGCTTTCTCTCTCCCGAGTCGGCGTCATTATTTTTAACCCCGACGTTACCCAGCGCAAAAAAAAAAAAAAAAAAAAAAATGGGTAAATTATAAGGACATGGATGAATGTGAGGTTGTCAGCACTGACGCTATTCGAGAATTGCGTCGTGCAAAAACAAAGAAAGAGATAAACTATACTGGGAGGGACGGTTTCGAGAAATCGTTTCTCCTCTGCGTCCTCTGGGGGGCGACTCTCTGAGGAGGGTCGCAGCACGGCCAGTTCGGTTGTTTTCCTGCTGGTGGCCACGGAGTGATATATTTATATATATATATATATATATATACATACGTATTTCTGATTTAAAAATAAAGAAAAAACAAAGAAATAAACCATTCAGCGGCGTTCCAGAGGTTTCTTCCTCACCAATCTAATGTTCCTGAGACTGCTGGGCGGAGCAGTCTCGGTCTACTAAGCTCCTCGCAGCACTGAGTGCAAACGAGCATCGCCATTTGGGCTCCTCCACAATCGGGGGACTTGGGTGGCGGTAGCAGTCTAGCCAGTTAGAGATATGCAAGATCTGAGGACGTTTTTATCTCTAAAAAAAGCTTGGACAAATAGGAAGCCCTGACGCCGAGGCTATCAGGCTTCTAAAGGGTGGTCCCCTCCGGGGGTAGGGATGGTTTTGAGAAATCGTTTCTCCTCGGCGCCCTCTGGGGTGCGACTCTCTGAGGAGGGTCGCAGCACTGCCAGTTCGGTTTTCCTGCCGGTTCGCCGTTCAGGGCACCAAGGTGTCAGTGTCCCCAAACGATCCTCCGAGGGGGGTCGTAGAGCAGTCAGTTCGGTTTCCCTGCCGGTTCGCCGTTTCAGGGTGCCGAGGTGCCTGCTTTTTCCAATGATCCTCCGAGGAGGGTCGTAGGAACTAAGTTATTTAGAGGTAGGCAAGATCTGAGGACTGTCGTCATCTCTAATAAAGTTTAGACAGGAAGTCCTGTCGTAAAAAAAAAAAAAAAAAAAAAAAAAACGAGGCTATCAGGCTTCTGAGGGCTCCTCCGGGGCAGGGACCGTTTTGAGAAACCGTTTCTCCTCGGCGCCCTCTGGGGTGCGACTCTCTGAGGAGGGTCGCAGCGCTGCCAGTTCAGTTGTTCCCTGCCGGTTCGCCGTTCAGGGCACCGAGGTGTCAGCGTCCCCATACGATCCTCCGAGGAGGGTCGTAGAACGGTCAGTTCGGTTGTTCCCTGCCGGTTCGCCGCTTCAGGGCACCGTAGTGACTGTTCAACCAAATCCAGAGGCCAGTCTTGAGAGACTGGTTCCCCTAGTAGAATTTCTGGCAGCGTGGAAACTACTGCCACATATTTCTCGGTGGGTCCTGCACACTAAAGAAAAGGGGTTCAGAATTCAGTTCTTGTCCACACAGATTTCTAGGGGTCCTCCCCACTGTGGTGTACCCCGAGCAGGCTTTGGTTATGGAGCAGGAAGTACTGACACTTCTGCAAAAGGAGCTGTAGAAGGGGTTCCTCCTCCCGGCAGACAGTCAGGGTTTTACTGCCATTACTTCATTGTTCCGAAAGAGGATGAGGGATTGCGTCCTACTCTAGACCTGCGTCAATTAAACAGCAGGTCTCAGAATCTTAAGTTCAAAGTATGCTTACGCTAAATATGATTGTGTCACAGACTCAGTCCGAGGACTGGTTTGTCACAATAGACTTAAAGGACGCTTACTTATCTATCCATCCTCATCACAGGAGGTTCCTGAGGTTTGCTTTCAGGGGCGAAGCATACCAGTATCGGGTTCTTCCATTCGGCCTAGGTTATCACCCCGCACCTTTTACAATATGCGTGGATGCAGCTCTGGCTCCTCTGAGATTCCAGGGCATTCGCGTATTAAATTAAATCGACGATTGGTTGATTTTAGCTCAGTCCGAGCTTTTGGCAGTTCAACATCGAGATGTCGTTCTGTCCCACATAAGGAGGTTGGGGTTGCGGCTCAACACCAAAAGAGTGTACTCCTCCCAGCTCAGAGGACCACTTTTCTAGGTATATTATTGTGATTCGACAACAATGCAAGCACGTCTGTCTCCTGCACGTATTTCTGCGATTCTCACAGCCGTAAAGGAATTTAAAACTAGGTCAGTCACTCACTGCAAACAGTCTCTGAGACTGTTGGGGCTCATGGTAGTTGCGTCCAACGTAGTTACTTTTGGCCTTCTGTACATGAGACCCCTGCAGTGGTGGCTCGGGACCAAGGGGTTTTCTCCGAGGGGAAATCCGTTTTCGCATGGTCAAGGTCACGCGGCTATGCCTTCGTGCCTCGGTCATGTGGAAGAAACCTTGGTTCCTCGCCCAGGGCCCAGTGCTGGGGGCTTCTTGTCGACGCGTCACGCTATCGACGGATGCTTCCCTCACAGGATGGGGGGCGGTCATGAGTGGCCGTTCGGTGAAAGGCCTTTGGTTGGGGCTCATGGCAGTTGCGTCCAACGTAGTTACCTTTGGCCTTCTGTACATGAGACCCCTGCAGTGGTGCCTCAGGACCAAGGGGTTTTCTCCGAGGGGAAATCCGTTTTCGCATGATCAAGGTCACGCGGCTATGCCTTCGTGCCTCGGTCATGTGGAAGAACCTTGGTTCCTCGCCCAGGCCCAGTGTTGGGGGCTTCTTGTCGACGCATAATGCTATCGACGGATGCTTCCCTCACAAGTCGGGGGCAATCATGAGTGGTTGCTCGGTGAAGGGTCCGGACAACACACTGATGGTCTCGTATATCAGAGCAGATATCCTGTTGAGGCAGGGGCTGTGGCCCGGGGAATGGAAACTTCACCCCGAGGTGGTGGAGCTTCTTAGGGAGAACTTAGGTCAAACTCAAGTCGACCTTTCGTATCGCTTGTACAATGCATTGCCCTTTGTGGTTCTCCCTCATGCATCCAGCTCCGTTTGGACTGGATGTGATGTATTAGGTGTGGTTCACGCTACAACTGTACGCATTTCCCGATATCTTTGCTCCTGGGAGCTCTGGATACTGTGGGCTCGGCCTCTGAGGGGGCCCAGCTCATAGACTCAGGTCTCTCGACCGAGGTCTTGGAGACCATACTCCAGTCTAGTGCTCCCTCCACGAGAAGACTAAATATGCATTGATATGGAAACCGTTCTCTGACTGGTGCAGAGAACGCCTTCTGAATCTTGTTTCTGCCCTGTTGGTACAGTACTTGATTTTCTGTAATGAATGTTTCTTTGCTGGGTTATCTCTGAGGAGAGATCCTTAATTTCGTCTTCTCCGTGGTACATGAGGCTGAGGCCTGCACGTACTTGGATTTGCACCTGGTATGGTGATAGTATTTCTTCACCCCAGGTCAGGTTGTATCTCTAGGTCCCTACTGAATGTGCGGGTCATTTGTGCTGCAGGCCTTTTGTCCTCCACCATTAATACCCCAGATCAGGAAAAACTTAATCTGTTATGCCCTGTCCGGGCTTTGGATGCATATGTCCACAGAGCTGCTCAGTGGCTTATATCAGAACAATTATTTGTCTGCTTCGGGTCACCTAAGATAGGTTGCCCTGCATCTAAACAGATGATGAGCAAGTGGGTAGTTGAGGCTATCTCACTTGCTTATGAAGCGGCCGGACAGCCTTCACCCTATGGCTGTTCAGGCCCATTCTACAGAAGTATGGCTGCCTCTAGGCTTTAATTTCGGGAGTTTCCCTTCAGGATATTTGTAATGCGGCAGGCTGGTCCTCACCACATACATTTGTCAGATTTTATGACTTAGACCTCTCCACTCCTGGGGCTAGGTTGCTTGCTTCTTAGTGTGCGCAAGACTTCACACAGAACGGGCATTTGTCTTTATGGCGTAGTGGGTATGGGGTTCCCACCGCGTCTCAACGCAGCTCGAGTTCCCTTGAAAGGGAACGTCTCAGGTTACGTATGTAACCCTGGTTCCCTGAGAGGGAACGAGACGCTGCGTTCTCCTGCCATACTTCCTGCATGCCCTGATCGACTTGCTTCAGGCTTATCAGAAGCTGTCGCGGTCTGTTTTCAGGGGTGCTTTATAGCTTCCTGGTCTATGACGTCACCCGCCTATGACGTCTAGCTCTTCCATTGGACTGATTATACACGTGCTTCACGACGCAATCACGCAGAGCGTTCCCACCGCGTCTCAACGCAGCGTCTCGTTCCCTCTCAGGGAACCAGGGTTACATACGTAACCTGAGACGTTTTGTAAAAGCATTTTAGTGTCTCATGATGGTGAGCAGCTTTGTCACATATCCTTACATATTTCCCACGTCAAAGATATGCCAACTAAGCTTCAAGAGACCAGGCTGATGAAGTGTTCTTAGCTAAAGATGGATTCTGGACACCAGTTAACAGAGAATGACAGCAAGGTCTTACCACCACACAAACCTTTAGAAATCAACTACAAAACCACTAGGGCTAGTAGGATGAATGAGTGATAGGGACATAAAGGGAACAAACCTGATGCTGATTTATATTCTGAGTTGCAAATAATGTTTGCAAAAGTTGCAAAAAAATAACAAACATTTAACAAAAAATCACAACTCTTCCTTCTCAAACTATAAAACGGTCTTGTATGAACATGTTATAGTATTAAAAGTAATAAATAAATGATCAAACAACACGATGTAATTTTTCTGTTAGATTAAGTTTGATCTTTCATCACAATCTTGACACATTTAGTTTTCTGTTTTCTTCTACAAAAGTTTCTTTGTCCATTAAAAGAAAGTTAATGGGGTCCAATGTTTTTTGAAGCCCTTTGACTTTCATTGATGAACAAAAACAGATGAAACTTTCTTCAAAAAGAACGCCATACAGTTTGGAACACTATGAGGGTGAGTAAATTATGAAAGAAGTAAATCCATGCAGATATGCGAGCTAAATGAAACCAGTCTTTGACCTGTACATCAACAAACCTAATTGCTTTTTTTTTTTTTACACTATCGCATGCATGTACACTTTCATACAATGTACTTAAGCATCCACAAATAATTTTTTGTCCCATGGCCTCTGGAACCCACCCAGCATCTTTAGATTGATCATAACTGCTTTGTGCAGAAATAAAAGGGTCCAATTAGCCATTCAGCAACTCTTGCCCCCTTTGTGCATATTACACTTGCAAATAATCCTATTATCAAAACGACACAGTGTAATAAAGAAAGGCCTTCTGAATATCAATAACACAGCAAATAAACAACACAGCATTATTATTTTAATGAAGATCTGTCAATTGTGATAAGGAGAAAGTGCAGTTTATAAATTGAATGCAATTTTTCTTGGGAGACAAAGAGGGGAAATTGACAAAACTAGTGGATAAAGAAGTGACAGAACAAGATAACTCTGAAACAAAAGAAATCAAAACAATAAAATCTGACTTAATTAGTTGACACATCAACAACGTGTCCTGCATAAAACAATATGACTTTTTGTATTGTGTATTCGGTGTTTTTGTCTCCCACATTAATTTGGACTAATTCCATTAATTTCATGTAATTACTTTGAGAAAAATTTTAAATTGATTGACTGCCCTTAAAAAAAGCTGACTTAATTTGTTGACACATTTGAATGCAAGTAAATCAAGGGTTAAAGTGATTAACAGTCATGCTGGAAACATTGGTTTGTATTTTCAAAATCTATTCATATTGGCGACTTGATCTGTAGTGTGCTGTCAGGTGAAAAACCATGACTGACGGTGTATAAATGGGAAGACAAAACAGATGTGAGTCTTTTGTTTAAAGATATGAAAAAAAACAATTAAGCCAATGGCATTTTTATCTGTACAAAGAAACAAAACATGCATGCACACACATATCTGTCAGTACACATATGAATTAGGGTGTATTGATAGACCGTGATTGCACAGCTGGGAATTCTCTGTGGTGCATGTCACACCTGCTCCCCAAACAGAGTGTCCAGCATCTGGACAGGTCAGTGCACACGGTGCACTGACAGGACTGCTAACAAGCTTAGTGCCCCAAGAGTCCCAGAGCCTGAGATAATGACAAGACTCACTACAGCCACATGACATATACTGTGTACTTACAGTTTGTTTCATGTGATTGTTTGTCTGAACCATAGAGGTCTACAATACCTGTAGAAAGCTATCTGCTAGCATTCCCATTCACCTCAGTGACTGCAGGATCCCCCGAAGTATGTTATTTAAAATCTGTCATGACGGACTTTGACACTTCTTGTTATTCTGGTTGGAACTCTCTTCACATCCTGATAGCAATCAATAGAAGTGCTCTAAATATTTAAAAAAAATGTACATATGTCATCTGTGGAAGTCCCAGGACCAAAAAATGTTTGTTCAATCATTGCATTTGGACCGATGTCGGATATGATATCCGACTTGCCTGTCAGTGTATGTATTTGCATACCTCCGCAAACCCTTCACGCAGATATCACATGTCCTCAGCATATATATATACAGGTCCTTCTCAAAAAATTAGCATATTCTGATAAAGTTCATTATTTTCCATAATGTAATGATAAAAATGTAACTTTCATATATTTTAGATTCATTGCACACCAACTGAAATATTTCAGGTCTTTTATTGTTTTAATACTGATGATTTTGGCATACAGCTCATGAAAACCCCAAATTCCTGTCTCAAAAAATTAGCATATTTCATCCGACCAATAAAATAAGTGTTTTTAATACAAAAAAAAAAGTCAACCTTCAAATAATTATGTTCAGTTATGCACTCAATAGTCAATACTTGGTCGGGAATCCTTTTGCAGAAATGACTGCTTCAATGCGGCGTGGCATGGAGGCAATCAGCCTGTGGCACTGCTGAGGTGTTATGGAGGCCCAGGATGCTTCGATAGCGGCCTTAAGCTCATCCAGAGTGTTGGGTCTTGCGTCTCTCAACTTTCTCTTCACAATATCCCACAGATTCTCTATGGGGTTCAGGTCAGGAGAGTTGGCAGGCCAATTGAGCACAGTAATACCATGGTCAGTAAACCATTTACCAGTGGTTTTGGCACTGTGAGCAGGTGCCAGGTCGTGCTGAAAAATGAAATCTTCATCTCCATAAAGCTTTTCAGCAGATGGAAGCATGAAGTGCTCCAAAATCTCCTGATAGCTAGCTGCATTGACCCTGCCCTTGATAAAACACAGTGGACCAACACCAGCAGCTGACATGGCACCCCAGACCATCACTGACTGTGGGTACTTGACACTGGACTTCAGGCATTTTGGCATTTCCTTCTCCCCAGTCTTCCTCCAGACTCTGGCAACTTGATTTCCGAATGACATGCAAAATTTGCTTTCATCCGAAAAAAGTACTTTGGACCACTGAGCAACAGTCCAGTGCTGCTTCTCTGTAGCCCAGGTCAGGCGCTTCTGCCGCTGTTTCTGGTTCAAAAGTGGCTTGACCTGGGGAATGCGGCACCTGTAGCCCATTTCCTGCACACGCCTGTGCACGGTGGCTCTGGATGTTTCTACTCCAGACTCAGTCCACTGCTTCCGCAGGTCCCCCAAGGTCTGGAATCGGTCCTTCTCCACAATCTTCCTCAGGGTCCGGTCACCTCTTCTCGTTGTGCAGCGTTTTTTTTGCCACACTTTTTCCTTCCCACAGACTTCCCACTGAGGTGCCTTGATACAGCACTCTGGGAACAGCCTATTTGTTCAGAAATTTCTTTCTGTCTTACCCTCTTGCTTGAGGGTGTCAATGATGGCCTTCTGGACAGCAGTCAGGTCGGCAGTCTTACCCATGATTGCGGTTTTGAGTAATGAAACAGGCTGGGAGTTTTTAAAAGCCTCAGGAATCTTTTGCAGGTGTTTAGAGTTAATTAGTTGATTCAGATGATTAGGTTAATAGCTTGTTTAGAGACCCTTTTCATGATATGCTAATTTTTTGAGACAGGAATTTTGGGTTTTCATGAGCTGTATGCCAAAATCATCAGTATTAAAACAATAAAAGACCTGAAATATTTCAGTTGGTGTGCAATTAATCTAAAATATATGAAAGTTTAATTTTTTATCATTACATTATGGAAAAGTATTAACTTTATCACAATATGCTAATTTTTTTTAGAAGGACCTGTATATATATATATATATATATATATATATATATATATATATATATATATATATATATATATATATATATATATATTCAGCTCAAGACAGTCTCTAGTGAAGGGTTTGGTACTGTTAGCTGTTAGTTCTAGTGGTGTATCAGCCAATCAGTGTTGTTATGATGTAATTTTCTTGTGGTTCAAGAATAATTATGACTTTGACTTCAGTTGTCTTTGGTAACAACAGTAAAAGTAGGCTAAGCAGATAAAGGAAAACATGTCAGAAGGCTGCATTCAACCAACTTTTCATCTTTTCACAAGAAAAGAAAAAACAAGACCCACATACTTTCAGTGAGTGACACTTGTGCTGGAGTGCCATCCTGAATTACAATAAGGCAACACAGGGCACTGACACCTCTCTGTGGAGATGCTGGAGGCTTTAGGTGCCTCATGTCCTTTAGAGGTATTGCAGGTTGGGTGTAAGTGTGTTACTCTGGGATAATTCCATCTTGATGTAAACCTGAAAAGGTTGTCATTAATTACTCAACCTCATGTTGTTAAAACCAAAAAGGTTAAATGTATCATAAAAGTACTCCATACGACTTGTGCTTTCTCGTCATTTAAGAGGTTGACAACCATTTCATTACATTGAAAAGAGTGTTCATTCTATTCCCATGGTGTTGAATTTGAAGGCCATTCACATGTTCCTCCAAATGAAGTGTGGCACAGTACAATAACACATCAGCAATGCCGTGGAGACACTTCCAGGATCATGTGGCGGCTCACTTCATGATCCGGACCAAAATGAGCCACACACAACCGTGGATAAGCATAGAGTGCAGAAAAGGCCTGTAGTGCAGCATATCTATCCAATTTCAAGGTCATGTGCTTGTAACCAGCAAATACCATTTTGAAATTGGATTTGTGAGTTTGGTAAACTGCAGAGGATACACAGCCTAAAGGGAGTCACAGACTGTTTTATTTTTCTATTTTTAATTTTATTTTTTTCTCTCTCCCCTCTCAATTTCATGCACACCAATTTCACGCAGACAGCGTGGAGACTGGGACTTCGCCCAATATGGACTGGGAACAGAAGATTACATATAATCATACAGTGCAAATTCAAAGGCCAAGACTGTCAGGGTGACACCTTGCACATATTTGCATTTGCAAAGAGAGACTGTACATTTAAAATCACACTTCAAAATGTTTAAATTTCACTGTACGAATGACTGCCCCTGACTTCCATTATATGGACAAAAAGTCATTACATGGACAAGACAGTCATACAGGTTTGGAACATTATAAGGGAGAGTTCATGATGACAGAATTATCATTTGTAGGTGAAGTACTCTTTTAAGTCAGTACTAGATTATCTAAATCATCGGTTTTAAAACATGTATATATTTGGGATCCCTTAGAGTCAAAAAGGTTAAGAACCACTGATATAAATCTTAAAATACTGTAGGCAGATTTTAATATCCAATGAAAAAAAAGCATTGTGCATTTCTATATAAAAGTCATTCCAAAAAGTTCTGAGAAAATATCTGGCAACATTTGCTTGCAGATGGCACTTGGTTTGATATTTTGCTCTGTTTTTGTGATGACATTCACACATTTTAACTGTAGAATAGTTGTTCAAATACTTTGGGGCCACAGTATATTAAACCTAATGTAGCTTAAACATGTGATGGATAAACAAGTCCGCAGTTCCCTTTCGTTGTCACTCCGAGTTACGTCGGATGACGACGAATGGGGATTCGCTTAGAAAGCCTATCGACTTCGAGTATACAAAACGAGCCAATGGCAAAGAAATGCCATGGGTCTGCGGAATTTGCATAGCTTATCTCCGCCTTACCTCGTGGGTATAAAACGAGGACGCCGGCAACATGCAGATATGTTTTCGTTTCGGAGCCAAGAGTATCTCTTCACTCCACAGCCATTTCGAGACGAGCCACTCTCTCCGGTGTTGGTGTGACGGCGATCTGCAGCGAGTTCACATTGCCTGCTGATCTGTGCAGTGATCTGCCAGTGAGTGTGTTTCTCCCTGCTCGCTTCAACATCACGTAGTTTTTTCTCCTCTCACAAAAGAGCTCGCACGCGGCACGTCTTTTTAAAGACGGCTCGCCCGTGCATTTCTGGTTGCGGTCGACTCATTTCCGATTTTGATGGGCACATTCTCTGCTCTGCGTGTTTAGGCTCGATCACGCTAGACAGACATGGGCAGTATTTCAATTAAATGTATTTTAAATACGTATTTAATTACTTCAGTGTAATTTGTATTTTGCAGGTGTGGAAAAAATAAAATGTAGTTTGTAACAAAATATTTTGAGGGAGTGTATTTAGAGTATTTCAAATACTTAAATACTTAAGAAAAATCACCATAGTAAATGATTTTGCCATAGTTCGGTCTGATGTTAGCAATGGCAATGTCCAGGTTAGATGCACGAAAATCACGTGATACCCTGTAGACCGGGCTCCCTCCAAGAAGTAAATGAGTTTTGAACACAGGAGAAGAAGTGGCGCTCCTCCTCTTAAAAACGGCATTAAAGGTGGTATCAGCGATTTCAGGCCCAAAAAAGGCCGAAACATAAATTATCACATTCATCTAATTTTTCCTAGCGATCCGCTAGCTGCCCGCCCCATAAGCATACCGTCCAAAAAACGCGTCTCTAAATAAACAGTGTTCCAACCAATAGTGATGGGGACGAGACCGCCTATGCGGAGTCCGAGTCAAGACCGAGTCTTTGAAGGGTCGAGTCCGAGTCGAGACCGAGTCGAGACCGAGTCCGTTGGTTTTCAAATACAGTCGAGTCCGAGTCAAGACCGAGTCTTTGAGGAAGCAAATCCGAGTGGAGATTTTGTCTCGACATGTCAGTTTTGATATTCATGATTTAATATCACCCCAGTTAATAATCAAGTTAGGCCTACAGACTAAGCTAGATTGGGAATTGTTTAGAGCAGCAGTCTTAACGTCTTAATATGGACTATGCTTTTATTAGTGATGGGGATGAGACCGCCTATACCGAGTCCGTGTCTATGCCGAGTCCGTGTCAAGACCGAGTCTTTGAAGGGTCGAGACCAAGTCTTTGAAGGAACAAGTCCGAGAAAGCAGAAATCGGTCTCGAGACCCGAGTACTACATCACTACCAACCAATCACCGACAGGGGGTGGGTGTTGTGAGGTTTTGCGCTCGTGCACAGATGCACGCGAAGTCGGAGCAAAACCTCACAACACCCACCCCCTGTCGGGGGTGTTGTCATTCATAAAAGGACATCATAGGCCCTACCTATTATGAAACAGCGCGTCTGTCGTAACTCCACTGAAATCACAATATAAACGTATTACATATGAGAAATATTGATCGATTTTGTATAAAACTACCACACCATTGATTTGAACTTAGCTATACATGCCATTTACGTCAGAGGGAGCTATTTCAGGCCCTGTAGAGATTTAGTGAAATGCCCATACTTTTTTATTTTGCTACTTCGCCATTTTGAATTTACACATTTATCATATTTGTGTTGTTGCTACTATTTGTGTTATAGACCTTTCAGTAATAAAAAAAAGACTTAAGATTATTGTGGGAGTATTTTTGTATTTTCTAAATACTAATTACTTGTATTTTATTTAAATACATTTTTCACATCAGTATTTTGTATTTTATTTTGTTACATTTCATGAACCAGTATTTGTATTTTGTAACAAAATAGTTTTTGATGTATTTGTGCCCACCTCTGACGCTAGAGCAGCGTTTGTGGATGACTCACGTTCTCCCCGCGGGAACGTGACCATCGGGTCATTACGGTCGAGACTCAATGATCTCGTTAGAGAGAGAGGTGCTCTCCACGTGAGGTGCTACTTCGGCTGGTGGCCAGGGTGACCAGAGGTTGAGAGTGTGGAACAAACCGCCGACTGTTTGTCCGTGGACCACGCCCCCCTCTTCAGTGACACAACCCGCGAGTGTTCAGGGGATTCCCCGGGTCTATTTTCGGATGCCCCGCGGGTTTCCCTTGACGCTCCAGAATCGGATCTGTTGTCCATCGCAGCATCACAGGGCGGGCTAGAATCTTCAGGAAGTGAAGATTTGACAGTGCTGCCACTTTCGGGTGTGCATATGGCATTTGTCGAGTCAGATCGTGAGTTGATGCTCATGGACATGCAGGAGGGTAGGACTGGCCCAGGGCGCACTGCGCACTGCCACTGACCTTGCTCGCCGAGCGACGAAAGTGGCCGCACGCTCCCTGGGTCAGGTGATGTCCACCATTCAAGCCTCTGGCTTAACCTATCCGATGTGCAGGATGTCCGGCGGACCCGTCTGCTCGACACCCTCATATCCCAGGTCGGCCCTTCGGCGGTGCGGTTGAGGGCTGTACAACAGTTCTCAACCACCCATGAGCAGACTGAGGCATATTCTGTCCCGACGGCCCTGCCGTCCGCTCAGATCCCTCAGTCTGCCCACCGGCGAAGGCGCTCTCCTGCGGCTCCCACCCCGTCCGTTCACCCGGGCTGGTTCTAGAGGCCGCAGGGGGACGCCACTGCCCTCTCCAGCCCCGCCCCCCGCTATACGCCGGGTTAAGCGGCGCTCGTGAGACGGGCTGCTCAGAGATGGGACTCAGTTCTGTCCAGGAGCTGGTAGCAGGGCCACTCCTTTTCCAAGAATCCTTATTCTCAGAAAGAGCTGACTCTCCCGTCTCTGAGCACACAGAGTTCTCAGACGACACGGTGCGCCGCCCCCGAGCCGTGCACCCCTCGTCCCCCTCTGTCTCAGAGCCGGATGACAGTGCGTGCCGTCCCCGGACCGTACCGCTCTCATCCCCCTCTGTCGCCAGACCCCTGGCAGAGCAGGCCCCGCGGAACGCTGGTCCTTCCCTGGCCTCCGGAGATGTTCCCCCGGAGATGTTCGATCAGCGTCGTACTTTCCTTCCTACAAGATGGGGGAGCGAAGGCTGTCTCCCTCCACCCTAAAAGTCTATGTCGCCGCCATTGCCGCACAGCATGACTTTGTTGAAGGTAAGTCTTTGGGAGGCACGACCTGATCGTCAGGTTCCTGAGAGGAGCGTGGGAACTGAATCCTCCTCGCCCTCATCTCGTTCCCTCTTGGGACCTCTCAGTGGTGTTAACTGCCCTGTAGAGTGCTCCCTTTGAGCCTCTGCAATCAGTGGAGCTTAAGTTTCTGTCAATGAAGACAACACACTGGTTGCACTGGCCCCCATCAAGAGGGTAGGGGACCTGCACGCATTCTCCGTTGACAAAGCGTTCCTGGAATTCGGGCCGGCTTACTCTCACGTGATCCTGAGACCCCGGCCTGGATATGTGCCCAAGGTTCCTACCACTCCCTTCCGGGACCAGGTGGTGAACCTGCAAGTGCTGCCCCTGGAGGAGGCAGACCCAGCCTTGGCACTGCTCTGTCCAGTACGTGCTCTCCGCACCTATGTAGTCGGAACGCAGTGTTTCAGGACCTCAGACCAGCTCTTTGTCTGTTATGGTGGGAAGCTGAAGGGAAAGGCTCTCTCCAAGCAAAGGTTGTCTCACTGGATAGTGGACGCCATTGCTTGGCACACCAGCAGCAAGGTCGACCGTGCCCCCTTGGTGCGACTGCCAACTCCACCCGGAGTGTGGCGTCCTCTTGGGCTCTAGCGCATGGCGTCTCGCTAACAGACATCTGCAGAGCTGCAGGCTGGGCGACACCTAACACATTCGCCAGATTCTATAATCTCAGAGTGGAGCCAGTGTCCTCTCATGTACTCGCTTCAACCAGCTAGTACTGGACCCGCTCAGGTGTCTTCGCTTGCTCGCCATTCCACTCCACGGACTGGATACGTGCGATATTCTCCTCAGGTGAGCTTCCCCCGAAAGCCCTGATTTCCTCCAGCACTCCTGACGTCGGCGCAAGTGTCTATTGCCTGCGCGTCGGCTAGGTGCCTCCCGTGTGCATGGTCCCTCCTCTGAGTGACCCCCACATGTGTATTTCCACTGTAAGCCTCTCTGAGCATGTGTCTTTCCCTTGGCAAGCCATCTTGCCACCCCTGGGGTTGAAATATTCCACCTGCGGCTGGACACCCCAGTGTTCTCCATATGCATCCCTCCGGGTCATATGTGTATTCTCTAAGTCCCCCCCCCTCTGGGTTGTCAGTAATTGCATATTCCTCTAAACTTATGGGATATGCTCCCCAGTGTACCTTGGTATTCCTGTGCTAAATAGGAGTCCTTCGTCCGTGCCAGTCTCACGACAGGGATCTCAGATTTACGTAGGAAGACAGCCGAGAAGGTGGCGTGATTAGACTGGTAACCCCATTCGTCGTCATCCGACGTAACTCGGAGTGACAACGAAAGGGAACGTCTCGGTTCCGTATGTAACCCTTGTTCCCTTAGTAGGGAACGGAGACGTTACGTCTGCCTGCCACTTTCCGCTGTACTGCGGGGATCGCCTGAGTTCAGTCTCGGCTCCTCAGCGAAGAAACATATCTGCATGTTGCCGGCGTCCTCCTTTTATACCCACGAGGTAAGGCGGAGATACGCTATGCAAATTCCCTAGACCCATGGCATTTCTTTGCCATTGGCTCGTTTTGTATACTCGAAGTCGATAGGCTTTCTAAGCGAAACCCCATTCGTCGTCATCCGACGTAACGTCTCCGTTCCCTACTCAGGGAACGAGGGTTACATACGTAACCGAGACGTTATTGCTGTGGGAACACAGTTATCTCCCCTTTTAACATAATAGGCTCTACTAAATGCCCCCTCTAAAACTATGGAGAACAGATGTTTATGTGAGCTCAGTAGATGTCAGAACTAGTGTACTTTTTATTGCTGAAAAAGCTAAGCTTTTCTCATTCTCTCTCTCCTTCACAGCAGAGAGGAATCATTTTGTGAGCAGGGTGTTATAGAAAGCAGTGTGCACACACACACACATATAAAGGCAGGGTGCTCTATTCTGCTGTGATGTTCTCAAAATGATTTCCTAGCAGATATCATTTCAGTAGCTGACTGAATCGAGGCGTAGCAGGCAGGGGGAGAGTGTTAAGGTGCAGGAGGTGTCTCAGGTGCACTACAGGAAATGAAAAATGAAAAGAAAAAAAATGAAAGGAATGTTTGTCAGGGGGTGCCGTCTGGCAGGCCTCATGGAAAATTAATAATGTATTTTTGCAAATTTGCAATGTTATTTTGCCAGATCAGGGGAGCAGGGCAGGAAACCAGTGTGTGGAAGAGGACAGGGCGCTGGGAAGAATGCTGATTAAACCTCAGCAGAACGAAGCCAACTGAGATCAATGCTGGACCGTATGTGATATGTCTTAATAATGAGGCTGGTTTGGTCCTGCATGGCTTGTACCCACATGTATGTGAACATGTGCCAGGCTATTTGCTCTGAGAAAGCAATAAAAAGTGAAAAAGAAAAAAATAAATCCTCGGTTCAAAAATAAAACAACTAATGAAATATAAACCGAATAATACATATAATCCACTCATTTGAATATGAGCGGAGTGACGGCCAAGGCATAATTCAGGTGGAAAATCATGTGAGAGGCAGTGCCACTTCACTGTGATTGGCTGTGATAATGCCCGCCTCTAATGTTTGCAAAATTAAACAAGACAAACTGGTGACAATTAACCCACTTTTACAATGTACTCACCAAATCAGACATAACCACTTTCAGTAATGAGAGGCTATAAATGAACGTAAAATGATGATTAAACAGTAAGCCGATTAGTGTGTATATTTTTCAATCATGACAACTCTCTGTATAGTTTTAGCGTGTTATTGAACATGGCAATGTTAATGTGTGTGGTATTGGCAGACTAGATCTGCTATGCTGCTGCTGCAGCAAGAGCAAGTGTAACCGTTCCAACTCTAAGCAGGATTCGAACCGGGGTCTCCAGCGTGGTAGAGCAGGCGTGCTAACAAGGAAGCTAAAGACAGCAGCCAATGCTAGTGCACCATTTGAGGCTAGGGGAGTGATGTTTACACGCACAGCTCACTCCCTTCCGGGTCACGGCACCACGTGTAACCGGTGGCTCCTGACTCCAAGCGTGATATGTAGCCCATGTGTGTAAAGTAGCTCAATTCTTGGCAACACTTGCCAACACTGGCTACCGAACTTGCTTACAGCAAACAGTGAATCAGACTATAAAACCATTGCATCTTATTTAAAGAAATATGCATTCTGCATTTTAGGGGAAATAAATTCATGCCTTGTTTTTCTACAGTAGAACAAATTGATGAGATAAAATCCCATCCATCATGCATGGAACGAATCTATACAATAAAATAAAGTGTATGAAATCACTTAACATACACATTTTAAGCTGTTTATACTGTGAGAAAACAGCACCTTTGCTAAACAGAGACAGATATTAAGAGTGGCTGTTTGCTGGCCATCACTTAAGCCTGTGATTAAAATCTTGCTCAATGTCATGCAGCAGTTTCTTGGCTGAGAGGAAGGCTATTCTCATTGCTTCAATAATATCCTGTAGTCTTTTCCCTTAAAGACAAGTGCAACACTCAAAAGCCCAGATCAATTTCATGGCTGGATTCATCTCAGACATTTACCACACACATCAGCCTGGCGCACTAATCATACCCGCAGACTGAACTTCTGAACTTCTTTGAAATAAGATATATTTACTGACGAAATATTAATTATTGTCAATCAATTAAGTTTATTTTTCGTACCCCCACAGGTGGTTCTTGGATTTCAGTCTTCAGGGAGCTCAGTCTCCCTGACTGAATGCGAGAATAATATAACCCATTTTCAACATTGATAATAAACAGAAATGTTTATTGAGCAGAAAATAAGCAAATTAGATAATGCATGCATATTTATTATTCAAATGGGGAGCATTCAGAATGAAAAATTTTTGGGAAGGCTGAGATGAAACACAGGGGGCTGAAGCCTCCTGAAATAAGGTCCAGCAAAGTTTATGATATGCTTTTATTTTTCTAAAGTTAACTATTAATTAAACAAAAGTTTGTATATTTATGCTTAAATAAATAAAATGCAAATGAGGTAAGAATTTTGCTTCTTCAGTAAATTGATTGTGTTTTAAGGATGTTTAGAAGTTTTTTCCTTGGAAAAAAAAAAAAGACAAAAAAGGATGCATGTATGGATGCGTGTGTGCATGTATTCGATTATGATTGCAATAAAGTCAAATCCAGCTCCGTATTGTGAGATTTTTCCAAGAATAGCTGCATCATGATACCATTTGCATGTTTAATCTCAGCTAAATCAAACAGCTCTGCCGTTTCTGAGAATTCTTTGATCGTCCTCTGAAATAAAGAGCCTTTGAAGACCCTCGGTTCATCCTTTATGTAGTCAGCGAATAAAGAGTAGGCATTTTGCCCATGCTAAGAAAATGAGATTTGCAGAGACTCTCTCGCTCATCGCTCACTGTGAAGTTCTGACACGCGCTCTCCGAGGCCTCATAAAGTGTACGTCACCATATCTGTTACCTGTGGGCTCATATGCTTCCAGTATATAGGTAGATATATAGAGCCCACATAAATTAGCTTGTCAGGTTTCACATTGACTTCAGCACAATATTCGATTCAGTGTTTCTCTGTCAAACGAAGCGTAAGCACACTGATCAATGTGACGTTATATTGTGAGACGAAATTCATTAAAATAGAGGTGAGAAGCTGAAAAGCTACAAAAATATCACCTAGTCAGAGAGAATAAGAGATGTCAGAGCAAAAGGCCATGAAAACTTGCAGCTTCACTTTCTTACTCTCTTAAATACCCCTCATTAGTGGCTGATTCATTGATTCAGACTGAGCTCTCAGAGCTACGAAAGCGTCAAGGTGCTGGATGCAGGAAATTCTGTAACATTTGCAACTTGTATATTAGACATATCAGATATACAGCCCCGTGGTCTCATGAGACTCTTTACACTGTAGGGAGTTTATCCTGCAAATATGATCATAATGGAACTGTCACTTGAGCAAATGTCATTTCCTGGATGTCTCTGGGTCAAGTTTGACATTACTTCTTTCGGGTGAGATTGATTTGAGACCTTTTCAGGGAAAAGGCCTATTTGAAGTCGTCATAGAAACCCCTAATGAGGGTCTTGTGGTGATTCTTGTGGTGACTGGTGTACATTGGACATATAACCAGCAATCAAATACAGTAGTAAAACTTTGAAATGTTATATATTAATATAAATAATATTAAATGGGAACTATTATACTCTTTTCCAAAGTCTTGATTTTGTTTTTTGGGGTCTATTTTTTGAAGATAAAGGGGTGTCACACAACTTGCCCATGTTGGCATTTGCCTAATTTGATTAACTTCTACCAAGTGACAGATGAATTTGAGAAAAAGATCAGAAGTTGATTGATGCAAAGCCTTTGACACCAACAACAAATTACATCCCTGATGGGGAATTTTTTTTTTTTTAAACAAGTCCACCCTACCAAGAAAAGACCCAACGGTTCAGTTCTACCAGAAAAACTCAGGAGGCAAATTAAGGTAACAAGTATGCATTTATTAACAGCCCAGCAAGCAAGTATTATGATATAAAGTTCTTTGGCGTAGGCCCCGTCCGTTGCTCACAATTCGAGGGTACGGAATCTGCATTTCCTGCCTGAAGACGAAGGCAGGGGCGCAGCCGACCCCCTGTGAGGTATGGGAAGGGACCATCCTGGTGGTGGTGGGGAGGATGGAGGTGAATGTAGGCGTCAGCATCTGCAAACTCAGACATGTGTAGATACCGATCTTTTATACTGCAAGTATTAGAACACGATTGGATAGATGAGAAGGTAATAAGTGATGTAACAATTGAGTCTTTCCGGCAGAACTGACACTAAAGCTTTCATTACAGTTTCACCAATCACTTTGTTCACAATTGATTGCATTATAAGTCCATCACTTAGATGAATAGACTATTACAAAGATAGTCTTAGGGTACGCTTACACAACAACGATGTACTATAAGTGGAAAAGTTTTATCTTGTCATTATTTACGTACAGACGACAACCTTGTGTCCATTTTCACAAAATTGTGTTTTTGTAGTTTACACAGAGACGATAACAGTATCGTTTTCAAAAACTTTGAAAAAAACGTTTTCAAAAGTTTGCGTTTTCAGACCCCCATAACACATAAAAACTTTTCTGTTTTAGTCTAAAATAGTGTTGTGTAAACAGCCCCTTAAAAATATATCTGTGACCTTGACAACTTTGTTACAGTACAATAAGACAGAAAGGCTTTACTGTTTTTCATTCATTTCTTACTCTGTCATTAAATACATTGTGTGCTATTTCATGCAGTTTGTCACGCAAATACGGCTCCCTTTGATTAAAATAACATTGCTTGTGACCTTGGTAGAGTTTATCATTCACTTTATGTTCTGTCTATGGAGAGAATTAATTGAACTGCAGAGTTCTTTTGTTGGATCGCAAAGCAGTACATCACCAAGGCTAATGACTAAACACCCTGAGGCTAATTTTGAGTTTACCGGTTGGGTGGTTAAAGCTACTCAATTAAGTAGATTGTGATACTAATACTAACTAAGCTTACTCACTCTGTCAGTTGCAGATTAGAGGGTGTGGCAAATGATAAAATTAAGGTCAAATTATGAGATCACTGCAGTTTAAAGGTGGGGTATGTGATTCTCTTTTTTGTCCATTTTTTCAAAATAACTTGAAATCCTATTCCCTATTCCTAACCTTACAGCCTTACAGCCACTGAGTTAGAAGCACTGAAATGAAAATTAAGCAATTTAATCATCTGTGGAATGGGCAGGACTCGAAAAGCTCCAGCCAATCATTTCCAAGACCACCTGGAATCATTGGACAGTAAGTTTGTCAATCAAACGGTCGCACCATACCCCCCTCCCCCCAGCGCTCGTGACCCCTTTTGTGCGTATAATCAAAGCTTGTGACGCATGCGCATCTCGTCAGTAAAGCCGGTTCCATGATTAGTAGTAAATCGTCATTACAATCTCTCGCACATCTGAGTTTTCGCTCGTGCATGATTGTGCGTCCATGTTCTTCGAATGGGTGGAGTCAGAGCCAGCGTTGGAGGAAAGAAAGTAGGACCATTTGAATTGTGTATTTTCAAAATCTGCCGGTCGTTTTCCAAATCACATACCCCACCTTTAAGACACTAAAATATAAAAAAAATTTCTTCAGTTACATCGTAGTTAAAGGTTAAACCTGACTGGGTAACATAAGCTTCAACCAAAGACTGCCAGTTCATACTATTTACTCAGCTTTTACATCTCGGCATAACCATCACACAAATTAAAGCAACTCATCTCAGTGTCTAAATGAGATATTAAGACCAGAGGATTTTCTCACCTCAGACGATTACAGATATGCTTCGGCAGATGAAGTCATCTCCAAAGTTACAGAGAAGAATGTCAGACTTGTAGAGCAAGTGAAAATCCGAAGAAATGAGAGAGAGAGAGAGAGAGAGAGAGGTAGAACAGAGAATGTGAAAGTAATAACAAGGTGGGGAGACCGAGAAAAGTCCTCCATGTTCCCTAAGGAGATGTGTCACTGCATGCGGAGAGAGGAAGAGGGGTGAAAATGACACAAATTAGGCTGGAGACAGCATGTATGTCCCCAGTCACGGAAACTATTTCATCCTTCATGTGTGTGCCACTGAGTGTCACGAAAAAAAAAAACAAGGAAAAGAAGACTCCATGAACCGACTTCAGACATGCGATGAAGTCCTGCTGATCATCACATGACAACAGGGAAAACTTTTCCTCCATAACATACAATAGCAATATGACTTACTATATTTCGCTGTTACTGATACCACATAGGTTCTGTCTGCCCCGTCTATCTATCTATCTGTCTATCTATTACTACCAATTCAAAAGGGAGTTTAAGAAATGTTTTTATAACCACCACAGAGCAAAATAAAGGTTACAGCGGTGAGGAGAAAAAAATAATTGTGATAATCTCATGATTTACTAAGTTACATATTTTATAAAGCAGATATAAATGTGTTAAAAATTCATGTTAAAAATTAATATTTCAAGTTAACATGTTAATGTCGCATGGACTTTCTATTTTGGTTTTGGTTTTTACTCCTCCTGTATAGTTATCTGTTTCTTGTGTTCCTTTGTTCCCGACAGTCATTAGTTATCATGGTTCCCTTTCGAAGGGAACTCAACAATACGTCAACGACGTTATGGGGGAACGCCTCAGGCGTGACAGGTGTCTGAAATCACTATCAAATCACGTCAATCATATTGACCGGCGACAGCCCGTGAATCATTAGCGTGAATGATTAACGTGCGACCTGGAAGTATAAAGGGGCGCCTTGCACACATGACAAATCATCTCATCGTCTTCAGGGACTGTCTGTTTGAAAACGCTACTCAATGAAACGGTAAGAAAATTAAATGTACAGCACACGAGTGTGCTTTTCCTGCCTGGGAGAAGAGCGCGCACGGGAGATTCTCGAGGGAATCCTCTGTGTGAACTGTGAGCGTTTTTCTTTTAAAACGCTCGCTCTCGTCTGGCCCTCTTCTCGAGTGAAGGGGGTTCAACGTCTGGTTCTCGTGGTCCCGCTCGTGCCGAGGCAGAGCGGCGACTTGCATCATGGGCTTCCAGATAGAGCTCGTCGATCATCTTGAGAGTGCTGTAAACCTCTCAGATGATTCGACGGCTGACGAGGGCGAAGCAGGTGCTCTTGCTGCTCTTCAGGACGAGCAGGAGATGGCTGAGGAGGTTTATAATCAGGTAGATCCTGAACCCTCTCAGCCACCCTGCCCCGTGTATGCAGGTCTGGTGGATGTTGTGGAGCGCGCCGCCAACAGGCTGTAGCTGCCATGGCAACGCACTAGAGGAGAGACCGCTCGCGGTAGGCTCGGCGATCGGTTTCTCCCCGGCCATACACCACCAGCTCAGGTGAGCCTAATCCATTCCTTCCTGATCTTCACACAGAGATCTAGAGGGCATGGAAGAGCCCATTCTCTGCCAGTATTCACTGACATCAGCGGGTTAATTTCGCTGATGTTGAGGGGATCGCAGAGCATGGGTATGTGTCGATGCCGCCCATTTGACGAGTCGTTTGCGAACTATCTCATGTCTGGGCAGGCGTCGACACTGAGAGCTCCATTTCTGCCATCCAAACCGCTAGAGACAACAGCGCGTTTGAATGGCAGAGCATACACGGCAGCAGTTCAGGCTGGTGCTTCCCTGCACACCATGGCGGTGCTGCAGGCATACCAGGCCGACCTGCTGCAGGATCTCGACCAGGGGGCAGGGATGTCCCCTGAGGCGGTTACTGAGCCGCGCCGAACCACGGTTTTTGCGCTCCGGGCCACCAAACAGACTGCTGCCACGATCAGTCGGTCGATGGCGGCGATGGTGGCCACGGAGAGACAGCTTTGGTTAAACCTGGCCGACGTTGAGGAGAAAGAGAAGGCCTTTCTCCTCGATTCGTCGGTTTCGCCCTCTGAACTCTTTGGCCCCTCCGTGGAGGCGGGGCTTGGGAAGTTCAGGGAGGCGAAGGCGCGCTCAGCTGCTTTTAGGAAAAAACCTGCATACCGCTGAGATCCGGTTCCACGCCCAGGCAGGCGGGAGGGCCTGGCCCTTCACGGTCTGAGGACCATAGACAGGGCCAGAGAGCCAGTGTCGCCTCTCGTGCGCCCCCTCTGTGGAGGAACAGGGCGCAGGAAAGGCGTGACTCCCGCTAGAAGAGGGATCTGAGGGAGGTTATCCAGCACAAGCGCATACAGCGTCGCTGATGGATAATCTCCCCGGAGGGCTTCATTAAAAAGAGAAATCCAGCCCTCTCCTCTCTTCTGACTCCCCAGACGTGCATTACATCAGGCCTGGCGCTGGGCCTATGATAAGAACGATGTTCCGATGGCCCGCCTAGGCTTGGTTAGTAGAAACGCCTCTTTCAGGCATGTAAAGTGGTGGACCCCAGGTTCATAAAGAACTATCTGGCGAGTCTTCACTCCGCACGCCGCAGGTGAGCTGTCTGGTCTTTTCAAGAGTCAATTTTGTGAATTAAAATTCCGAAATGTATCTCTCTACAGACCTCGTTCCCTGTATAGAGCTATGGGGTCATGTCATTTGCTATGTCATCAGGTAATAAGGTAAGAGAAGTTTCCTGGATTATTAGGGCCCTGAAGTTCCCCATTAGGTGGCCAGAACGATAACTATGTTAGCCACCTCAGGGTAGAGTAGTTGGTCTCTCTCTTAGAATTTTTTACTTAGAGTGTTGACTGACGCTAGAGCTTCAGATAGATCTTATGTCCGGCCCACAGGTCCGTTTGACTTCTTCCTGAGTATTTCGCCCCTTGAGCTCTGTTTGGGTTTTCATTAGGCTGAGCGATCATGCAGCCCTTTGTATGGAATAATACAGACTATATTCTTTAGTAAGGCTGTGGCTCCTCCGAGCCCTCAGATAGATCTATGCCTGCAGGCTGGCCCTCACCAGGGCCGCCTCTGTAGCTGGCCTAGGCTGTGCCAGGGATAATAGAAGTGCTCTGCTAAAATTTAGCATTGCTTCCTCTGAACCT
Source organism: Gila orcuttii (assembly GCA_026230005.1). Lineage (NCBI taxonomy): Eukaryota > Metazoa > Chordata > Actinopteri > Cypriniformes > Leuciscidae > Gila > Gila orcuttii. The sequence goes on along the minus strand of JAPDVR010000010.1, from coordinate 6,968,803 downwards.
TCACTTTGTGAATGTAGGTTTCTAGCATCCCTGTATAAACAGCCTCCTCCCATGGGAGTCGTTAGGCCAAGGCCCGCCCCCTTCTCTGCATTCTGGGGTGACTAGAGTAATGCAGCATGGTGCAGAGGATGGTTTGTAAGGACATGGTAGGCCTCCTCCGTGGTATATATGTCTTTATTGAGCAGGGTTAGGCCGTCTTTCGCTTCACGAAGAAGACTGGGTTTCCTGCCCGACCCTGCCATGCAGAACTGGCCTACGGATTTAGGCCGCCAGTTTAGGCTTCACTCACCTCGCTGAGCTACTGCTCGAGCGCTAGGTTGTAGGTGGATGGCTTTCATTCAAGCCCCACTCCCCTAGGTTGGGCACAGATAAATTTCTGTCACCCCTAGAGCCGCTGGCAGGCCCGGACCCTGGTAACCTCAGGGTGAGGTGTGAGTATCCCCCTGTGATACAGGGTAGGTCTGAGCACTTCACTCCCAGTTCTGTTTATCCTACCTCGCACCACTATGGCTCGGGTCGAGTATGAAGTAAGCTTCACTTCTTCTTTGGTCGAAGTACGCTCCCCTGAAGCCAGAGCATTGGCCTGAGCTGACGCCCATGCATAGATGGTAGGCCCCTGACTAATGGGGCCTCCGTTGAGGCAGAGTGGCGTATGTTGTACTCCCCTTGTTTTAAGGGTGCTAGCTTTTTTGCGGAGTACACTGCCATGGGCAATGTGATTAGGCACCAGGATGCTGTAGGCGCTGCGTAAACAGCTTTGCTGCCAACGAAGGCTGCGCCATTAGGTAGTAGGCCTCAGCAGGCTTCGTTGATTGGACAGCCCCCTAGAGGGCACTGTAGGCCAGCTCACTTTACGTGGTTGGCCTTGGTGGTTCGGGCAGTTGACTCACTGATGGGTAGTAGGCCTTAAACAGGCCTCCTCGGAGGTGAGTCCCAACATTGTGGGACATACCTTATAGCGCTACTGGAAGCCCATTAGTAAATTATGCTTGTGTAGTATGGTTCCCAACAGTGTACTTTATAGCAGAATATGACTTGCTATTAGCTAGTAGGCCCGACCAGGCCTCCCTGATAGGCGAGTCCCCAGCTGGCTGGCCTTAGCAGGCCACCTTATACTATCACCCGGACTCAGGGCTCAAAGCTAACAGTGGTTATCAGGTAGTAGGCCACTCAGGCCTCCCTGAAGGTGAATTCCCACTTAAGATGGTTATCAGGTAGTAGGCCTCAGCCGGCCGCCCTGAAGGCGAATTCCCACTTAAGTTGGCTATCAGGTAGTAGGCCTCTCTGGGCCTCCCTGAAGGTGAGCTCCCAAATATTGTGGCTGTCAGGTAGTAGGCCGCTCTGGGCCTCCCTGAATGTGAGCGCCCAAAAATTTTGGGTGTCAGGTAGTAGGCCTCACCAGGCCTCCCTGAAGGTGAGTTCCCACATGCTGTGATTATCAGGTAGTAGGCTCCTCCAGGCCTCCTTGAATGAGTACGGTCAGGTAGTAGGCCTCACCAGGCCTCCCTGAAGGTGAGCTCCCCACATACTGTGGTTGTAAGGTAGCAGGCCTCACCGGGCCTCCCTGAAGGTGAGTTCCCACGTACTGTGGTTATCAGGTAGTAGGCCTCTCTTGGCCTCTCTGAAGGTGAGCACCCCACATACTGTGGTTATCAGGTAGTAGGCCTCTCTGGGCCTCCCTGAAGGTGAGCACCCCACTTACGTTGGCTATCAGGTAGTAGGCCTCTCCGGGCCTCCCTGTAACGTTCCCTAGTGGTGCTGGGTTTATGAAGCTAGTGGTCTCTTGCTATCAGTTTCAGCTAGCCTTAATAGGCAGCTGCTGAAGGTGAGCTTGCGCCCTGGCTCGCTAAAGTGTTCATTCTCTGCTATTGGTTCCCTCCCGGAACTTTTTCTGCCTACAGCCTGGTTTGCCTACCAGGCAGACCTGTGCTCCCCTCACCGAGGGTCTCTATGAGCATGCGGCTTCCTGAGTCTGGTCAGACGGTCGTAGGCCTCTCGTGAGGCCTCCCAGTTAGATCAGCCCTTAGGCCTTCACAGGCCTCCTCAGTGTTTTGAAACACAGACACTGGGTTGATCCGTGGATCGAGTAGAGAAACTCCCCTCGCTAGCAAGGGTTGGAAAGCACTATGCTGAGTCATACTCTCCGGGATATCCCGTCTCTGAGATCCGGGCCGAGTGGTTCACTGCCAGCTTCGCAGTCCCTCGGGTTGGATGCCTTTCTTAAGGCTTTGTTGTCCAGAGGCTCTGTCTTCAGACAGACAGGATTTGGCCAGACTAGTGTCTATGTACTGACGCCAGGTCAGGCCGTCCTGGTGGCATTTCGGGGTGAGTACATTCCCCTGAATAGTGACTGGCTGGGGTTCCTTCGGGTTACCTAGCCACATTCCCTAGAAGGGACCCCTTCTAATCGGAAGCTGTGGTTCCAGGCCCGGAGCCGGCCCAGGTAGACCTTTTATTTAACCATGTTTATGAAGGTTTTTCTGTGAGGCTGTAGCTTGGGCTATGACCGTAGGGAATGCTGTCACTGACAGCCCAGTGTGACCTGAGGGTGAGTGGTTCTAGCGTTTCATTTGAAGTTGCTGGTTCTGACAGTTGTCACTGCCACTTGGCATGCACTCCCCTTAGCATGGCGGAGTTGGTATATCGTTCCCCATAACGTCGTTGACGTATTGTTGAGTTCCCTTCGAAAGGGAACGTCTCAGGTTACGACTGTAACCTATGTTCCCTGAGAACAGGGAACGAGACAATACGTCTCCCTGCCATGCCTCGGGGCTTGCCTACCGTACAGTCCCTTCAGACGATAAGGTGATTTGTCATGTGTGCAAGGCGCCCCTTTATATTTCCAGGTCGCACGTTAATCATTCACGCTAATGATTCACGGGCTGTCGCCGGTCAATATGATTGACGTGATTTGATAGTGATTTCAGACACCTGTCACGCCTGAGGTGTTCCCCCATAACGTCGTTGACGTATTGTCTCGTTCCCTGTTCTCAGGGAACATAGGTTACAGTCGTAACCTGAGACGTTATTCATCATTAGATTAACAAGCATATACCTACAGCATCTGTATTTGGTTCGTTATCATTGTGTATTTAAGTCCCTCAGTTTGTTTCGTTCTATGTCCGGTATTGTCATATTTGTGTTGTGTTATGCGCGCTGTTTCGTTCATTCATGTCCTTTCGGATACCTAAGTTTGTTTTATTTAATAAAGTCTATTGTTATTTAACATTTTGGGAATCTTCTTCATCTTCATCAGACTAAGACATTATACAGTAGTTAACTTTGACAGCATTTTTTAGGAACAGAATGAAATTGAAGTAATTTCCCCTAAAAAATCTTCCATTCCCTAATATACTCATTCATACTCATTCAAAATGTGCAGCAGTTTCGACTGACTCATCCAAATTGAGATGGTGGAGGATGAAAGTTTTTTTTTTTTCTTTTCTTTAGAGACTCCCCTGCTCCAAAACACAAACAATTGTATATTAAAATACTGAACTGTTCCAGTTTAACTGGATTATATGTAAGGTACAAAAATCCAGCTGTTTTCTGTGCTAAATTACAATATTATTTGACACAAATTGCCCTAAATACAAGCAACAGTAAAAGTTAAATAGCTTAGAGAGAGATACAAATCAAAGAAGTAATGCTTCCTTTCAAGATAAGAGAGCACTCGTAGCCAAAACAAATTTACATTTGATAAATTATATTTTTAGTGTGTGTACAACTTTGAGCTGCTTAATTAGTTTCACTTAACTTGAAGCCCTGGCAAAGCATTTCAGTACACATCCGCCACCCAATTATAAGTGCTTTTTGTAAAATAAATGTATTTGTAGTCTCGGGTATTGTTGATTTCTTTTCCTGAAGTTTGATACCAGGTAAGTCATGACTCCACCGCAGTGTTAAATATAAACTAATCTTTAGGCTGTCCTCCCAGGATCAGCGCTCTGTTCTCAGGCTAGAGCTATTGGCCTCTTCCATAATTTTGTCAATATCCCAGCTCCACAGGAGCCGTCTTTTGGCTGGCAGTGTGGGAGGCTGTGGACACAGCTAACGGATGTGGATGATGGAGGTGGGGTGTGTGTAAAGAGCTCAGAGGCTTGACAACATCTTCTGAGACTTCACCAACAAGAGGAGCCAGATCAGAGAGCCAAATATGGCTGTGTATGCTGCTAGCCTATGGACAAAAGGCAGCACAACTTAGTCTTTATGATGAAGCTGGCTAACAGTGAAAACCTTTCTGGTTAAGCTATAGTTAAGAATATCGGTGCAACACAAAAATACAACATACACTGTCAGGTGGAAACCTCATATGTCCAAAAACACTACTTTTCAGGAAATGAAAAAAACAAAACAAAAAAAAACACTATTTTAATAAAATAAAACACTATATATAAAACATTAGCCTTTTATAAAGGATATTGTTTCTAGAGTAAAACAAAATCTGTACCAGTTCTTTATTTACCCTTGCTTTGTAAACCAGAGAAGGCCCAAAGTGTGTGGAGCACTTCATTCAAGATTGAGGCAGGAGTTATGGTGGAGTTACAAGGTTTAGACACAAGCTCTTTTTAATACTTTTCAGTGGTTAAATATTTGCAAAACCCACAGATGAAGAAGAAAAACATGATTTGTTCAAATAATCCAATCATAGTCAATTATGTCGGTGATTGACCCACTTGAGCTGCATGAGCTGAAACTCACCAAAACACATTCTATATTGTACACACAGGATTAATCAAATATAAACATAAAATACACTTAATATTACATATTAAGTGTATTACATATTGTACATATGCACAATATTGTACATATTGTATATATGCACTTAATATTACATATTGTACATATGCACAAAATCACACAAAAGTTACCTGCCACTGGGAATGTGTAAGAAGAATACATTGTATATATTTATCCTTTAATTATTAATTGTCTTTTTTAGTGTGTTGTTATGGAAAGATTCCATTACAATGCACTTAAAAAGACAATGAATAATTAAAGAATAAATAATTTTCAACATTATATTACAATACTATGTGGCGAGCAGGACACTGTCGAGGGACGTGAGAGAACGGCGCGGCCAGTGGCGTGATTAATGATGAACGACACCTGTGAGACGCACCGGTCTCGTGCCGTTCTCTCACGTCCCTCGATCTCGTCCTGCTCGCCACATACTCATAATGTTATTCCAGGAGCTCATGTTTTTTTTATCATTATTTTGCACTTTAATGTCAACTACAATGCTATTTTTATTGACTAAAATTAGATCCCATGTTTTGACCTCAGTAAAATTCACTAAACTTAATGAATAAGATATGGTGACATATATATATATATATATATATATATATATATATATATATATATATATATATATATATATATATATACATACACACACTAACTAAATATATATCATATATATTATATTATACTAAATCTGCAGGATATTACTGACCAAACACAAAAACTATGAATAAAACAAACAAACAATTTGGTTAAACTTTATTTCGATAGTCACTTTAGACATTCTACTAACTATAAGTAACTTTTCAACTACATGTCAACTAACTGTCATTAGAGCATTAGTAGGCTGTAGTAGACTGTCAGTAGACTGTTAGGTTATGGTTAGGTGTTAGGGTTCGGGTTAGGAGAACAAGTTGACTTGTAGTTGCTAAGTTACTTATAATCAGTTGAATGTCTGTTGGGGGAATAACAAAAAGTGTTAGCAGATATTAAGCAGACAGTCTACTAATACTATAATGACAGTTAGTTGACATGTAGCTGCAAAGTTACTTATAGTTAGTAGAATGTCTAAAGTGGACTATCGAAATAAAGTGTTACCAACAATGTTATTTATTTTTTTATTAGTATTTTTTTTTTTGCAGTGCATCTGTGCATGGAGATTGTGGCCCCTTTAACAGTAGAATCCAAGAATGGAGAGAATACCAGAGTCAGTGACATTCTGAGTGAGTTTGAACACTGATAGCTGCCATTGATGGAGGAGAACTAAAGTTGGTGTTGGAGATGGGCTCTCTTGTCTGCTAAAACATTATAACTAGTACTTTGTCAAGAAAAGTGGAGTGGTGGAAAATGATGGAATGCCACCAAGCCGATCAAATATTTCACTCTCCTGGACAAGCTCAGGGTCTGTCAAAGCAGAATGATATGAGTAAATGGAAAGAGATGGGAAAACACATTAAAGAGAGGAATGACAGCCAGAGTGAATGGGAAGAGCCGAGCAAGTGGTGCAATGCACAGAAAGCCGGTTGATACATGGAGAGATTGCTGCTGAGAAAATGACAAAGCACGTAATACTGCGGTATACTCAGATCACAGAGTGTATGTATCCCAAAAAGGGTCACAACGAGAGTACAGAATGGAATGAAGTATTAAAACTAAAGAAATAGAGAAGAAAATTCAATGGAGGAGATGACAGGTAAGTCAAAGATGATGCACTCTAGGAAACTCGTAGAGAAATAGAATGAGATTAGATGTGGGAGATGAAAGGCTGCAAGAATCAGGCACTTCTCCTGCTGCTTCTCGTCTTTTATGATGCCTGTCAACATAAAGAAGAGACAGGACAGTAAAGCAAGATAATGAATCTTGTCAAAGTAAAGCACTTAACTGTTTGTGCTTGTGACAGAGAAATTAAATGGTTTCAATTTAGTTTTTTTTATTCCCACCTTCAACAACAGGATGATTATTGAAACCATAGAGGGGACGAGATAGCTTAAAACAAAACAACAGGGAAAAGGTCATAAAATCAACCAATACCTATGTGAATTAGCTACTGACTCACCATCCACAGTCAACACTAGATGTTCCAGAGGCTCAGGTAGATTCTTAGGGAAGCGTTTCATATTCTTACTTCATTGTTTTTGGCAATGGATTGAGGAGGTTTTTGCAGCAGGCTGGCTATAGGCCCCTGCCTTAGGCCCCGTTTACACCTGGTAATAAGATGTGTTTTTGGTCAATCGCCAAATTGTGCTGGATCAACTCCAACACTTTTTGTCAAATAATTGTATCTATGAGGTTTTTCAATCTGGTTTTAGGACTGCTCACAGCACTGAGTCCGCCCTCCTGAGAGTGCTAAAAGATGTTTATCTCTCTACTGATTCCAGAGATACTGTGGTTCCTGTTCTCTTAGATCTTTCGGCAGCTTTTGATACCATTGACCACCCTACTCTTTTATCTAGACTAAAGTCTTGGGTGGGTCTAAAAGCTTCTGTTCCCGACATGGTTTCAGTCATGCCTGTCTGACAGAAAATTTTTAGTAAAGATGGGTAATTTTTCCTGCTCTATGTCACCTCTGACCTGTGGTCTTCCACAGGGCTCTATTTTGGCTCCTTCTCTATTTTCTATACATGCTACCTCTGGGCGTTATTCTAGGGAGTCATGGCGTATCCTCTCGTTTTTACGCAGACGACACTCAAATTTATATTCCAATCAAGAGAAACAAGCCTGCAGCGATGACTTCTATGCCTAGAGGAGGTGAAAGCATGACTAGCCCAAAATTTCCTCTTCCTAAATGAAGATAACACTGAGGTCATTGTTTTCGGCCCAAATTAATACTCTCAGTGTATAAGTCCAGAGTTAGAGAGTCTATCGGCTTTTAAATACCAAGGGGTGCGGAACTTAGGTGTTCTTGTTGACCAGCCTTTAAAATTTCACACAACAGATCTTATCCTTAATCAGTTCCAGTTTCTACAAACTTCGTCTATTGGCTAAAACGCTTTCTCACCCCGAAAACTCTGGAAATGGCTGTTCATGCGATTATTACGCGTCGGCTAGATTACTGCAATTCCTTATATTGCGGTATATCAAGTTTTCAAATTGCTCAGATAGTCCAAAATGATGCGGCCAGACTTCTACATAAGTGTCGCAAATATGACCACATCTTTCCGATTCTCAAATCTCTACACCGGCTGCCAGTTCGACAGAGAATAGATTTCAAAATTCTACTCTTTGTTTTTAAATCTCTTCATAACTTAGCTCCTGCCTATCTCTCTGAAGTTGTTCATCCCTACACTCCTTTCAGAAGCCTAAGATCCAACGACCAGGCACTGCTGGTAGTCCCTCGCGTTAGACTCAAGAGTAGAGGGGAGCATGCATTTGCGGTGGCAGGGCCACGACTCTGGAACACCCTGCCCCTAGAGATTAGAACTGCCCCTACTCTGTCTGTTCTCTTACGAGAGGTTCTCTCGTATTGCGTAAGCTAGCTTACGCTACGGGTAAAGTCATCTTTGCTCGAGATATTGAAGCCAAAAATTATCCTTAATTTTGCATTTATTGTCAACGCAGTGCAGCAGCCAGCAGACCTAGAGCAGGCCATCTTGCATGCTCATTGGCTGCCGTGCGGCAACTGCTGCAGCCTACCACTGAGCCTCCTTATAGCCCCGCGCTGGGAGAATCAAGCTTGGTTCCCGGAGCTGATGCGGATGTCTCACACAGCCCCTTGGCCGATTCCGGTGAGGAGAGATATCCTCTCTCAAGCCCGCGGCTCAATCTGGCATCCCCATCCAGAGCACTGGTCTCTGCACGTGTGGTTAATCAACGGATACCCGTTGTCCTGCCAGAAGGAGTGATGAACACGATTACGCAATCCAGAGCTCCCTCTACGAGGCGGCTTTACGCGTCTAAATGGTCGGTGTTCTCCAAATGGTGTGCTGATAGAGATCTAGACCCACGAACGTGTGGGGTCCCGGGGTTGCTTGGCTTCCTTCAAGAGCTGCTGGATAAGGGCAGGCTTAAAGTTTATGTGGCGGCCGTTGCAGCGTTCGCTGAGTCGACGCGCGATCAGTCAGTAGGAAGAAACGAGCTCGTCATCCGCTTCCTTAGAGGAGCCAGATGGATGAATCCCCCGCGACCCCCGTCGGTTCCCATATGGGATCTTTCATTGGTCCTGGAGGCCCTAAGCTTTCCACTTTGAACCGATAGACTCCGTGGACCTAAAGTACCTCTCGCTCAAAACCGTTTTCCTGACAGTTCTATCGTCAGTCAAAAGTGTGGGGGATTTACACGCGCTATCTGTTAGCACTGCGTGTCTTGAGTGCGGGCCAAATGACTCTAAAGTCATCCTTAAGCCAAGACATGGTTATGTCCCTAAAGTGTTGGGCACCCCCTTCAGAGCGCAGGTCATTTCTCTTTCGGCTCTGCCAGCATCCGATAGTGAGAGTGATGTTAACCTCCTCTGCCCCGTCAGGGCGCTGAGGGCTTACATTATGCGCTCCGCCTCTTTCAGGCATTCGGAACAGCTCTTTGTCTCGTTTGGTGGGCGCACCAAGGGTCTCGCCGTCTCGAAACAGGGCCTGTCCAGATGGATAGTGGAAGCTATCGCATCCGCTTATAAGTCTAAAGGTCTGCAATGCCCCTTGGGCATCAGGGCGCATTCCACCAGAGGCGTGGCCTCGTCGTGGGCTTGGTCCAGCGGAATTTCCATTCAAGACATTTGTGAGGCAGCAGGCTGGGCCTCTCCATCCACATTTGTTAGGTTTTATAACCTGGAAGTTCCCGCCTTGCAGGCTAGATTTCTGTCAGTGTGAGCGGTATGTATACTCTGCCCAGATTATCATGCGCAGACTACTCTCACGCGACGTTAGCTCTCCTGGTAGAGCTGCACTATATGGTGAATACTTATATGGACCGGCGCGCCGCTCTGTATACCCTGTATGTGCTTATAACATGTGCTGGCCCGCATTGCTGGCCACCTGTTTCCCACTTATCTATGTTCCCCGGGAATCCCTGGGACTCATGAAGTGGAGGCTGGGCATGCACGGCGTTGACAATGGGTTCCCGTAGCGTAAGCTAGCTTACGCAATACGAGAGAACCTCTCGTAAGAGAACTTACTCGGTTACATACGTAACCTCGGTTCTCTCTAGAAGAGGGAACGAGTATTGCGTAACCCGACCGTGCAGGCGCCACGAGCAATTTTCGCTTCAGCTGGTGAAACCAGTGACGCAGCCTCTGAGCCTGACTTTTATACGCTAAGCCACCCCCATTTTGGCAGGCTGTGATGTGTAGAAGGTGCGACGTCACGCGCGAGGCTCAGTGGTAGGCTGCAGCAGTTGCCACAGGGCAGCCAATGAGCACGCAAGATGGCCTGCTCTTGGTCTGCTGGCTGCTGCACTGAGTTGACAATAAATGCAAAATTAAGGATAATTTTTGGCTTCAATATCTCGAGGAAAGATGACTTTACCCGTAGCGTAAGCTAGTTTACGCAATACTCGTTCCCTCTTCTAGAGAGAACGTCTATGGTTACGTATGTAACCCTCGTTCCCTGAGTAGGGAACGGAGACGTTACGTTGGATGACGACGAATGGAGTTACGTCGGATGACGACGAATGGGGTTTCGCTTAGAAAGCCTATCAACTTCGAGTATTACAAAACGAGCCAATGGCAAAGAAATGCCATGGGTCTGCGGAATTTGCATAGCGTATCTCCGCCCTACCTTGTGGGTATAAAGGAGGACGCCGGCAACATGCAGATATGTTTCTTCGCTGAGGAGCCAAGACTGAGCTCAGGCGATCCCCGTGGTACAGCGGAAAGTGGCAGGCAGACGTAACGTCTCCGTTCCCTACTCAGGGAACGAGGGTTACATACGTAACCATAGACGTTCCCTTTCGTTGTCACTCCGAGTTACGCCGTTACCAGTCTAATCACGCCACCTTCTCAGCTGTCTTCCAGTGCCCTGCGTAAATCGAGATCCCTGTCATAGACTGGAAAAAGGACTCTATTTATCACAGGAATACCAAGGAACACTGGGAAGCATATCCCAAGCTTAGGGGAAGTATGCAAATAATGCCAACCCAGAGGGGGGGGGACTTAAAGAATACACATATGACCCGAAGGAAGCATATGGAGAGCACTGGGGTGTCCAGCCGCAGATGGAATATTTCAACCCCAGGGGTGGCAAGGTGGCTTGCCAAGGGAAGACACATGCTCAGAGAGGCTTACAGTGGAATACACATGTGGGGGTCGCTCAGAGGAGGGACCATACACACGGGAGGCACCTAGCCGACGCGCAGGCAATAGACACTGGCGCCGACGTCAGGAGTGCCGGAGGAGCTCAGGGCTTTCGGGGAAGCTCACCTGAGGAGAATATCGCACGTATCCAGTCCATGAAGTGGAATGGCGAGCAAGCGAAGACACCTGAGCGGGTCCGGTACTAGCTGGTTGAAGCGAGTACATGAGAGGACACAGGCTCCACTCGGAGATTATAGAATCTGGCGAATGTGTTAGGTGTCGCCCAGCCTGCAGCTCTGCAGATGTCTATTAGCGAGGCACCATGCGCTAGAGCCCAAGAGGACGCCACACTCCGGGTGGAGTGGGCAGTCACACCAAGGGGGCACGGTCGACCTTGCTGCTGGTAAGCCAAAGCAATGGCGTCCACTATCCAGTGAGACAACCTTTGCTTGGAGAGAGCCTTTCCCTTCAGCTTCCCACCATAACAGACAAAGAGCTGGTCTGAGGTCCTGAAACACTGCGTTCTGTGTACATAGGCGCGGAGAGCGCGTACTGGACAGAGCAGTGCCAAGGCTGGGTCTGCCTCCTCCGGGGGCAGCGCTTGCAGGTTCACCACCTGGTCCCAAAAGGGAGTGGTAGGAACCTTGGGCACGTATCCAGGCCGGGGTCTCAGGATCACGTGAGAGTAAGCCGGCCCGAATTCCAGGCACGCTTCATCAACGGAGAATGCGAGCAGGTCCCCTACCCTCTTGATGGAGGCCAGTGCAACCAGGAGCGCTGTCATCATTGACAGGAACTTAAGCTCGACTGATTGCAGAGGCTCAAGGGGAGCACTCTGCAAGGCAGTTAGAACCACTGAGAGGTCCCAAGAGGGAACGAGAGAAGGCGAGGCGGATTTAGTCTCCTCGCTCCTCTCAGGAACCTGATAACCAGGTCGTGCTTCCCCACCGACTTACCTTCGATGAGGTCATGGTTTGCGGCAATGGCGGCAACATGGACCTTCGGGGTGGAGGGAGACAGCCTTCGCTCCAACCCCTGTTGAAGGAAGGAAAGTACAACGCTGATCGAGCATCTCCGGGGGTCTTCTCGGCGAGAAGAGCACCAGCTGACGAAGAGTTTTAAGATTCTTCCTCAGAGGGATCGGCCAAGGAGGTGCTGTCGCGAGGAGTACTAGTTCGGAGAACCAGGTCCGGTTGGGCCAGTAAGGCGCAACCAGAATGACCTGCTCCTCATCCTCCCTGACCTTGCTTAAGGTCTGCACAAGAAGGCTCACTGGGGGAACGCATACTTGCAGCCCTGCGGCGAGCTGTGCGTCAGAGCATCCGTGCTGAGCGTGCCCTCGGTCAGGGAATAAAACTGGGCACAATGGGTCGAGTCGTGAGAGGCAAACAGATCTATCTGTGCGTCCCAGAACTGGTCCCAAATCAGCTGAACCGACTGGGGATGGAGTCGCCATTCTCCAGGGAGGGGCTGAAGCCGTGAGAGCTCGTCGGCTGCACAGTTCAGCGCTCCGGGAATGAAATGGCTGGAAGCGACCTAAGATGCTTCTGACTCCATAGGAGGAGGTGGCGAGCGATATGTGACATACGGCGGGAGCGTAGACCACCTTGACTGTAGATGTACGCTACAGTAGCGGTATTGTCTGATCGGACTAGTACGTGTTGACCCCTGAGCAACGCCCGGAAGCGGTGCAGGGCAAGGCGTACTGCCAACAACTCGAGGCAATTGACATGCCATAGCCGCTGGGGTCCCGCCAGGAGCCCGCAGCAGCATGTTCCTGGTAGGGGAACAAGGGCTGCCTCGACGACCTTCGTGAAGACGCGAGGAGACAGGGCTAACCCAGCTGGGAGGGGGTCAATCGCTGCAAACCAATCCTGGGGCCGCATACATTCGAAAATGAGCATCTGAGCATCTGAACGGCAGCCTGTCAAGGGAGCGATTCAGAACGCGCAAGTCCAGGATTGGCCGTAACCCACCGGTTTTCTTGGGGACAATGAAGTAGGGGCTGTAGAAGCCGGACCTCATCTCGGCTGGAGGGACAGTCTCGATTGCCCTTCGCCAGCAGGGTGGCAATCTCTGCTCTCATGATGGGGGCCTAGCCACTGACCAAAGAGGAGCGGACTCCCCAGAAGCGGGGAGGAGACCGTGCGAACTGAATCGCATAGCCGAGCCTGACGGTCCGCGCGATCCAGCGGGACAGACGGGGAGCTCTAACCAGGCTCCCAGGAACTGAACCAGCGGGAACCACAGGCTTCCCCCCGGAGGGGCAGCGAAGCGGAGTAACTGGCCCAGACGTGGACGGCATAGCGCTCCGGTGTGGGGGCACAGTTAGCAACCGCGTCCTGGCAGAGGGGGCCAGGGCAGGACCAGGCTTGTCGTCCCGCGGGGGCCTGCTCTGCCAGGGGTCTGGCGACAGAGGGGGACAGGAGCGAAGCGGTCCTTGAACGGCACGCCGTGTCAACCACCTCTGGGACCGAGGGGGACGAGGAGAGCACGGCTTGTGGGCGGCGCTCTGTGTCGTCCGAGAACTCTGTGTGCTCAGAGATGGGAGAGTCAGTTCTTTGGAGAATAAGGATTCTTCCCCGGCCCTCCATCGGGGAAAGGAGTGGTCCTGCTACCAACTCCTGTAAAGAACTGAGTCCCATCTCTGAGGAGCCCATCTCAAGAGCGCCGCTTAACCCGGCGTGTAGCGGGGAGCGGGGCTGGAGAGGGCTGTGGCGTCTTACCGCGGCCTCCAGAGCCGGCCCGGGTGAACGGGCGGGGTGGGAGCCGCAGGGGGGGCGCCCTCGGAGGTGGGCAGACCGAGCGATCTGAGCGGACGGCGGGGCCGTCTGGACAGAGTCAACCTCAGTCTGCTCCATCCCCGAGGAGCCCGTCCCAAGAGCGTCGCTTAACCCGGCGTGTAGCGGGGGGCGGGGCTGGTGAGGGCTGTGGGCATCCGCCCGCGGCTCCCAGAGCCGTCCCGGGTGAACGGGCGGGGTGGGAGCCGCGGGAGGGCGCCTTCGGCGGTGGGCAGACCGAGGGATCTGAGCGGACGGCGGGACCGTCGGGACAGAATCAACGTCAGTCTGCTCATGGGCGGCCGAGAACTGTTGGGCAAGCCCTCAACCGCACCTCCGAAGAGGCCGACCTGGGATATGGGAATGTCGGACAGACGGGTCCGCGCGACATCCAGCACATCAGACAGGTTCAGCCACAGAATGGAGAGCATCATCTGACCCAGGGAGCGTACGGCCACTTTCGTCGCTCGGAGAGCAAGGTCAGTGGCGGCGCGCAGCTCAGTGAAGAGCCCTGGGTCAGTCCCGCCCTCGTGCAGGTCCATGAGCATCTGGGTCAGGTAGACCAGCAGAATGACTATGGCATGCAGTGAGGCGGCTGCCAGTCCCGTGGTGCTATAGGATCTCGCCACAAGCGTAGACGAAAAACTACAGGCCACGGACGGGTGCTTAGGATTGCACCGAGAAGAAGCATTCTGAGGACACATAGCATCGCAACAGAGCGTTCAGCCGGGGGGACTCCAGTGTACCCATGGGCAGCGGCCCCATCGAGGAGAGGAAAGGTGGATGAGATCAGCGAGCGGTCCCGAGAAGACAAGGGGGTCTTCTAGGACATCGAGATCTCATCATGCACGTCCGGGAAGAAAGGTATTGGGGTTTGCCGTGGACGAGGGTCGGCGGCCTTACCCAAAAACCAATCGTCCCGGGAAAGCATGGCCGTCATCTCCGGATCAGACTCAGCCACAGCCGTATGCACCAGAAGGTGGCAGCTGTGACGAGTCGTCACTTCCAGGAAAATCAAACCCACCTTGTGAAGCTACTACAGTAGGTAGCCAACCAGAATGCCTATTATCGCCGCGACTCCTGCCGCGGCAAATCCACCGCGGCAAAAATAAACTAGTCGCATTTCAAAGTCGTTCGCGAAATGGCCGCCAGGTGGCGCAAAGGGACATTTAGCAAAACAGCCGCAAATGCCGCATTTTGAAACGTAAGTGCGGGGCTAATGTCAATTAACAGTAAGGATGAAATACTACAACTATGGCAATTTCCAAATAAGCAACAAACATGAAAAATTAAAACAAGAGCTATTTGCATTTTCTGTAGGCTATAATAATGAAACAAACAAAGATTTGGTGAAGCTGAAACTGCATGTTAAAGTAATAATTGTATTATTAATTAAAGACAGACAATTTTGTTAATGTTATTTAAACAAACGATCATACAATTTATAGTAGGCTATACATAGTAGTAGCCTATACATATAGACGTTTATTTGTAGCCTACGAACTATTAGGCTATATATCTCTGTTTGTATCTGTTTATTAAAAAACACAGCACAAGGTCTTGTAAAAAAAAAACAAGAATGAGACTGATTGAATATGTACAAAATAAAAATAAACAAACGAAACAGAATAGAACAAACTTTTAGAACAAAAAATAATAAAAATAAAAATAATTTAGCCTACAACAGATTCGGTTAAATTTAACGAAAGCAAAACTTCATTAAGTAAAAGTAAGCCTACATTTAAACAGAATATAACAAACTTTTAGAGCAGAACATTTTATGAATCAATAGTTAAAATAGGCCTCTCTCGCAGTCAGTGGAAATAAATTAGGTGCAATAACGCTAAACTATTGAGGAATGAGAGGATTAAAAGAGCGCTTCTCTCGTGTGCGCGCACACTGACTGATGAACAACCGAAGTTCTGGGCAATCCTCAGTGAGAAAAGTCGTGGTCGAGTGGTAGAACTTATGTGGTTTCTATAATTTAGATGACACGGGTTCAAATCCCGAATAAACACGGGCTATTTATAAAATACAATTTACATGCATTTCCATTTTACACAAAGGAACAAATATTATCCAACAGATTGACTGAAATTATTTCAATCTGTATAATAATTCCAATCGTAATTTCAAAAGCAGTTCTCTTAAAAAAATATAAAAAAAACTTCACGGGGTTCCGGCTACAGAAAGAGTTTTTAAAAACATGGTTGTGTAACAAGGTGCGATTTGCTGGTGGGGGATTTCCCCCTCCACAGTAATCATATAGCCTAATTCACCAATACACCATATCAAATATATTATATTTTTAAAAAAATATATGCAACACGCACGTTTAAACAACAAACAATAGCCTACAATATGAACCGGCGCTTCTGCTCCTGTATTGAGAGATAACATGCAGCGCGTTTCTGTTACGATCCTGGTTCCAGTGGCCTTAAAACATTCACGGCTTTTCAAAATGTCACAAAGCGTTTTGAGATGTTTTTGAACGAAATATTGATGTTAATAATTAAGTGTTTTGGTACACCGAGTGGCGCTACGCATTGTTCTAAAATTGGGTTTTATTCTGGCATGTTGAACTAGAGTTCGACAAACGCGGCGGCGCTTTCACTTGAATTTATTTTTTCTCATAACAGCTGAAAGAACTTAAAAGGCTAGCCTACTCCGTAATTTTTGGTCATACAGATAATATATCATCTTTTAAAACTGTAAAAGGTCTACAATATGCTAACGATTAAAACGTTTTCTCGCTCATGTGAACGAACACACTGGAGAAACAAACGTTTGGTCTTGTCACAAAGAGTTAAATTCATGGCCGAGTGGTAGAACTTACGGTTCGATCATTTAGATGACACGGGTTCAAATCCCGAACCAATTTGGGGCTTTTGTAAATTTTATATTAGCCTATTAATGCATTTTATATCCTATTATTAATGCAGAGAGATTTGTCTAGTTCTAAAACTCTGTTACACCATATAGTTTTTGCTTATTAATAAAATAAAATTGCCAAGCATTTCCATTTTACACTGGAACAAATAGTATCCAACAGAATGACTTTACATCTGTATAATAATACCAATCATAATTTCAAAAGCAGTATTTATAATTTATTTATCAATAATTTATTTGTCGAAATGTTGCAATATTGTTTCATTTAAGTTCATAATTATTCTATAAATGTTATTTAGGCCTAGTTTAACAGCAGCACAACAAAGCACTGTGGTTCGAGGTTTATTTGAATAAAAAAGAACAACTTATTGAAATTGAATGAATTATTGAAATGAAATATTTAGTAATAAAGTTTCATGACAGAAATACCACATGTAGCTTACATTATGTAATTCCTTCATTATCAACACTTTAATAGTCTAATGCTTAACTGTAATGCTTAAGTGTGAATTGCGACTTCTTTTTGTTTTAAGTCAGTCTCAGAGAGCGCGCGTGTGTGTGTGTGTGTGTGTGTGTGTGTGCGTGCGTGCGTAAGTCAGTCTCAGAGAGCCTGTGGTGGGGGGTTGGAGGGACAGTGGCTTTATCGTGCGTGCACAATAGGTGTTAATGTTCGTCTTTCATATGGAGATGTCGGATAGCCAGCCTGATGAGCAGACAAAGGCTAAATTCTTTTAAGGATAAATCTCTCGGTGTGTCCAAATGTAGGCCCTAGCCTATATCTTATTAAATTATAAATATTGTATATTTGTATTTAAAAAAATTTCACACAAAATTTCAATTAAAGTGTTCAATCCAGTTGTTTCAACTGGTTTTTCTAGAGTTTTAGAATGTTTGAGCAGTGTGTATGATTGTTAACAATCTGGCATTATCTAAATATGAACTGTCGACGAAACGCGTTCATGCCACAGCAGATACAGAGCTCTTTAATTCGCGATCAACCTCGTTTTATTGTTAAGTGAATTCAACAAGGCAAGCTTTGTCTTTGAAGCAACAAAGGCTAAATAATTTGTTACAGTTTTTTTTTTTTTTGGAGGGAGGGAGACAAAATAAACTTGCTAAAGAGAGATCAAGCGCGAGAGAGAGGCAAAGAAAAACGCATGTTCTTAATTTATGTGGCTTTGGACGATTTTCGTTTTGTACTGTTTTAATTGTTTAATTTGGCTGAAATTTCTTTTGGCAATACAAATTTAAAATGTTGCAAGAATAAGATTCTGTGTTTCTTATTTTGCATCGCAAAGGAAATAAACTCTAAACTCTATGCAACCCTGTTTTAAACAAATAAACTCTCCCGACACTTAATTTAAACCTTAAAAATTTGCAATGGGTTACAAACTTAATTAATTTTAGTGTTCTTTTACATTTTCATTTGTTTTTATATTGAAAGTAATACTATTTAGTTAGTCTGTCAAGTCAACAAAATCAGTCTTTTCTGATTTGTTCAATATGGATCTGTTTTGAAAAATTTCTTCCATTGCTATGGCCAGGTATCACTGTCAGTCAACTCAATTTCGTGAATGATTCACAAAACAATAATTTAGCAGATTTAAGACAAGCATCATTATTTTCATTTTCTGACGCGATCAGCTTTCTTTTTTTATTTATTTTCATTTCCCTCATCAGTTTTGTCGTGCAGCGGCTCTACATGGAATGTAGCAAGTTTACATTAATTTGGCTTTGATAATTAAACAAACGCTTGACATTAAATAAATAAACAGTTAATGAACTCGCTAATAAACAGTTAGCCTACCCATTTAAGCATCAAGAACGGTAAAACAAAAATGAAGTCGGCCAACAGAATGTTGGATAAATTGAGATTCGATCTGGGATCACCTGAAGCGCAGAGACACTCATGTTGTTGCGTTAACCACTGAGCTACCGTCTAAATGCTCTTAGATTTCGTCTTATGCTCTTCCAGAGCGTCATTGATAGCCTAATATATTTCTGTTGTAATGTTTTTGTGACGATCACAAAAGTATTGTAATTGTACTTTAAATATTCTCAAAATTATTGGTTTCATTTTGAATATGTTATTGTGTTATGTTGGGAAAAGAAACATTCAGAAGGGTTTTATTCTAATGTGATTCCTTTTAAAAGAAAAAGAGAGAAGTGTGCAATGCTACTCCTGACCGGTAGGGGCAGAGTCGAGCGATGGGTGTTAAGCTGTGCGAGTCGTGAGTTTTTTATTACTCCAGAGAGCTTGAACGTAACACACTGTCTCCTCGTTTCTCTCCTGTGTTACAGGTGGGTAAATGTATAAAAACACTTTAAAGTTGAATTTAACCATGCTGAAATGTTTAGAATATAAGTGAATTGTTTTAGAGAAGTGATGTTAGTCAGAGGTTGTTTTTGAGTTTGATTTAAGCGAGAGAGAAAAGCTCGACCGATTAGCGGCCTACTGAAAACGCACATGTAACGTTTGTGAGCGCGTCAGTTAAAAATATACATTTTTCCTTATACAAATGCACATGAAGGTATTTTATAAGCTTTAAAGGTTAATAGGTATTGTTTAACGTACTATATATGTGTTTTGAAGATCGATTGATAATGGTAAATGTGTTAAATAAGGTTTAAAGTTATATTTGAAGTATATTAATAATTCTGAGAGTGATTTGCAGCATCGTATTAATGTGATACTGGTAAAATATTGTGAATACAAATGATTAATCATTTAAGAGAAGTATTTGAAGTATTTTGCTATGGTTTTTGTATTTCTTTTTGATAAATAGTGTGAAATATAAAAATACAGAGTCAGTAAACATGAATGTGAAATTGAGAAGTTTATTTTATTGCAGATTGTGAATTGACATGAACATTGAAAGTCATCATAATGTTAAGAAGACATTGAAAATGTGATATGTGAAGCATAATGTGACTCTGAGAAACAGAGATTTGTTTAATGAACATATTGTGAATAAATTACTCCAGAGAGCTTGAACGTAACACACTGTCTCCTCGTTTCTCTCCTGTGTTACAGGAGAATAATCTGTCCCTTGCGGGTGCCGACGCCACGGTACCCGTTACAGATTTTTGGTGGCCCGTACGGGGAATGACAGTAGATGCGCAGGCTACAAGCACGACCAGAATCAGCAGTTGACATGTTCCAGGAGCTGACGTCTCTTCAGGCTTGAAGTGAGAGGAAGATTAGGAGATGCGTGGATCCTGCTTTCACCAGAACGAGTGCCGGTGAGGTGACGATTGTGCTGCACACGGTGAACCAGACCAGCAGAGGCGAGTGAAAGCGTGACCAGGACGAGCAACCGTCGTAAGGGAAGAGAGAGAAGCAGTCATGGCGGATGGTGAGAGAAAAGGCTTGGTGTGGAGCATCAAGAAAAGTCTACTCATGCTGACGGCCGATGAACTTTTCCAACTAGCCCAGAGAGTTGGTCCGGTGCCAGGGAAGGACTCATCCACACTTCAGGTCGGCGAAGAAGAGAGTTGCTTTGAGTACATTCTAACTTTTATGAACAGTGACATGTTGGTGGAATCTGAGGATTCAGGTATGGCAGTGCTGTTAGAGCTTAATGATACTGTAAATAATGTCATTCAGATTCGTTATGCTCAACCTAAATTAGGTGTTGGGGAAAATGTGAACGAGATAATGTCAATTCCAGTACTGAGTGAGAACAGGACAGTAGGTCAGCTAGCGACAGATACTGATAACTTGACAACCGTTAACGTGACAGCCAGTGGTTCGAATATTACTCACACAGCTGCAGTTAGCGTGAACAAACCCCCACTCACACCTACTGAAATCAAAAGCACACAGAACGCTGACACAGAGTTACAGAGAGTCCTTTCTAGTTATGCTGAGCTTAGCAATAAAGTCATGCAATACATAAACAGCCCCACATCCTCACTCACACCCACACCTCCACCATTACAACCTACTCAACAATATGATAACACTCCCACACCAGAACAGCAGCCACATGGAAGCCACGACCGAATAATTCCCCTTCGAGACCTTTCACTGCTTCGTCGCGAGTTCAAGATCCAAGGTGGACAGATCGGCGATCAGGGCTCAGATTTAAGCTACAATAGCATATGCAGACAAATCGATGAGGGTGTTAAAGAGCGATTCAGCGAGATTGAAATATTGAGAGGCGTTCTCAGAGCCATTAGACCGGGAAACTTTAAAGACATGCTAATACACAAAGACGATTTGACGATAGACGAGCTGAAAGGCTTTCTGCAATCCCATTTAGGTGGGCGAAGCAACACAGAACTTTTCCAAGAGCTCATGTGCACAAAGCAAAATGACGGCGAGACTCCACAACAATTCTTGTATCGAGTGATAGGCCTCAAACAAAAGATCCTGTTCGCTTCGAAATATGCTGACACAGAAGTGAAGTATAATGCGAACACAGTTCAAGACGTTTTCCTTCACGCTGTGTATCAGGGTCTCAGCCATAAGCATAACGACATACGTCGAGAACTGAAACCATTTCTCTCTGATAGCAGCGTGTCTGACGAGACGATCTTAAAGCAAATGATGAAGATAACAAACATTGAGAATGAGAGACAGAGACGTTTGGGGTCAGTTGTGAAGCAGAAACAAATAAGTGTGAATAGCACCGAGCTTGAAGCGGCAGCAGTACAAGGCAGTAGTACAAAGAAAGATGTTCCAGACAAACAGCCAAAAGCTGATGTACTCCAGCAGTTAACTGAGAAAGTAGAGGAGTTAATGAATAAAGTTGAACTACTGCAAAGACCCCAGCAGATTCAAAACCCGGAATGTTGCCATCATTGCCAAGTCAAAGTGGATCAAAGGAAACCCAGACCAAATAGCTGTGCTAATTGCCTCGAACAGAACCGCCCAGGTTGCACTCATTGTTTCTACTGTGGTGAGGACGGTCACAGAGCGGTAGGCTGTTTGAAAAAACCCAAGCGTCCGGAAAACTGGAGCCGCTTTCTGCCACGGGACAAGCAGTGACCGGGCTTCACGTTCAGTCCCACAGTGTTGAGGGTAGCGTACGGAGCTTTGAGAGTCATACAGAGACAAGTTCAGTTAATCAGAGACCAAAAGAAAACAATAAACAAGTCAATAACCAACTTTCTCTCTCTTTACCCACTCAAACCAGTAGACGTCTGGCCAAGTTCATAGGAGCCAAAGCCCTTGCACGATGTGACCTCAATGGGTTGACAGTCAATGCCTTACTGGACACTGGAGCCCAGGTGAGCATGATAGATAGAAGCTGGAAAGAGAAGTATCTACCAAACACACCCATTAGGCCGCTTAGTGAAATCTTTGATGAGAGAGAAGAGCTGGAAGTGCACGCAGTGAATGGAGAAATCCTCCCTTTTGATGGATGGGTCCTTATTGCAGTCAGTTTCAGTGGAAATGGTGCGCTTAGCCAGTCGATCATGGTGCCTTTTCTCATCTGTAGCATTCCGCTTGCACAGCCACTACTTGGATTTAATGTCCTAGAGGAAGTGATTCAGAATCGAACAAAAGAACTTGTTCCAGCACTTACCACGCTTCTATCTGACGCAATATCGGTTCCTGCTGAGAAAGTTGAGCTGCTGATGAACTTCATTCAGACTGACAAACCCTCCCTGTATCAGAGATTGATAAGAACTGGTAATTATGAGACTACAGTCCCAGCCAGACAAGTTGGCTGGGTGAAGTGTCAGGTCCCATCCGCTGTAGACCAGTCAGACCCTCTTCTCTTGTTTGAACCTAACGAGAACAGCGGCCATCTCACCGAGCTTGAGATTGAGGAGGGCTTACTAGAACTACAGACCGCAAAGAGACCTTATGTCATAATACCAGTCAGAAATAACACGAAGCATTCTGTTACAATACCAAGGAAGACAGCCCTTGGTAGCGTCCAGACGGTCTGTAGAGTGATTGAGAACAATCCATTAGAGATCCCCAGGCCTAGAGTAGCAGTCGTTAAAGCAGCAACAGCCCCAGTTAAACAGAGTGTTCCAGCGTTATGGCAGCCTCGTGTGGACCTCAGCCACCTTGGTGATGAGGAACAAGAGAAAGTCAAGAAAATGCTGTGGGAAGAATCGGCTGCTTTTGCACAAGACAGTCATGATATTGGATGTATTCCCAGTCTACAGATGTCTATCTCACTCAAAGACGAAATTCCAGTGCAGAGAGCTTACTCATCGGTGCCCAAGCCACTGTTCAAAGAGGTGAAGGAGTATGTACAAGATCTACTCATGAGAGGTTGGATTGTGAAGTCAAAGTCCTCTTATGCTGCTCCAGTGGTCTGCGTCCGAAAGAAAGACGGTACACTCCGCCTCTGTATCGATTATCGTCTCTTGAATCAGAAGACCATCCCTGATCGACATCCCCTACCTAGGATACAAGACCTGACTGATAGTCTCGGTGGTTATTCCTGGTTCAGCATCCTCGACCAAGGAAAGGCTTATCATCAGGGCTTTATCGCCAAGGACTCTCAGCACCTCACTGCTTTCATTACCCCCTGGGGGCTATATGAATGGGTGCGTATCCCTTTTGGCCTCTCCAACGCCCCAGCAGCTTTCCAGAGGAGTATGGAGGAGATGTTGAGTTCCTTGAGAGATGATTGCTGTCTTCCGTACCTTGACGACGTGCTCTGCTACGCAAAAACCTTTGACGAGCACGTGGAAGGGGTCCGTGAAGTACTCAAAGCTCTTCAGCGACATGGAGTGAAACTGAGACCTGAAAAATGTGAGTTATTCCGACGGGAAGTAAGATATGTGGGTCGTCTTGTGTCAGCTCAGGGAGTGAGAATTGATCCCAAAGACCTGGATGCAGTGCGGTCGTTAGCCAGCAGGACACCACAGACAGTGGGAGATGTAAGAAAGCTCACCGGGTTCCTGGGCTATTACCGTTCCTACATTCAGGACTTCTCAAGGATAGCAAAGCCCATCTATGAGCTGCTACAAGTCAAGCCAGGACAAGCCGCTGTAGCTCGTGGAAAAAGTAAAGGTCCACAACTACCATCCAGAACCCCTGTGGAGTGGGCCATCGAGCATCAGGAAGCTCTCGACCGACTTGTATCTCTCCTTGTTAGCCCCCCCGTGCTAGCATACCCCAACTTCGACTCACCCTTTGTATTACATACCGATGCTTCAGACCAGGGGCTTGGCGCGATTCTTTATCAACATCAGAATGGCAAGTTAAGAGTCATTGGGTACGGGTCTAGGACTTTGACTGCGGCTGAGCGAAACTACCACTTGCATAGTGGAAAGCTAGAGTTCCTCGCCTTGAAATGGGCCGTGTGTGAAAAGTTTAGGGATTATTTATATTACGCACCCCATTTCACAATATTCACTGACAACAATCCCCTGACCTACGTCATGACTACAGCCAAGCTAAATGCAGTAGGCCATCGGTGGGTAGGAGAACTCTCCGATTTCAGATTTGACATAAAGTACAGACCAGGAAAGGCTAACATCGATGCCGATACGCTGTCGCGTGTTCCTTTAAACATTGAGGCTTATGCTGAGTCCTGTACCAAAGAGTGTGCCGAAGACGTGGTTCGTGCGATATGGGATGGAAGTAAAGTAGCCAAACTGAAAGATGTACCGTGGGTGGCGGCTCTCAACATCTCTTCCCAAGCCGACTCATCCCCCTCATTTGATCACTTGACCGCAATCAGTCACGATGAGCTCGTGGAGGCACAACATGCAGATGAAGCCATCGGTGAAATGATCAAGTTAAAAGAGGCGGGTACACCTTTAACTGACGAGATACGGAAAGCGGCTAGTGGAGCCACTAGGAGACTATTTCATGAATGGGGAAAGTTAGTTTTAGAGAATGGTCTCTTGTACAGGCGTGCTAATGAAAGAAGGCAGTTGGTGCTCCCTGCTAAGTACAAAGACATTGTCTTGAAGAAACTCCATAATGAAATGGCCCATGTCGGTACGGAAAGAGTCCTCAATCTTGCCAGAGAGAGATTTTATTGGCCCTTCATGGCTAGAGAGATCGAAGAACATATCACGAGGAAATGTCCATGCATAAAATCGAAGAAGCCAGTTGCTCATGTTCGTGCGCCAATGGGTAGTATCACATCAAGCTCGCCACTGGAGTTGGTGTGTATCGACTATCTACACCTAGAGACCAGTCGTGGGGGTTACGAATATATCCTTGTGGTCGTCGATCACTTTACGAGATTCGCCCAAGCTTATCCGACAAAGAACAAGAGTGGGAAAACGGCAGCTGAGCGAATCTTTAATGATTTCGTCCTCCGCTTCGGATATCCATCAAAGTTACACCACGACCAAGGCCGTGAATTTGAGAACGAGCTCTTTCGTACGTTGCAACAGTTGTCAGGTATTCGTCATTCGAGAACATCACCATACCATCCCCAGGGGAACCCGGCGGAACGGTTTAATCAGACGATACTCCAGATGCTAAGAACGTTGCCAGAGAAAGAAAAGGAACGATGGAAAGATCAAATCCCACAAGTCATTCATGCGTACAATTGTACTCGGCACGAGTCGACAGGCTACTCACCTTTTTTCCTTCTTTATGGTCGTCATCCTCGCCTTCCGGTTGACTTACTGTTTGGGTTGGTTGAAGAAACAGAGCTTGACTCGCCAAAGGGATATGCGAAGAAGTGGGCAAAGCAGATGTCAGAGGCTTATCGAATTGCTAACGAGAGTAGTAAACAGGCCAGTGCCAAAGGCAAAGTGCTTTATGATAAGAAAGCAAGGGGAGTGGTACTACAGCCTGGCGATAGAGTCTTGGTCAGGAACCTTGGTGAGCGTGGTGGACCAGGAAAACTGCGGTCATATTGGGAGAAATCGATCTACGTTGTGAAAGAACAGTTCGCGGATAACCCAGTATACGTAGTCTACCCTGAGTTTGGAGACAAGAGAAAGACAAGGACATTACACCGTAATCTGTTGTTATTAGCAAATGACCTTCCGGTGGAAGCTCCTCCATGCCAAGATGCTCTTGAAAAGGGAACACGGAAAAGGAAACATCAGACTCGACGCACCAATGTCTCAGAACGTGCAAGTCTACAGGAAGTATCAGGTTCAGACTCCGATTCTGGAGAAGACTCAGATGGTCCTCGTTATTGGTTGAGGGTACCAGTAGAAAAGATAAAGGAGATACCTGTGGTAGCCTCACCACAACGACCAGTAACCTCTCTGAGCCAGCCAACTCCACTACCTGCTGAAGAAGAGGAGGAATTTAGGATGCACCACTTACCTGAAACGGATTTGTTACCTGAGGGAAACATGGGGATAGAGGAACCCGGAGAAGATGAAGATCAGTTTGTTGTTGCGGGACCTGAGGAACAAGATGGATATGATGAGGATCCAGAGTTCAGTCAAGAGGAACAGTTTCCAGTCAGTGCAGTGCCAGATAACCAGACCCAGGTCAGAAGGTCAAGTCGGGAGCGACGACCTAAACAGATTTTCACATATGAGAACCTTGGTCAGCCTACACAGACAACGCAGGCCACAGTTAATGTGACAAACACACACTTACAATCACCTGTTTACCCTGTACCCCAGACTACTCAACTTTTGCACCCATTTATGCCTTATTTAACCCCAACATGTCCACTTAACCCTTATTCTACCCCTTACCCCTTATTTACATACATGCCTTATACGGTACCAGTAACACCATATCTATGGCCAGGTCCGGTTGCTTGTTAAAAGAGACTTTGAGTTAGATAAGCAGAGAAGAAAATGGTGAGACCCATTTATTTTTGCTGGGAAGTGTGTGACGATCACAAAAGTATTGTAATTGTACTTTAAATATTCTCAAAATTATTGGTTTCATTTTGAATATGTTATTGTGTTATGTTGGGAAAAGAAACATTCAGAAGGGTTTTATTCTAATGTGATTCCTTTTAAAAGAAAAAGAGAGAAGTGTGCAATGCTACTCCTGACCGGTAGGGGCAGAGTCGAGCGATGGGTGTTAAGCTGTGCGAGTCGTGAGTTTTTTATTACTCCAGAGAGCTTGAACGTAACACACTGTCTCCTCGTTTCTCTCCTGTGTTACAGGTGGGTAAATGTATAAAAACACTTTAAAGTTGAATTTAACCATGCTGAAATGTTTAGAATATAAGTGAATTGTTTTAGAGAAGTGATGTTAGTCAGAGGTTGTTTTTGAGTTTGATTTAAGCGAGAGAGAAAAGCTCGACCGATTAGCGGCCTACTGAAAACGCACATGTAACGTTTGTGAGCGCGTCAGTTAAAAATATACATTTTTCCTTATACAAATGCACATGAAGGTATTTTATAAGCTTTAAAGGTTAATAGGTATTGTTTAACGTACTATATATGTGTTTTGAAGATCGATTGATAATGGTAAATGTGTTAAATAAGGTTTAAAGTTATATTTGAAGTATATTAATAATTCTGAGAGTGATTTGCAGCATCGTATTAATGTGATACTGGTAAAATATTGTGAATACAAATGATTAATCATTTAAGAGAAGTATTTGAAGTATTTTGCTATGGTTTTTGTATTTCTTTTTGATAAATAGTGTGAAATATAAAAATACAGAGTCAGTAAACATGAATGTGAAATTGAGAAGTTTATTTTATTGCAGATTGTGAATTGACATGAACATTGAAAGTCATCATAATGTTAAGAAGACATTGAAAATGTGATATGTGAAGCATAATGTGACTCTGAGAAACAGAGATTTGTTTAATGAACATATTGTGAATAAATTACTCCAGAGAGCTTGAACGTAACACACTGTCTCCTCGTTTCTCTCCTGTGTTACAGGAGAATAATCTGTCCCTTGCGGGTGCCGACGCCACGGTACCCGTTACATTTTCACTATTTATTCAATTTAATTTCAGTATTGTGATTATGAATTCGTTTATGTTTCACTTGAATTCATCTGTTACCAGCTTTCAATCGCTCTGAATGAGCCGCGGCGCGGCGTTAGGTTACGCAATAGAGAGAATAAACGGACACCTTTCAAAGTCTGTGATTGTAGCGCCTCTTAGCGGTAAAAGGCAGCAAATACAGATCCGAATTTTTCCGCCGCGGGAGCGGCGGCGGTAAAAGTATTATTCTGGTTGAGTAACCACTGTAGTATCATCCTTTGTAGCTTCAAATGAAACACACGGACCACCAGAGGGTAGACCCATGGGAATCACCTGTTCACTAGCGGGTACCGTCATTGAAGAGGGGGGCTGGGGTCGCGGACACATAGTCGGCGCCTTGTTCCAGACCGTAACCCTCAGGTCACCCTGGCCACCAGCCGAAGATCGGGGGTGGATGAGGGGACTCTCCCTCATGTGAGTTCACCGAGTCTCGACCTTAATGACGCGATGGTCATGTTCCCACGGAGAAAACATGAGTCATCCACGAGCGCTGTTCTGGCATTAACAAGCCCAAACATACTAGACAACGCTCGTGCCCATCAGAGTCCGATACCAAGCTGCCGCACCATTCATTTGTTTTTTTTTAAATGCACGGGCGAGCCGTCTTTAAAAAGACTTGCCGCGTGCGAGCTCTTTTTGTGAGAGAAAACTCAAGTGTTGAAGCACACGTGGAGACACGCGCTGTCTGACAAACCACTGCAGAGATAAGCAGGAAGCACGAGCTCGCCGGAGATCGCCGTCACACCAACACTCGAGGTACTCGTTTGTAAAGCTGACAATTCAGAGATAGCTTGTGGAGAGATGAATAAACTTGGCTCTGAAGCGAAAACATATCTGCATGTTGCCGGCGTCCTTCTTTATACCCACGAGGTAGGGCGGAGATACGCTATGCAAATTCCGCAGACCCATGGCATTTCTTTGCCATTGGCTCGTTTTGTAATACTCGAAGTTGATAGGCTTTCTAAGCGAAACCCCATTCGTCGTCATCCGACGTACCTCCATTCGTCGTCATCCGACGTAACTCGGAGTGACAACGAAAGGGAGCCGAGGTTACGTATGTAACCGAGAACGTTTTTAAGTCTCTGTTAAAAATCTACAGTACCTGTTTTCTTCAGTATATCTTCTCTAATGGTTGGTTCTACTATTTTAGATTTGAGTTTGATACTGTTTTGCCACTCCTGTATTTCCATTCTATATTTTAGTCTGATACTACTTTGCTACTCCTGTTTACCCACTTTAGATTTGAATCAGTCCTGGTTTTACATTCTATACTTGAGTCTGATACTGCTTTGCTATTGCTGGGGTTTTTTTTTGTTTGTTTTTTTTTTTTGTTTTTTTTTTTCATTCTATATTTGAGTCTGACACTGCTTTGCTACTCCTTTTTCACTATTTTACATTTGAGCCTGATACTGTTTTGTCACTTCGGTTTTAAGGTTGCTCTTAGCTTTGCTGCTCTTATTTGTGATTTATGCGTTGTTATGCAGGTCTTCTGTAAAGCACTTTGGTCAGCCTAGTGGCTGTTGTAAATGTGCTATACAAATAAAGTGAACTTGAATTTTAACTTGATCGGATCACAAGTAGATGAGGGAGACACAATCCCGTTTACACCTGGTGTTTTAATCCGTCTCTTTTGTCCACTTTCAACCACTTCTGTCCTGATTTCTTTGAAGGGAGGGTCTATGAACGAGTAAATGTATGTGTTTTTTTTCAGATCCTTCGATCTAATGGACAAAATAAGCTTGCATAATTTACATAGGAACATGCCCGGAGACGATGGAAAAATATAAGGAGAGCATCAGCTTTCGTTTCTGCTCCGACAGCCGCCAGACCACGCCGAACACAGTGATTGTGTGTTAGAAATCAGGAATAGTGAGAGAACATTGTGCTTGGTACATTTTTCAAACTTGGGTCTTCAGCAGACAAAGTTTAAATTTCGTCTGGCTAGCGCACTTCCCATAATGTTTAGGCATTAGGTCGGTAGGCGGAGAGTAGGCGGTCTTTAATGGCTGTTTAATGGATGTGAGCGCATTCGATCACATGAGACTTTTACACTGCGAAAGCAATCCGGTCGAATGCTTTTTCGATTATCTCTGGTCAAAAATGGACAAGCTCAAAACGTTTTAGACCCCGTTTACACTTGTATTTATCATGCACTTATGTTCCGATAAACCAAAATGCATCTTAATACCAGGTGTAAACAGGGCCTTAGTGCCATCACCACATTGATGTTGATCTGTATCAGCAGCATCTAAATTCATTAGATAGATGACAGATGGAATCTGAAATTATTTATTTCTCAAATTCTATATTATGCCAAATTCCCCATAAGTGGGACACAGATGGGATGGAAGCTTTTTTTGTGACATTCAGATTTTCTGCATAAATTCAAGTTGGCATGAAAAGAAAATTCCCCTATTTTCAATGGTGTTATTGTGAATGATTCATCTATTCAGTTTCATTTTTATTATGATTATTATTAAATCAAATTCATAAATTATTAATTTGTAATTTTTCATCAAAATGTCATGATTGACAGACTTCTCTCTGGTGACATATGCCAGACTTCTCTAATTATTTATTCAGCTTAACCTTTTTTCTTACAATAAACTGCAAACTCACATTCATTCAAACTCACGATCTGATCTGCCTTCACCTAATCAACAACTAGAAAATTAGAACCAAGTCCCCACCTTCTTTCCTTTTTCGGTTTCACGAGAATTTACGTTGCAATCCGGAAGAAAATAACTCTCACTACTTCTAATTCATCAAGATTTTTAACAAATAAATAGTCCTGCCCCAAACTCATGCTTTTGGTTGAGCTAATCTTCTTGTGTCGGGTTGCTCAAACAAAACAGCAATGTTTTTGAAGTAATTGTCTTTACATTTTGGGGGGTATAAACTTACAAAAAGCTGACTTATAGTTGTCTTTTCACATTAAACTTCAAGAGCAAAAAAGTATTTTGAATAAAAAAAAACATATTTAAGTCTTTTTATCCACCAGACAAGGGGAAAAAAATGAAAAAGACTAAATTAAATGCAATTCAGTCCCAGGTACCTTAAACTTCATGTTTAAAATGAAGCAATCTTTGTTCATATTTGATTTTTTCTTCTCACTTTTTTAGATTCATACCACATTGAATAACTGTCAAAAATAATCAAGTAACACCCAGCTGTCAGCACCATGGACCTTGAATTTGAGGTTATCTGCAAATTTGGGGATAAGACAGAGTGAGAGAAAGAGAGAGCGAGAATCCAAAAGTGTGTCTGAATATTGATGCGAGGTCTTGACAGTTGACTTAGCCTGGAGAGACAAAGAGAAAGAGACAACGACCAATAGACAATAAGGAAACAGGTTGTCATTAAAGCATTTGCTTAGATTTCTTTTGATTTCTTTCGTTTTTTTTTTTTTTTTCATTCTAGCATCCTGTTCTCATTAAGTACTTCCTCAACCATCTTGTTCTTTCTTTTATCACTCTGATTGGTGTTATTCGTTTGATCACATACTGATTGTTAATTATCTTCGAGCGTTAAGATGATTCTCTTATTATTAAAGAAGGCACACCACGATCTCCAACGGCAGCTGTTAAGAGTGTGAAAAGTGTCTAACTGCACTTGCCCACGTTGGCAGGTAATTGACACAGTCCTCTCTGGTCGTCCATGTGATGAAAAGCCTCCCTTGTTCCATGTCCTGCTACAGCTGTCATTTACAGACCGTGTCACCTATTCACACAGGGAGAGACAAAGCAATTAAAGGCCTGCCTTTGTTTTAAAAGCCTTTACAGTTGACAGATGCAATCTATCATTATGTATTACAATGCAACTCACCTGCCACTAACTTTAGGTTTCATTATAATTACAGTTCTTAAAATTACTGCAGTGCAAGTTTACAGAGTAACACTGACTGACTGGGGTCAATAATAATTACCAACCATGTGGTAAAAGCTTGTTTACTTGTAAAAAAGAACTGTATTCTCAATAAATATCAGCTGGTTGGAGTTTGACTCCATTAGCACCCACTGATGACTCTAATATCTGTTATGAGGATCATTCATATGTAGTACAATTCTGTACCTCCATATACGTGTCGTGTATGTATGGCAGTAGCACTTGGCAGTCACTTGCTCTGCAGCAGAGGAGCAGATCTATTCTGCCAAAAACACATTACAGTGTATATATATATATATATATATATATATATATATATATATATATATATATATATCTATCATATATCATATACATATTCTCAAAAGAGTTGAAAAAGGTACTGCAGAACCCAAATGCCCGGTTGAAATCCATTTAATCTCCAGTGAGTGACATCTGGATCAAATAGAGAGGTGGCAGAAAGAAAGGGAGCGAGAGAGATAGAATTGTTTTAGCTATCTCTACTCTTCTCTGAGAGACGGAAGAAAAAGCTTTTTACTTTTATTCCAAAACTTTAAATGTATTTTCACTGCTTGCTACCTCAGAGGTGCACACCA
Organism: Gila orcuttii; assembly: GCA_026230005.1. NCBI lineage: Eukaryota > Metazoa > Chordata > Actinopteri > Cypriniformes > Leuciscidae > Gila > Gila orcuttii. The sequence goes on along the minus strand of JAPDVR010000010.1, from coordinate 6,936,818 downwards.
AATCATCTCCTCTCAATGACAGCAAAAAGGTTAGGCACGTCTTTGAACCCCAAACATGACTTTTTGTGAAAATAACTTACAATATATTATTAAAAGAAGCAGTGAAGCAGTTGGACTTTAACCTAAATGATATTAATGGTGAATTTTGCATACAGATGACGTTGTCAAAATGATCCCCATTCACAGGGATTCATGGAACCGACTAAAAACGCTGCATGATGCTGCCAGGTCAGTAGTTGGAGATGTCACTTTTTTAAAGAAAAACTACACGCCTATAGACTAAACATGTAATACCCTTGCGCGTGATGTCACCATTTTTACTAATTCATGTTTTTGTAGTTTACAAGGAGACAAAAAAGGTATCGTTATCAAAAACTTGCATTTCGAAACCCCAAAAAGTTGTTGTTGTGTAAATGAACTCCCAAAAATGCATAAAACGTTTTTTTTTTTTTTTTTTTTTAAACAGTGTCATGTAAACAGCTCCTAATACAAGTGCGAATGTTCTCTCTCTCAGGTTCAGCTGTCTGATCACATCTCCTGCAGCTCTCACACATGGATCAATATCTACCAATGTAACATCTGAGAACATTGATTTGCTGCTTGCTACACTCCGCTGCTCTGATCATCTCTACCACCTCATCATCCAAAGTTTGAAACACACTCTCAGTCAATATATCACATCTGCAATGGAGTTTTTGGTGCACTAGTGTCATTCTAGCCCAAATATGTATCTTCCTACATGCAAGTTACTGTGTTAACATACACTTATGTTCAAAAGTTTGAGATCTGTAAGATTTTTTTTTTTTTTTAAACATCATGCTTATTGACGTTATTATGCTCACCAAGGCTGGATTCATTTGATCAGAAATACAGTAAAACATATAATATAATAATGTGAAATATTATTACAATTGAACTTTGTTTACTGCAATACATTTAAAAATGTAGTTTAATGCTGTGATGCAAAGCTGAAAATTCAGAGGAGGAACAATGAGAGACATACATAACATTACTGGAAAGTTAATCCATGTTAATCACATCTGACATACTAGCCAAAAAGAAGCAATCAATGCTAAATGCATTTACTTTTTGTTTAAAAGTGTGTTCAAATAACACGGTATATTGAGAATATTTCTTATTAACTTAGACTACCGATTTTCCCTTCAGGGTAAAATAAAGAGATCTCGATGGAGTAGTTTTTAGTACTATCGTTGTTATATAGGGACAATTGTGCATAGGGAGGGAAGAGATTGATTTTCTGTGCTAACTGAATGTTTACATGGCACTAATGAACAGAAACCATGTTATGACAGTACCACAATGGTTAATCATCTGGAAGACACAGATGACTAAAACACAGGCAGTTCAAATCCAGCCACTGAAGTAAAGAGCTTCCATTGTTCTCGGGTTGGTTTAAGCGAGTTTAATGAATGCAATAGTGTAGCAAATTAAGAACATTTACCAGAAAAACTGGTACTTCAAAATAATGGTTCTAGAATGAACAATTTATGAGAACCTTTAACTTTGAGAATCTTCAAGCAATCTAACATACAGCATTTAAAATACCATTAAGTTTTTTTTTTTTTTTTTGGTGTGCTGGGGGTTCGGTACTCTTCTATTAAGCGCAAAATAGATCTGTTAGACATCAAATAATGGTGTCCTTTGTGGATTTTGCAATGCTTTCAAGGAAAGTTTATCTTCATGCCATTTTTTTTTTCTCCTCATTGGGATGAAGATTATTATAACCTCAAGAGGGCATAATGGCATATGGGTTTTAAACGATTTTTAAGAGATTTCATCATAGAACCTTTAGTATCCAAATACTTTAGTGCTTTCTTAATAATCATTGACCTACTGTTTGGTGTTGATACAGCCATGGAAATTGAAAAAATGTGATTTCGATATGCGATTCCAGCAGAACATCATCAAAGGTACACACTTTGCATCTGGAAAGCTCTTTGCAGACTATTGCAAATCAATGTTACTTTCACTTCTATCTAGCATTGCAGTTCATTGGACAAAGAACAAATCAAGATATTGGATGCTACTGGAGATCAAACAGACCAGTTCCTGTTGGATTCTCAGTGCAGAAAAGAAAGGATGTATTACCTTCAGTGGATGAGAGGAACAGTCTTGGGCCTGATGGACTTTTTGGATCCTCCTTTAATTGCCGAATTTAACTGAGAACGCGCTGATTGTTCGGACCCTAGAACAAGAGGCAAATCTTAACAAAGGACTAGAAGAGTCAAGAAGTCAACCTTTAAAGTCTCACCATCAAAGGCTAGTATCACCAGACAAGTGACATTTGTCCTTATAACCCAAACTCCACTTGTTCTTGATCGCATTTTGTATATATAAGAAATCTCAAATTTGCTCCAATTATTCTAACTCTGTCTGTTTTTTTGGTAAAAGTATTGAATTTCATTTTGGATTTGTCTGCACTGTTTGATGGATCTATTACCGACAAACTCTGCAAATGGATTCTAAACTACAATCTGAATAAGCTTTGCTTTTCTTTGTCTTTCTACAGATGCAGACTTAATATATATTTCAGTTGTACATCATTCAAAAGTTTGTGTTCGGTAATCATAAATTAATACTTTTTTCAGCAAAGATTAATTAAATTCATAAAAAGTGACAGTGAAGACTTTTACATTGTTACATAAATAATATATTTCAAATAATCGCTTTTGAACTTTCTATTCATCAAAGAATCCTGTACAAATGTATCATGGTTTCCACAAAAAATATAAGCACAACTGTTTTCAACATTGATAATAAAAAGAAATGTTTCTTGAGCAGCAAATCAGCATATTAGAATGATTTCTGAAGACTGGAGTAATGGTTTATCACAGGAAGAAATTACTGTGAAATTATTATTTTAATTAAAATGTATTAAAATAGAAAGCATTTTAATTGTAATAGCATTTCACAATATGACTGGTTTACTGTATATTGAATAAATAAATGCAGCCTTGATGAGCATAAGTGAAAAAATCTTACCAACCCCTAACTTTTGGACAGTCGTGTATAATATTATTTTACTACATTTGTCCGTAAACCCTACAGTGAATTACCCTAAATTGATGAGGTATATCAAACATGTGTTAACTCATAGAAAAAACTACATTAATCAGTCAGTAGAAAAGCCTACTTACCCAATTCACTCTCACTCTAATGTGTAGGACTACTCTTTACAGTAGTCATTTGAAAACTTCCTTTCACTTACAGCATTTATTTTTCCTCTTCAAGCCCGAACTTTAAACCACTGTTGAGATCACACATATAGTAAGGCTTATTATTTCTGGCCCCCTCCTGCCAACCTTTTCTTGGCTGATTTGTCAGCTTTTCTTACACTTGCCCCTCACAGCTGTTCGCCTGACCTTTTACATCCTAAGCAATTGGTTGCAACACATCCTAGGGAGATCTGTGGTTTCTTTACATGGCCTGCCTTGACTGACTGCACATGCCATTGAACTATAAAGTATGGAAGTTTTGTTTAAAGTGCTGTTTCTGCAAAAGAATAAACAACTTTATATCTCACAATTCTGACTTTTTTCTCACAACTGTGAGTTATAAAGTCAGAATTGCGTGATATAAAGTCGCAATTGCATGTAATAAAGTCAGAATTGTGAGATATAAACTCGCAATTGTGACTTTATAACGCACAATTGTGACTTTATATCATGCAATTCTGACTTTATATCTCAGAATTGCGAGATGTAAACACTCAGTTGTGAGATAAAAAGCCGCAATTATCTTTTAAAATGTTTTATTCTGTGGCGGAAACAAGCTTCCATGCATTTTATAAAGGGACAGTAACCCTTTAAAAATACATAAAGTGTCATTTTCTCACTCATTTTGCTCCAGACCTGTATGACTTTATTTCTTCTGAAGAACAAAAGGGAGAAGTTCTGAAGAATGTTCATAAGGCTCTATTTCACACAATGAAATTAGATGGGGACCACTGCTTGTCAAGCTCCATATAGAACAAAAATGATGAAAAAGCTTCATAAAATACCTTGTGCTATATATTCCAAGTCTTCTGACACCATAGGATAGTTTTAAGTGAGAAACAATCTGAAATGTGAATAAATTTAGTCATTTTTCACTGAAAATTTAGCTTGACAGCTGTGGTCACCATCTACTTTCATTGTATGCAACAAAAAAAAGCAGCTTAGATTTATTTTGTGAAAATGATGACAGAATTTTCCTTTTTCGATTAACTGTTCCTTTAACCTAACTGAGTGATGATAAACCATAGCCACTAATACCTTGTCCAAAGCATTTATTCCAAAGTTACATCATTATCAGTAATATATACCATTAGATGACAAATTGCAACATGAGAGGTGACAGTATACAGTAGGAAAGAGGAAAATGAAATGGAAGTCTGTTTGAACTTTCCTTACTGCAGTAATATAAAAATAGAATTCCTTGTGGGAAGGTGCCTTCAAGGTGATCAAAGGAAGGCATTATTATAGAGGATGAAAATAATAGCAAAAAAAAAAAGTGGAAAAATCTGTTTAGGTGAAATCCATTTCCCTCAGCGAGTAATCCTTTTCCACCTCTGTCTCATAATCAGAGACAAATTCTCAGAGAATGAAAAGAATATGGAGTCAGCAAAACCTATTGCTCACCTCATATGGTCAAAGCTCAATATATATTCATATCTATTCACTCTTTCTGTGGCTCCCTTGCATGAAAACTCCTTTGCGTGTGTGTGCCTGTTCTGTATTCCTATAAGTGAAGTCACAGAGAGTTTAGACATCAATATCATTCAGTTATATCGAGGGAATGTGTCATAAATATACATGTGGCTGCAGTTTGTGCCTTTTGAATGTGGAAAACACGCTGAGGTGAGAGGAACGTGACGCATCTTCTCAGTTTGGACGTAATGATGATTCAGGTGGCCTCCTCCATCCCCGTGTCCTCGCTCATCCCCTCTGCTCCATGTTGTTTGTGGAGGGAGATGAATGAAAACACATTGTGAATAAATTTTTTAACAAGAGAGAGAAAGACTGAGATGTGATCTTTTTCCTTCAGACTGCACGCAGGAACACAGAAAAGTCCTGTGGGGAATTTCGCACCACCAATTGCCTGAGAGCAACAAAAAGAGGTCTGGCAAGGAGGTTCGGTCTGAAAAGTATCGCACAATTTAGTGAAATGCAACGGAGCACTGGGTGACTGGCAAGCTTGGATGTAATCATAAAGGAGAAAAAAAACACAACATTCCTAAACGGTGGTGATGAACGAATGAGAGGGGAAAGAGTGAGCAGTTTAAGGTATTACAAAACATAGCAATCTCCTTAAAGACTACAATTTACCTTCGCTAGCGGTTATGCAATTACCGGGGAGGGTAATGTAATTGCTAGGCCAGACTATGATGGGCGAAGGCAAGGCAGGATGACAACAGTAATGATTTCTCAGCACACGAAAATCACAAGCCATCTATCAGACCATCCTGGCCTAGTAAACATGTCTCAAAGCTCTATAGACTAACTGAAGGCTGACCCCATACTGAGCTAATGGACTCATGAGGCCCCTAACTCTGTCACAGACCCCCTTTCCTACATAAATTTACTCAAGGGAGGAAAAACATAATTTAATAAGTGAGCTCGTGCTCTATATGTGTCGATTACCCAAAGGGCCCAAGTGGTCAGATTCCTTTGGAAGTCTTGGGCTGCATAGATTGACACTTTGGAACTACTTCCAGGATTGCTCCCTGATATTGGGAACTGTTAATTCGCCTATTAAACCACTCCAAAAATGTTTGTTGACAGAGGGTTTTTACCGTTGATAAAAAAAAAATGATGAGAACAAAAATGACATTCAAAATAATAAATACAAATAACATTGCAAGATTGTTGTGTTCGGGTCATTTTGCTATTATTTATACTGGCTCACACATGGTATAACTACTTCCTAAAATGTTTTGGCTATTTTTTGTACTTTTTTTTCCACCTTGTTACACTTGTGGTGTTCCCGGTCAAATATTACCGGCCTACAAAAAAATAGCTTATAAATCTTTTGTTATGCTATATTATTACCAATTATTGGTTATTTTTAGTATCCATTTTTTTTAAGACTGTTCATTCATTTTTTAAGTCGGTTACATAAAAATGTTGAATAGTCTAATTTAATAATGAAAAGTAAGACTGATTACCTCTAACTAACTGCTACTAGTTCTTAAGACACCGTCTTAACTTATTGGCTATGTTTATGCAGCTGGCCCCAGAGCTTAATATTGGTATAAAAAAAAAGACCATTCATTGAAAATGTTGGTGTTCAGGAGCATGTTCATCATGTTCACATATGTACATGTGTGCTTGCAAAGATAAAGGCCTCGGACCTGTGTTCGTGCAACGTTATCACACGACCAATTCGTACAGGGTGGCAAATTTATACAAATTCATGCGACCTCACTCGTACAAATTCGTACGATTTGTCTAAACCCCAGTGATGGGTAGGTCGTTATTACGAACTCATACAAATTGGGCAACTCGTAAAATATGTATGATTTAGCAAAAAACTTACAAATTCGTACAAGTGAGGTCGTATGAATTTGTACGAATTAGCCATCTCGTAAAATTCGTACGAATTGCCGTGAGATCGGGTTGGCATGGGTGGATACATGCACACTCACGCTACTGCACACACACACACACACACACACACACACACACACGCACTTACAGTATTACAGGATTACTTTTTCACAGAAATTAACTTTATCCTCAGATGAATAAGGCTCTGATCAATGAGGCCTACAATCAATCAGTTTCAAAAATAAATACAAAACCTGTCCTTATTGAAAGAAACCTAGGTGACAAAAATATTTAATCCAATATTTGGAGATAATATATCTTAACGAGCGATTTACAAGCAATTTTTTTAAAAGAGTATGTCTTTTTTCAAGCAGGAACACAAAAGGTGTTTTTAAAACAGTGTAAGGGTTAATAACAGTAAGAAATATTTATAATTATTTACTATTATTTATTGTACTTAATAATTAATAAATGTGTATACATTTTTTAAATGATGGACAATTTGGTTAGCGACAGTCTGAGACAAATTTGTTATTATGAATATTATCCAAAAAATACGAAAATTATAAACATTTTCATCAACAAATATGCCATTTTAGAGAGAGAAATTTACTCAAATAAATGATGAATATGACATGACTAAATTGAGAGTATGTATTTCGTCAAAAGACACAGACACGACATTATATATATATATATATATATATATATATATATATATATATATATATATATATATATAGCTAGCTGCTGTATATATATTATATACAGCAGACACTTATTCATTCATATTCATGGTTTCTCTCAAATTGAAGTTCCATTAGAAGATTGAATAGTTATCAGCTCTATATATATAGCCTACATGTATATAGTTAATTTAAAAAGTTTATTTTAATTTATTTAAAGTTTATTTTCAGCAAAAGAATAAATATTTAAAAAAAATAACTAACTTTAAACTGTAAAAACTGGGTGGGCTAACATGTATTTCTGCAACATGAATTCATCACATTTTATTGTAAGGTATTATCCATTGTTGCTGGGTAGAGCTGATAACTATCCAATCTTCAAATAGAATTTCAGTTTGAGAGAAACCATAAATATGAATGAATAAGTGTCTGCTGTGGTAGTGAACACTGTAGAGCTGTGACATCAAATCATCTAATATACTGAACTATACAAGGCTGATGGCACAGTCAAAAGATTGTGTACATTTAGCTGATGTGATGGTGCAATCAAAGATGGTGCATGAAACCTCAAACCGGTTTATCACAGGTCCTTAGAGCTCTGAGAACATTCTCTGCCGCCTGCAATGCATATTTTGGATGGATTGGTGACATTAATGATGAACATCCTCCATACTGAAGAGGCAAGCACTTTGCCTTTTCAATCAGGGAACAAATCAAGACTACATTAAAATGAGACCCACAGAGTTCAATCCAGAAATCCCTCATTGCCTATACAGTATTCCAGAAAGTGAAAGCAGTTTCTACTGTAGTACAAACATTCCCACACTAGTCTATTAGACACAGCTGAGAACTGTATCCCCCTGAGGAGAGTGTAATAAAAAGGTCAGATTCAGTCCCAAAATAAGGAATGCGAAAAATAATGTGAGGGAAATGAAAGGGAATGGAATAATAATGAATTGCTAGGCGTTGTATATTTCATCAGGGCAGAGTAGAAACCTGTCTCCTAGCAACATGCAGCTCCCCGCTTGTAGCTCTCCTCAGCATCCGTGAGGCCCAACTCACAAGGGCTTAATTAAAACCCAACAAATCAGTCTCAGGTTTATTGTAATTGTAAAGCTAAGAGATCTACCCTCTGCCCTTTCATTCCGATCCAGGCAATTGTTATTGGTGCAACACAGAATGAAACAAGGCATCGCCTAATATTTTCCAGCACTCTACTGACCTTAAGAACCATCAAGTCCTGAAGAGAGAAAATCATCTGGAACAATTGCTGGTGGTATGATTATTTTAAACGACCGTGCACATGAAACATTAATATTTTGTCTCGTACATTCCACTTCATTTCACTTAAAATAGACTTTCTTCAACTAGTTTCTACTAGTAATATCCTAACTGCAAGCAGGCCTTGGTTAAAGAGGACCTATTATGCCCTTTTACAAAGTCTTGGTTTTGTTTTGGGGGTCTACAAGAATAAGGTTTCATGCTTGAATGTTCAAAAAACACCACATTTTTCACATTTATTGTAAAATAAAACCCAAAGTAGTGAATGCAAAGTAAAAGCTAACACTGGACACTAATGCAACACTATATGTTTTTGATTTAAAGTTCAGTATGATTTTTTAAAGTATTTTAAGAAGTATTTCTATTTCAAATAAGTTCTGCTCTTTTGACATTTCTGTTTATCAAAGAATCCTGAAAAGAAAATTTATCATAGTTTTGATTAAAAAAAAATATTACGAAGTACAACTGTTTTCAACATTGATAATAATGAGAAATGTTTCTTGAGCAGCAAATCAGCATTTTAGAATGATTTCTGAAGGATCATGTGACACTGAAGACTGTAATGATGCTGAAAATTCAGCTTTGCATCACAGGAATAAATTACATTTAAAATATATTAAAAATATCGAAAACAGCTATTTTAAATTGTAATAATATTTCACAATTACATTTTCACTGGATTTTTAATCAAATATCAGCCTTGAAGAGCATGATAAGAGACTTCTTTCAGAAACATAAAAAAAAAATCTAATGACCTCAAACTTTTTAATGGTAGCCTATATTAAATGAAACCATAACAGTAATTAAGGTGTGTTGGATATAAAGTAGGTTACATTAAAGCAATCTTAAGTCAGTATGGAATTTTTCATGAAAATCCTTGCAGGTTGGTAATAAGATTGGCAAAAAAAAAAAAAAACAGAAATTGACTTTTTTTCCCTTGAGTTTCCCTTCCTACCTCTTCCAGCACTGAGCAACTGCCACTGTGATTACAAACGCAGTGTAATTTCTCAGAGCAAAAACTTCATAACTGCATTACTTTCCAGGAAGACACCCTTGCACAATTATGAACCATCCATTCCTCTGGCTTCAGTTTGTCAGCTTTTTTAATGAAACATTGCTTTCGCCGCCTCCTGGTTGATTAACTGAGAACCCCATTCCTTTTCTCCACCCCATTTCTGCCACGCCGCAAAAACAGCAGCATTTCGCATGGACTCATCAATGCCATCTCCCCCTCTCCTCTGGCAAGCAGGTCAAAAGGCATAAGACCAAAGGCAGGGCATTAAGTAATGTTCCGTGACATTTGAGTTGTGTAAATTGAATATGCCTGTCTTTGCCCTTTTCTCGTCCAGACTTCTAAATATAGGATGGAAATGGGACGCCGTCAAATGCATGACAGCAAACTCACAGCATGACCTATTCACTATTACTCATCACAATTAGAGAGTCTGCAACTGAGTGGAGGAAAAAAGACATGTATTTAAGCACAAGCACTGTTTGAGCACATACCAGTGTTATGGCCCACGCTGACCTTTACAGTGTTGAATAAGTTATAAAAAAACATCTGGCAGTCAAAACCAAGCACACTGGAGTTAAACTGAATTAAAAATTCTAATATAGTTATAATCACCAATGCCGTTACCAAGCCAATGACATTTACTGTAAGAGTGTTTGCTATAAAGGATAAATCTAGTTTAAAACACATGGGCCAAGTTCTTAGAAATGCATACTTTTCATATTTACGTTGGTTATTATGTTGTTTTGAAAAGCCTTTATATCATTTTCAAAAAAAAAAAAGTATATTCTTAGCTATTACAGTATTATTCATATTTTTTTTTAAATATTACTAATTATTAATACATAGATATTAGATACCATTTCAAATATTATTTTAAGAATTCACTTCAATGACTTAAAATTAATTTTGGGCAAATAATTAAGCAGTGATGCAGTTTTGTTAAAATACCTAAAATAAAGAAAAGTTTTTAAGGCTTTTTGTTCATTTAAAATCAGAACAGTAGACATACAGTATTTAACATTTGAAAAAACACTTTTGTAAATAACCGATAAATAAATAAATAAATAGTTAAGAAAACGTAAAAAAATGTAATTGTTCAATTAAATGCAAAATACGTTAATTCGTTGTATTCAAGTCATGAATAAATAAATTAATAAATATGATCGAATGCAATCACATCATATTTCTGCAGTCACATCATATTTCTGCAGTGCAGTAGTGGAAGCTTAGGAGCGCTCGCTGAACCCAAGTGATCAGTATTTTTTTATGTAATATGCCAGATAAAATTTTGTCTCAATAAAGAAGAAAGGGGCATGAACAGGTTATTAGTGAGTACATGTCAATCATGTCAGTACACTACATGCTTTACAGCTCTGTTGCGTTCCTTAACTGCCATCTCCGTAATAACACCCTACATGAGCCCAGCGCCCTCTCCTTCATATATTCAATTCAATAGCTTTTGTCATTTTTAATAACACACTGAAAGCATCAGTGGCTAATGTGGCCTTCATTGTGAACACTTTCATTAGCTGTTCTCCTCTGGCATCTCCATCCCTCTTAAGCTCCGTAAGATCCGCTGAGGGACTTATCTCAAATCCGACTCGCCGCGGGATCGTGCCAGACATTAACGACTTCTCTCCCCGGTCGTAAATCTGCCAGGTCATTTCAATTAACATTTGCTGAGGTGTCCCAGTGCCTCGTTCCCCGCCTAGACTGGGCAACTCTTATCCCACTCTCTAAAGGTTGCATTTTCCATGCTTGGCTGTAAGTGCCAGTTTCAGCCTCCATAAAGAGCTGTCTTTTTCTCAAATGTGGTATTCATCAGTCTGCATAAAATGAGTTATGGATGAAACGATTAGCACCATGCCCTTGACCAAATTCCTCAGATTTGTTTTCTAAAGTTTGTGCTACTCATTTGAGCTTTTCACAAATCAAGTCATGCGTAAAATGAATGCAAATGTGCATTTGTTGTGGCAATCAATCGTGCTTTAGGCATTTATAGCACCAAATTATTCAGACACAGTCTAACACATTTTAATGGTTTTATACTCTTAATACATGGTTGGAATAGGCTACATACACTCACTGGTCACTTTATTAGATTCAACAAGGTGCTGGAAATATTCCTGAGGTTTTGGTCCATGTTGACTTGATAACATCACACAGTTGCTGCAGATTTGTCTGCTGCAAATCCATGATGCAAATCTCCCGTTCCAACACATCCCAAAGATGCTCTGTTGGATTGAGATCTGGTTACTGTGGAGGCAATTTGAGTTTCACGAGTTCACACGTACATGAAATCAAATGTACTGTAGTAATTCATGCAAATTTGGCGTGCTGTCCGGGAGAGGGCTCCGAGCTCAAAATTTGGCCCAAACCCAGAGTACCCCCCCCTCCCTCCCTCCCTCCCTCCCTCCCTTTACTGGGATAGAAACCAGCCGAGAGTAAGGTGATGAGGTGGTGGAGGGATGCTGTGAAACCGTCATGGGACAGAGGTGAGGGAAGGCTATTTTTATACTGGCTTCCTCTTGTGCTGATTGGTTGTGTTCCTCTTGTGCTGATTGGACGTGCTCCTCCCGAACTTTGCTACATAAAACTTCATTTAGTGAACTCATTGTCATGTTCAAGAAACCAGTTTGAGATGATTTGATCTTTGTGATGGAGCGTTATCCTGATGGAATTAGCCATCAGAAGATGAGCACATCAAAAGCAATGGACATGTTCAGCAACAATACTCAGGTAGGCGGTGGCGTTTAAACGATGCTCAATTGGTACTAAGAGGCCCAAAGTTTGCCAGGAAAATATCCCACACACATTACACCACCAGCTGCAGCCTGGACCAATGATACAAGGCAGGATGGATAAATGCTTTCATGTTGTTTATCCCATACAGATCCTACCATCTGAAAGTCGCAGCAGAACTCGAGACCAAAAGAGTTTTTTTTACAAATTGTAGCCTCAGTTTCCTGTTCTCAGTTTCCTGGCACTAGGTGTGATCTTCTGCTGCTGTTGCACATCTGCTTCAAGGTTGGACGTGTTGTGCATTCAGGGAAGCTCTTCTGCAGACCTGTGGAAACAAGTGTTTATTTGAGTTACTGTTACTCTTCTATCAGCTCAAACCAGTCTGGCCATTCTCCTTTGACCTCTGGAATCAACAAGGCATTTTCACCCACAGAAAAGCTGCTCACTGGATATTTTCTCTATTTCTGACCATTCTCTGTAAACCGTAGAGATGGTTGTGCATGAAAATCCCAGTAGATCAGCAATTTCTGACATATTTAGAGCAGCCCTTCTGGCACCAGCAACCATGCCATATTCAAAGTCACTTAAATCACCTTTCTTCCCCATTCTGATGCTCAGTTTGAACTTCCGCAGATCAACTTGACCATGTCAACATGCCTAAATGCATTGAGTTGCTGCCATGTGTTGAACATTCCTGCCTAGTAAAGTGGCTGTAAAAGTAAAATGAAAAGAAAATGAACAAATTTCAAAAGCCTCTGAAATTTTTGACTTGCCTGGATTGTGAAAACTTCAAACAACTATAAATATTAATATTAACCAGGGTGCGATTTGCCGGGGGGATGCGTGGGATTTCCCCCTTTCTGGTCAATGTATCCCTGCTTCTGCTTAATTATTTTTATCCCCGGTGGGGATAAATTTATCCCCCCCTCAAAGTAATCAGTGCTACTACACTAATGGCGAGACGGATCACAATACTTATCACGGATCCGTGGTTTGATTAAAGTCAATTTTATTTTAAAATGCGCTACTTTGGCTGGCTCTGATATAACTGCCGCAGCCTCTGTGATCACCACTCTGTAGACTTGTTCAATCAGACTTGTTCTGATTGGTTACACCTCGCGAGTAATAGCCTATCAATATGAGGCGCCGGACTAGACAAAAGTGAAGCGAACTGCGCGAGAGAGACCGAAGCTGCGTTCCAAACCGCATACTTCCCTACTATTTAGTATGGGAAAAAGAGTAGGCGAGCAAAAAAGTATGTATAAATCCAAAAGAGTAGGCGAGAATTACCTGGGTGACGTACTAATTATCGCGAGATTCGGACTGAAGTGCGTTCGAATATGCCTACTTTCCTACTATATAGTAGGCGAAAACAGTACGTGAAAGAAGCAGTACGTTCGAAACATCAGTATTCATAAAAGAGTAGGCGAGAAGTTCCCGGATGGCTTACTGCTTCCGCCCCGATTTTTGAGTGCTGTCCGATGCGTACTCTTCTATCCCAGGAGGCCACGCGAGAGCATACGTCATTATCAAACATCACGGAGATCAGCGACGCCGGGGGTTTTCAAATGTAAGTAAACAAGGTTCCTTATGTGTTAAACTACAATAGAGTAAACGTTTTAACTGTTGAAGGTGTAAAGTAGTTAGACAGTAGTATAGTTGTGATTTTGCTGTAAAAACATGTTTTGTATAGCTAGCTAACAGGGGAGCTCTAAGCACACGTAACGTCTCTAAAGTGGATTTACATAACCATATACATCTTAAACACGCTTATTTAAAATGTCTATTTACATCTGAAAGGAAAATATTGTAAGTATTGACATATTGCAGATGAGCACATCACAACATGAAAAAGACATCTGAGTGATGTATGTGTGGCATTATTAGGATAACGTTAATTCACTGTTGTCAACACTGTTGACATTAGACAAATGTGCTGTAAATAAGGTAAATAAACAAATCTATAAAGTAACTAAACATGTTTTTATTCAGACTGGTGTGAGCACTGAGGATGAGGAGCCCAGAGCTGAAACCTCGAAACGATGCCATGGATGAGACGCTCCATCTCTCCATCTGCCCTTATTGCCTCAGATTGTGAAGCGCAGCGCAGCAACAAGCTCCGGCACGAAGGTACGGTCACCTCTGGTGAATTCATCAGGGTAAAGCCGCAGAATGGGAACCGCTGTGTTGAGATGGCAGTAGGATGTGGGCTTCAGCGCCTGTAAATACATGCTTGTAGTTAGAATTAAGATTTGTTTCATGTGCATGCATTTGTTTATTGTGTGATGGTTAATTTTATTTGTTCTTTTACTCATTTATTCATGTTTCTTATTGTTGTCAGTATATAAAATATAATTATTTAATGTATGCATTAATTCATTGCTTGACTGACAATTGAGATGTTCACGTGTATTCATGCATAACTCATATGACAAAAATAATTACATTTTGCTTGTTTTATTAAATTATATCATTTTTAGTATATATAAAAAAGTAATATAATTAAGTATTGGTCAGCATTTAATATTATTTTGTTTAAGTTTTGGGGTGGGCTAACAATGCAATTCATTCTGAGGTAATATTAATTTTTAAGGAGCGATACTTACATTTTTCGAGTATAAAGTCAACAGTTTTCTCCAAAGGAGATCTTCGAGCAGCGGCCCGTCTCCTTGTGCAGACATTACAAACGCCGAGGAAAACTGTTCTAGGTTGTGCTGTCGAGTTACTGATGTTATGAAGTGTTAGTGCACCTGTCGCTCATATAATTTAAACTTATAAACTTATTACATAAGATCATGGAAAGATACTAGTTGTATCTAACAATGAACAATCATAATGACAAAACAGAAAACATAAAGATCATTGGTTTGTGTAGGCTACATCATAATATGATATTTATACACAGGAAAAAAGAACAATAACAAGGCTAAATATCTTTAAATAGTTCTTCATAATACATTAAAAAATAGTCTTGTTGTTATAAGTCTGAGGGATGAAACGAGAGGTAAATTTATCAAGAAAAGAGGAAAACTTTTTGGGTATAAAATAAAGAAATTAACAACATATTCAAGAGATGACGATTTTGGGGTTTCTTAAAAAAATCGTTATAAGGAACTGTGGGTCACATTAGTAGGGTTTAAAATATAACTTAAATCAACCCTAAATGTATTCACAAAATAAATTGGCAGCTGTTTCTTCAACAATACCACAAAATGAGCAAGTTTCATCAAAATCAAGATATTTACAGATAGATGAATTAAACGTGTCCTTCATCTTTTAAGTTGTTGCGCTTGTGATAACACGTCGTAGGTCACATGATAACGTCAACATGGCGGATGATGTCCGGATCGCATTCATACTCAACGAGATTTGGCTATAAAGTACCTACTCTTTTAGCGCTCGTTAAGTAAGTACTCATTGAAATTAAGTACCTACTCATTGAGTATGCGGTTTGGAACGCAGCCATTGTGTGTCTGCGCGCGAGAGAGACCTTCTTTCCGTACATTTTTATCTCTGTTTTAGAGATTGAATTGAAATAAAATATTAACATTACTGCCCTACCTATTTCTGAATAGGATGTGTACTTCATAAATATTTGGAATAGTATGGAAATATAAGGTTCTGGGGCCTCATTTATAAAACTTTGCGTAGGATTTGCGTCAGAAATGGCATACGGATGAAACATAGGACGTGCGTACACACAGAAATATTCGGATTTATAAAACCGTGCGCACACACATCCTACGCATTTTTCCCTTAATAAATCACAATCAATTCTAAATGTAGCGCAGCTTTTGCGGCTTCATGTCATGCCCATAGTTGCCCATAAATAGTCCGTGAGACGCCCACAAGTTAATATTCATCGATTGCGAAATCATGGCAAACACAGAGAGGAAATCAAAAAAACTTAACTTCACTCAATGTGAAGTAGAAGTTATCGTTGGCGAGGTGGAAAAGAGGATAAAAATGTTGTTTGGAGGGCACAGTGTGGGCATTACTAATGCCAAAAAGGCACTTGAGTGGCAAAAGGTTGCAGACGCCGTAAATGCTGTAGCCTCACAACCTCGGACTGTGGCGGAAATAAAAAAGAAATGGTCGGACATCAAAGTCGAGGCAAAAAAGCGTCTGGCGCTCCATCGCCAGAGTGTGTCTGCCACGGGTGCAGTCCCGGCGCCAGGACAAACGACTTGGGGGGGCTTTTACAATTCTTCGTGGGGCTTGCGGGGGGGTGGGGGGGGGTCTACCGTTCGTTTCTCTCGTGCCCCATATTGAAAAAAAAAATAGAATTATTTAGTGTTAAACTAGTTAACACTAGTCTGCGGGGCTGCAGCTGGATGCTATTGGAGCGCTACGGCTGCGGAGCTCATCGCGCCCACTCTAGTCAATGCTTGTGTTTACACCAACCGCGACACGGCGTTTCAGAAGCATCCCAGAAGTGGCTCTCCGCACCGCTTCACTAAAGATAGGTGCTAAGTCTATTTTCAACGGACGCCGCGTCCTAGCCGCACCGTAAATACAAAATAAAAGTAAAAAAACACTGTAAATTTTAAAATAAACACCCTGTAAGGACTCCCAATTGTATTGCACACCAATATATCCTTGGTAGAAACCATAGACTGTAAGGTAGAAACCCAAAAATCAAGAAAAATCACATCGGACAGGCAAATCACATGGTCTCGCGCATCCAGTCGCGTTGCTTCTGAAATGCTCCTGGTGTGAGTTGGCACCGCGTGGAGGACGGAATAAAATCTTGTCGGAGCCGTAATGCACTGCAGACGTGTGCAGTGTACAAAAGGGGTAAAGTCGAGAACAGTTCAGACGGTTCTCGTTTATAGTTATCTTATTCATAAGTGTTTAGAAAAACCCTGCACGAACGCTCAGTCACATAATCATCATTCAGATCACCGCTAGGGGGGCTTGAGATCATCACACGTGGGGCTAAGCCCCCCCAAGCCCCCCCTTGACGCCGGGCCTGCACGGGTGGGGGAAAGGGGACACCGACATTTAAAAAATAAATTTTTACTATGAAAACAACTTTCCCCAGTGGACAAATAATACATCTATCTATCTATCTATCTATCTATCTATCTATCTATCTATCTATCTATCTATCTATCTATCTATCTATCTATCTATCTATCTATCTATCTATCTATCTATCTATCTATCTATCTATCTATCTATCTATCTATCTATCTATCTATCTATCTATCTATCTATCTATCTATCTATCTCCCTAATTATCTATCTATCTGACTGACTATCTATCTATCTACCTATCTATCTCCCTAATTATCTATCTATATGACTGACTATCTAATTGCATCTATATCTGCTCCGCTTTGTACATTATTTCGTTCTGTTTACCATCTTATTTATGAGGATGAATTGTACAACATGCCAATATTATTGCAGAATATATTTCACTTTTCTTTTTGTAAATATGTGTTAATTTGCATTTCTGTTGCAGATCGATCAAACGGGTGTTTGTGTAGGCTGTTAATTGTAAGACTTGCTTTGTGAAGTCTTCGTGTTATTTATGAGAGGCAGTATTGCCATTTATTTTACACAACGGTCTACAGTTTCACACACTTTCACGTGTTTCTTCCATCTGCCGACGGTGTCGCCATTTCTCATTTCACCCGTTTTTGTGCGTACGCCTGGGTCAGAGCTTGCGTGAAGGACCGCACATTTTACCGTCAAGTTTGCTTTTTATAAATACCAATTATTGCGTAGAGAGCAGCCACGTACCTTAGGCGTACGCTTTTGTGCGTACGCAACATTTATAAATGAGGCCCCAGATCACTAAAAACAAAGTATGGAAATCGAAGAGTCATCGGTGGAGTGTGGATGTCATCTACTGGAAAAGTTCCCTTTCGAGGGAACTCAACACTGCGTCGAGAAATCGACACTTTGGGGACGCTCCCTTAGCGTGTGCCTCTGAAGTAAGAATGAAACTATTCCAATCCTGATTGGTGTTGCGTCCTGACGTAACATGTGACGGCATGACCGGAAGTATAAAGGTGACGCTGACACACACACATACCAGCTATCGCTCTTCAGCAAGCGCTCTATGTTGAAACTGTCTGTCACTATTTATTGTTGTCTGTCCTTGAAAGTAAATATGGCGAGTGAACGATTTACTAGATGTGTGCACCCCTGTCCTAGATTTATTACGGGCAGAGACACGCATCTGTTATGTGTAAATTGTTTGGGAGTGCAGCACGCACAGGCAGCTCTCGAGGGAGCTGCTTGTGAGCCCTGTGAACACTGTGAAGCACTTCCATTAAGAGTGCTGCGCTTCCGCTTGGCTGTTTTTTCTAAAGATGGCCAGGCTCGCGATCCTTGCAGTTCAGGTCCCGCTTCTGTTGAGGCGGCGCGGAGGCTTAGATCGTGGGGATCACTGAAGGATCTAGCAGATGAGAACGAGACTGCTGAGGCACTTTCTCGTTCGTCATCTGCAGATTCTATAACGCTCGTTCATGGTGCAGAAGCCCGCGCTGCGGCTTCTTCTGCCCGTGACGAGTGCCCGGTGCTTGAGCTGTCTGCTTCCGAGGAAGTGGATGTGCTCAGCATCGGGAGCGCGGAACATGAGGCATACTCGCCGGCTCATGTTCCCACTTATGAGGAACTGGTGGAGGTTGTAACGCGTGCTGTGGCCAGACTCAACATAAGCTGGCCACAAAATGAGCAGGAGGAATCTCATCAGAGTAAATTAGACGAGAGATTCCTGCAGCACCGTTTACAACCTCAGCGCCGGGGCTTGCCTTTTTTCCCAGATCTCCATAAAGAGATAGTTAGATCCTGGGAAAAGCCCCACTCATCTCGCATCTCACATAGCACATCCTGTGATTATTCTAACGTTGTGGGTGCGAGAGAGGCGGGGTATGGCAGGATGCCGCAGGTGGAGGAAGCCTTGGCGAGCTATCTTTCTCCCGAAGCGGCATCCTCGCTTAAAGCCCCGGCGCTGCCCAGCAAACCATGTAGGGACACCTCTGCATTGGTGAGCAGGGCTTATATGGCGGCTGGTCGAGCTGGTGCGTCCCTGCACTCAATGGCCATTTTGCAGGCGTACCAAGCCGACATTCTCAAAGATTTAGATGAGGGGGAGGGACCAACACCTGATGATGTTGCCGAGCTAAGAAGAGCTGCAGATTTGTCTCTCCGTGCCACTAAGGAGACGGCCCATGCTATTGGCCGCTCCATGTCAGCTTTGGTGGCCACGGAGAGGCATTTGTGGTTAAATCTGTCGGGCATGAAGGATAAGGATCGTTAATTTTTATTGGATGCTCCGATATCGCCTTCTGGCCTGTTTGGCAACGCAGTTTCCACTGTCGTCGACAGGTTTCAGGAGGCGAAAAAACAGTCGGCAGCTTTTCAGCAGTACCTCCCCCGCCGTTCTAGATCTGGGAAGGCTGGTCCAAGTGGCCAGCCTCAGCCATCAGCCAGTTCCTCCCATCGCCTGGAGCAAAAGGAGAGCGTTTCCTCTCGAGCCCCTCCTACGAGAGCTTGGCAACAGAGAAAACGCTCTCATTCTAAATCCGCTGGCCAGAAGGGCGACTTGAGGGCCGTCATTCAGGCTAAGAGAGCTTCAGGAAAGAGGTCCTAGCCAACTACAGTGGTTCCAGAACAGGCTCGGGTTATGGAACAAGAAGTACAGGCTCTACTGGTCAAAGGGGCCATAGAATGTGTTCCCCTGCCAGACAGAGAGTCAGGGTTTTACAGCCGATACTTTATAGTTCCAAAGAAGGATGGCGGGCTCAGGCCGATTTTGGACTTGAGGGACTTGAATCAGTCTCTGAGGAGGTTCAGGTTCAAGATGCTAACGATATCCATCATTGTGAACCAAATCAGGTCCGAGGACTGGTTTGTCACAATAGACTTAAAAGACGCCTATTTTCATGTCTCCATCCTTCCATGTCACAGGAGGTACCTAAGGTTTGCTTTCGGGGGCGAAGCATATCAATATCGGGTTCTTCCGTTCGGCCTAGCACTCTCTCCCCGCACGTTCACAAAGTGTATGGATGCAGCTCTGGCTCCTCTCAGACTCCAGGGCATTCGTATACTAAATTATATCGAAGACTGGCTTATATTGGCTCAGTCTCGGGAAATGGCAGTTCGGCATCGAGATGTCGTCCTTGGCCACATTCAGAATTTGGGGTTGAGACTCAACACGAAAAAGAGTGTGTTGGAACCAGCCCAGGAAACAACGTTTCTGGGTGTGGTATGGAATTCGATTACGATGCGGGCACACATGTCTCCCGCACGTGTCCACTCCATCCTAAATATGGTTTCAGGAGTAAAGCTAGGCCGGGCCATCACTGTGAAGCAATTTCAAAGATTGCTGGGCCTCATGGCAGCGGCATCCAACATTTTACCTTTGGGCCTTCTACATATGAGGCCCCTTCAGTGGTGGCTAAAAACCAAGGGGTTTTCTCCCAAGGGGAATCCGTTTCGTATGATCAGAGTAACGCGCAGATGCCTTCATTCTCTGCAAATTTGGAAGAAACCTTGGTTCCTGTCCCAAGGGCCAGTGTTGGGAGCGTCATGTCGCCGGAAAACCGTTTCGACAGACGCCTCCCTCACTGGCTGGGGCGCGGTCATGGACGGCCGCTTTGCCAGGGGTCTGTGGCAGGACCATCATCATTCTTGGCACATAAACTGTCTAGAGATGATGGCTGTGTTCAGGGCTCTGAGGAGCTTCCTTCCAGACATCAGAGGTTACCACGTCTTAGTACGATCTGACAATACATCAGTGGTGGCTTATCTGAACCGACAAGGGGGACACAGATCGCGCCCTCTGTGCAGATTGGCGCATCAGATTATCCTTTGGTCCCAGGGGAAAATACTGTCTATCAGAGCAA
The DNA here is from genome assembly GCA_026230005.1 of Gila orcuttii. Taxonomy (NCBI): domain Eukaryota; kingdom Metazoa; phylum Chordata; class Actinopteri; order Cypriniformes; family Leuciscidae; genus Gila; species Gila orcuttii. Next base: position 6,915,682 of record JAPDVR010000010.1, on the reverse strand, counting down.
TGTATATTCCGGGGGTTCAGAATCAGGGAGCAGACATCCTGTCGAGGCAGGGGCTGAGGCCCGGGGAATGGAGACTTCATCCAGATGTGGTGAAGTTGATATGGGAGAGGTTTGGACCGATGGAAGTGGATCTATTTGCGTCTCGAGAGACGTCCCACTGCCCACTTTGGTTCTCCCTCTCACATCCAGCCCCACTGGGGTTGGATGCCATGGTACAGGCCTGGCCGAGGCTTCGCCTGTACGCATTTCCACCGATCGCTCTGCTTCCGGAAGTCCTGGAGAGGGTCCGTCAAGAGGGCATCAGTCTACTTCTGGTTGCCCCAATGTGGCCGACCCGAGTGTGGTTTTCAGACATGGTATCACTCCTGATGGCTCCGCCATGGCAGATTCCTCTGAGGAGGGATCTGTTGTCTCAGGCGGAGGGCGCAGTCTTCCACCCTCACCCGGAGCTGTGGAAACTGTGGGTCTGGCCTCTGAGGGGGCTCAGTACCTAAATGCTGGTCTATCAGCTGGGGTGGTTGAAACCATACTTAGCTCCAGGGCTCCGTCTACTAGGAGATTATATGGCCTCAAGTGGAATGTGTTTGTCACTTGGTGTAGAGAACAGGAGTTAGATCCAGTAAACTGCCCGGTGGCTTCAGTTCTGGAGTTTTTGCAAGATCGTTTCTCTGCGGGTCTCTCCCCTTCCACACTTAAAGTGTACGTGGCTGCTATTGCGGCTTTCCATGCACCATTAAATGATGGGCCTCTGGGGAGGCACCAGTTGGTCATACGTTTTCTCCGTGGTACTTGGAGGATGAGACCGACAACCAGGTCCAGGGTTCCCGCCTGGGACCTGGCTGTGGTTCTCGAAGGGTTATCCCTGGCTCCCTTCGAACCCCTTCAGTCGGCTTCGCCTAGGGATCTTACGCCGAAATTGGCATTTCTCTTAGCTATTACCTCTCTTAAGAGGGTGTGAGATCTCCAAGCCCTGGCAGTGGTTCCAGCTTGCTTGGAGTTTGCCCCTGGCAGAGTTAAGGCCTTTCTGCACCCGAGTCCGGGCTACGTCACCTCAGATGGAGAGGACACCTTCTCAAGGACACCTTCTCCTCGCTTTGACTATTGCCCTGCGATCGACTGCTTTTGTCAGCCTCGTTACCCGCTGTGAGTTTGTTTGTTTGCGCAAATACGGTTTGAACATTGGTTGTTGGTCGTAGAGCGAGACACCGCTTCACTGCTGCTCGCCCTGCGATCGACTGCTTTTGTCAGCCTCGTTACCCGCTGTGAGTTTGTTTGTTTGCGTTTGTTTGTTTGCGCAAATACGGTTTGAACATTGGTTGTTGGTCGTAGAGCGAGACACCGCTTCACTGCTGCTCGCCCTGCGATCGACTGCTTTTGTCAGCCTCGTTACCCGCTGTGAGTTTGTTTGTTTGCGTTTGTTTGTTTGCGCAAATACGGTTTGAACATTGGTTGTTGGTCGTAGAGCGAGACACCGCTTCACTGCTGCTCGCCCTGCGATCGACTGCTTTTGTCAGCCTCGTTGCCTGCTGTGAGTTTGTTTGTTTTCCCGTCTATCCTGCGTCTATATTACACCCATACCACTAAAAAGACGGTTATACCCAAGACTTGAGTCATAAATTAGTATAAATATTAATAGCATCACTGGTTGCATCATTGCTAACTTACTGTCCATCTGTTAAAATGGCGAATATATCAGGTGTATGTTATCTACCTTTTGGTGCAGATGAGAACAAATCTGAATTGCTTGCGGTGCAGTCTGAATTAGAAGCTGTAGAAAAGCAGATCCTTGACCTTCTAGAGAGACAAGCTGAGCTGAGAGACCGGCGTTTAGCTCTTGAAACATCACGCGCTGATGCACACGGATCAGTGATTAACGTTAGTAACCCGCTGACGCTGACCTCGTTTACTCCGTGCGTTTCTCAGCATTGGTCCCGAGCGTCCAGGTCACGATCAGCCATGATTTCATTCACTCCGGCTCCAACACACCACCACGAAGCCTGGGTGGTTCCGCGGAAGCCGCGAGCCAGGACAAGAATCTTTTCGCCCCTCCCGGTTTTCGAGATCTCCACTCAGAACCGCTTCTCCCCTCTTCGCGAAACGGAACGCGATGCTGTGATCATCGGCGATTCCACCGTCCGACACGTCCATGCTACGTTAGGTAAAAGTAAGGTGCACAGTCACTGCTTTCCTGGTGCTCGTGTTCTCGATATCACTGCGCGGGTAACTGAGATCTTGAACGGTGACGAGCGCGTCGGAGCTGTTGTGCTGCATGCGGGAGCTAACGACACTAGGCTGCGACAGACGGAGGTTCTGAAGAAAGACTTCAGGAGCCTTATCGATACGGTACGCAGCACATCGCCTGAAACATCGATTATTGTGTCTGGACCGCTTCCTACGTACCGACGAGGGCATGAAAAGTTCAGTAGATTATTCGCTCTAAATGAATGGTTATTGTCATGGTGCAATGAGCAGAAATTGATTTTTGTAAATAATTGGAATCTGTTTTGGGAGCGACCAAGGCTCTTCCGCGCTGATGGCTTACACCCAAGTAGAATCGGGGCAGATCTTCTGTCGGATAACATCTCCAAGATGTTAAATACCATTTGACTAGTAACCAAAAATCCAAATCACAGTCTCTACTGCACCAATTTAATTGATATTAATACTAGTGTAGAACATTGCATAGAAACTGTGTCTATTCCTCGTTTACTAAGATCAAATAATAAATCTACTGCAGGATCTAGAAAAAATCTAATTGTTATTAAAACAAAAAATCTCGCTATTAGTGAACAAAAACAATTTCTAAAGCTAGGTCTTCTAAACATTAGATCGCTCACACCTAAGGCGGTTATTGTAAATGAAATGGTCACAGATAATAATTTCGATGTTCTGTGCCTTACTGAAACCTGGCTTAAACCAAATGATTATTTCGGTCTAAATGAGTCTACTCCGCCAGGATACTGTTATAAGCATGAGCCCCGTCTGATCGGTCGTGGCGGCGGTGTTGCAACAATCTACAGAGATATCCTGAATGTTACTAAGAAAACTCGTCATAGGTTTAATTCGTTTGAAGTACTTGTGCTAAATGTTACGCTCTTAGATGTAAGAAAAAAATCCCTATTATCTCTAGCATTGGCTACCGTATATAGACCTCCAGGGCCTTACGCCAATTTCCTAAAAGAGTTTGCTGACTTTCTATCAGATCTTTTGGTCAACGTCGATAAAGCATTAATTGTTGGAGATTTTAACATACACGTAGATAATTTAAATGATGCGTTAGGGGCTGCGTTTACAGATTTATTAAACTCCTTCGGGGTCAAGCAAAACGTCACCGGACCAACTCATCGTCTTAATCATACACTCGATTTAATTATATCATATGGAACCAATCCAACCGATATAGATATTGTTCCACAAAGTGATGATGTCACTGACCACTACTTGGTAACTTGCATATTACGCACTGCTGTAATATGTCATGCTGCGCCACGTTATCGACCAGGTAGAACAATTCGTCCATCCACCATAGATCATTTCTCAAATAGCTTATCTGATCTGTCTCAGCTGCTGTCTGAACCCAAACAAACAGATGAATTAGACGAACTAACTAGCACTATGAGCACCATTCTCTCTAGAACATTGGATATTGTTGCACCCATTAGATTAAAAAAGGTCAGAGAAAAAAGTATAGCACCATGGTACAATAATACTACGTATGTTTTAAAGAGAGAAATCCGTAATTTAGAGCGTAAATGGAAAAAAACTAATTTAGAGGTCTTTAGAATCGCGTGGAAAGACAGTATGTCACTTTATAAAAAGGCACTTAAAACGGCCAGGGCTGAGCACCTCAGCAAATTAATAGAAAACAACCGAAATAATCCAAGGTTTTTATTTAATACCGTGGCTAGACTAACAAATAAACAGACGTCGTCTGAACAAAATACCTCGTTACAGTTTAGTAGTAATGATTTCATGAACTTCTTCACCGAGAAAATTGAAAGCATCAGAATCAAAATCGTAAACGTTCGATCTTTGCTCGCGCCTTATAATTCGGCCGCAATTATCACCCCGCAAGAACAATTACAATGCTTTACAACCATAGAACAAAAAGAGTTAAATAAACTTATCACTTCATCTAAAACAACAACATGTTTATTAGATCCTATACCAACTGAACTACTGAAAGAAGTGTTACCTGTAGTGGAAGAGCCTCTTCTCAATATTATTAACTCATCTTTATCTTTAGGTCATGTTCCAAGAACGTTCAAGCTGGCAGTTATAAAACCTCTTATTAAGAAACCACAATTAGATCCAAATAACCTAGCAAATTACAGACCCATTTCGAATCTTCCATTTATGTCAAAAATATTAGAAAAAGTTGTGTCCGCTCAACTCGGCTCTTTCTTGCAAGAAAACGACATCTATGAAAAGTTTCAGTCTGGATTCAGGCCACATCATAGCACTGAAACTGCGCTTGTTAGAATCACAAATGATTTACTTTTAGCTTCGGACCAAGGCTGTATCTCAGTACTAGTTTTACTTGATCTTAGTGCTGCGTTCGATACTATAGATCACACAATACTCTTAGATCGACTACAAAATTACACTGGTGTTCAAGGACAAGCATTAAGCTGGTTCAGGTCATACTTATCTGACCGCTACCATTTCGTCTACTTAAATGGAGAAAAATCGATTATAACTTCGGCAAACTATGGAGTGCCGCAGGGATCTGTGTTAGGCCCTTTATTATTCTCAATATATATGCTGCCACTTGGTAATATTCTAAGGAAACATGGAATTAGTTTCCATTGTTATGCTGATGACACTCAAATATATATTTCCTCACGGCCAGATGAATACGCTAAATTATCCAAATTGACAGATTGTGTTAAAGATATAAAAGATTGGATGACGCATAATTTTCTTTTATTAAATCCAGACAAGACAGAGGTAATACTTATCGGTTCTAAAAACCATCCACAAAACCTTTCACAGCACGACTTTAACATAGTAGGATGCCCTTTTACTCTATCCGCTACAGTAAAAGACCTGGGTGTTACATTAGACTGCAACCTGTCTTTTGAAAAGCATATTTCATATGTTACAAAAACAGCCTTTTTCCACCTTAGAAACATTGCTAAGCTACGTAATATGCTATCAGTCTCTGATGCAGAAAAGTTAGTTCATGCATTCATGACCTCGAGACTAGATTACTGTAATGCTTTATTAGCTGGTTGTCCTGCATCTTCAATAAACAAGCTACAGTTAGTCCAAAATGCAGCCGCTAGAGTTCTTACTAGATCAAGAAAATATGATCATATAACACCGATTTTATCATCACTTCATTGGTTACCTATAAAGTTCCGTATTAATTACAAGGTATTGCTTTTGACCTATAAAGCTCTAAATGGTTTAGCTCCAGTCTATTTAACGGATCTTCTATCGCCTTACAATCCATCGCGCTCTTTAAGATCACTAGATTCGAGGTTTCTGGTCATTCCTAGGATATCCAGATCCACCAAAGGAGGCAGAGCATTTTCACATTTAGCTCCGAAGCTCTGGAATAGCCTTCCTGATATTGTTCGTTGCTCAGACTCGCTCTCCCAGTTTAAAACTAGACTGAAGACGCATCTATTTAGCCAGGCATTCATATAAATTTTTTATCTTACAGTTACTGTAAATTCGGCCTCTAGTTCATAAACGCCAGAGGAGAACTGGCCCCCGACTGAGCCTGGGTTCTCCCAAGGTTTTTTTTTTTCTCCATTGGGTCATCTGATGGGGTGTTAGGACACCATTAGGTCACTGGATGGAGTTTTTCGGTTCCTTGCCACTGTTGCCTTAGGCTTGCTCAGTTGGGGATATTCAAATTAATTAACCAATCATACCATTGATCAGCTCTACCAAACTTGGATGTCTTTTTTCCAGTAATAAACAAACATTAAGTTGTTTTGATTGATACTGTGAAGCAGCTTTGATACAATCAGTATTGTGAAAAGCGCTATATAAATATATTTGACTTGACTTGACTTGACTACGTGCCTAAGGTTTCTACGAGTACGGCTCGGTCCACGGTCCTTCAGGCATTCCATCCTCCACCTCATGTGTCGGCAGAAGAAGAGAAGCTTCATTTGCTCTGCCCCGTCAGAGCTTTGAGCGTGTACCTCGAGAGGTCCTCTTCTTGGAGGAGGTCGGACCAATTATTGGTGTGTTTTGGGTCACCTAAGAAGGGGCTCCCGGCATCCAAGCAAACCATTAGTAATTGGATTGCTCAGGCTATTACCTCGGCTTACAAGGTGCGCGACTTGCCTTCACCTTTAGCCGTTAGGGCTCATTCGACTAGAGGCATGGCCTCCTCTAAGGCCCTCCTTTCGGGAGTGCCCCTCCAGGAGATCTGTGAGGCAGCCGGCTGGGCTACCCCGCACACTTTTATTAGGTTTCACAGTTTACACCTCCCTAGTACACCTGGCGCACACGTGCTTTCGTCCTAGTTGAGTGCCTGAATCAGTTTCACTCCGGGGCAGGGCTTTTTTCGGTGCGTGGCCTAGTGGGCATTCGTACCCCAAAGTGTCGATTTCTCGACGCAGTGTTGAGTTTCCTCGAAAGGGAACGTCTCGGGTTATGACTATAACCCTTGTTCCCTGAGAAGGGAACGAGACACTGCGTCGTCCTGCCACGCCCCTCGAGGCCTTAGAGCGTCTTGCTTCATCGCGAGGCTGGTATGTGTGTGTGTCAGCGTTACCTTTATACTTCCGGTCATGCCGTCACATGTTACGTCAGGACGCAACACCAATCAGGATTGGAATAGTTTCATTCTTACTTCAGAGGCGCACGCTAAGGGAGCGTCCCCAAAGTGTCGATTTCTCGACGCAGTGTCTCGTTCCCAGGGGACACTCAGGGAACAAGGGTTATAGTCATAACCCGAGACGTTTGGTACTGCGCACAACAAAACATTCCTAAAGCTCATTTATTGAGACATCAACCTAAAATCTGGCCCAGAACTTGTTCAGATATGTAGCATTGGTTTTCTTGACGTTTTAGAGTTGAAAATGTTTTGTAAATATATATAAAATACATCAATATGTATTTTATATATATATTTTTTAATTTTCATAAACTTTACTTTTACAACTTTTTTACTTCTTTAATAATCTGAGAAGTGTGCCCTTTTAGTCCCCCCAGTTCATTAAGTAATGTTAACAAATAAAACTTTTTATTTTAATAATCAATAGTAAACATTGAAATTAACATTAGCAAAGATCAATAAATGCTGTAGAAATGAGGTTCATAATTAGTTCATGTGAATTAAAGTAGTTAAATAATGTATGAAACCTTATTGTAAAGTATTACCGAAATTGCAACTGGAAAATTTGCGAGATGCGTCTGGAATGAAGGGATTAAGGGACTGTCCGAGGTGTTGAAATAAAAAACAGTGAACGTGAAACCGTGAGTTGTTTTTATTTTCTTGTTTCAAAAATATTTCTGAGGCATAAAACCCCAACCGACAGAAACAATTTCATTATGTCAATCGGACTGGGAAGAGGCAAAGCAATACAGCAACAAACCTCAGAGAAGAATACATGAGGTGAGAGAGGTTTGGCATATAGCCACTGCTATCTGTAGCCACAGCCAAGCTGATCAAAAATGTGCTATATTTTATTGCCTCCAACTGAGCGTTCAAAGCTTACAACTACCTTACAAAGTTTAGGCAAAAGACATAGCTATATTTACCCACTGTCATCCCCCACGACCATTTTAATGAAAAGTTTTATGTTTTCATAGCAAAACTGTCTGTTTTGTCCTACTCAAAACACATATTCAACGCCCATTTTTGTTACGATAAACGCGCGTCAAAAACATGCGTTTTCGGTGACCCCAAAGCGCACGACGATAACGTGCGTTTTAAATAGCAGCTCACGCGTCTTGATGCAAAAACCGCGCGATTCTGACGCGTGTTTTCCGTGACCACAAAGCGCACGTTAAGAACGCGCGCTTTTGGTAAAAAAAAAAAGAAGCGCGTTATGGTTTGGCTCATTGGCTTATCGTTATGGTTTCGCAATCATTATGGTTTGGTTGTCGAAACGCACTCTTTTGGCTGGTCAGTGTGCAATCAGACGCCTGACCAGGCGTTAATGAATACTTTGGCTTGCCATAAATTCGCTAACACAGATAATGCATCTGTCTTTTCTATCATTTCACTGTAGCTCAGCATCGCGATGTAACGTTAACATTATTACTTTAACAGCAGCAGTAAAACTTACAGGGAGGGGGATTTCATTCTTGCATGTTTTTTCGTTGTGCATGATCACAGTTCATATGTTTGGGGAAAGATAAGCTATTAGAGTAAAAATATTGCGTTAGGCTACTTCATGAGTTAATAAGAAAAAAGATTTTACAATTCCTGCAAATGCAGTGATGAAGTTCATGTTTTCATTATTTATTTTTATGAATAAAAATGTTTCAAAACATCCCCCCCCCCTCTGTTTTTTTCACAAATCGCACCCTGATATTAACCATATTAAAAGTAGTTATTTGTAGCTGTTTTTTCCCACAATATTTGCTGAAACATGTAAGCGATCATAACGCACCAGACAAAATAATTATAATATAGGTTCCACTCTATGTACATTGTACAAATATATCCTAAGCCAGATTTCTCCCTCATACACCTGACAAAGTTATAGATAGGAGTTTGCCAAGTCCGAATTCAACTCTTTTCATACAGTGATACCTTTGCATAATCTGCCAAAAATGTCTTCAATGGTCCATGGATCTCTGCCTTCGTCACCACCTTATCTTCACAAGATAGCTAATGCTGCATCCACCAATACTATGCAAAATGCTCCCTAGCACCCGTTAGTTGACAAAAAGTTAGGCTTTCATGATACTTATATTGGCCTTTGGAGTTTAAAATCAATCCTTTATCAGAACTCTTTCACATTCCAATTTTTTTTTTTATCTTTAATTACAGTAACGTAACATTAATGCCATTTAATCCCACTCTGATGCTTGCCCTAAAATGCGAAGCATGGACTGCATAATAGATAAACATCCTCTGCTTTCTGTCTGCATCTAAGACAGAAAAAAAGAAAATGAAATATAAGTCCAACAGTCATTGCTATTGAAGCCCAAACAACTTATAACTAATGCCCTGCAACCGTTACCATGATAACCATTTGCTTTGTAAGGAAACCTTTGTAAGGAAACAAGTAACCTTGTTTTACATTGAGTAATCCTTGTTTTGTTTTTTTATGTATTTTATGTATTTAAACATACATTAAACATTACATTTAATTAACAGCAAACCAAATGTTGCAGAGCTCAGTTTAGGAGGATAAACCTGCAACACAAGTAGGCTGTATTGATTGTTTAAGATTTATGACTGATTCAGTCAGATCAATAGAGAGTCTTGCCGTCGAGGTCAAATGAAAAGTGCAGTGAAGGTATCTAATGCAATTGAATGAACCTACATAAAACATCCCTTTCAATGGAAGAAAGAAACTGACAGTGGTTACAGCAGTCCTGAGGAACAGGCCAGTTTACAGTCACTGTAAGACATAAAGCTTAACACCTCTATTTTTGTGTTATTTACAAAAAGGAAGCGTCCTTTCAAAATACTGTGACAACCACACTGACGAGTTCCCACAAAATAGTCTGTCAATCAATCCATTAGGCCATGCTGTTATAATTGCACGGCCTGGTGAACTAGCTTCTTCTCTGGTTCTTGATATCTCACGGAGGCAATACAATTAAACAGCGAAATCTAATAACGCCCAAGTTTTCATACCACATGTCATGTAGACAGGAAGCAATCAATGCTCACTGCCAAAACAGACTGCAGTTTACAATGCCACAGTTCATTTTTTTAATGACACAGCATTTTCCTACAGGCAATTACGAGCCGTGTAGTACAGAAGGGGGAGACTACAAAACTATTTACACGGTATGTGGCAACCGCAATTTCCCAGTACACTTTAAATAGGAGAGAGGCAGCACAATGGAGGCAGCGAGAACGGAAGCAAAAGTCATGCTGCTTTGTCGTACCCACACTGCATAAAAATCTTTCCAAAGCAATTTGCTTTTATATGGTCTAAGAGCAACATGAAGGAGAACATAATACTCACCGTTGCTGATTTTCCTGACCTCTGTGACATTTTATATAGAAATCAAAGACATTTGATTTTGTTCACACTGAATACAATATTTCAATTATTGCCCCATTCAACGATGCATTTTTTTCCTGTAGTTGTCGCTGACAAAAATAACTTTCTTTTTAACCCTTCCAGTCAAATTTAGCACTGCAAACATCAATGACCACTTTAAATTGTCAATGCTGGCAAATGACCATGGTATAAGCGGGATAATCCATGGCTAGCTGTGCATTAATGATTTGAAAGTAAATCGCTGTGCTTCGGGTGGTTCTTTTCCTGCACGTCGTGCATTAAAGTTGTTTAATGCACAGCTAGCCATGGATTATTCCTTACATATTGACTCTTTACATATTCATACAACAAAATATTCTGGCCATGAAGTTTGGTGAATATGATAGAAAATGCTGGCGCTGACTGGCAACTTAAAAATTAAATGCTGGCGGGGTAATTGTTAAGATTATTTTCTCTGCAAAGCCTGCATGACACTACCAAAATAAAGTCCATATAAAAGCTCAGGATTGGCCACACTTTCCTTAATGGTAAAAACCTTCAGAGCAGCCATTTTATGATTTATTGGATTTATTGATAATGATGTAATGATTTTCAAGGATTTAACGATATAATCACCTCTGTGAAGTTAAGATTTATTTATTTTTTGGTCCCAATAAATGGTCACTATATGACCGCTTTAGCATAATTAACATGCATTTTATATCTAAAAGCAGTAAATTCCAAATCTGTATAAGAATGTTTTGTCTGGCCTTTTAGAAAGCAAAAATAAATAAATAAATAAATAAATAGACCTATTAAATTGGTTCTGCCATTTGTCTTAGGCAAGCCCATCCACACACATTCCTCTAGGCCAAATATTTTCATACTTATTATGTTCATTGTAATATCAGAGTGTGTCCACAATCATTTTAAGCTTAGGCCATGTCCCATTGAAAATTAATTTCTTTATTCCTTGAACAGCCTAAAGCAAACAGAAGAGAAATGACAGGTGACTTATCCATCCAACATCAAGCCAATCCTGTCCAAAGTTACTGCTGCACACCACTGTCAGGTCAGCCTCAGGGCTGTGTAATCCATGGCAATGCTTTAATTAAACACAGGTTTTAGGCTGTTTACACTGGCAGTGAAGGGGGTGGATAAGCATATGCTTCTCTGACAGGCAGCCGGTGGGGAACTAGATTAGATAAGATGTTACATGATCAAGATTAAATTAGAGTGGAGGACAAAATCCCATGGATCGCAGGTACCTTCACGGCTCATAGCACATGCCACGAGCCATGGAGGTGTCATAGTAAATGCACGTTTTAGTTATCCTGTTTTGCCCTTGTCTTGTGAGTTATGTACACTTACAGTCATGCAAAAGTATCTTGTAAACAAGGGGACACCAAGAGGTGGGCCTTGTTTACTGCCACAAACTCTTTTAAAGGTGCAGGCCCACGTCTTAAGTAAAAGGAATAACACTCCCAAAAATGAAAATTCTGTCATAATGGGATGTTATTCCATATCTGTGACTCAAACGTGCACACTGTCAGTTTTTGGGAATGGCAGCCGCATTTACATACAAGTGTGAGTCTCGAAATATCCTGTCCACACAGTAACTTACAGTATAGATTCTCCAACACTGTCTGTATGGACGTGCAACAGGAGTCAAGCCCGTATTCTCTTATCAATAACCATAGTGACAGTGACCAAAGTAATATTTAAAAAAATGGCGACGTCCAAAACTGAAAAGTCTTAGCACTTTTGACACGACAAGAGTCCAATCGAGCTGAGAGTTCATCCATCAAATCTTCATTAACCGACAGCAGCTTTTATATCTGGGTGGAGAGCGGAGCATTTGAGACATGCGTAGGACACTAAACTGATGGGAGCAGCTCCGGTGATTAGATCTAAAACTTTAAGATGACAAACAGCTCATATCTCAGTCGCTATAAGTTACCGAAACCACACATGAAAACACGCAACACACGGTAGACACGCGTTTGTGCAGCGCTCAAATGGACTAGCAACCGTATTCCACTGCTGTGTGAATGTGGCCCGAATTTCTTCCGTGGAACACAAAAGAATTTTTAAAAAAAGTGTTGGTGGTTCTCTTTCCATGCAGTTACAATGAACGAAGAATGGAGATTAAGATAAAACTGGAGAATATATAAAAACAAAAAGTATATAGGCCTACATGCTAGAGATGCGCGGATGGGCTATTATTTCATCCGCAACCGCATCACAAAACTCATCATCCGTCCGCCATCCATCCGCACCAACGTGTTTGACCAATTTTCCCACCCGCCATCCACTGATACAAGGCGCTGCTGATGACAGCCGCGAGACTAGAAACCGCCCACCACCCGCCCGAATTTAATGAAAATATTTTTTTTCGTCACGTCATCCGCCCGATCCGCGATTTATCCGCTGAGTCCGCGGGTATAATCGCCAACCGCGCATCTCTACTACATGCACACACAAAATAACTGGAACAACATGAGTGTGAGTAAATGATGACCAAACTTTCTTTTGGGTGCAATATTCCTTTAAATGTGGGCAGAGACATAAAGGCAGGGTTCGTTGTATAGTGCTTGACAGTAAAGTGGGATCCAGATCAAAGAGCAAAGGGTCTGTAAGAAAGTCTTTGATGAGTGTTCTAATTCTTGACTCCCAGGAACCCAACCACAGAGGGCTAGCCGTAGTTCACTTCCAGTTGTTTTTGGCTACACTGGAGGGGTGAGGGTGCACTGACATCCTGCAGGGAAGGGAGGGAAGAAGGAAGCTCTTATAGAATTGCATGTTCTAAAAGCGTTTAGAGTTGTGGCAGTGAACTGGGCAGGTCATTCATCATGGACTGTAAACCTCCCTCTGCAGTGCAGTCTGCTGTTTTTGTTAAACTTTGACAGTGTACAGCTGCATTTGCTTGCACACATACAAACTCTGCATGTTGTAGGGTTGTTTAAGGGTTTCTTGAGAGCATTAGCATCATGGGAATGATTATAAGCAGGGTCCAACAGCATACATGGTGTTTGAGTTGGGCAAAGTGTGGTTGTTTGTTTTCTAGAGTGAACGCCACAACCTCACTGAGACAAACACAAGGGCTTTTGAAACAGTGTTTACTTCTTAAGTTAATTTGCATGTGCATGTTCAAATACCATGATAGCGCTGTAATCTATTTAACTTGGTAAGAGAATTTGGTTTTGTGCTTTTATGCCTTAAATTCAGCAATTCAAATGCTCAGAATGGCTTTTTAATGGCTTTCTAATTTAGCAAAGCAAACAACAATCAAGACGACACTCATCTGACGTCTGCATCTCCAAAATAATTGAGAGAATATTTCAAAAGGCACAGAGTTTTGTTCTAAAAGGATTATAATAATGTTTATCATCCGGAATAGAAATCGTAAAGAACTTAGCGGGTCACTTTCTGATTCCTCTTAACAATTACACTTCCTCGACGATTATTTTTATTCTTTTTTGAAATTGTAAAGAATAAATATATAAAATATAAAAGCATTGAATCTTCGTATTGTATATTTTTAATTCTGTACGAATGAATGTTTGAGAAACAAGCATTCAACAATTTTTTTTTAAGGACCCTCAAATCCTTATCATACTGCAGAATTGTAGTTTTTTTCATCTCTAACACATTTACAAAAAAAAAAAAAAAAAAAAAGAACAGGCCCTGTGGGTAAAAAAAAAGGAATAACAGTCCACATACATGTCATACTTCATTACGAAACTGTCTCGTGCACACTGGATTTAATTTACTGGCCAATTTGGTTTCGATGAGCGCCCAACTGAAGAAACAGACTGCCATGACGAGTGCATTCAATTTCCCACTATAGGCCTAACCATCACCCTGGGGAGTTCCATAGTGAAAACTTTAGAAATAGCACTTCTACAAAAGAATGGTTGTGATGTTTCTGCAGGGGCACCCAAAATAACCCTGGAGGTTGTAAGCAATTTTTCTGGACCTTGGACTAAACAAGCACAAGGCCGTCTTACTGATATTAATGAAAAACATCACCCCTTGGCTGAGTCGCCTCTTTTCCACTGGTCAGAGTCCCTGCATTAAACTTTCTCTTTTCCCATCGCCTGGAGAGTTATTCCGTCCGTGACTGAGTCAGCTCTCCATTCACTGCCAGCTTTATTTTTTCTTCACTCTTACAGTTATTCACACATTCTCACAAATACACACAGATGGGTAGATACGGATGCTTTCACTCATGACAGGCTAATATATTGCCTCGTTCACCATCACACGTCCATTTGAACATACGCATCCAATCACACACTTGTCTTGACTTCTCTTTTCTTAGTCTCTTTCTTATTGTGGGGAGATACAGGACATTGCACAGCTTGATTAAAGCTTTGGGGAAGAAGACGACAATGTAATTACATGGATTGATTACGCAGGGGGAATTGGAACACAATGGGCGTACATCACAGACAGTGTGTGTGTGTGAGTTCGTCTATGTGTGAGAGAGAGAAACACTTGCAATTACGCTGCTAAATGTTGCAAGCACCCCATGTGAGAACGGGAACGCAACTGAGCAAGGAGAGGTAAGCCAACTAATGCAATAGTTCAGATAAGAGCTCAGATAATACAAACTGCTTATACTGAGTACAACTGGAAGCAGATATGCAAAATAAAAGAAAGCTTAAACAGCCAAAGTAAGGGAACTGCAAATGAGGAGCAAAAAAAGTTGTCAGAACGTTTCTTTTAGCTCTGTGAAAATGCTCTATTTTAAGCTGCTTTTAATACTGAAATAAAAAAGAAATGTGGAACAATGTCAATACTATAGTCAATACTATCCTGACCCTCTGGGATTCAATGGCATTAGCAAAGCAAATAACACTTGACAACACAACATTATCATAAATGACCACAACATCAACCATCAAGTGTGGACACAACAGAATAAACAGAAATAAAACATGAAAATCACTCATAAGTGAAGTGCACTGGACCACGGTTCCTAATTTAATTAGTTTTCCAAGGGTAAAACAAATAGAAACAGAGATAAACAAATGTTTTTGTATAAGGGATTATTTGATTTCTTACAATTTCTTGATTCGTAATTCACACAAACTTATTTTGTTTTCTGGATCAAGTATTAAGACAAGTATGTGTATGAACACAGGGACTTACATAGAAAGAAAAAAAAAATCTTTATTTGAACAGAATCCAAATGAAGAGCAGATTTGGTTTTCTCTTGGGAAATTCTACATGTAATCAGAGTTTGGTTACACTGCTTCTAGTGGTTTCAGAAATTATCTATGACTAAAAACCAAAGACATGAGCATGAAAAAAAAAAATCTAGAGAGCAGAAATTCAAGCAAATTGGGAGAATGGTGAAAACTAATAATGTCAAGTAATGTCACATATACACCTTTTATGAACATACTGTCAGGATACAGGCACAGAGACAGAGGTAAGTGAATCACAACACTGCTTTATTCAAAGTGACACAAGTGCAAAGGTGAGTAGGCAAAGTTCAGGTGAAGATTCTGTGATGATCGCTACATGCAGAGCAGATTCCAGGTCAGCAGATCCTTCTTAAGTTAGTTGGATTCAAACAATCACTGTTCATTGATACGTGTCCTTTTCTATTTCAGATGCAGCAGCGGGCAAGGAGATCTCAGCAGGAATGTGGGACACTCAGACGAATGCCAGATCTCAGGAAACATGGAACCAGGCAGGACTTCTGGGAACAGCGGGACAAGGACACAGAGGTTAGTATTTCAAAGATGAGTATACGTTACTTGGCGGATTCAGGATGATGCGGAGACTTCGGGAGACAATGGGTTATGGTCTATTCCTGTTGGAGGCTTGACCAAGACTGAAGTGTGCGTGAGAGTTTTATAGAGCTGGGTGATGAGGTAATTGATTGTAACCAGGTGCAGGTGATTATTCAGGGTAAAGTGATTGCAGGTGAGGATTCCAAAGAGGATTCTGGGGACTGTAGTGCAAAATATAACTGGTGGACTGTGACAGTACCCCCCCCCTCTCCGAAGGCGCGTCCTTGCGCCGCATAACATCCAAAGGGGTGGGAGGGTGGGCGCCCTGGAGGCTGACGAGGGCGTGGTTGCACAGGACAGGAAGCCTCCAGGGCGGAGCTAGCAGCTCGTGGGACCAGGGTGGAAACGGCTGCGGGTGTAGCCACGGCGGAGCAGGCTGTGGGCGTGGCCGTGATGGAGCAGGCTGTGAGTGTGGCCACGGCGGAGCAGGCTGTGGGCGTGGCCGTGAAGGAACAGACTGTGGGCGTGGCCAAGGCGGAGCCTCGGGCGTCCATGGCGGTGAGGACCCTTCGGGTGGGCGCCCCCCCAAAATTTTAATGGGGGAATTGACAGGAAAGGGGGGGGATCCGGCAGCAAAGAGGGTCTTGGGCTGGGCAGGATCAGTGGGCTCTGGCGCAGGATCAGTGGGCTCTGGCGCAGGATCAACGGGCTCTGGCGCAGGATCAACGGGCTCTGGCGCAGGATCAACGGGCTCTGGCGCATCTGGTGCAGGATCAGTGGGCTCTGGCGCAGGATCAGCCGGCTCTGGAGCATCATGGGACTCGGAACTGGACGGAACCAGCACATACGGGACTCGGAACTGGACGGAACCAGCACATCACGGGACTCGGAACTGGACGGAACCAGCACATCACGGGACTCGGAACTGGACGGGGCCAGCACATCACGGGACTCGGAACTGGATTCATGGGCTGTAGCTGATGTGTGTGTTGCCCACACACACAAAACAGCCATGGACACCACAATGAGCGCTGTGTCTTCCAGAGAAGACTCAAGTGCGGCGTGTTCAGTCTCTGGCGAACAGGCGACGGGCTCAGGCCCTCGCTCGAAGACTGGCTCAGGCCCTCGCTCGAAGGCTGGCTCAGGCCCTCGCTCGAAGGCTGGCTCAGGCCCTCGCTCGAAGGCTGGCTCAGGCCCTCGCTCGAAGGCTGGCTCAGGCCCTCGCTCGAAGGCTGGCTCAGGCCCTCGCTCGAAGGCTGGCTCTGGCCCTCGCTCGAAGGCTGGCTCTGGCCCTCGCTCGAAGGCTGGCTCTGGCCCTCGCTCGAAGGCTGGCTCTGGCCCTCGCTCGAAGGCTGGCTCTGGCCCTCGCTCGAAGGCTGGCTCTGGCCCTCGCTCGAAGGCTGGCTCTGGCCCTCGCTCGAAGGCTGGCTCTGGCCCTCGCTCGAAGGCTGGCTCTGGCCCTCGCTCGAAGGCTGGCTCTGGCCCTCGCTCGAAGGCTGGCTCTGGCCCTCGCTCGAAGGCTGGCTCTGGCCCTCGCTCGAAGGCTGGCTCTGGCCCTCGCTCGAAGGCTGGCTCTGGCCCTCGCTCGAAGGCTGGCTCTGGCCCTCGCTCGAAGGCTGGCTCTGGCCCTCGCTCGAAGACTGGCTCTGGCCCTCGCTCGAAGACTGGCTCTGGCCCTCGCTCGAAGACTGGCTCTGGCCCTCGCTCGAAGACTGGCTCTGGCCCTCGCTCGAAGACTGGCTCTGGCCCTCGCTCGAAGACTGGCTCTGGCCCTCGCTCGATGACTGGCTCTGGCCCTCGCTCGATGACTGGCTCTGGCCCTGTGGGCGCAACGTGAAGATCTGGGCTGGGTTGGACCAGCGGCGAAGGAAACTCAGGGGTGGTCTTCCGGCACTGTGTGGTGCATGAAGTCCCCTTCCTCCGTTTCCGAGAGCAAGAGGGCGCTGGACTGACCGGGATCAGTGGGGAAGGCTCTGCGGGACGAGACTTTGGCCGGATGGCCCATCTGGAACCACGCAGTAACATCAGCGGGAGATCGGCCAGGCTGGAAATCGATCCTGGAAGTCCATGAACTGATCTGATGGCTGGGTTGATGGTTGCTGTAACGTGACGTGCAGGCTTGGGATGACTAACATGGAATGCAGGCTCGGCGGGGCTAACATGGATTTTGGGCTGAATGTGGAGATCGTGCTGGATATCTCCCACGGTGAATGAGGACCCGCACACCCACAGCGTGCGGTCCATGAATTCGATGAGAGGTAGGTTGATATCATCCCACAGCAGTATCTGGGCGAGTGGATCGTCTAACCCGCTCCAGAACTCCTGCTGAAGGAAGCCCTCCTCCCAGCTCCCATCCTGGTAAAGGTGAAGGTAAACTTTAACAAATTCCTCCAGAGTACTACCGTTCTGGCCGAACATAGTGGATTCCGTGGGGTCTGTGGAAGCGCTGTCTTTGGGCAGTGTAGGATCCATAGCGGTATGGGTCAAGCCTTCTGTCAGGATACAGGCACAGAGACAGAGGTAAGTGAATCACAACACTGCTTTATTCAAAGTGACACAAGTGCAAAGGTGGGTAGGCAAAGTTCAGGTGAAGATTCTGTGATGATCGCTACGTGCACAGCAGATTCCAGGTGAGCAGATCCTTCTTAAGTTAGTTGGATTCAAACAATCACTGTTCATTGATACGTGTCCTTTTAAATTTCAGATGCAGCAGCGGGCAAGGAGATCTCAGCAGGAATGTGGGACACTCAGACGAATGCCAGATCTCAGGAAACATGGAACCAGGCAGGACTTCTGGGAACAGCAGGAAAAGGACACAGAGGTTAGTATTTCAAAGATGAGTATACGTTACTTGGCGGATTCAGGATGATGCGGAGACTTCGGGAGACAATGGGTTATGGTCTATTCCTGTTGGAGGCTTGACCAAGACTGAAGTGTGCGTGAGAGTTTTATAGAGCTGGGTGATGAGGTAATTGATTGTAACCAGGTGCAGGTGAATATTCAGGGGAAAGTGATTGCAGGTGAGGATTCCAAAGAGGATTCTGGGGACTGTAGTGCAAAATATAACTGGTGAACTGTGACACATACCTACATTTGCTTCAAGACACTACACAGTTTACAAAGAGGTATACAAAGAGGAGGGCTTAAAATGAGTACCAAAGAAATCTTTAGGTTGAAAGAAAGGAATGAAAATTTTAAGCATTTAGTACAAATTTTGAAGACCTACATTTTTATTTTCCTAAATATGCTCAAAACATTTCACATATAATATTTATAAGCATAAGTCCTAATGTAATGATTTAGGTTGAGCCGATTCTCCTTTGAATACTGACCAAGATCATTTATATTATTTGATAGCAAAGTGCTGGGCAGATATATTGTTGTGCATTCAAACAATAAGCACTTTCTAATTACTTGTTCGATTGACTAAGAGAATCGTGCAAATCGTGTTATATTCATAAATCATTTGTGATGACATTATTGTGTAGGTAGTGAAAAATATTGGCAGTACAAGTCTTTCAAAAAGGAAAAATCAGGCATAGGCACACATACTGTACATGCACACACTTGTCCTGTCTTGGCTCATTGGCTAGCCGAGGTGATAGGGGTCAATCAGACACCATTATGTATATGAACAGTCCTAAATAGACTCTCCGACCCTTGTGTGTGTCCAGGTGATTTTATTACTCCAAGCCTCTTTGTCGTTGTCTCCTTTCAACATTGAAACTGTGAGGCCAGGTACCCAAATTATCCAGAACATTCTGAGCCAGTGTTCCGGAACTCAGTTGAGATCAGCCTCAATGAGAGGTGTTCATGAGAAATGTGTGTAGTCATTTTCTCCTAGTTCTCAAAGTGAACTTCCATGCCATTGAGGTACAGGGTAGCATATTGTCGGGGAGGTTTGAGGAAAGTTAAAACTCACATTTTTGCTTCTTGCTGTTGGGCTTCAAGCATATGTGTGTGTACTATAGAGGTATGACTCATTCAATCCATCCCTCATGGCTTTCTTTGTGACATGGAGACCCAAAGGCTGCCACCAAAACATCAACTCAAAAGGGGTGAAGCCGCTCGAAGGCTGGGGTGCCTCTGACATTGAAGAAAATGTACTGGATTGTGAGGTCCTAAACATCCATCATCTAACACCACCCGATGCAGCATCCTCTTGAGGAATTGGTAATACCGTAGGGTATGCAAGTATCTCTTTGAGGATGTCAACAAGACGTGAACAGTTCTTTGGTGACATTTTTAGAATTGGCCCTACTGAGCGGAATGGCTTCCGGATATCAAATGGCGTAATCCATCAGAACCTAAGATGAACAGTATTTATAGCCCCAAAGTACTATATCCATCCCTGTGCACTCAAAGGGCACTTCAATTAATGGCATCTCTCACAGCACTGATAGAACTGTTTAACCTCTCCAGATCTGGCCTATATTCACTCTCTGATTTTCTGTATGCACTGATTCTCATCTTCCACAAGATGGGATTATATGTCAATAATGCATCCTTCCAAAAAGAAGGACAAAAAGGCAAGATGGCTGGTGACAATCACAGTACTCTTGAGCTCCTGCTTTAGTGCACTCTGGTAAGTTCTCTAGTGCAGTCTTTAAGTAACCCCAACACTACACATTTTGGATGTCTCCCTTATCTGACGCTCTTATGTGACCAGGAGTGTCTACTAGATATCTGATGAGTTGATACATATGTATTTGATTAAGGAGACATACAACATGGGCAAGGGATATTTTATGACCAATGTTAGGAACCAATGCTTAGTATAAGAGGTAATCCACCGCCCTGCAGATTTAACCTCTAATCCCAATCAAACACACACGCACGCTAATTAATGCCTTCAGGATTACTAGAAAGTTACAGGCAGGTGAGCATGATTAGGCTTGGAGCTCAATTTTGCAAAACAGTGAACTTTGATCACCAGAGTCGGGAACCCCCGCTCTAGTGTAAAACTTGAAGAGGGTAATGTGCTTAAACTTCTGCAGAGTATTGTACTTCATCAATGATTAGGAAGTACTATAAGTTCTTCGTTGATTATAGTACAGTGTGATTTCAGACACAGCAAGTGTGTGCCTGTAGAGACCAAGTGAACAATGTTACGAAGTAATCATTCCACAACATTAGATGTATCCTTTCCAGAACTAGCTTGTATCAAAATTTAGATCAGTTAGAAAGGTCAGAAACTACTTCCCAGGAGGAAATTGCCAGCTATTTCATCAGTATAATTATGAAAATGAGACCACTCAGGTTTAGTGAAGCGAGTCTTCATATATATACTGAATGGGCCAATAGGTGAATTGAAAAATGGTGGGTAATGGTGTGTGTATGTGCACACTTTGATGTATTAGTCCAGGGGTGTCCAATACTGCTTCTGTAGGGCCGACATTCCTGCAGAGTTTAGCTTCAAGTTGCCGCCAAAATACTTGCCCCACAGTATTATAGTAATACTTGTAAGTTCTTGATTAGCTGGTTCAGATGTGTTGAATTGGGGGTGCAGCTGAACTCTACAGGAAGGTGACCCTCAAGAAGCAGGTCTGGACACCCCTGTATTAGTCAAAAGGCAGTGAGGTCAAGTAATTTAACAGTGAACATGATTCTCTTTATTGTGCCTGTGTTGTAGTGGCTTTTTGTCTCATTAACAGTGATTGAAAATCTTCTAGAATTCAAAATGTATGTTACTATACAAGAGTATTGGGAAGCGAATATCCATCTGCTAATTATTCAGTGGCTGTAAAGCTGAGATGAGTATGCTTCAAAGCAGGACAGAAATAACTGAACAGAGAGAAACAGCCTGTTAATGTTGAAAGACATTAAAATTTACAACATATTGGATCTTGGTGAGGCAGCAAAAAACAGCTGCTCTTAACTCTGCATTGAGCAAGTTACTGGAATGAATCCATAAATCCACAATGGACATGAAAATGGGTCAGTGCAAAGACTTTGAGTTATCACCTCGGTTTCTCTATCAATCTCTACGGTTAAATCTGAGACAGACACGCTCTGCCACACTGTCTCCTCGTTTGAACAGCCCATTTGTGCAAATAGTCTTTATCATTGTTAATAATCCCATATCCTGCCACCACCTAGAGACTGTCCAGCTTATCGGCAGTCAGACAGACCTGCCAGCTCCTCAAGCACACCTGTGTGCTCCTGTTGTCCCTGCTTGCTGACATTATCAGCCACAGCGAGGGATGAGAGCAGTTCTCCTTTTGCTATCATAAGCACATCTTTCACCTCATGGCTTCTAAATGACTACAACAGTATCACACACTCAAATAAGTTCACACCATGGGATGTGCACAAAGCTGAATACCTAACTGAGAAAATTAAAGGTATGAATAATGGCAAACACACATACACCAGGTTCAATCTGAATTCAGATACATTTGTCATTGCAACACTGGTACAGAAGCATACAGTTAATCGCATTGTTGCACACCACCAACACATCCAATTTTACATGTACTGTCTTTCCATGCACACAAATGCTCTACTAGACTTTCCTTTCTTGATTGTCCTCCCTGAGTTATCCACCCTGTTAACCTTTAACCCTCATAAACCCTGGAAGTCTGGAAACTCACCTTTTCAAAGCATGTCACTGAGCACACCTGCTCTAGGCTATATAAGAGACTCCCTCTCTCTATTAAACAGACTTTCACACACACCTTCCGGCTGTCTGAAGAATTCCTCTGAGACAATGGAAAGGTCAGGGTTGTAAGTTAATAAAATATACATTTCCCCTCACAGTGTTGTGCATCCTGGCTTCCTACTCCCCTCAGTAATTGCATTTCTAGCAGCAGTCAGCAATACTCTCCCCATCTCGCAGCTCCTGGAGGATTGTTGAGAGGAAACGATGGCTAACAAAATGGCCCTCCGCGCCCCGCCTGTTATCTCGCTGGCCAAAAGCATGTTTTTTTTTTGCTGTTGTGAGGGCTTTGAAGCAGGTGGCGTATTGTGGTGTGTTATACTGTGCGGGACATGGTGTGGACAGATCTGCCACACACATTCTGTGATAGTCTACAGCTCCTACTGAGAATGTGTTATCATGCCAGCCCATCACTGCTGTTTCCTCTCACCTAAAGAGCCATGTGAGTTGGGTCTGAGCATGGAATAGAGGCAAAAAAGAAGGATAGGAAATCTCTTACACATCTTTGTCATTTTACTTACCTTTAGAATGTCTTCAAGATCTTGAAAGCAACTTAATCTCATAAAGGATGTGTTTTTATGACTTTCTTAATGTCGTAATGCTTTTTCCAGTTTCTTTTAGAACAAATTAGCCTCATTTTGATTGCATCTTGCACTAATTATGTGGCATCAAAGTACAAATTATTAATTTGCAGAAACTGTTAAACATAATATGACTGGAAAAAAAATTGAGAGCTGGTAAATACATTTAAAAATTTATTATGGCACAAAATATTTCGCACATTAAAACTGGCGCCCACGCTGAGGCATTCATCCAACATAGCAAAAACAGACAGGTAGAATTTCAGTTGGACTCAAATATTTGCATGTTTAAAAAGACAGATACATCAAACTTTTAAAGTGGTGACTTTCTTACAATTGAAAATAAACAAAAAAAAAATAATAATAATAAAAACTGACTGACTAAAAATTATAGTAAGAACCAGATTTTTGTAACATAATATGAGTTTAAAAATGCATAATTTTTTCTCCGTTTTGGCCATCCGTCCTCACTAAGACAACGTTTTTGTCCCGCGAAAACGTCTCAGGTTACGTATGTAACCCTGGTTCCCTGAGAGTGAACGAGACGCTGCGTCGAGACGCGGTGGGAACGCCCTGCGTGATTGCGTCGTGAAGCAAGTGTATAATCAGTCCAATGGAGAGACGAGACGTCATGGGCAGGTGACGTCATCGACCAGGAAACTATAAAGCACACCTGAAAACAGACCGCGACAGCTTCTGATAAGCCTGAAGCAAGTCGATCAGGGCATGCAGGAAGTATGGCAGGGCGACGCAGCGTCTCGTTCCCTCTCAGGGAACCAGTGTTACATACGTAACCTGAGACGTTCCCTTTCAAGGGAACTCAAGCTGCTTCGAGACGCGGTGGGAACCCCATACCCACTACGCCATAATGACAAATGCCCGTTCTGTGTGAAGTCAAAGCGCACACTAAGAAGCAAGCACCCTAGACCCTGGAGTGGAGCCAAGATCCAAGTCATAAAATCTAACAAATGTAAGCGGTGAGGACCAGCCTGCCGCATTACAAATGCTAAGAAGGGAAACTCAAGAGATTAATGCCATAGAGGCAGCCATACCCCTCGTAGAATGAGCCTGGACAGCCAAAGTTGAAGGCTGTCCGGCCGCTCCATAAGCAAGTGAGATAGCCTCATCTACCCACTTGCTCATCATCTGTTTAGATGCAGGGCAACCTATCTTAGGTGACCCGAAGCAGACAAATAATTGTTCTGATATAAGCCACTGAGCAGCTCTGTGGACATACGCATCCAAAGCCCGGAAAGGGCATAACAGATTAAGTTTTTCCTGATCTGGGGTATTAGAGGTGAAGGACAGAAGGCCTGCAGCACAAATGACCCACACATTTAGTAGGGACCTAGAAATACAGCCCGACCTGGGGTGAAGAAATACTATCACCATACAAGGTGCAAATCCAAGTTCGTGCAGGCCTCAACCTCATGTACCACGGAGAAGACGAACTTAAGGATCTCTCCTCAGAGATAACCCAGCAAAGAAACATTCATTACAGAAATCAAGTACTGTACCAACAGGGCAGAAACCAGATTCAGAAGGCGTTATCTGCACCAGGCAGAGAACAGTTTTCATATCAATGCATATTTAGTCTTCTCGTGGAGGGAGCTCTAGACTGGAGTATGGTCTCCACGACCTCAGTCGAGAGATCTGAATCTATGAGCTGGGCCCCCTCAGAGGCCGAGCCCACAGTATCCATAACTCCAGAGCTCCCAGGAGCAAAGATATCAGGAAATGCGTACAGGTGTAGCGTCAACCACACCTAATACATCACATCCAGTCCAAGCGGAGCTGGATGCATGAGGGAGAACCACAAATGGCAATGCATTGTACAAACGATGCGAAAGGTCGACTTGAGTTTGACCGAAGTTCTCCCTAAGAAGCTCCACCACCTCGGGGTGAAGTCTCCATTCCCCGGGCCACAGCCCCTGCCTCAACAGGATATCTGCTCTGATATACGAGACCATCAGTGTGTTGTCCGGACCCTTCGCCGAGCGACCACTCATGATTGCCCCCGACTTGTGAGGGAAGCATCCATCGAAAGCATTATGCGTCGACAAGAAGCCCCTAACACTGGGCCTGGGCGAGGAACCAAGGTTCTTCGACATGACCGAGACACGTAGGCATAGCCGCGTGACCTTGATCATGCGAAAACGGATTTCCCCTTGGAGAAAACCCCTTGGTCCTGAGCCACCACTGCAGGGGTCTCATGTACAGAAGGCCAAAAGTAACTACGTTGGACGCAACTGCCATGAGCCCCAACCAAAGACCTTTCACCGAGCGGCCACTCATGACCGCCCCCCATCCTGTAAGGGAAGCATCCGTCGATAGCGTGACGCGTCGACAAGAAGCCCCCAGCACTGGGCCCTGGGTGAGGAACCAAGGTTTCTTCCACATGACCAAGGCACGTAGGCATTGCCGCGTGACCTTGATCGTGCGAAAACCCCTTGGTCCTGAGCCACCACTGCAGGGGTCTCATGTACAGAAGGCCAAAAGTAACTACGTTGGACGCAACTACCATGAGCCCCAACAATCTCAGAGACTGTTTTGCAGTGAGTGACTGACCTAGTTTTACATTCTTTACGGCAGTGAGAATCGCAGAAATACGTGCAGGAGACAAACGTGCTTGCATTCTTGTCGAATCCCATATTACACCTAGAAAAGTAGTCCTCTGAGCTGGGAGGAGTACACTCTTTTCGGTGTTGAGCCGCAACCCCAACCTCCTTATGTGGGACAGAACGACATCTCGATGTTGAACTGCCAAAACCTCGGACTGAGCTAAAATCAACCAATCGTCGATATAATTTAATACGCGAATGCCCTGGAATCTTAGAGGAGCCAGAGCTGCATCCACGCATATTGTAAAGGTGCGGGGTGATAACCTAGGCCGAATGGAAGAACCCGATACTGGTATGCTTCGCCCCTGAAAGCAAACCTCAGGAACCTCCTGTGATGAGGATGGATAGATAAGTAAGCGTCCTTTAAGTCTATTGTGACAAACCAGTCCTCGGACTGAGTCTGTGACACAATCATATTTAGCGTAAGCATACTTTGAACTTAAGATTCTGAAACCTGCTGTTTAATTGACGCAGGTCTAGAGTAGGACGCAACCCCTCATCCTCTTTCGGAACAATGAAGTAATGGCTGCAAAACCCTGACTGTCTGCCGGGAGGAGGAACCCCTTCTACAGCTCCTTTTGCAGAAGTGTCAGTACTTCCTGCTCCATAACCAAAGCCTGCTCGGGGTCCACCACAGTGGGGAAGGACCCCTAGAAATCTGGGTGGACAAGAACCGAATTCTGAACCCTTTCCTATAGTGTGCAGGACCCACTGAGAAATATGTGGCAGTAGTTTCCACGCTGCCAGAAATTCTACTAGGGGAACCAGTCCCTCAAGACTGGCCTCTGGATTTGGTTGAACAGTCACTACGGTGCCCTAAAGCGGCGAACCAGCAGGGAACAACCGAATTGACCGTTCTACGACCCTCCTCGGAGGATCGTATGGGGACGCTGACACCTCGGTGCCCTGAACGGCGAACCGAACAACCGAACTGGCAGCGCTGCGACCCTCCTCAGAGAGTCACACCCCAGAGGGCGTCGAGGAGAAACGATTTCTCAAAACCGTCCCTGCCCCGGAGGAGCCCTCAGAAGCCTGATAGCCTCATTTTTTGTGACAGGACTTCCTGTCTAAGTTTTATTAGAGATGACGACAGTCCTCAGATCTTGCCTACCTCTAGGTAGCTTAGTTCCTACGACCCTCCTCGGAGGATCATTGGAAAAAGCAGGCACCTCGGCACCCTGAAACGGCGAACCGGCAGGGAAACCGAACTGACTGCACTACGACCCCCCTCGGAGGATCGTTTGGGGACACTGACACCTCGGTGCCCTGAACGGCAAACCGGCAGGAAAACCGAACTGGCAGCGCTGCGACCCTCCTCAGAGAGTCGCACCCTAGAGGGCGCCGAGGAGAAACGATTTCTCAAAACCATCCCTACCCCGGAGGGGACCACCCTTAGAAGCCTGATAGCCTCAGCGTCAGGGCTTCCTCTTTGTCCAAGCTATTTTAGAGATAAAACAATCCTCAGATCTTGCATATCTCTAACTGGCTAGACTGCTACCGCCACCCAGGTCCCCCTCGATTGTGGAGGAGCCCAAATGGCGATGCTCGTTTTGCACTCTGTGCTGCGAGGAGCTTAGTAGAAAGAGACTGCTCCCGCCCAGCAGTCTCAGGAACATTAGATTGGTGAGGAAGAAACCTCTGGAACGCCGCTGAATGGTTTATTTCTTAGTTTTTTTGAAAGCGGAGCATCCAGAAGAACAGACATAATTTTATCTTATTTTTCTTTATTTTTAAATCAGAAAAATGTATATACAGTATATACAGTATATATATATATATATATATATATATATATATATATATATATATATATATATATATATATCACTCCGTGGCCACCAGCAGGAAAACAACCGAACTGGCCGTGCTGCGACCCTCCTCAGAAAGTCGCCCCCCAGAGGACGCAGAGGAGAAACGATTTCTCGAAACCGTCCCTCCCCAGTATAGTTTATCTGTTTTTGCACAAGGCAATTCTCGAATAGCGTCAGTGCTGACATCCTCACATTCATCCATGTCCTTATACTTTACCCACCAGCGCTGCCTAATAAAATTTATTTAAGATGGCTGGTGGGTAACATCAGGGTTAAAAATGATGACGCCGACTCGGGAGAGAGAAAGCTCGTAAGCTTCTCTTTAACCCGAGGCACTGTCATACCATGATACTTAATACCCATAGCATTACTATAGTTAGACGTTTGGGCATTAAACACATAAAATAGAAACCGGCTTATTCCACAACCTCGACACCTCAGTGTGGAGATAGGGAAAAAACGGCAGCCCCCGACGAGGAGGCTGAAATACAGAGTTTTTCTGTTTTTAGATATATTTCATCTAATAAACTCTTTTTATTTTTACTCTCATAATGTTCAGCTGGCCAGTAAATATTTAACTAGCAACAGCACTAGATAAACCTCCTTTTAATGCTCCTCTTTATTCAACAGTGTTATGAACTGACTTATTTATTTATTTATTGAAAACTCAAACATCTGCCTTTTTCTTAATATATTTATTTGTTTTGTTCTCTTTTTCTAAACAAAACACTAACGATACCAATTCCTCGGAACTGGAAATCCGCAGCACTGGATCTGGCAGGTAAAAGCTGAGATAGGGCGGGTCCCGTCCCAACCCCACGCTGTCAGATCCGTTTGCGAACCCCAAAATGCGAGTCGCCGCTGTGCCTTGGCAATAGCGGGACCCGCGCGGGGAGCGCGAACCGAACCGTCCTCCTCGAAGAACGCCCGGCGGGAGCGGAGCGTCCTCACGGACAGCTTCTCGCAATGCTCACAGTCAGCCCCCTCGAGAACTGACTGTGGCATGCTCCACTCCCAAATAGTAACAAAAAGCTGATGTGTGTGTCCCCACCCGTGATATAACGTGGGCAGGGAACAACACAAAGCTGCTTGCTCTCTTTTGCCATAATATATATATATATATTGCAACTTGACAGACAACAATAAATATGACAAGGACAGAATACACAGATCGCTTGCTGAAGGCACAGAAGCTGTCGCGGTCTGTTTTCAGGTGTGCTTTATAGTTTCCTGGTCGATGACGTCAACCGCCCATGATGTCTCGTCTCTCCATTGGACTGATTATACACTTGCTTCACGACGCAATCACGCAGGGCGTTCCCACCGCGTCTCGACACAGCTCGAGTTCCCTTGAAAGGGAACTGAACATTTTCTGAAAACGCTTTCCCAAGTGGATAAATTTGAAAACGGTTATGCATGTTTAGTCATGTGATGCATATTGAACCACTAGATATCTATGTGTATACCGGTATTGTGCCTGTTATGTGCTTTTCACTTTCACATTTTTGCTAAAGATATGTTACTTTGTTTACTTTTTATATCGCAGTCTTGCAAAGATGACAGAAAATTTACTTGCAATTGCTGTCCTGCGGCAAAACATGAGAGCAGTTGCGTTTTAAACTGAGTGCGACCTGGACGCATCAGTGAATGGTGAGATCATTTACTAAATAAAATTATCCTGCTAGAAGAATAGCATGATAACTTAAGTATGTCTGTATGATCTAAGTGAGCTTTTATGAGGTTTTACGCATGCACATTAAGGTGAATTGAGCTTTTTCAGATGTTTCAGTGTGGATGAGAAACTTCTGGAAAACGCCTGAAAACACTAGTGTGGACGGAGAGCGTTCTAAAATGAAAACGCAATTTTCAAATGTATCTGGATTAATGTAGGCGTAGCCTTAGTCACTCCATCTGCTCTGCACATTTGTATTCTGCACCCCACAGGGCACAACATCTTGACATATTGAATACCTTCCTTTGTGAGGCAATGTGTGTTATGGATACAGGTGATTGAATTTGAGAGAGATAAAATTAAGTGATGCCTCCTGTATGTCCTGCTAATACCTAATTTCTACATTTCCAATTGCACGCGCAGCCAGAGTGATTCTTCCTTTCTTTAACGACCCAGCAGATATCTAATAATAAGCTCACATTATGCCATTTACATAGCCAGCATGTAAAACCCTTTATTTTTTTAATTCCAAAGCAGGAAGTACATTCTGAAAAATCCGACTATAGAGGTAATTAACATTAATAGGCATGTAAAAGAATGGTGGGGGTACAGTAATGCTAAATGTCTAACAACCTTTAATAGCTTCCCAATTGCCCTTAATGTTTGATGAATAGACAATTAATTTTTCTACTAGTGCAGGCTTAATAAAAGTCAAGAGCTTTTTGTGTTTCCTTGCCTTTGAAAGGTGTATAACTAAAATTGAATCACTTGTTCTTACCATTATGAACACAAGTATCCATTATTAACAATTATCATATCAGTCATTAGGCAAACACTTTGTCTTTCTGAATCCTGTGTATTTTGACATCCACATGCACTGAATATAGTGTCAAAGGGTCACAATTTCTCTTAAACAGACACCAAGATTGATACATGGCTTAAATGAACAGTTCACCCAAAAATAAAGTTTAGGTCAGTGCTCAGTTAAAAACAAAAAAAGCAATCATATATGTGTTCCCCCTTGCTATTTTTATTGAAGAATATGCAGAATCATAATCTTCAATCCATTGTAATTCCAAATTAAATTAATCTAATTATATCATACTTATATGATATCATTATGCACGGGGGGCCTTCAAATAATTGAGTTGGACAACTAAGTCAGAAAGGTTGAGAACCTCATTCAGTAACTTTTTCATTAAAATATTACCAATTCAAATCATAATGAATGTGAGAACTTTTTGTTTGCTAACAGGCATAAGTATACCACACTTGACATAACACTTGACTTGTTTGACAAATTGCTTTTGTTCCTCTTTTGTGAGTTGCTTTAGATAAAGGCGTCTGCTAAATGCATAAATGTAAATAAGAAAAAGGGGCAGAAACAGCACACAAACTTCTTTGGTTCATGTGCAGCGTGACGCAATGAGTGCAAACATGAATAAGTTATGGCTACGAGGGCAAAAGGCAAGATTTTCAATGAAAAATGTCTTATATATCAAACTATCATATAGCTTCAGCCATAACACACTGCAGTAGGTACTGCAATTCTCTCCTGTCTGTTCATCTCATGAAAAGCCTGACTAGACTGCAAATTATCCATAAGTGCTGACTTAGAACAGCAGCACAGCATACATTACATCGGTTTTATACATTAAATCGCTTATTTGGCTTCCCATAAATTTTAGACTTGATCTAAAATGTTTATGGTGTGCCCTCAATGTGCTTACACATACATGCATATCTAATATGCTTATGAGACACATTCCCTGTACTTTTCAAGGATATGAATGTAGATTTAACAGACCTCCAGCTATCTCAGCCTGTCAATATCTGTAAAAGACTCTTCAGCATTGCATTGGTGTCTTCCATTACTCGTATTAGAAACTGCTTGTTTACTAATGTATTTTGCATGTACACTACCAATTGTATCTCTATTATAATACTTGTCCATTCATACTTAATTCTTCATTTTTATCCATCCATCCATCCATGCATCCAACCAATTATACAGTACTGGTACTTTTCTATTTGAAGTGATTGATGTGTGAAGCACTTTGTATAATACGTTGGGAAATGAGGCCGTAACTTGATTGTTTGGACTGACATAGATTGTTAACAAGGTAAAAGAACATGTGTAAAAGACCATAAGCCTGAAAAGAGCCAACAATTAAAGGGTTTGTTTTGAGCACTTGGCCTGTCATCTTACATTAGAGTTGCTAGCCAAATTCTTTGGTTGGTTTAATTTTTATTTGGCTCAGAGAGGCAGAAACCAAGATCACTCATGTCAATTCAAGTCGACAGAAGTTCAGTTGAACTTCCAAAGGCACAATAGATTTACAGACTTTTTACTGGGAAGATGAAGTCAGAATCTGAATGGTGTTTATTGGCCAAGCAATATTCAAACGATCCAATTTGACTGGCTTCCAAGATCTGAACTAGCTTTGCATTTTCTGATGGAAATGTCAGTGCAGTTACTTATTGGCTCAAACATGCTTAGGTTTTAGGCTTTGATTTAGCAAAAATGAAATAGGAGTTTGATAACAGATTGAATGGATAACGCTTGTTATGCACACACAAGACATACACTTCAGTGTAAAGATGCTTTAGATCATTAAATGAATGCAAGAACCAAGAATTCAGTATGCAAATAAATGCAAGAAAGAGGACACTTGGCAACAGAGGGAACCCCTTTTCAGCACACTCTTTTCGGAAAGTATTTATATTTCCTATTAATTTTTTCAATATTAATTTCATAAAAATTTTCAATAAAGAGTTCAAAGCCATGAACCAAACCGACCAGCTCTGAGATGAATCATAGCATCACAGATGCTGAAAAAAAAGTCAGAAAAAATCAACAAAAAGATAAAGGCATATAAGACTATGTACTTGAACATCTTTTTTGAGGGAAATTATAATCCTAAGAATCATGGAAAATGACAGAAAAAAGACTGTGCACTGTCTAGTGATCTATAAGTGTACATGATGAATATATTTTAAATTTGTTGCAAAGTAATGCACATTTATACACTTATTTCATAGGCAATATGGGAATGCAGGAAGACAGATTAAATAATAGCCATGTGAATAGTGAATAGCCTCAGGCTCAGGAGCCATGTCAATATTAGAAAAGCTTTCCAGCGTGGAGAGACCTAAGCAGAAATGCCTGGAAACGGACACAGAGATTGCGCTGTTTCTGCTTCATATACGTGAATGACATTGGTTTTGAGTGAGTGCTGCTGGCGACTAACAACAAACTCTTGCTTGTACATACGTGTGTACTGTATGTTCATTTTTTGTTCTTCCTTGTTTGTTTATCTTTGGTTTATTTTTTCACAAAGCTTCATTTTGCTTCTCTTCTGCTATGATAGAGACATCCACTTGCGCATTTTGGGGGCGGATCAATGAAGGGAGGGGTGTGTTTGTTTGGTTTGATTTCAAATATCAACAGTGTTAAACAATTGATTCTCAGAAATCACTTACAGCACATTGAAGTAGTAGAATTAATATACAATGTAGTGGTAAAGTGGTTTAACATGCTTGCTTGTCAGAGAAGAGGAGATTAGTTGTTCTGTGATTGCGAACTGTCTAAATTTCAGTATTGCTTTTTGACAACATAAGACTTTATCTGTTCTGAGCTGGAAGAAAGGTCAAGAAGGTTTGCTTCAAATAATCCAAAAATATATATCAGAAGAAGGATCAGATTTCCATTTGGCTTATGTGTCATTTGACAATGTGTCACTTTGTACGTGATGGGACATTTCGAGAACACATTGCGAGTTACAGTACGAACAAAAAAACCCCCACATCCTCCTGCCAGCCATTTACACACAATACCATCTGGGCTGACAGAGAAAGGGACAGTGGGACAGACCACCATGCTTGCTGGTTAGCTGAAGGTAAGAGGAAGGATCAATAACTGGTGTGCTGTAAAACTCTCTCTTTGAGAGGACAGAACCGAAACGTTTTCTTTTAACTACTTTTTATTTCTTTGGTTTCTTTCCTTGCAGATGTTCCTTTTGCAGTCTTTCTAGGCAGGGGTTTTGTAGCACACAGTGGTAGTTGGCCTTTTCACTGGATTCTGAATAACTTCCTCTAACCATTTTTTTTTTCTTCTTTACTTTTAATACCCCACTTGCTTAGCCTGTTCATACTTTTTACACCACTGTTCCTCAGACTGTACTTTGAAATCCCCATTTCTCCTCCACCTTTTTCCCCTCAGTGTCACAGACAAAAAAGTAACGGAGAGATAAAGTTAAAAATAAAAAAATAAGAACATGTGAGATATAGTCAGAGTTTTGAAAAGCTGTAATTAAACTAAAAGTTCCCACAGAATGAGAGAAATAGTTGCAATTGTTTCACATTGTGAGATATAAAGTTAGAATTGCGAAAAAATGTCACAATGAGAAAATTAAACATTTTTACAAATTAAGTAGCACAGAGACACTGCAGTGTAGCAATTACAAGAAACAGTCATAAACATATATATATGTATATATATATATATATATATATATATATATATATATATATATATATATATATATATATATATATATATATGTATATAATATAAATTGCACGATGAGTCACAATGAAAAACTGCCATTGAGAAAAAAAAGTTAGGTTGCACATTGAGATATTGTTACGATGCGGCAAGGACGAAGCAGAGAGTGAATCCAATCGCAAGCACTTTAATAATCCAACAAACAAGTAATCCAGGGTAAACTCAGAACAAGGTACACAGAACACGGAACTAGGAACATCACAACATCAAACAACGACCGACAAACACCAGGGGGCTGTTCCATAAACCAAGATTAGAGTATAAGCCAGGCTTATTTCGGTTAGTCAGGCTTATTTTTGGTAGATTCGGTTTCATAAATCAAACTTAAAAAAGTTCAAACTCAGTTACCCTGGCAACTTATGCTGGGAAACTAGCCTGGTCCAGGGCAGGCTAACTGTCAGGCTAAGCCTCAGTTGTTACACAGATCCACAACACTGACCGACAAGAACACAATGATATTACCACTGACAGTCTCTAATACCATTATTGGACTTTATAAATACACAGTATACAGAAAATCAACTTATATAAGGCTACAATATAGACAATATAGACACATATATAAGGCGTTTAAAAGTTGTCCGTTTAGGACATGTCATTTTTGTAATAAAGACATTTTAATTAAGGAGTGCCTCGGTTATCAGAGAATTCTACACTTCTCTACACTGTCTCTTTTATTTATATATATATATATATATATATATATATATATATATATATATATATATATATATATAGTCTTTCAATTCAAACACATTTAACACAATTATACAAATGGACAGTTCCTTTAAAGACATCATATTTCCCCCCAATAAATATTCCTTATTTTTCCTTCTACTTTTTTTGCTTTTGTGATAATACCAACACATACATATACAGGTCCTTCTCAAAAAATTAGCATATTGTGATAAAGTTCATTATTTTCCATAATGTAATGATAAAAATTTAACTTTCATATATTTTAGATTCATTGCACACCAACTGAAATATTTCAGGTCTTTTATTGTTTTAATACTGATGATTTTGGCATACAGCTCATGAAAACCCAAAATTCCTATCTCAAAAAATTAGCATATCATGAAAAGGTTCTCTAAACGAGCTATTAACCTAATCATCTGAATCAACTAATTAACTCTAAACACCTGCAAAAGATTCCTGAGGCTTTTAAAAACTCCCAGCCTGTTTCATTACTCAAAACCGCAATCATGGGTAAGACTGCCGACCTGACTGCTGTCCAGAAGGCCATCATTGACACCCTCAAGCAAGAGGGTAAGACACAGAAAGACATTTCTGAACAAATAGGCTGTTCCCAGAGTGCTGTATCAAGGCACCTCAGTGGGAAGTCTGTGGGAAGGAAAAAGTGTGGCAAAAAACGCTGCAAAACGAGAAGAGGTGACCGGACAATGAGGAAGATTGTGGAGAAGGACCGATTCCAGCCCTTGGGGGACCTGCGAAAGTAGTGGACTGAGTCTGGAGTAGAAACATCCAGAGCCACCGTGCACAGGCGTGTGCAGGAAATGGGCTACAGGTGCCGCATTCCCCAGGTCAAGCCACTTTTGAACCAGAAACAGCGGCAGAAGCGCCTGACCTGGGCTACAGAGAAGCAGCACTGGAGTACCCACAGTCAGTGATGGTCTGGGGTGCCATGTCAGCTGCTGGTGTTGGTCCACTGTGTTTTATCAAGGGCAGGGTCAATGCAACTAGCTATTAGGAGATTTTGGAGCACTTCATGCTTCCATCTGCTGAAAAGCTTTATGGAGATGAAGATTTCATTTTTCAGCACGACCTGGCACCTGCTCACAGTGCCAAAACCACTGGTAAATGGTTTACTGACCATGGTATTACTGTGCTCAATTGGCCTGCCAACTCTCCTGACCTGAACCCCATTGAGAATCTGTGGGATATTGTGAAGAGAAAGTTGAGAGACGCAAGACCCAACACTCTGGATGAGCTTAAGGCCGCTATCGAAGCATCCTGGGCCTCCATAACACCTCAGCAGTGCCACAGGCTGATTGCCTCCATGCCACGCCGCAATTTCTTTCTGTGTCTTACCCTCTTGCTTGAGGGTGTCAATGATGGCCTTCTGGACAGCAGTCAGGTCGGCAGTCTTACCCATGATTGCGGTTTTGAGTAATGAAACAGGCTGGGAGTTTTTAAAAGCCTCAGGAATCTTTTGCAGGTGTTTAGAGTTAATTAGTTGATTCAGATGATTAGGTTAATAGCTCGTTTAGAGAACCTTTTCATGATATGCTAATTTTTTGAGATAGGAATTTTGGGTTTTTATGAGCTGTATGCCAAAATCATCAGTATTAAAACAATAAAAGACCTGAAATATTTCAGTTGGTGTGCAATGAATCTAAAATATATGAAAGTTTAATTTTTATCATTACATTATGGAAAATAATGAACTTTATCACAATATGCTAATTTTCTGAGAAGGACCTGTAAATATTAATAAAAATATAACATTCACATATATCAAACTCTTATAATGAATGACACATAATTCCTAATAGTTATTCAAGTAATATTATTTAAATATCAAATATTCAATATTAAATAAGTAAATAAATAAAATAACAAATAACTAGAAATAAAAGGGAAGGTTACATAAAAATGTAGTTAATGTAGGCCAATATATATTCCTTTGTTTTATGGAATATTCTTTGATTTTAGAGTTGCACATATCTTTTCAAAATGTATACATTTGTTCTTAATTTAATGTTATCCTCTCCATAATGTACTTTAGAAACTAAATCTAACCACTCATTTCAAACTGGTGATTCTTGCTTTCTCAAAAAAATTATTGCATTAAAAGCTGTAATTCTCAGCATTCTAAATAAGTATATATCATCTTTATAAAGTAGCATAGGTCCTATACCCAAAACTATATTTTGTATCTTTATATATTTAGTTTCTTAAAAAAAATCTTCCCTGAATTTGGCTACTTCTGTTCAAATTCTTTTTTTTATTAGAAGTATAAAATATATGAGTGTAATAAGCTAGAAGTTAACTGCAACTTATCCAACATCCTAAAGAGAAATTATTATAATTAGAAGATATTTCTAGTGTTATAAAACATTGCATATTAATTTTCCAAGCAAAATGTATATTTTAGTCAGAATTATTGCGCTCCTATTCGGCGCGCATGCGCGCAGCAGCGCTCGTTCAATATGAAGATTAGCAGCAAAATGGATACATTTGCACGACTTTCTAACATTTACAGATGGAGAATATAACTGTAAAATGTAATTTTTGCACTGAGGGGGGAAAAAAACATGTCACAAACGCATAAAACAGCACAAAATATACGCTGTTTGATGGTGGATCGAATTGATCCACGATCGACCTCTAGGGCTGCTTCAGAAACGCGTGCACACGCAATTATCTAGACTAGATAAACCTGGATCAAATTAGTGAGATTGCGTGAACTTCAATTACCTTTTATGGAACCACTTTAGCCCTAACTTATTTGTTAGGCTCATTCAAGTCCGGTTTTGGAGTTTAATCCCCGCTTTTCTAAGCTTCATTTATGGAACAGCCCCCAACTGAAGAACATGGGTATAAATACACAGGCAAACAAGCTAAACAAGATAACAAGGGGGCGTGGCTAATCAGAAACACATGGGGAGACTAATCAACAAAACGGGGAACAGCTGAACATGACAGACAAGAACCCCACACCGTGACATATGTAGTCGCATTTGTGAGATATAAAGTTGCATATTATGAAATATAAACTCGCAAATATAATAAATTACAGTTACATACTGTATTTCTCACTCAAGAGGTGGAAACTGCTTCTATAATTTTTACTAGAAAACAGAACTAATTAAGAAAATCAGTTCACACAACACTGCCTCGCATAGAAAGTTGCATCACAAGGAAAGTATCCACCATGAGAGTGTGTGCGTGTGTGTTAAACCTGAGCCCAGATATGAGCTGTGGAAAGTGAAGGATGACTGAACTGCAAGGTTGTAATCTAACTGTCACAATAAATATGGCTATACATGGCACCACCTATCAGAACGGGTGGCCTCGGCACTTAATACAGACACAAGAGAAGACAGGATGTCGTGTGTAAGTCGATCTGGAAAGTGTGAATGGAAAGAAGCTGATAGCTTAGTTTGGAATTAATGTCATCTCACTTAAATTGACACAGCTGTTCGACACCATGTGAGTTGGGCAATGATTTGGAAATTTGGTTAAAGAAATGCAAAAAGGTTGGAGGGAGAACACCAATGAATAATAAAAAAAAAAAGACTGGACTTTAGAAAACTGAAATTTTTACTGTATTTTCTTAAACACCCTGCAGGCCCTAAAAATAAAACTCAATTTGTTTTTTTGGTGTTCATGAATATACATGTAACTTTCACCACCTAGAATCAATAATACAGGTTCATCAAGGTACAAAAATAAGAGTGCTTTTAAAAGCAATAGGAGATAGTTTAAAAAAAAAATATTATGAAGAACAGCATGAACAATAACATTGAAGAATAATTGTACAGAAACCACTTGACAGATACATTAAGTGCCCTACTCACGCTTAACAAGTAGGACACATTTCTTGATCAATGTCCTTTGTTGTTCCCAGAACAATGTTCCTATCAAATTATCATTGCCCCTGATATAGTCTTTAGCTTGTTCCAAATGAAAAATTGTGTCTGCATATAGTTGACGAATGGTTTTAACCTTGTTAAGATATGAATAGAACAGAATATTACCAAAAATATGTATAACCTAAAAGTATAAAGTCTCAATATAATGATCGGTTCTTTCTATGCAATGTCCATCTTGCTATTTTAGAAAAATGATATGAAACTGAACGCAAAGAACATATGGGGTGTAATAAGACTAGGACTGCATACGAAATTGCATACTTCCCTATAACTTATATGCAAAAAACAGTATGTGACAAAAAAAGTTTACATTTACAGTACTCATAAAATTTATTGTAAATATAATATGTTAAGTATCTGTCTTGTGATTTATGTTTATGCTGAAATATAATTAAATAACGGTTTGTTTTTCAAAACATCTATCGTGTGTTGTTAGTTGTGTTGTTAGTTGTGTTGTTAGTTGGCTTGCGTGATTTATGTTTCGCGCTTCAGAACTTCCGGTAAGGGAATATAGTGAGCATCGATGCTCCAGTCAGCTTAAGGTAGCTACAAGTATTTTGCGGTTAAATGTCAAGATAACTCCAATATCATACAGTAGAGTTGTGTAGGGTGGGGGTAAATTAAGCTCGATCTGCTGTGATGTCACAATCATGTTGCATTGTGGTCTATGGATCTGGCCGAAGTGTACATATCGAGAAGACTCGCTCCCTCTGTCAAAATGGAGGGGTCGAGGGTCTGTCCAAATAAACTTCTCTCGCCCACTTGATGAAGTTCAATGCATTTCAAAATGGAACGGCTGGGATTCCACCGATGGGAAGTGCTTAGAGAAGTTTGTGAGTGTATGTCTAAAAGTAGAGTGCACATTACAACATAAATGGTACATATTAGTACCCTTTGAAAAGGCAACGCCCCAGTGATAACTTTTGTACCTTTATACATTGATATAAGTTGTGTAACTTTGATAATTCAGTGAAAAAAATTTGCAAGATTCTTTAAAGAATAGAAAGTTCAAAAGAATAGTATTTATTTAAAATTGAAATCTTTCGTAACATTGTAATTGTCTTTACTGTCACTTTTGATCAAATTAATGCATACTTGCTGAATAAAAGAATTTAAACAATAAAAAATAAGATATCAACATGTTAGTTTTAAAAACAAGATAAAGGCAATGTATATTTTGCACAGGGATGTCAAGAGATTTTTAAAAATCCACACATTTTCCAATTTTCAGACTCGATCATGCAAAGATCAATGTTCAAGGTTTGAGGGTTTTTTTTCTAAAAGGGTTTTTTCTAAAATCTGGTAGAGATCATTGTGTTGAGGAAGTCACTGAACAAACTCTCCATGCAATATAGGGAATAGCCAGTTCGGAAATGACCCTGTATAAAACTTTCTTGTTTACTAGGATTTTTTTTTTTTTTTAATAGTACTGATACCAGCTCCATGACTTTGTGGACCTCTGGAGACCCAATCATAAATCAACCACAACCACCATAAAGTGCATCCGCATAGCCTCATGAAACAAGATGCTAAATATCTTAGGGCATTTATTGCAGAGAAAACAAAGATTTGGCTGCATGCTGCAGGAACAAAAGTCTGGCCCTCCACACATCCTTGAAATCCAAAAATGCACAGAGTGCAAACAATATGTGGGAGTGGAAATCTGTCACATGGTAAATTGAATTTATACGATAATATATCTCACTTAGCGTCTCATTTGGCTAAAAATGCATTCAGTAATCACTGTGATTTTCCTTTCTTGCTTCATAAAATCCATCAAAGATCAAAGCAAACCATTAGCACCTCTCAGCTGCTTTTGTCCTTGATGGGGTGTGTGAAGGCTGCATGTTTTCAGCACCGGTGCTGTGAAATCAGCCATTCCATTACCAACAAGTCATTTCATTTGTGCAGGCATGCAGCGGAGCGGAGTGAGGCCCCTACAGAGATGCTGAATTGTGCGGCTAATGACTGCCATTCTAAGGGACAGTGTGAGGAGAGTAAAACCGCTCTGCCTGGTGCAGGCGCAGACAGGTGTCCTGTGCTTTGCTCGCCTACTGCTCCTTAAATGCTGAGTTTTTATATGAATGAAAAGAAAAAATGGTAATTAGGGTTGTAACAGTTCTCTGTAAAAAAAATAATAATAATCGAACCGTACCATTCCACAGTTCGGCACGCACTTGCACCGCGGTTAATATCAAATCTGACGACGTATGCTTTGTTGAAAAAAACAATGCATGGTTTTGTATGATTCTGTCGATGAATATGCTTTGCATGCATTTCATGTGAGAGTAGCTGATCAAATGACTATAAGTATTTAAATCTGTTGCTGACATCACAGTTCCTCACGTGTTGGTGTTACAGTTCAGCATTGCAAGCGATGGAGACAAGCCGGTGAAAGAGCCGCTGATAAAGCCGCTGCCTGCAACATAAAAATATCTTGCCTGTAAACATTCTGGCTTCCCTTATATGTTACAACAGCGATGATCAAAAAACATGGACAAAACAGTCACTATTTTTAAACTCTGTTGGTTGCGTGTGCTATATGCTTTAATATGACCAGTCATTTATGCTGTCCTGTCATCACCCAGGTGTTAATGGCATGCGAGCAGAGGTGAGATCGGCACAGCACACTTTGCCTTCTGGAACTGTGGAGCGATTTACGTGAATGTGAAAGAAACTCTTTTTGGGTGCGCACTTGTTCAGGAAGTAAAGTAACCTGCCCAATTTAGCCGATGATGACATCATTAGTTCAACAAAACACATATAAAGTACGGCAGTGGTAATGATTTACCTTGGATACGAGCGAGAGTGTGCGTGACGTGTAATCGTACATATTGAGTGCAATCAGAGCAGCAAATGAATGGCTCTCAATCACCATTTTGCCTCCTCAAAAAAGTCAGTTTGCAAGCAGCAGAAAGCCCCTTTTATGCGACGCACATACAG
This sequence comes from Gila orcuttii, assembly GCA_026230005.1. Lineage (NCBI taxonomy): Eukaryota > Metazoa > Chordata > Actinopteri > Cypriniformes > Leuciscidae > Gila > Gila orcuttii. The sequence continues at coordinate 6,874,324 of JAPDVR010000010.1, read as the reverse complement.
AAAAACCAAGTAACATTCACTCTGCTGTACATAATAGCACCAAATTAATGGAAAACACAATATATTGACACACGTCCTGTTTTCTATCATGCGGCGTGAATGTTTTTGATGAAGTAAGATGAACACAAATGTTCAATAGAATCAAGTTTAGTGTTGTCCCGCAGCATTGGTCTGGTTTCACAATTGGACTCGGACTTGGAACGCAGCAAACCTACCAAGTCGGAAAGCCCCCTAAGACTATTTTGAAATTGGAATTTGAATTAGATAGACGGGAAGAATAATTTTTTCAATTATAATTCAAAGAAATTCAACACAGGTTAGATTTGTTGTGTTGGACTTTCAAAAGTGCATTCTGAGAGGTGTTAATTCAGGGATTTAGGTGGCATTTCAAATCTGTTGTTAAAAACTGCTGTTTGATAAACTCTTAAACAAGCCAACAAATTCCAATACTGTGCTGAGAAACTTTGCTTGTCTAGTTAAAAATGATGCCGTGTATTTATTTATTTCAATTCTACTTCATTACATTCAAATTTGAATTGCAACTCTGCCTTCTGTTTGCTGTTATCTCAATTTAAATAAGGGAACTGAGTTGGCACTTAAAAGGCATTCTCAGTTGAATTCTGAATGGCACACAACCCTGTTGCCCACAAACACAAGTTTTGAACAGCTCACAGGCCTCTCAATACATCATTCAGAATGCACATTCAACTACTGAACTAATGAAGCTTAGTCAGAAAACAGATTTCAGCCAGTATGAGCCTTGGCAAGCTCAGAGCTTGGATATACAAGACAAACACTGTACTCACAGCAAGATCCAAAAGCAATCCCTGATAAAATAGGAATAGGAATTTTAAACATTTTGAACAGATGACTTGAATGAAGACTAATCTGTCTATGCATTGTTAATAAGAACACAGATGTACTGAAATTATGACAATCCTTTACTCAGTATTGCCTGAACTAATAAACTATTCTGCACTGAGAATGCTTATCTTAACTTCTCCAATGTACCCATTTTATGTACTTATGTATCAATGCACTTCATTCACAGGTGAGATTTGCCCTCAGTGATGTGTTTGTGTAGGAAACCATTTCTGAATGCACTTGAGAGCTTTATTGTCATAACAGACACACGCACAAAAAAATATATATGTATACAGCAGCTGTACCCTTTAAATTTAACACTTCTTTTAAAATCCTGCGTCATCATTGTTATATTTTATCTCTGAATAATTTTTACTCTGAAAGAAAAATTATGCTTTACCAATTAGCAGAGCAACATGAAATGTTAAAAAGTTAGATAAAGTGAAAGAAATTAGACATCAGTCAGAATAAGAGATATAGCTTTTATAACCATTATAGATAAAAAAAAAAAATCACATACTGTAATAATTTGAACTGTATTAGTAACATTTCAATATTTGGATGGAGTGCTAACATGCTGCCTACTTTCTAAAAATAGTATGTGATATAGTTTGTAGTACACAACAATAAGCATTTGACCTTGCTTTGCACTCCATGTTAACCTAAAAAAATTGCATGTACTTATCTTGGAAACATTAAAAAAAATATTCTTTCTATTTCAACTCTTTTCAAATGTCCTAATTAAATGTTGATCAAAATTGGTCAATAGCGAGCTTTTTTTTTTTTCAATGCCTATTATGTTTTTTTCGGAAATTACCTTTCATGTAGTTTGTAATATAGCTGTTTGTGAATGTAAAAGGTCTGGCAATGGTCATTTAGTTTCCGACATGCTCTTTAAGTGATAGACCAATCACATCAGACTGGACCATCTGACCAATCAGAGCAGAGTAGGCTCTCAGAAAGGAGGGGTTTAAAGAGGCCGAATTCTTTTTTGAACCGTTTCAGACACAGTGAGAAAAGAGTTGATGCTGCAGTTTTTTTTTACCTTGAAAGCATGTAAACCTATTGTAGGAGACCTCTAAAATAAAATTTGGTGCATTTAAAATAGCATAATAGGGACACTTAAATCAATAAGGTAAGACGAGCCTGTTTGTGATTATATTAATGGTTAAAGACTGTTGTGGTACGCAGAGGACATGCAACTGCTTTAACCAAAATTACCTCCAGTCAAATTGTAGAAGTTGTATGATAACATGCCATTCTGAACATTACCCGTCTCACAATCCACGTATTGCTTGCATTACTAAAGATAAATTTGATGATTTGTTGACTTAAAAGAAATGTAACATGAAGCCCTTCTGCGTCCATCACAAGGCAGGTACTTGTTGTTGCTATGGATTCAGTTTGTGGCAGCCTAACTTCAATCTCTGCAGCGACAGCATAAATATATATATTTACACAACAATTAAGCAGCCTCAAATCGAGGCTGGTAAAAAAGGCTAAAAATATGCAGATTCAAGCCACACTGCAACAAATCAAACAAGACAAAACAGTAAAACGCACCAGACCGATATAGCTGGGTACAATTACAGGGCAATAAGCTCAAGATGTATATTTGTTTATAACCATATCAGTTGCATTTTTTAAGTTTTTGACGATTTAAGATCTGCTCACACCAAGGAAAATAACTATAACAAAGTTTTAATAATTATTCTAAATCTATGAGAATAGGAAAGTCCATACCATGACTGTAACAATAACAACACAGAGGAACAATATCTTTAAAATCACTTTCCAGCTAATAAACAAAAACATTGACAGCTAATCAGAATCTACCAAACTTTAACTGCCCTTTTACAAAGTCTTGAGTTTGTTTTTGGGGTCTAGAAGAGGTGTGCATGATTGAATGTTCTAAAAGCATCTTATTTACACGGTATATTATTGCAGCTTCTCTCTTCCCGGTCTGTCAGTAACGCTCTGTTTAGTTCCTGTCTAAAGAGCAATGTGCTCTGATTGGTTGGCTGGATTAGCGTGTTGTGATCGATCAAACGGAAATGTGTTGAGATCCAAAACAGCATATCTTGGACATGGTGACAACACACTACTAACACAACTCAATCCGGCCTTGTCCCCTTTATTTTGCATATGCCTTGGGTGGGAATAAATTAAATGAGGAATATTGTGCCATGTATGTTCCCAAAAGAACTCAAGACTAATCAAGGCATTTCAGGGCGTTCAGAAACATTGCACACTGATATGGAGAATAACTCCTTTTGGAGTGACTTTGTGCTTTGTAACTTTGCAGACCTTTTTTATGTTCAAATACAGTAGCATCATTGCATAATAAAGAAAGCTGAAAATATAAAAAAGCATAATAGGTCCTTTTTAAAGAACTCGAGCATTTAAAGCAGCAGACGACTTAACCACAGCATGAGCTTATAATGAACAGAACATTATCATGTGTTACTATGGATGTGAATATAGTTATAGTTATCATTGTGTTAACGGACCTCATGTTGTTCCAAAACTGTATCTATTTCTTTCTGTAAAAAAACAAAAAACAAAGTTGATATTTTGAAAAATTGTCCTGGTTGCTGGTTGTTCCATGCAATTACAATTAATGGGGACTGATGCCTTCTAGCTTGAAAAAGGACACAAAGCACAATAAAAGCATCATAAAAAATGTGCCATATGACTCATGCACCATATTTTAAGTCTTCTGAGGCCATGTGATAGTTTTGTGTCAGAAATTGATCAAAAATGTTTACTCACTTAAAATCAATGACCAAGCTGTCATGGCTGTCATTTTTTCATCAAATTTTCTGCAATGAATCCATTTACCCAGTTAACAAACTTAATGATTCACATGTGAATCGGACTAATCTGTTTCTTGACAGAAAGATAATCAGTAAATAATGACTTGCATTTTTATCAGATTGTCATTTCTCACAGTTCAGCACCACACAATGCAAAGCACCATTACAATATCATAGAAGTGGATTATATGACTTATTTTTATAGCTTAAAAAACTGAAAATCAGAAATCAATAAAAAGTTGAGATGAGAGTGGAAGAATGGTGACAGATTTATTTGTTTTTGAGTTTGTAATGCCATTATATAAATTAAGTGGGCGTTATTCTCAAAATGGGCCTTTCTTTTGTACTCAATTACTTTCTTCAAATTCACACACAGTACAAACAAAGTCTGTTCCTAGACCCAAGTAGGAGGTCTCACAAATGAAATCTTCATCAATAATTGAGTCCCTCACTCTGCTGTCCTGCTGGGGTTAAGATAGGGGCTGTCTTATTGACAGAGAGGCAATGTCTCCCTGCAGCTGCTCAGAGATAGAGACAGGTAAACAACATCTGAAATATTCAACATTCTCCATATGAGGGGGGAGGTGGAGGCCGCTGGATTGTGACACAGCAGACACACAAACCATGAACACATCATTAACAGGTGGGATTCCAGCTTCGCAACTGTCCACAAGATGCTGACAGTGTATACTGATCCATGAGCAGAAAGAAGGATTCAGGGTGACACTGTATGGTTTCTGAAAATTGTCAAACTGAAGTTGAAATTGAGATGGGAAAACGACCCAAACAAAGTGCATCTATACAGAGTGAAAACTCATACACTGACATATGGAGGGTACAGCAATCTAGACATGCAAGAACAAAAATAAACACTAACAACCATGTGTGACATTTACTATAACAAGAACAATAATTGTTGTTGTTAATGTTATGTTTATATTATGATTAATCATAATATTAATTTCTTTTAAATTAGTATTTTATGTTTTTAATTTTCAGTGATTTTTTTTTTTTTTTAAACAAAGACATTTCAATAACTGACTCATAAACTTTTCATTGCCATTCATTTGAAGTTACTAAACTCAAACATAGGAGCCTGATAAAAATGCTCATTTAAAAGAAAAATGCCAGACGGACTTAGAGGTTTTTGCATCTGAGGTATTCATATTACCATAATTATTATTATCATTATGATTGTGATAGATACAGAAATGTAGGTAACATGAAAAACAAACACTATGTGTGGGGCAATTAATATAATAAGAATACATTTAAAAGGTGTTATTATATATTATAATATTAACGTATTCATTTAATGATATATTATAATATATTATTATAATATTTAAATAATAATAATTGCAATAAAAATGTGTGGCCATTATTTATCTAGCACAATTTACAGACAACTCCATTACGGGCCAATCAAAAATACACAAATCATTAATTAGTATGCTATTGCATGCAGTTGTGTTTGTAATGATTCATGTTGACAGCTGGTAAGTTATGAAAAGATAAAGGACTTGTGGTTTTTAACCTTCGATTGTTTGTTTTTGCTTAACTAATTCTCTTAAATTCGGCTGTTCGTTTCACAGTGTTTTGTTCTGGCAGATATTATTGTGTTCTCAAAAAGGGAATAATCTCAGTTGGTTCAACCAACATCATTTTATATCTCTTCTGAGTATGGAAGAACTAGAAGTTTCTGTTCCACTATATTATTTAGGTCATGTCAGAGGAAGAATTGCTTCGACAATCGGCAAAACACAGCCATCACGTGCACATCTGATCACTCCAAGGGCATGCCATCTCTGCAAGAACTACTAAACACTGTCTTCATTAGATGGAGAAACTAATTCCACTAAGGTGTGTCGCTCTTGGCTCTGGTTCTCCAGGCTACATGTCAGCCTTGCTGTAACTGACACGTACTGCTCTGCCCCTGAGCTCTCTCCTTGTCTTCACCTTGGCGAAAAAGCCTGACAATGCCTGTCAGAGCTTGGGGAGGAAAAAGCGTGATGGACCCTTCTCACCTGACTCTGCTCTTCCTTCAATTCCTCCTACTCTCCTTACTTTTCCTTTGGCGATGGCTCCCCAGGGCTCTGCCATCGTAGACAGAATGGGATGCGGAATGCGGTTGCAAGTGGTTAAGTTTGGCCCGGCGCTCCTTAGAGGCAGCCATTAGCAGTGAATCGGGGCAGGGGTTCGCAGAGGTGCTGACTTACAGTTGCTCAAAGCTCTATCTCAAAAAAAGAAAGAAAAATGTCACCCTCTGCTTGTCTGTGGTTTCACCACGCTGTTGTGAGTTTTTAAAAAAGGATTTAAAATGCATCATGTGAGTCAGGGAAATGGGCTAAGGAATGAAAGCAAAATATCTACATACTAATGTGTATTAGAGCTGCACGATTAATAGTAAAAAGATTGTGATCTCGATTCAAAAACTCACGCGATCTTATTTCTGAATGTCAACGATGTCTATGATATGTCAACGATCCTTATGTCTATTAAACCTTTGACAGCGAACATTCAAATCTGCATTACCGCTGATCCATCAGTTGTCATGTATGGGTATGAAACAGCTTCGCAAACAGTGTTTTTAACAGCACAGTGTCATTATTTCTGTGTTACAGTAATTCAAATGATCACATGTACTGGGATAAAAGTTTGTTTATCATGTTAGGACTACAAAGCCTAACACACAAACTGAACATAAGCACAAAAGAAACAGAATTATACTTCAAAATAAGAGTCCAACACAAGGCAGGGGAACACAGGCCAGGATCATGACAATTATTTTGCTTAGATTTCCATTTTTCTTGTATTCTTAAAGGGACAGTTCACCCAAAAATGAAAGTTCTGTCATAATTTACTCAGCCTCATGTCATTCCAAACTTGTATGACTTTTTCTCTGTAGAACACAAAACAGGAATGTTTTAAAAGTATCTTGGCCACTTACTTTCATATAAGAAAAATAAATGAAGACTATGGCTGCCAAGATTCAAAATGACAAAAAGGGACCATAAAAGAATCACAAGACTTCTAAAATCATATATGACTGAAATTTAAGTTGTTCAGTGTCAATCATCTCCTCCAGTCAGCTGTTAATTGCTGCAACCAGATCATTGAGGTAAGTGAACTGCAGAATCAAATCAGTTCGATTGACTGGTTTTGTGAACTCAATCAATTGATTCATTTAAATGATCCAAATCGAAACAACCATTCTTTCATGAACCACACCAAAGCTAGGGCTGATGTCAAGATTTTTTCTGAGAATAATACAAAATTATATTTTGATTTGGACAAAGAGACAGACCACTTTTTTGATGCTTCTATAATGCGTGTGCGTCTCAACCTTGAAAGCACCGGCCCCCATTTGTAGTATAGAAAAGATTGATTGCGTTAGAATCTCCCCTTTCATATTTCAACAAAGAAAGAAAGACATACGTGTTTGGTTTGCAGTATTCCCCTAGATTTCAAAAATAACCCGGCTCTTTCTGCACCCTAAAAAAGCGTCTTACACATTCTCCATCCGTCAAATGCTCCATCAGTGCTTTATATAGTATGCGTAAGTGCCCCAAGAATGTCAGAAGTAACTATAAAGCACTCGTTTCCACCTGTCTGAGGAAGAATGAAGAAAGTGTCAAAAATAAATAGCTGTTTTTTTTTTTTTTAGGATCTTTTAGAGTTTAGAGACCGAATCTTTGGCACTGGCACATGCTTCCTCTCTCATAGCTTTATCAGCAGGGACATTTGATTTTAACAAAGTTAATCACTGTCTAACAGAAGAGTAGTGTTGTCACAATACTGGACTTTCTAACTTCAATGCAATACCTTGAAAAATATCGCTATTCGATACAATTTTCAATTCCACAGGGAAAACTGCCATATAGATATTCTTATAATTATCTCATAATTATTTGATAATTTGGGTAATTTTGTTTCAATAGCTTACACACAGCTCAGAGAGGCCTAACAGTAGTATTGAGATGAGAAATATAACAGAAATTAAAGTAATAAAATGTAAAATAACACTGGATAGTCTTCATTGTAAAAATTAAATACAGATGAATTCTTACAATTAAAGTTACAAAAGTTGTTCGGTCAAGAGCAGTGAGTGATTTCATCTTTGTCTTTTGTTCTTTGGTTAACATGACAGACAGCAGCAGGTTTATTAGACTGCTGTCACTTCAAGAGCTTATGCACAGATCCAATATACTGTAACAAAACACGCAATTTAACTATTTACGCTCCAAGCCTAACTGTTTACCTGAATACTCTCCAATACAGGTATTTTGACATAATTTTGTATGTATTTGACCTTTTAAGCGCCAAAAGCCACTAAAAAGAGCTTAATTTGGTACTCGAGAGACAGCTTTATGTGTGCACCACTTGTACATCAATGGTGCGATCACAAGCATGCAAAAACTTAGCAAAAAAAAAATGTGCCAAAAAAATTCCACATTTCTCTCTTAAGAATGCAAAAAGGTGCCGTATTTCTGTTTTAGGAATGCCTTAATCTGCATGTGAAAATGATGTTTTAAAATAATTTTCAATTTAAAGGCCAATAACCAATAAATTGCTGATATTAATATTCTATTAAAAAAAATTCTTAATAACCTAAAAATTAAACACTAAAAATTAATTTTTGATGGTCAATATCTAGAGAGCAGGGTGGTATATATGATATCATCAGACTATTTAATTTAAATATAGTAAAGAAGATAGTAAAGCATAACAATTTCCGCACTGAAGTGTATAGTTCTGCATAGCGTAAAAGGACTTTCAAATAAAAGTCATGTTTTCGACTCTTATCAGCCGATGCCGATAGTTAAAATATGCCAAATATATATATCGACCAATATGTCGATTAGAAGTAAAATCAATAATTTTAAATCATTTGGTATAAGTGAATTTAGGCAAATCAAAATTACAATGTACAGTATGACAAATTAATATTCATTTTGAGAACTTTACATTGAGAAGTTTTATTAAATTACATTAAAATAAATTAAATGCATTAAATTAAATAACACTAATTGCTTTTAAAGATCCTAAGATTTTTAAAACGTAGGGTAAATGAGCATGCATGCACAACTTAATATCCAATATCTTCCGAAATATACAGCATTCTATACACACACATTACATCCACAACCGAAAAATGCAAGTGCCGTGTAAAGTTTTGGGAGTAAATCCAAAGCATGAATGGAACGAAGCTAACATCTTCCTGTCCTGAGTCAGTTACCGTTCAGTGGTAACCAGCTGCCACTAACACTCACGCTGTTAATGCAAGCATTCAATTACCAAAAGAACAATTTGAATAGGCCAGTGGGGGCAGTTGGAAACATGTGGAAATGAGCTTGGGTACAGACTGAGCACTGATATCAATAGTGAAAACAACCTTCATGCCTTTATTCTCAGTTTGCATGGATTATACACCTTGTCTTTGATAATACTACAATCTAAGTGTGTGTATTGCACTTTGTGAAGAATTCAAATATCCAAGAAGCACAGCAACTGTAGACAAGTCTGCCCGACCTATAGGGAGGATCAGGTAGTGAAGATCGATTGAATCATTTGATTTAATTCTCTGTCTATTGTTGCTTAAGAGTCATTGTTGATTTGCCTATTCTATGCATGCATGCTTTGTGAATATTGTACTCGCTAGCTGGCTTGTTAAAGTGAGTCTGTAGTTTGTAAAGCTTCTTTGGTTTTCTCTCAGTTCTTTTCCCAAATGGTATATGTTTCACATGGCTTATGTTCACAACCTTGCACCACAGCACATTAATTTTTATATTAATGTCCATAGGCTTTAAGATATTTCAATATGCTGCAGTGAGCCAATTCAACTTTAAAATGGACGAACATTATCAAGTTCTTTGAAGCATTCTTACGGTTTCATCACAGTATTTAATTTATGTATTTGTTTGGTCACCGTTCATGAAGCAATAACTTGTAATTGTCTTTGAATGAGGAAGTGAACTTATTCAAATGTCACTGCCTCTCAAACTCTAACATGAGCATAGCTTTGGTGAGGGGAATGACATGAAAAAAAGTTTCTCAAAACATTTTGATAGGGATCTGACATGTTGCAGAATTCTGTGTAACTGGATTAGACTCGTCAATAGCAAGCATGCTGAATGTTGAAGCAACACAAATTGTGATTGAGTGCCTGTGGTGCACATCACGCCACGTATTCTTGTAGTGAAATTTGAATAATGGCTGTGATTGTGAAAGTGACTGTAATACAACAGAATGCAATATAAGCTCTGCAGCATCTTGGCTGGAGGCATAAGTTCAAACCAGCTTGATGTTCTTATAATATCACACAGATGAGTCACTCTGAATCATGTTTTATTTTACACATGAATACATCTAAGCAAACAATGACATCTAGGATTTATCAAGGTTTGGCTGGGTAGCATGGGCCATGTGTAACAAGAAAAAACATCTATAGATTTTAATAATTTATTAATAAACTAGTGTTTTCTGAGACAGAGATGACAACGACGCTGACTCTGATCTTGTCAGTATAGTGGATGCACATATAGAGAGAAATGCATGTTAAGTTAAACATGTCATGCAAAAAGCGAGGTACTAATTTAGCTTCCACACTCCGCACGAACACTCGGAAATGCACCTAATAATAGTGTACATTTCTCTCGGTTGACATTAATATTACGCCATATAAAGTGGTGTTAGGCTACTATACTTGCCTGTTTCAAATGATAAGCCATGATTGAGGTCAGTGAATGATAGGCAAACATTTGGATTTCGTGCCCGACATAGTTATCACAAAACAGCTTCATGGAGATGCTGGGAGAAAAAAAAATACTTTAAAAATACAGAAACATTACATTAATCTAACCCTAGAGTTCTTTAAAAACGTTTTAACCCTCATACATCTCAACATTTTCTCAAGTAGTAAATAAATTGAAAGCTGCCACACTTTAATGTCTGCTGTATTTTAGGCTGGGTAATTCTGCCACTCAAAGTCAAGCCAATCAATTACGAAATTCTGATATGATGTGGAAAAACACTTTACTGGCCTGAGAGGATATCTTTTGTGAGAGATGTATTGATTTGGATTCAAGGCTAATGTTCACAGGCGTAGTCCAACTTTGATTTATTTTGAACATTTTTTAAGACGTAAGTTGAGATGTACTGCTTAGGCAGTAATTTAACATATAGCATAAAATAAAGTACTGTTCAAAAATCTGTAATTGACTGTTTTTTTTTGTTGTTGTTGTTTTTTTACAATAAATCTAATAAATAGCTGTCTAACTAAAGACTCATGAAAAAAATCATGGTTTTCATAAAAATATTAAGCAGCACAACCTTGATAATAATAAGAAATGTTTCTTGAGCAGCAAATCAGAATATTAGAATTATTTCTGAAGAATCATGTGACACTGAAGCCTGGAGTAATGATGCTCCTAAACTTTAACTCCTCAGATTGCTACACTGGCAGACCATTTTCATTAAAAAAAAAAAAACTCTATAAAGTGGAACAAAAGTATTCAGATGTCAACAATTCCTCCAATAAAGGAACGACTTTGAGATACTTGAAAAATCTATTGTAATTCCTATTTGAGACACCTTCTAAAGCAGGGGTCTCAAACTCAACTTAACTGGGGGCCGCTGGAGGTAGAGTCTGGGTCAGGCTGGGCCGCATCAAGTATTCCACAAAAAATAGTATTCAAGTAATCCAAAAAAGGAGCACAACTGATCCAATCTTATCAATCTTTATTATTAACGTTTCTTCTGAACTGTTCCTCTGAATTTGAACATTCCTTTCTGTACATGATTGGTTCTTCATGAGCTGTCCTTCTGACAGTTGAAGTTCATTTTACAATACTTTCTTTGTTTTTTCCTTATAGACAACATCTTTGTGATGCTTCATTTTACAAACATTATTTTTCTTTTCCTTATAACACATCTTTATGATACTTATATTTGCTCATGTCCTTTTTATTTTCTTTATACAATATGATATTGAATGTTTTTTTGGAAGGCACATTTCCATTTATTATACAATGCACCTTTAAAAAAACAATTATTGCTTTTGAAATACAAATATTTGCAGTCATGTCTGCCCGTCTTATTGAATTCTTTCTACACATGTATAGTGTCTCAGGCAAACTACTGACTTTGCACAAATCAAAGCAAACCTTCTTATCAACCTGTTGAACACATATTACAAGCTCAAAATGATTATTCTCACATTGTTTTAGAGCAGGGATCTCCAACATGTCGCTCGCGAGCTCCCAGTAGCTCGTGGCCTGATTGGTGGTAGCTCGCCAAGAGGCCTGTTCACATCTTCACTTATCGCGCTCACATATTTTGCACGCGCTCAAGTTCGTTATTTCAAATGTAGGCGCGCTGCAACCTCGCTCATAATTGAAGCGACGCGCTCATTTTTTCCAGGCGCAGTATGTTTGTACTTCGCGGTTGTCTATGACAACTATTGACAACAAACCCACCGTAAGCTGTAACGAGACTATCTATGGTAGGCCATAAGGGATAAAAAAAATAATAATAATAAAAAAAACGCGGCACACGCAACGACGGGCCGCACTAACACTAAACTTTAATGTCAAGTAGGGGGCCGAAAATATCACCCCGCGGGCCTCAAATGGCCCGCGGGCCGCGAGTTTGAGACCACTGTTCTAAAGTGTGCCTAGATGTCCTCCAGAGGGTTATTTTATGGTGCTTCAAAGAATCCTTTCATTTTTACAGAATGCCAAACTGTTTTGTTTCAGAGATTATACTGTTCTTAAAATATTTTAAATCTTAAAATCTTTTTAACTTTAAATCTCAGAAGGTAATCCTTAAACATAATACCTAATGTTACGATGTGGTTTTGTGCCCTGTCTTGTTCTATGGTTCCCTGTCTTGTCTATTAGTTATCCCAGGTGTTTCTGATTTCCCACGCCCCCTTGTTTAGCTTGTTTGTCCCTGATTATTTCAGCCCTGTGTTTCAGTCTTGTCTTTGTGAGTTCTTGTCTATTGTTTAACGTGATGTTGGTTGTTCCTGTTCCCGAGCCCTGTATCCAGGCTTGCTTGTTGTAAAGTTTGTTAATTAAAGCGTGTGCTGCAGTTGGATCCTGCCTCATCTTTACTTCAACCGCACCTCGTTACACCTAAATATCAAAATCTATCATTATCTATAATATATCAAAGCCATGCAAAGTTTCTCACTCATCAGCTTGAAAAAACAAAACCGCAACCTTCATGTTTAAATACAAAGCAAATGTAGAAGAATCAAGGAAGAGCTTGAAAATCTACAGAGGCTGATAGTGACTGAAGCTGCTTTACAGAAGGACAACAAGCAGTGTGGAGTGGACGAAAGATGGAAGATGGAGGGATGAGGGCTGCTTTTGGAGAGCTAGCGTGGGATTCCCATGGAGTCCTGATTCAGCTCGGATGAGAGCGGAAGCTGATTAGCCCTCTGCTTTTGTGTGGAGGATGAGACTGACTGGTAAATCCCTCTTTCCATTTCTGTCCAAGAGGAGGAAGGCAAACAGCTGGAGCCGTGTAGCTAACAACACATGCAGGTATTTATGGAAACATTTCCCTTTCCTCCCCCTCCATATACGCACATACTCATCATCAAGGGCGTATGTGACATGAATTAATTAAGGAAAGATACTTTTAATGACTGTTACTGTCTATTCCTCTCTTTATTTCATACATTTTTATACTTCAATGCTTCTCAAATATAATGTAATCACAAAAAACTCAATAGCACATTCACATAATAGCATAAATATACACCCAGAGATTCAGTCAGTCATTTGCATTACAATCTTTATTGTAAGAAAAAGCATAAGTTTCCAATTGATTTTTAATTGTGACCCTCATATAACAAAAAGAAACAAATATACAAATTTGTAACTTTTAATAAAAAATTAACCCCTTGGACATAAAAGAGCTAGAAATTGAAGAAAGAGTATAACAGTAATAAAATGAACAGTTTTGGGTCTTTATGACCACACACAAACACCAGAAGGACCATAAGCTCTGCCATTTAAAATCAAAAGACTTAAACCCCTTCTGGCATGTTATGAAGCCAGCACTTTTGCAACGTGGATCTTAATGATTTGAAAGAATTTGAGATAAACGATCTGCTATGGACAAGTTAAGCTCCGCAGAGCAGCAAAAGCAAACAATGTTTGGATCAAAGAGTGTGAAGTGTTGATTTTTCCCAGGAATTAATCATTCGGGGCCTCTCGGTAGGAGGCCCAAAAAAAACATGGTCATCCATGTTGTCCTCCACTTTGGAGGAGAGCCCAATTCTCGCCGCATAAGCATACGCTGACAGCCTGGTTACGCTCTACACCTGGGTGATTAGGCATCCAGTCTAGCTTTGCGGAATCAATTTCAACACCACAGAGCTTTCAGGAGGTGAGAAAAAAAACACACCTTTACTGGACCGGAGCCCTTAAGAACACACCTACCCTATGCAATCAGACACTAATGCCTTGAGGAGGACCATTGATCGGCCCTGAATGGTTGGATTAACAGGATCAAACAGCGTTGATTCTCAGGGAGCAGTGATTTAGGAGCCTTATCCTGTAGACTGTAGTCACATGACCACCCCTTCCAGCCTCTCTCTCTCCTAACTCGGATGGTCTGATGAAGGTTATTTATGCATACAGGACTGTCTTTTGCTTATTAAGACCCCAGGGGTGTAAGCTACAGGGAGCACATGTTCCACCCCTCTGCAACTCCTAGCTGGGAAAAGAATTGGGCCGGTCAGACAGGAATGGAGAGTGCGATTTGAGAGAAAGTGGCAGGACTTGCCTCTGCAAATATCTATCCGTGGTTGTAGTTTGGTGCAAGAGGGAAAAAAAAGGGATGGAGAAAAAAAACAGTGTGCGACTGACTGAAAGGAATGTCAAGTCAAGTCACCTTCATTTATATAGCGCTTTTAGCAATATAGATTGTTCCAAAGCAGCTTTACAGTGATAATAGGAAATTAAAGTAACAGAGATTGTTTGGGATTTACAGCAGCTCTAGAATAAAGTTATTGTCTAGCTAAAGTTAGTTTTGATTGATTCACTTCCGTTGCAACGATCATTAGTTATTAACTTAGGGGACGCTAATACGACACCATTCTAACAGAAAACCCTTAATGTGATCCGGCCACTCATTTGCACAAAACAGTGCCTGGTGGCTCGAGAACGCAAACCATGAAATAGGTTACAAAGTACAAGCCTTGAAAAATTTATAATACAGAATTTTTTATCGCTTCCGCTGAGCCACGTGAACCAGAATTATCCCGACAATGCTTTATCTGTACAGAGGTATAGGGAAGGGAAGGAGGCCTTCACAGTGGAGAGACTAGTTGACACTTCAGGACTGCATTGTCGTCGTGTCCAGGCACAGGTCCTTCATCAGATCCAGATATGGCCTGGATCCGGTAGACTGCAGTAAACCTCAGGATAAACAGAGAGACTAATATTAGGGTAGACGCCATCCCTCTTATGATGTAACAAGTACATCAGGATTTATGGGAAGTGTTCCCGGTTCCAGCTGACCTAATCTATGCAACCTAATATTGAATTATAGAAGTCTATAATGTGTTATGTGTATGCCAGGTCAAAGAGATGTGTTTTTAGTCTAGATTTGAACTGACAGAGTGTGTCTGCAGATTTGAACTGACAGAGTGTGTCTGCTTCCCGGACAATGTTAGGAAGATGGTTCCAAAGTTCTGGTGCTAAATAGGAAAAGGATCTACCACCAGCAGTCGATTTTGATATTCTAGGTATTATCAACTGGCCGGAATTTTGAGATCACAATAGACGTGACGGACAATAATGCGTTAAGAGCTCGCTCAAGTACTGGGGAGCTAAAACATTTAGTGCTTTATAAGTAATCAGCAATATTTTAAAATTTATACGATGTTTAATAGGGAGCCAATGCAGTGTTGACAGAACCGGGCTAATATGGTCATACTTCCTGGTTCTGGTAAGAACTCTAGCTGCTGCATTTTGGACCAGCTGTAGTTTGTTTATTAAGCATGCAGGGCAACCACCCATAATAGCATTACAATAATCTAGCCTTGCTGTCATGAACTAACTGTTCCGCATTTGTCATTGAGAGTATATGACGCATTGAGAGTGATGTGGTTTTACAGATACTAGACACGTGACTTTCAAATGAAATATTGGTATCAAAGAGCACACCCAGGTTCCTAACCGACGACGAAGACTTGACAGGGCAGCCATCAAGTGTTAGATAGTATTCTAGGTTAGTATGTGAGGAAGTTTTTTGTCCAATAATTAGAATCTCTGTTTTTTCAGAATTAAGTAGTAAGAAATTACTAGTCATCCAGTTTTTTTATATCAGCTATGCATTCTGTTAATTTTATGAATTGGTAGGTTTCGTCAGGGCGTGAAGAAATATAGAGCTGAGTATCATCAGCATGACAGTGAAAACTAATGCCATGCTTCCTAATGATATCTCCTAAGGGTAGCATGTACAGAGTGAACAGCAACGGTCCTAGTACTGAGCCTTGTGGTACGCTATACTGTACTTTTGATTGATAAGACATCTCTTCATTTACTGCTACAAACTGATAACCGTCAGATAAGTATGATTTAAACCATGCTAATGCAATTCAACTAATTCCAATATAATTTTCAAGTCTATTTAAAAGAATGTTGTGGTCAATGGTATCAAATACAGCACTAAGATCGAGTAACACTAGAGCCCCTTTCACACAGAGATTCTGGAAAATACACGGATAAAGTCACCTGGGATTTGACCCGGGTTCGTTTGACTTTGGTTCATTCACACTGCCAGTGATTTTCCAGGCAGTCAGGTTTTGATTTTTTATCTGTTGGTATTTGCTAGAATACCATGTACCTGAACAAGATGTCCAGGACCTCCAGCAAAACATATAGGCCCACAACATATAAGATCCAGCAGTATATTTAACCGTAGGCATGGCGTACTTTTTATCCCTGTTTGCACCAAACACATCTGGTGGGTTTGCTGCCAAAAATACCTTTTTTTGTTTCATCTGACCATAGAATTCAGTCCCTTTTGAAGTTTCAGTCATGTCTGACAACTGAATAAGCTGGAGTTTGTTTTTTGGAGGAGCGAGGAGGATTTTTATTGAAACCTTCCCAAACAACATGTGGTGATGTAAGGGTTGTTTGATATATATATTTTTAGGCTTTCTGACCCCCAAGACTCAAGTAATTTCTGCAATTCTCCATCTGTGATCCTTGGAGAGTCTTTGGCGAACTTTCCTCCTTACCGTGCATTAAAGGGGACATATCATGCTAAATCCACTTTTTTAGCCCGTAAATGCATTTTGTTGTATATTTGGAGTGTTTATAAGTACAGAGAAGTTGAAATTAGTCTCTTCAGGTGCTTCATTGATATCTTTATATTCTGTTTTGGTCATATTTTGCAACCTGTTCCGATTTTTCTATTCTCCATGACGTTTTTTGAACAATTACGTCACAGTATTTGCAGCGGAACTGTCAAATAAGGACATCGACTTCCGGCCCAACACTTCGAGCAATCCGCCATTTTTATTTCTCGCTGCGATTTTGTAGTACAAGCTCAAGGATGCAGAAGTTACGAGAGGATAAGTCAAAATGTTTGGTTGTTGAATGTGGTAACCCACACGCTTCATTACACCGTCTCCCAGCATCAGAACCTCTTCGAAGTGCCTTGTTAAGTTTTATTTTTCATGGAAATGTACCCACATCTGTGGGTAAAGTCATTTTTGTGTGCACGAACGAAGCACTTCAAGGATAACTACTTCAGCAACCTCCGCCAGTATAAAGAAGGATTTGCCGATAGACTTCGTCTGATTGAGGGGTCAATTCCTTCTATCTTTGGAGACGACGAACAGAGCACTTCGGTAAGCTGTAAATAACGTTTTTACGTGCAATAATAACGTGCTTTTCTTTAATTGTTTATAATATAACTTATATTTTGTTTTGTGAGTGTTAAATAGTCGTTGTAAAGCATGCAGTATTGTAGTAGTGGGCATGGATGGAGAAGTTACTGTAAATACAGTGACATACCATTGCGATACATCCATATGAAGACGTTGTTCTGCAGGTTCGTCGTCTTCATTTTCATCTCGCTCCGGGTCCGGCTCTGGCTCGAACATGTAAGGCTTGATGGACAAGTCTTCCGTTGTTGACATTTTGTTAATAACGTGTGAATAAAAAGTTTCTGTGCCGCTAGATAATCGTATCTCTGCTATCAAACTACAAAAATGGCCGAACGGGGTGTTGAAACGAGTGTCACCTCTGCAACCTGGAGAGGGGGCGGGGTATGAAGTGTCTCATTTGCATTTAAAGAGACCGCACCAAAACGAGTTGCTCTCAGACGCACATCAGAAAAGGGGTAGAAAAGGGGCCTGTGGAGCTATAATAATGAGGAATTCAGACCCAAGCATTGCAGTTCCGCTTTATATAGACCACAAATGTATGATTTATATGTAAAAAGGAACGATTTAAAAGCATGATATGTCCCCTTTAAGACAATATAGACACACGGCCTCTTCCTGGCAGATTCGTAACATCTTTAGTTGATTGGAACTTCTTAATTATTGCCCTGATGGTCAAAATAGCTATTTAGCTATTTTCTTACAGCCATCTATTTTGTAATGCTAAACAATCTTTTGATGCACATCAGAACAATATTATTTGGTTTTACTCATTGTGATGGATGATTAAGGGAATTTGGCCTTTGTGTTTCCTCATATTTAAACTCCTGTGAAAGTCATAGCTAGACAATTTTATTTTCCTAGTCACTCTGGTGTGCTAAAAAAAATGTAAATATTAATGGGAATATACTTCAGAGATATTTCACCCGTAAAAAATTCTAGGGGTGCCAATAATTGTGGCCAACGTGTTTTGGAGAAAAAAACATGTATTTCATAATGTGATTTACCCCCCACTTTCAATTCTTTTACTTCAATGAAATGTTAGATTTTTGCAATTTTTTTGAATGAAAGATCAGAAGGATAAACAATGCAGATTTGTTTTACAGCCATTTTTGATCATATTTACCAGGGGTGCCCTTAATTCTTACCACCACTGTAAATCCTTCAATGCTGACAGAGAATGCTATACTATACATGTGCAAGTGCAAGTGACACGAACACACGAAGTGCAAGTGACAATAACAGGAGAAGACCGTTACTTTGTTGTACACCGTGTTTGTTGACTGATTCTACTTTCCACTTGTAAAAGGCGCGAGAGAGAAAAAAAAGACGGCAAGCACGGATGGCAGGTTAACAGGCTAGCGAAATACTAGTGTGTTGTGCTAGCGATAATGATTTAGATAAAAGCTAGAGATGTCAGATTAATGTTATAGACAATATTCGACAATATCTAATATACAGGTCCTTCTCAAAAAATTAGCATATTGTGATAAAGTTCATTATTTTCCATAATGTAATGATAAAAATTAAACTTTCATATATTTTAGATTCATTGCACACCAACTGAAATATTTCAGGTCTTTTATTGTTTTAATACTGATGATTTTGGCATACAGCTCATGAAAACCCAAAATTCCTATCTCAAAAAATTAGCATATCATGAAAAGGTTCTCTAAACGAGCTATTAACCTAATCATTTGAATCAACTAATTAACTCTAAATACCTGCAAAAGATTCCTGAGGATTTTAAAAACTCCCAGCCTGTTTCATTACTCAAAACCGCAATCATGGGTAAGACTGCCGACCTGACTGCTGTCCAGAAGGCCATCATTGACACCCTCAAGCAAGAGGGTAAGACACAGAAAGAAATTTCTGAACAAATAGGCTGTTCCCAGAGTGCTGTATCAAGGCACCTCAGTGGGAAGTCTGTGGGAAGGAAAAAGTGTGGCAAAAAACGCTGCACAACGAGAAGGTGATCAGACCCTGAGGGAGATTGTGGAGAAGGACCGATTCCAGACCTTGGGGTACCTGCGGAAGCAGTGGACTGAGTCTGGAGTAGAAACATCCAGAGCCACTGTGCACAGGAGTGTGCAGGAAATGGGCTACAGGTGCCGCATTCCCCAGGTCAAGCCACTTTTGAACCAGAAACAGCGGCAGAAGCGCCTGACCTGGGCTACAGAGAAGCAGCACTGGAGTACCCACAGTCAGTGATGGTCTGGGGTGCCATGACAGCTTCTGGTGTTGGTCCACTGTGTTTTATCAAGGGCAGGGTCAATGCAGCTAGCTATCAGGAGATTTTGGAGCACTTCATGCTTCCATCTGCTGAAAAGTTTTATGGAGATGATTTCATTTTTCAGCACGACCTGGCACCTGCTCACAGTGCCAAAACCACTGGTAAATGGTTTACTGACCATGGTATTACTGTGTTCAATTGGCCTGCCAACTCTCCTGACCTGAACCCCATAGAGAATCTGTGGGATATTGTGAAGAGAAAGTTGAGACGCAAGACCCAACACTCTGGATGAGCTTAAGGCCGCTATCGAAGCATCCCGGGCCTCCATAACACCTCAGCAGTGCCACAGGCTGATTGCCTCCATGCCACGCCGCAATTTTTTTCTGTGTCTTACCCTCTTGCTTGAGGGTGTCAATGATGGCCTTCTGGACAGCAGTCAGGTCGGCAGTCTTACCCATGATTGCGGTTTTGAGTAATGAAACAGGCTGGGAGTTTTTAAAAGCCTCAGGAATCTTTTGCAGGTGTTTAGAGTTAATTAGTTGATTCAGATGATTAGGTTAATAGCTCGTTTAGAGAACTTTTTCATGATATGCTAATTTTTTGAGAATTTTGGGTTTTCATGAGCTGTATGCCAAAATCATCAGTATTAAAACAATAAAAGACCTGAAATATTTCAGTTGGTGTGCAATGAATCTAAAATATATGAAAGTTTAATTTTTATCATTACATTATTGAAAATAATTAACTTTATCACAATATGCTTATTTTTTGAGAAGGACCTGTATGTTGATGGATAGGTTAAATTTAGCAAATAAGAACAGCAAGGAATGGTAGTAAATAGAGATTCAAAAAGAAAACTATACAGAGCTTACAGACGCAGACCAGTAGCAAGGCAGACAGAAGCAATCGATCAAACAGCAACACCTTGTATCTTCTGCAAAGAGAGGAAGGAAATTAAATGAAATTAAATGAAATGAAATTAAAAGAAAAGGAACGGGGACTTTAATAAAAAGGAAAGAAGAATTAAAACAGAAAGGAAAATAAAAGGGGGAAAGGGAAAACAAAAAGGAAGAAATGGAAAGGAAAGGAATGGAAAGGAAACTTTAATAAAAAGGAACGAAGAAGAGGAAACCGAAAGGAAAATAAAAGGAGGAAGGGGAAAACAAAATGAGGACAAAAAAGTGCCAAAGATACAGAAAAGAAAGGTAAAAAATACAAAAAAGAAACAGGAAGATGAGGAGAAAGAGGGAATGGAACAGAAAACAGAAAGCAGCGACTGATTACAATGTGAGCTGAATGTGGATTGCCATCTGTTAATGGATTAATATCAAATGAGAAGGATGCATTTCGGAATGACAATATATGACAACCTCCGCTGTTTTCCTGTTGAAATCCTGACTCCCCCTGCAGACAGCATCTCAGTTCTCGCGGGTCAGCCTTTGTCTCTCCAGCCCCTATAATTGGACGATCTATCATGTAAAACCCATCACAACTCAGAGAGATGGCAGATTCCAGCGCTTCACACATGGCTCCGGGTTTAGAGGAGTATCTGCAGGGGCTTATGGTATGGATATAATAAAATCATTCAAAGCTGCTGTAAAGACTCAGGGGCGGATCTAATCCGTGGGGGAATTTTCATATCATAATTAATAATTGGTAATTAATAATTATTCATACATGTTTGGATTAGATCAGTCTTACATGTTAATAAATCTCCCGCTAAGGGATGATGTGTCATTTTACCTGCATGCATGCATGTGTATCCCTGCAATTAACCACAAGTTGATTGTAATTAATTACACGGACCACGTCTTACAAAACAGGCAAACTTAATTAGCTCTATTGTCAGAATAATATTTGTGGGGATCCACAATATCATCCTACTTTATAGGATTTCAGGAAACGCAATTCTGTGGCCACTAGAATTGGGTTTTCTGCCCTATAAACCAAATACTCTTTAAAGTATCTTTAATTTGTAAAGCTCGTAGCTTAAGTTAGATCTTTGGCACTTAAGGGACTTGGAAAATGAGCAGAGGCAGTACATCAATCAAATGAATATAATGAATTTAATAAGGCAGAACTATTTACTACGTTACAGGAATACATGTATTTACAAACATTAACAGACAATGACAACAACGCGGGGCGTTTGGACAATGGATACACGTGAGAGAGAGAGAGAGAGAGGGGGAGAGGGAGGGAGTGAGAGAGAGAGAGAGAGCATTGGCAACATTCACCCTGACAGTCACCTGTCTGTAACAACACGAAAACATCATCTTAATGCTTCTTAGAAGCTCTATAAAGAGATATACTTGCACAAATTTCTGGGTCTCTCTGTGTCGCGGCATTCCTGTGCGAGCGGAGTCCTTTAGGAAGCGTCACGTGGTGCTTCTTGGCGCGCGTGTTGAACGGAGGTTCAAAGTCTTTGAGGTAACATTACCAAAGGAAAATAGTTCGGCTAAGTTCGTTTCACTTCGTGGAAGTGAACAGAGTCGACTACGGAAAACAAAACTTTGACTAACAAAGAAAAGAAATAAAGATCTCTACGGGGAAATCACGCGGAGTTAACGTTACATCTTTGCAGGGCTGGTGAAGAAACGTGGTCACGTGCGTGTGTTTCTCCTTTAAAGCGAGCGCGCGCTCGTTTGAAGGTCCCCTGTAGATGGATTTGCTGAAGAGATATGTCATGCGGTGTTCTTTTCACTCGACGATTGGAATTCAACACGGAGGCTTATCTAAGACTGAAAAACACAAACTAAACTAGAAACAAATAAAAGAAAGGCGAAGAGCTCGCCCGGAGGCGAGACGTTACATTATGACACGAGGACAAGAGAAGTAAGAGAGGGATAAACTGGTATTCAGTCCTTTTGAAGACCTGACGTTTCCGCCTTCTTTGGAAGAGGGTCCAATCAGGAGCTGTCCCTTTGGAGGGAATTTTTATGATCCTTTGTGTTCTAACCAGGCAATTAAATCTCTAGTTTCATTGGGTGTTTAAGAGAAGAATCTTCACAATTCTTATAATACTAATGTGTCACAAAGTTTAGCAAAATGTAATGTCAATTAACAAATGGGGAATGAAAATTGGAGTTTATCGAGACCAAACTTGCCACAAATGGATTTGGTTAAACATTAGATGGCAAAGTTTGAAACATTATCCCATTAGAGTTGTCGAGAAACATGGACCAAACCACAAAAAGGCAACTCATGAAATAGGGAACTTAGATACATTGTTCATACAATTCTCAAATGGATATATAATAGCATATATATATATATATATATATATATATATATATATATATATGAATACAGGATTCATTTCTCCTCCTTGGTTAGAATTCGGAGAGAGCCACAGTTCTGTGAACATTCCTTTGGGTCGTAAACGCTGTTATCTAAGAACTCCAGTGATGTTAGTTTTGGTCTCTTTTCACTCCAAAGATGGAAAACATAGTAAACTATATTTTACTGGATATAACTGTACGTATTCTGATTGATCACACCGAAAGCATTCTGGAGGTGTCCAGAATTATGTGTACAAGTTATGAGAATAGACAGTTATATTTAAAAATGCATAATGAAGGTATTTATAATTCACTTTAAGCTACGATAAAATCATAGTCATTCCAATGTGGCATGGGCAAATGGACACACATAAAAACACATTGAATATATCTGGTTAAATGTCTTTTAAAAAGAGAAGTTTCTTTCTCTTTAGGATCCTTCTTTGGGACATTCCAGTCAGTCATAAAAATGTCTCGTAACTGGACACCACGCTCTGTCCTGAGCGGGCTTCACTTGTGGGGGATGCGTGTGTGTGTGTGTGTGTATGTATATATTAATTTACATCCAGGCTTTTTGGGCCTGAAGGCTTTGGGATTTTCGCTAGGATGTATTTAGTTATTCAGATTCACCTCGCCCAGTCCCTACACTGCTCTGCAAAACCCCACTGATTTGAGTGGCAGTATGTGTCAGACGTAACACAGAGCGAATCTGTCTGAAAGAGTGAAGGATTCATAGAGTAACACATCATGTCTTCTGCTGCACACTCTGCTCAGAGGCATGAAGGCCAAGCGCTTCCTACTGTGAGACTGAATGAATCATGTTGCCTCATGAAATATTAAAGCTGAACATCCAACAATATAGAGGATTCAAAATCCATCAGCCTAGGGTAACTGAAACGATTTCTGTTGTTGTTGACAAACGTAAGCAGAATAGGGATCCAAAAAGAGTGAGGGGAAGTGAGATATTTGTTTAGCGTGATGTGTCGCTGTATTCAGAGATGTGCTATTGTAGCGGGACGTACTGCTGCGTCCAATTAACCTAATGCGTTCGGGCGTGAGTTCAATCATAACGATGCGGGACCATATAAAAAAGGGTTTCGAGTCATTGCGTCATTGCCCGGGCACCGCCCCTCCTGACTCCTCATCCGTTTCCGCTTGGAGGTATGTGTGGTATGGCTGAATAGTTAGCGCCAGATGTGGAATCTTTTTCTTTTTTAAATAATTATTTAATGTAGTTGTGAGGACAGTTCGCTGCTGTGGGCTGTTGGTGGCTGCCACTTCCCCTTCACGTGCCTCTCTCGCATTCCCGTGCTTTTTACATGGTGGTACGATATCTTTCTGTGAGTACGATGTGGACGTGCGCCTGGTTATGAAATAAAGGTACGTGAAACTACCACTATTGTGCAGCGTTCCCTTTTTATACTGCAAGTATATGTTTACATTTTAGGTGAAATAGACTGTCCTGCGAGGCCTGTGGGGCAACGCTGTTTGACGCTGCTGTTTTGCGTATCCGGATTCTCTCTCGTGACAAACTTTCTCGTCAACGCGTGCGGGGTTGAGCTAGGTGTCGGGTGATGCCTGCTCTCCAACATTTGTCCTTGTGATCGCCGGGCTTCCTTTATTTTTCTTTAACTAGTCTTTCAATTTGTTGTGATTTGCTTTATTTACTTTTGGTATATTACTCATTTTCTCAGTGTATTCTTTTGTGAATGTTGTTTTGCTTTATTTGGTTTGTTTGTGACTGTTTCTTGTGTTTTTTGCTTCATCTCTGTTTTGCTTTACGGGTGTTAGAAGGACAGTGAGTGAAATCTAATCAGCTTTGGTGCCCATTCTGACTTCAATCATTGTAATATTGTTTCATGATTTTCTGGTTTATTAAAGGGGGGGGTGAAACACTCAGTTTCAGTCAATCTCATGTTAATCTTGAGTACCTATAGAGTAGTACTGCATCCTTCATATCTCCAAAAAGTCTTTAGTTTTATTATATTTATAAAAGAAAGATAGGCTGTACTGAGTCTTTCCGGAAAAAAACTGAGCGGGTGTGGGCGGAGCTAAATAATCACGAGCGCGCGAAGCTTTTGCGTTGAGAGCCTGGAAGCTGTGACATCCCAAAACAAACCATGGCTAACAATCAGATTCAGCCATACATTTTTGATCCCGAATCAGATCCCTTGAGATGGGCAGTGAAATGGGGGGGAAACACAAGGTCTCGAGAGTTTTTTAAAAGTAGAAATGATTTGAACTTGAGCGCAGTGTTTTTAGAACACCATGTCATGCGCGAGTTTACAACATTTGTGTGTGTTTACTCGAGGTTTATGAGGACATGATTTGGTATTACAATAAACAAACAGACACCTACAGTGGCCAGCTAAACAAATCTATTTAAACACACACACACCATACATCGCATGCTCCATAGATACATTAACTATACGTGATCATGTTGTTTACTTGCTGTGCTTACACGCCGATAGTTAACAACACACAGACATTTGAAGCAGTTTTACTCACCGCCTGCGGTTCCAACGCACGACCGTGAACCTTTATCGAGACTGCTCCATCCTTAAGCATTAGACGATCTGCAAAAGCCGAACACAGCGCTTTGATGGGCATACTGCCTTCGCTCTCTCGCTCTAGGCTACAGGTGCGCGCGCGCCCTTCCGGGAGAAGTGCCCTTAGGACCCGTATAAGGAAATTCCGGCGCATCTGACGTCACACACGCCCATACTTGAAAAAAACTTTCCGAAACTTGTGACAAACCGGAAGGAGTATTTGTGGCACAGAAATACTCCATCAAACGTATAACTTAATTTTTGAAACTTTGTCCATGTTTAGCATGGGAATCCAACTCTTTAACAGTGTAAAAACCTCACTATGCATGTGTGGCGGTAAGCGGTATAGGATGTTACTTTATCTTATCGTGATAATTGTCGACTACGCCACCCTGAATAAATCAGGGAATATCAAAATAACCCAGCAGTTTGAACTAGGTCACACAGGTTCGTGTGTGTCAGGAAGGTCAGGAGAAATGTACAAACAATTTACAAAAATAGTGTTTATTAACGTATAAAAGATAGTTAAAAATAGTATGTTCTTGTTAAAAAAAGGAGCGCACAGCGCTACATGCACAAATAATGGCAATTAACAAGAGAGGTAATCACAGCGGGCAATATATAATGGCCACATCAGCAGTCCTCTACCCACGAGGGTAAGAGGAGCAGCAAGATCTACAAAACTCAATTCACAGGTTATACAAACAAACAATATACCAAACCATCAGGCTGAGTCTGCCGGCGGAAGGACCACTTAATGGCTTTTCCAAAAGCGCAATCCTACTCACACACACACGTCACCGTGCACTAGATCACACACACAGACACTTCAAAAGTGTCACCCACTGCAACACCACCACTATCACCATGCACAAGAAGGTCCTTCCGCCTGGCCACCTCAGTTCCTGAAGAAACAAATACACTGGGTTTAGTAAAAACACAAAAATGACCACAGAGAATCACAAATAAGAGAAAATAAAAAATAAAAGAATCAAGGTCGATAAGGACACACACACCCTTAGATAACAGCAAAATCTAAACAATATCCACACCATAGAACTAAAGAAAAGATGTACAGCAAAATCAAGCTAATGCAGCGTACACACACCCACACATTGGCTCTCATACAAGAAACAAACCAGTTATAACTTTGCGATTACTCTAGAAGGAAAGGAAATAGACGATGCGAATCCTGCTGCTGGCCCACGGCGCGATCGCAGCGTAAACACGTGGTTCTCAAATGCACTCAGGTTAAAGCGCAATTCACTGCAAAAACAGGAGGAACCTCGTGCTGAAGACGAGAGCGAAGAACGGTCCGGAGGATGAGAGAGAAGACCCACGCCACAAGAGAATATTCCTCACATATAATTCCCTCTGGCTACTGTTTACAGCAATCATCAAGACCGCCGATTAACTGAAGGGTGAACAGACACTCACTCTGAACTGATAACGTGCACCGTCGGAAAAGTGCTGATGGACAGCTACAATTTGAAGGGATGACAACACATCAGTAGTGTGCTAAACACCTGATTTAAACCAGACGCTATCAACACATACCTGAGACTCGAGTGAATGACGCACGCGGGGCGGAGCAAAGACGTGACGTATCTCCGGATACAGCCAACCCGCATTAAATAGATCATACTCTCCCCTGATAGGACACCACAGCTGTCAATCACTTAACTGATTATGTCACACATAAAATAGCATTTCACCCCCCCCCCCCCCCCCCCCCCCCCCTTTAATTTAAATGTTATTGTTTTATTTTTTTATTTAGCGTCTTTGTTGAATGTTGATACCAGTGTGGTAATTTTTGTTTCGTTTCAGGAGCCGAGGCTTCAAGGCAAGGCCCTCACGTGCGGTGGTGGAGGGTTTTGTGACGGAGTGCTGTGCGTTCATGCTTGACTTTATTGGAGTGCTTGTGTTGATACCTGTGCACAGGGTGGTAAGAGTGACTGTAGGAGCCTTGTGCTCACTAAAATAGTGTATCTGCCATTGTTAAGCCTCGGTCTCCTTTTTGGTCTCTTGAGAATTGTGAATGTTGAATGTGATCCAGTTTTTTAATGTTTTTTTAAGATTGTTGTGACTACTAAAATAAAGCTTTTGTATTTTTCGTATCCACATCTCTGGCCCTCCTTTTGGAAAATCATGCTCCTGCGTGTCCCTATGTAGGTGGTTAAATTCACAAGTATACATATTTCCCTGGTTAAACAGGGTGGCGTAGTCTTGCACATGTAGAGGTAGTTTTCTCCTCTTAAGGTCCCGCTACACTATGAAAACTGGATGCTTGATACGTAGGTCACAGCACCCTTCTGAATAACCTTCTATAAATGTGTACAAATGTATAAAACCCCACTAGAGCATGATGGACGAAGATCATATTCATTTACCGAAAAGGAATTCCTAGTTTCGTTTTAATTTCCATATAGATTTATAACAGTCAAGCTACGAGGAGCACACAAAATCCATGTTAAGAGTACAAAGATATTCATAAAAACAAAAGGAGAGGCATAATAGTCAGATACCATAGAGATGTATGTTCCCTACAAATCACAATATTTATATGAATCATAATCTGACTTCATTTTTAAATCATTACAATGTAAATCCCATGTCAACCTATTAAAATGCAATATTTGCCGGGCTGGTGCAATTGCAAATGTGAATAAATCTCTTCATGGATGGTACAAATTCAATTTATTTTATTGAAATATACATG
Source organism: Gila orcuttii (assembly GCA_026230005.1). Taxonomy (NCBI): domain Eukaryota; kingdom Metazoa; phylum Chordata; class Actinopteri; order Cypriniformes; family Leuciscidae; genus Gila; species Gila orcuttii. The sequence goes on along the minus strand of JAPDVR010000010.1, from coordinate 6,845,944 downwards.
CGTATATACTGATCAGCAAATCTGAAGATATGTATTAAATATGTACAATTCTGTGATTAAATATTCAGCCGAGACTGTTTTCAACATTGATAATGATAAATGTTTCTTGAGCAGCAAATCAGCATATTAGAAGATTTATTTCTGAAGGATCATGAGACGCTGAACACAGGAGTAATGATGCTGAAAATTCAGCTTTGCCATCACAGGAATAAATTACATTTTAAAATTAATTCACATAGAAAACAGCTATTTTAAATTGTAAAAATATTTCACATTTTACCTTTTTTACTGTATTTTTGATCAAATAAATACAGCATTGGTGAGCAGAAGAGACACAATAACAAAAAAAAAAAATTCTTACCAACCCCAAACTTTCGAACTGTAGTTTATGTTCGTGAAAAGCATTGGAGAAGGACGAGAAGCATGCTTTTAGATGGACTACATAAACATCTAAAAATTCTAGATGATAATTTATGATAATAAATTAAAAATCAGTCATCCATAATAACATCACAAATCTTTATTAGATGTAAATTATTAAGTATTATCTAAGCTTCTAAATTTGTATAGAAGTGTTTTTGTTCATACAATGAAAGTCATTTGGGTCCAAAACAACATTGCACCCCACTTTCAACGTATAGACAAATAAAATTGTCTATACCGTGTATTAGTTTTTCGAATATTGATAGTAGAAAAATAAGAAACATTTTATTTATTTTTTTAAGAGAATTAAAAAAAAAATTCAAGGACTTGAATATTCGATTTCCACTTGTGGGCGGGCATGAAACGCCCCTTTCCGCTGATTGGTCAACCCGTGTTGCTTTGTGTTCTTTCACAGTTCTGTGCAACAGAATAATAATCCTCCGCTGCTAGTTGGACATATTCTTAAATAGTTTATTACAAATAATCTTTCTCTCAAAGAACTAAGGAATAAGGAATGCTTAGACCCGCACTGGGCAGGGCCCAAAAAAGGCTTTCTGAATGCAACATACATGTACCTTTTGTGTTCTGCCAAAGACAGATATTCATTCAAGTTTAGAACAACATAAGGGTAAGTAAATGACACCATTTTCATTTGCATGTACTGTAAACTGTTCAATTAAATACAACCTAACATCCACTCCATCTTACTGAAGTCACTAACAATCAAAGAAGACCCATAACCTCCATGTTTTTTCAGCAGACACATCATAACAACAGCAGTAGCTTTACTCGCCTCTTCAGTCTGCGACTTAAATGCAGCATGTTGTTTCCGGAGCCCCTTCCCTATCCGTCCCCTCTCCTCTTATGTGTCTCCTCAGCTAAGCCCTCTCCGCTTTTGCCATCTTTCTTTCCTCTGGGCTCTTCTTTTTCCCCGCTGACTTTCTCTCTCTCTCTCTCTCTCTAATTTTCTGATGCTGTTTGTGTTTGTGAGCGTAAGAGCTGACAGGCCTGATAAGGAGGGAGACGAGGGTCTTTAAGTTGGGTCTCTTTGGGCACTCTGAAACAAGCTCTTGGAGCCTGCAGTGTTAGACCTCCGGGATCATCTGCATGTAGCAGCTAAAGCCGCTCTTGAGGTTTATCGCTCCGTTTACTCTAATCAGTCAGCTCAGCATCCTTTACGAGTAGCACTCCACACATATCTCAAACGCTTTGAGAGGAGGTGAAAGGTTTAATTAAAGCATGTGTGTCACTTCTATCAGCGCCCGGGCACATTCACCATTCCTTTTTAGTGTCTGTTTTCCCTTCTTTTTTGTCAATCAGTCTGCTTATTCTGTCTCTCGCTTTAATGTTCACAGGACTACGATCCGTCTCACTTTCTCTTTATTGTGACTTTGGAGAAAATTATACCTGCTATGAGGTCTGAAATGTGGGTGTAATGGAAATATTGATGGTGTGAAATTGTTTTTAGTGAGGAAAGTGATTTCTACAAAAGCAGAGGAAGAGGCACTGACAGGAAGCACTTCCTGAGTGAGAACTTTAATGAAAGGATGACATTCTGCAAAGCCAGTCATTGGATACAAACTTGGGATAATTGAGTAGTTATAAATAAATATAAACCGAGTTATGAGTGTATCACCATCTGTGCTGTTATCCTTAACTAAATCTAAAACTTAAACTATTCAAATGTGTTTTTGGTAACTGAAGTAAAGCTGAAATGTAAATATTAGATTAAAAACCTAAACTTGAATAGAAATATTGCCTTGGCAACTACTAACAGAAATAAGTAAGTTTAGGTACAAAAATTACTAAAACTGAAATAAAAATAAAGCTTAATAGAAATAAAGAACTAACCAACAAAAACTAATAACAAAAGCATATAACAAAATTACTAAAATGAATAGAAATATAACAATGCAAGCTTATTCAAAATATTAATAAATACTATAATAGTATATAAATGATACTAAAACCACACTGACCACCATTAAAGGTGCAATAAGTAAGATTTTTGCATTAAAATATCCAAAAACCACTAGAACAATGTTAAGTATATTTTGTTGATTTGTGTACTTACATCATCCCAAATGTTTCCAACAATGTTTAAATCCAGAGAAATCCACAATTTTAACCAGTGACACGGCCCGTTTGAGCTTGGTAAATGATAAGGCTGTTAGCAAAATGCCACTAACAAACAAAGCACTTCAAGATACTGAGTGCTTTCCTCAGTAAAAATAATTTTTACTTAATTTAACTTGACAAAAACAGTATTATAGTAAGACTATACTATTATTAAGACTAAAGACTAAACTTTATTGTATACTTGTAGGCTATAATCATACTTTTAATAATGATTATAATATTATCATTGTTGTATAAGAATTATAAATAATTACATAAAGAAATAAAACAATTTGCCAATAGGTAGGAAAAATTTACAATATATATTCTCTGAAAACAAGTCCTAATATTGCATAAAATTCTCAATTGTTATATAAACCTTATGAAGCCCCGCCCCTTTTCAGCACTTCACTTTCAAATATTTCAGGGCACATAAAGTTCCATGCAGACTCCACTTCAACACAAGATTAAGTGAGGAAAAAAACAGCAAACAGTGCCATGTTGTGGGTTGCAAACTTTAAATACAACTGTGGAGAATGAGCTAATGTAAGACAGCGCCACATGGCTGGGCTTCCATGGCAGACTATTAATCCTTCACATTGACTGCAGGATGAAGCTCAGATCATCTCCCAGAGTGCTTGTAATCTTAAAATGTCCTCCAGCCCCCCTCTGCCTCCCTTTGATCGTGGGACAAAGAGTCAGCTTCTGGGAGCTGAGAAATAAAAATGAGGCACATAGCAATATACAGTTGCCCAAAGCAACCAGTGCACTTTGAAGGCGATTGCTAAATTTGTACCTCTGCTTGGTCTGATGGAAGAGAGAGAAAAGGGGGAGTTGAAAGAGCAAGAGGGAGGAAAAATTAGTGCAAAAAGAGAGCGATAGAGAGGAAAATAAAAAAATAAGCTCACAGACAAATAGTCAGAGTGATGTGGATGGGTGTCAGGGTTGTGCAGGTGACTGAAGACGAGGACACGGAAACTGCAGTATAGTTGATTTATTTACAAACTAAACTTAACAGGAAGAAATGAAAACTCCAGGAATTCAGGACACACAACCATATAAGGACGACGATCAACAAACACTGAGGGAAAACACAGGGCTTAAATGGACAGGGCCTAATGGGAAGATTAACTGAACACAGGTGAAGGGAATAGCTAATTAGACAGAGCGGGAAAACTAACAGGACTGAACCAAAATCACAAATACAGGGGAAACCAAGATCACAAAACAGAACTAAACACACTGAAACGTGACAATGGGACAGGACAAGAATGTACTCCACCTTTCAGCTGACCCCGACTCAAACACTACACATTCACCCTGGTACATCCTGGCAATGGCATCATGCATCAAGCATACACAAATCTACTGTCACCATTCGCTATCAAATGGAGACGTCACGTAACCCAGAGGTGAAAAATGAACCTTTCAAGATCCAGCTCATGTAATCCATCTCCAAATCAGTCTTAGCAGACCGTGCAAAGATATGGAGACGCCTCCGCCTGATCCAGGATCAGACAGATTGGCAACTGCGGCATCTCTGACAAGCCCCATAATCCATCAGGCCTTGTTACACCACCTGAATTCATCAAAGCAAGTTGAAAATGAGAGATCGGAACAGCAGTGTTGGAAGCAGTCACAGAGCATTTGTCAGTCTCCTATTTAATAAATGGCATCCTTTGTTTATTCTTGGAAATAGATTGAATTACATTGTATCTGTTTGAGATGGATGCTCGGTGCGGTAAAGCCAATTGATAACTCTGTTCTTCCACAGGCTGCCAGAAATACTAAATCAATTTACTGCGAACGCTGCCGCATCAAAACAGAAATTATAAAGAGCTTCTGCCAGCCAGTTTTGTTCCAAAATCTGTTTTGGTGCTCATACATCAAAATCTGTAAAATCATTTTCCTGTTCATTTTCAATATGATTTTTTCCCAGACTTTGTTTTAAAATTGTGCCTGTGCTGATTTCGTACATTGATCTGGAGAACAAGTTTTTAGATGCTATATTAGTGACAATGTTGTGAGGAACAGACTTCTTTAAAAGAGTTAGGGTAGGGTAGGTCCGCCAGAGTGCGAATGCCGAATTAAGTTCTCTTTTGCGTCTTATGATTTGGTTCATAAGACTTAATAAAATACAGTATTGTTTAGTTGGACTCGACTCTGATTCGATTGGTCAAAGACTTGCACTCGACTCAGACTTGACTGAGGTGGACTCGATCCCAACACTACTATTAAAAAAATACATTTACATTTTACGTAAATAGTGTATATATATATTACACATTTTTAAATCTTAGTAAAAAAATACTAAAATTGAATTTTAAAATTTACAGACAGAATATATATTGCATTTAACAAGACCACAAATATGATTTTACAATAAAATATTATAATCTGCTTTTATTATACTATAAAAAAAAATTGTTGCGATCAGTAATCACACTGTAAAAAGTGATCAGTTGACTTAACTTAAAAAAGTGAGGAAACCCGTTGCCTTAATATAATTAAGTAAGTAAACTTCATGCGTAATTGAAAAAAATGTGTTTATGTTTTAAGTGTTAAACTTTTTTTTTTCAATTACTGTAAATTTACAGTGGATTTAACTTGAGATAACTCAATATTAAAATTAAAAGTTAAGAGAACTTAACACTTCAAGTTGAAAATTTCGCCAAAATGTCATACTGTAATAATTTATTACTGTGATACTTGTAATTTCATTACTTTATTTTACAGTACATGGCAAACAACTGTCAGATTAAAGCCATTCAATAGGTATTAAAGTTCTACATCACATCTAGTTTTTAATTACCTTTTTCCCCAGCAGTTTTTTATCCAATTAAATTTTTTAGGGCCCACCTTTAATGTTTCACTGACTTAATGAAGGAACAAACAGTATAACCCACTGAACAGACTACACCATACCTTACATTCCTCATTTTCATTCATAAATTAAATTAAGTATGCCGTCTATCCTCAGTAAGGTCCATAGAGGTCCACATTTTAAAGTATTAAATGATAGAGAAATAAGCTCATCTCACTATACAGCAGAAATTAGCCTATGCCATATTATCTATCTATTCATAAAAACAAGAACTTATGGCTCAATCAACAAATGCTTATGGCTCAATCAATCAATTAAATGATTTGGTTCATTAGAGACCTGTGAGAAAACAGGCACACATTAGTGGGACACGTGTTATACATTCAGCGGGGATGAAAAGAATTCTGGAAATAGAAAAAGAAGGGATATGGTGTCAACTTTGATTTTCATCTCAGGATTTGAAAAACAAAAATGAAACCCAACAACACTTCTCTGTATTGCACTGAGCGGACAGACATGGTTGATGATCTGTGCAAACCCATAATAGCAGAGCTGTCCTTTTGGCAGTTCTGAAATGGGCTGTGTGTTTGTGTTACTGTTGTGCCGAACCGCTACAAAAATATTTCAGCTGTCAGCAGAGATGCTTTGACTTTGAGTTGCCATGTGAGTGTTTGTGCCCAAGCTCTAGGTTTGTTATTTACTTGGTAACCCCATGAAAAACCCACCCCCCTCAGCACTCTAGCATCCCGCCTGATAAGACTGGCAAAGGTGGACAGAAGGAACCTTAAAAGCTCTGGGGAGACTGAATGGAACTTTCTTTTCTTGCTGGAGGTCTCTGTGGCCTGTACATGAAAAAGGTTGAGACGAAAGCACAGGGAAATTACCAGGAAAGGTCAAAGACAAAACTGGAGACAATCCGACCAGGAATGAGGCAAATGTCCCAAGACTAAGACTACACTGTTTTAGCAATGGAATGAGTTCAAAACTAAAATTAGGACAGGTGAACAAAGTCAGACACAAGCACGTTTTTCCACACAACTTCTCAGATACTACCCAGAAGAGTTCATTCAACCCCTCCAAACACCTGGCTTCACTTGTACATAACTCGCGCTTTTCACAATCCAATCAATACCCACACTACATTTTTCTTAGCTAAAATGATGTTTCATTCAGAAAACCAGAAGTTTCACATACTGTAGTTTCTGATTCCTAATGAAGCTTCCTGCTTTCATCTTATTATTTTCTCCTTCGAACTTATGATCTTTCTCATCTCTGAACATTTTATCTTTTGAACACAGTGAATCTTTCTCACCAACTTTCCTTGCCAAAATGTATCCCGAACATACTGAAAGGTTAACATTCTGTTTCATCTCATGCCATAACGCCTGCCATTGTGCAAAGAGCTGCGTGTTTAACCACTGAGTGTAAAGAAGATCCCTTGCCCTCTTTTTTGTTCTGTATCTGTTTACTTTCATAATAAGAAATACATTGCTTTATACACTGAATGTAGATGACAGTGTCATGCAACTCGTGTGTGTCCTCTTGGTGCACGTACATGATGGGAATAAATAGATGCATTTCAAGCTTTTAAAAATCCTCCAAAAACATATATATTATACTACAATATATTATTCATAAAATGTATTTTATCAGTATATGTGTAACTATGTGGTTGAATTATAGGAGGAAGCAGGATCCACAAGCAGCACACTTTATTAACTAAACTCAAAACTAGACAAACTCAGGCTAGGGAAACAGAACACGGGACTCAAACAATCAACATACAATAACAAGAACTCACAAAGTCTGAACTAGACAAGATAAACAAGATAACAAGGGGGCGTGGCTAATCAGAAACACCTGGGAAGACAAATAAACAAGAAAAACTACAAAGGACTAGAAAACATGGCACAGAACAGGAAATAACAAAAGTCCACACAAGACAAGGGGAACACAAGACAGGATGTGGATGAATATGGATGTCAATGGATAAAAACACCCACTTTTTGCCCCTGTGAAGTATAGTTACTGTCACACCACGGTCTGTCCAGCAGAGGGAAACTGAGAGCACAAGACCTTCCACATCTTTCTACTAATTCACTGCTTATTATTGTTTCAATGAAATCACCTGTGCCTAGCTAGTTAGTGTTAATGGGTGTATATTTAAAGACTTGTCTTTGCTTGTATCTTTGCTCAGTCTTGAAGTTCTCTTGCCTAGCCTAAGCCTTTTGTGGTTTCCCGTTTGGGCTATCTTGGAAGACTTTTTGCTCAATCCAGCTTACCTGTTAAACTTTGCTTTATGTTTTTGGACCCTTTTGCCTGTATTGTCCAGTGTGGCTTTGTACCTTGCTAAACCCAGCAATTATGCTGGATCCTTTCTGTTTGCTTTGGAAGAAAACTGAGTAAAGATTATCTTCTTTTTCCTTCAAGACCTGCCTCTTGTGATTATCTGCCAATTCGGTCCAACCTGCCCCATAGAACAGTGGTTAGAACCTTGGGTTACCAGCAACACACTCTGGGTTTGAATCCCGGACCTGACAGCTACAGAGCATGCCAACCAGCAAAACCCTTCAAGTGCAACAATGAAGTAAAAGGAAAAATCGTAGCATCGTCTCAACGACACCAATTATGATTACAAAAATTTAGCCCATGAGATGTAAATACTGACTGTTTATGACATACTGTACATGCTTGTTGCATGTCAGCCTGATCATGAGTGTGTATAAGCAATTTAGCCATTTAAAATCACTGTCAGAGCTGACATCAGAGGAAATTGTAGTTCGTGATTGTCTTGACATGATTTTTTTTTCTAATTTACCAACAACAAAAAAAGATTAATCTAAATTGTTTTAAGAAATCAATCCTTTTATTTAGCAAGGATGCATCAAATTGACAGTAGCCTATGTCATCAAAAATGACAGTAAAGACTTTTATAATTAATTAGAATGAATTCTAAGCTCCTCTCTAGTGTTTTTATAGCTAATTAACAAACCATGAACATTGAATAACTTTCCTGAGGTAAATGTAATATTAAGTGATATGTTCACAAGCTGTTTTATTGAAGTCTTTCTGTGACTCAAACACTGGTAATTACATGAGAGCTAATACACTTTAAGTTATACTGTATCTTGCATGTACCTTATACGTTCTGATGTTCATTCATGTTTATTTTGTCCTATAACTTGTATTAAAATGGAAGAGATGACGTGTGCTTCATGATGTAATGCTGTCTTTGAAAATTGGACTAGAATACAGCATAATTACGACGCCTCGATTGAAACGAACGTGGATGTTTACAGAAATTATAGATGACTGAAAACAGATTTACATGCAAAGAAAAAAAATGCCAAGACACATGTGGTGTATTTGACCTCTTTGCTGAGACTCACTCATCCCCTCTCCTCCGCAACCTTTTTTTATCTCTACATCCCCCCTAAGGATGGAAAATGTCATCCCTTTTGTGTCTGTTGCTTTAAATGTATTTTTCAAGCCAATTTCCCCTAAAGTGTTTCACTGGCCTGTTCTCCTGCGTGGCCGAACGCTGCTCTCTGTCTCTCTGCACAGTCCATCAGCCATCTGAGAGAGCCCTTCCCTACTATTTCTCTGTCTCCTTTCCTTTACCCCAAATTTAAAACAATTGTCTGTTCATCCCAATGTTTCACCTAAGAGGAGTGTGTATTCATCACGACCCCCACGGGGGATTATGGGATAAAGAGGCAGATCAGGAAACAAAAAAACAAAGTTCATGCCTACTGCTCCAAGTGAAGATGTGGCTTGCAGGCCCGTGTTTTCTCTGACAGCATTTGAATGCTGATAAGGACTGACGAAATGAGTTTATGCCTATTTCTTGTTGTCTTTTTCTGGTACAAGCAGGCTTTGCCGTTAAAAGTGTGTTTGAATCAGCTAGTGTTTTCAAAGGATTCTGAGGGGTCTGCGAGCAGAATTGAACGTATATGCAAAGATAAGACCTAATAAATTAATGATAATTGTCACCAAGCACCAACATCAAATTACTCAACTGTTTGATCAACTGTATGAATTAATTATTTGTTTCTTTTGTCTCACTTCAATAGGGTGCAACCGTGCCTGTCTGTTTTTTAAAGGGATAGTTCACCCAAAAATGAAAATTCTGTCATCATTTACTCACCCTCATGTCATTTCAAACCCGTAATACTTCTATTACGTAATACTTTTGATAAAATCTGAGTAATTTATTGCCCCTCTGTTGACAGCTACGCAACTGCCACTTTGAAGCTGCAAAACGTTCATAAAGAGATTGTAAAATTAATCCATATGAATTGAACAGTTTAGTCCAAATTTTCTGAAGAGACACAACTACTTTATATGATAAACAGATTACATTTAGGCTTTTATTCACATATAAACATATCTTCAAGATGAATAAAAGTCTTACAGGTTTGGAGTGACTTAAGGATGAGTAAATGATGACAGAATTAAAATTTTTGGGTGAACTTACCATTTAAAGACTTATAAACCATGAACCAAACCAGCCAGCTACGAGCTGATTCAAAACATTCCAAACTTTGATTTGAAGCAAAAAGTATTTGACAAAACAAACATGTGACATGACAAAATAAAAACTATGGATAATATATATAACTTGCATCTATGCACGTCATCCATGATGAATCCCACTTCAAAATCAAATAAACATCCTCAAATGACTCTCAAATGGTTCATCCATTGAAAAAGAAATCCATTGCAGATGATCAAAGAAGCATCGTCCATCAAGTGATTTATTATGTGCCTGAAACTGTTCCATGCCACATCCAGTGGTTGTAAAGCGAAAAATGTCCACGCGCTGTTCTTTCAGAATGAAAAGAAATCATGCTAAGCCACTCGTGTGAGTTACAATTAATAATTAAATATGCAGAATATTCGAGAATCAATGTTACAGTTTATTCCTTTTAAGGGAAATGTCTCCATGCAAAGATTCAAATTGATTGTGGCTTTAAAGGGGTCATATATCATAAGGAATCAGATTTTCCTTGATCTTTCGAGATAAAAAGAGTCCACTGGCTACTATATGAAAACGTACAGTAAGTTCAGAACTACATATCCTTCTGAAGGACATCCTTCTTAACAGATCATGCGGCACATTTCAGGGGATCTTGTTTAGTGAACCTGTCAAAATGTAATGCAGGCTTTGCAAAAAGATTGAACCATTAATATCTAAATTGGACTAAAAAACAAAACTGCATGCATAAGTGCTGATGCTCATTTCAAATGGAAAAACAGGTGTGGAAGCACACCACCAATAAAAACAGTTTAATTTTTAAGGGTTGGAGATGGAAAATTGATAAACATCATATAAAAATAAATTACGACTATTTTTGAACTCAAACGAAAAATAATAATAACATTACTGCATATGTGTACTTCAAAGAGAAAATTAAACAAGAAAAAATGTGCTACGATCCTTTTAAAACAATGAAGCACATATATGATGTACAGAGACTAATAGAAATGTAAACGGACAACTTTCTCCAGGGATTATTGACTTCCTTCATTAAAACTAACAAATTTGTAGGCACAAAATTGTGTTAAAGTAATCCAGTCAAGGAAAATGAATTATGCATATTTTCAGTTGAAGGTTTTAAAATAATCTCCAGTTTATAACAGATGCAGGGAAATGGTGACTGTAAAAGAATATCTGAACATATTCATCTTGGTGAAATCATTAAACCATCTGTTTTCTATCTATTAATTCGCCCACAGAGAGAAAACTAATGTAAAATGTATGACATCTTGTTAATATTACTGTGAGATTTCTCCCTCAAGGAACTATAGCTCCTTATTCATATAATCAGATAAAAAGAGGCCTACTATGCACTTAATTTTTCCACTTATAATGCTTGTCAAGGTTTTTGTGCCATTTAAGGGACCATTTCCCTGACCTTTTCACACATATTTAGCCTGGTTAAAACCAGACCATTCTCAGTTGTAACTGAGTTAGGGTCTGGCAAAGCTCTATAGACGAATCATTTCCAAAGGGGCGTCACCAACGGACGTCGCTCAAATGCCTCTGGGCGCAATTGGATAGACCTAAAACCAATCAGAGCGATGAAGGAGATGACGTATGCATGCAGAGGGCTCTCGCTAAGACCCTCCCATTCATTTAGCCCATAAACAGTAAAGGTTTAGCCACCAACGGGTGAAGCTGGTTGTAATCATTTTTTACAGTCTATGGTTGTAACGGGTTCGTTATTATGGGAAGAAGGAGGCGGAAACCGGCGAACATTCACACATTTTAATGACAAAATAAAACAAATACAAAAATGAAAGTAAAGACGGCAGTCCATCACGGTCGACTGCCGCCACACATAATAAAACAAAACATCAAATAAAATTCAGGCCTGTCCTTTCTCGATCTTCACCGTTGTCGCTCCTCCTTTTATGCTTCTGCTCCTCCGTGAGAGATGCGAGACCGGTGCGTCTCACAGGTGTCATTCATTATCACTGGCTCCGAGCTCTCACGTCCCTCGGCCTCTTCCTGCTCGTCACACTGGTATATCAGACGTTTGCCGAATCCAGTCGGTAAGACAGCGATAACATCTTTTTTAGACATGAAAAGGACCATTTTAAATCGCTTAAAACAGACGCGATAGCTGATTCGAACGAGTGATGTTCCCCGGCGGCATCCATCTTTGTAATGTACAAATTAAAATCTGCTTCATGCTATAAATGACCTTTTTGCTGTGATTACCTTTGTTTATGCCATCCTTCACACTGCCATCCATTAGCATAGGACAAATTGCTGAATACCAAATAGGTGTTGATATATGTGTGGCTGGTCATTTTAATGTGCTTTAATGGTTTTTAACCATTTAAGAATAAGCTGTTTTTGCTTATTTTCATACATAGTTTGGAGCTTACTTATTTCTGGTCAAATGTAACCCAGTGATGACTGCAAGTTGATGTTGAGTGATCTTCAGCCTATATACACCTGGAAAAACAGCATTAAAATAGATTAACTGATAGATTGAGCGATAAAGAGAGGAATGAAAGGGAGAAGGAGAGTGAGGTGGACAAGCTGAACAGGTCTGTTACTGATAGCAGACTGATGACGGCAATGGCATTATTGAGGGAGAAGAGACAAGTAATGACTGAGAGGAATGATGTATTTCTACAGCCAGATCAGGAGACATGAGGTCACTAAGGTGCTGAATCAGTGCTTGAAGCAGACAGATATAGATGCCAAAACATCTTTAACCTGAAATGTAATCAAATTACTAAGCAAACACTGAGTGGAATAACACAAAATAGGTGTCATTTGGGCTTTTTAATGCATCTAACCATTTTGATCAACTGATAACAAATGCTGAGTAGTCGGATTGTACCGCCCACCGGCGCCACCTAGCTACAAAAAAATGAATAATCTTATTTTTAAAAACTACTGGATTGTCAAATTAAAATAGGTGTCATTTGAAAGCTTAGAGTCTGAACTTTACAATGAATGTAGTCAATTCGATTATCTCTAAAGTAGTGCCTAGTTATTTGCTGATGTATAGAATGTAAAAAAGCATAATTTATTAAATACTTTTTTGTACTATGTCAAAAACATCATACAGCTCAGATAGTCATGTGTTGCATGTTATTTGAAAGGTCTCGAGGTTTGGGACTTTGACTAAACTTGAGCGATTTTTTGTACCGTTTTGGTACAAAATTTGTACCGTTTTGTACCGATTTTTTGTACTTGTGGGATTTTAAGTCCCACAAGACCCACATGTAAATAATATACAGATGCGGCATTTATGTCACTTTTTTACTCGTAACTTTACTAAACATTTACAGCAGATTCTCACGATTAAAATGAGTTCAAAATAATCCATTGCGCCGATCACGAGATATTCCTCACAGAGTTAAGACACATAAAACTCCACAGGCGCATATGTAGTAGTAAAAACAAATGTAGTTTTCACGTAGATTTTTCACTTGTAACTTCATGAAAAATGCACCGATCGTAGAAAATTGATCACCATTACTTACAGTGGATGCTCCCAATTGAAATGAGTACAAAATCAACATAATCCATTGCATCGATCACAAAATATTCCTCACGGAGGAACAACCATTTAAAAAAAGATACCATTAGGGGGGTGTCAAGGGCTAAACAAAAAGGCTATCTTAGTTCCAAATGCTCTAACTTTTGATTACTTTAGGCTATCACCACAAAATTCTATCCAGATTCAGCTCACATGTAGGGGAACTTCACCAAAAAAGAATTGTTGAAGAATTATGATTTTCTGACAAACTGTTAAAAAGTTATAGGCCAAAGAGCAATTTTCCATATCTCATGAACTGTAGGTGGCACTGTTCCCAGATTAGGCATGACCCTTCAGATCATGGTTCCGATGAAGCGTACCAATTTTCATTTCAATTGATCAAACTTTGGCTGAGATACAGCCTCTGAACCAATTTTGGGTCGACCTCGTTAAGTTTGCGACACCATAACTTTTGAACAAAGATGAATAAAAAAACAATCTGTTCAGTCATTTCTGTGTAGCTCAGTCCAAAGATCATCTGAGCCAATTTTCGTAAAAATTGGACAAAATTAGGAGTAGCAAAAAAACTGAACACTGTACTTTTCAAAATGCCCACTGCTGCAATGGGAGTCTTAATGTAAGACATTTATTGTGATCACTATAATGAGTGGAATCAGGTGTACTAAGTTTCATTTTTGCTCATCTGGTCGCAATAGTGTTGGTCCTAGAGACTCAAAAATTGGTTCAATTACTATTCGTTACCATCACTACAAGTGTGCCACATTTCATAATTTTCCTATGTTCCGTTGATAGGGCTGCCATTGACTCCCATTCTGGAAAAATAATAAGAATAAAACTAACAGATACAATAGGGGCTATCCCCTTTGGGCCTTGGCCCCTAATAATAAAGTAAACGTACAATTACAATAGGGGCTATCCCCTTCGGAGCTTAGCCCCTAAATACGCCTTCAGGGCTTAAAGGGTTCATGTGAATAATACCAGTAGGGAACCAGACATTCTCAAAAAGAGATAAATACTACGAGCCAAAAGATTGGGCATACTTGACTGAATTTATTTTTCGCATGACCTTAAAATTAAACCCATTTGATCTATACAGGCTTATTCCTAAATGCTTGAATTTAGGCATGGGTTTTGTATACTAAAATGGAATTGTGTAGACAAATAGAAATTGTGCATACATATTTCATTTTTTATTTCATTTAATTTGTATTTTTTTAGTTAGATTAGAACCTAACTTCGATGGCAAACAAAAGGAGAATACAAGACTGAATAGTTTATTGATACATCAGTACCCTCGACACCCAGAGCTGAGGACAAGAAGCCCAGAGCTGACCACACCTTTGATTCAAAGCGTCATTATTGTATTTTATACTTTAATGATGACGTTTTTTATTGGCCTTTACTTTTTTGTTTATAACGAAAGTAAGCAATTAAAATAAATTTTATTGATTACAAAAACTGCCTACTGAGGCTTTGATTTATAGTGTTTTAAGACTTTGAATAAGAACACATCACAGAGAAGTCTTCTGACCAAATTGTAAGAAATTTAAAATGCTTATAATGTAGGGCAGACTCGACTAGAGACTAGAACTAGAAACATTCGTCTAATGGGACATTGCATGCAGATAATGACTGAAAGAACAATGATGTAATTAAAATGTCTTCTTTTTTTAATTACTTCTCAGAGATGTCCTTGCAAATGTACTTGTGAAAAAACAGCACTGATGATTACACGAGAAAGTATATATTTTCAGTAGTGACTTTCTTTAGTCTTTAAGAAAAAAAATACACAATTATTTGAATGTTGCAAGACAAAGTGCACCTGCTAAAATCAACTGATTTAAAAATGTTTAAGGCATGTGGCACATATTAAGTCAAACATTTTGTTTATTTGTTTTGTTGGTTTGTTGCCCTGCACATTATTTGTTTATTGAGATTGGACGGTGATGGAGATTAATGACTGTGAGGAAGGAGAGAGAGATGTGTCTCAGTGCTGTGTCTTTTTCCTCTGCAAATGTAAAATTGAGATGAATGAGACCAGGTAAATATTACAAAAAAAGAGTGTGGGGGAATAATGGAGAGAAAGAGAGCATGTGTGTCAAAAGTATGAGAGAAAGACAGGGAATGTAACAAAGGGAGACAGATTGTCTAGCCATATTGTCTATGTCCGATACAGACAGACCATGGATGGATGGATGGATGGATGGATGGATGGATGGATGGATGGATGGATGGATGGATGGATGGGTGGGTGGGTGGGTGGGTTTTATGGATGGATGGATGGATGGATGGATGGATGGATGGATGGATGGATGTCAAACCAACTTTTGCCCAATCCCTCACGACCTCTGCATCCTGGTGCCTAGAAGATTTTTAGCATAGGTGAGGCTTCACAAAGGACAGTGGTGAGAGGTAGAGGAAAAATATAGTAAAAAATGAGTATTAGATAGATAGATAGATAGATAGATAGATAGATAGATAGATAGATAGATAGATAGATAGATAGATAGATAGATAGATAGATAGATAGATAGATAGATAGATAGATAGATATTCTTTAGATGAAGCAGAATCCCGCTTTAGGATGCTCAAGACATATTAGCATTTGAATGAACAATTGCTTCTCCACAGCTGACTATTTTAAAGTGGAGAGTATTTTTTAAAATAATTTATTAAAATTCATCATAGTGGAAGCACGATCCACTGGGGCATGCATACTCTCCAAGCACATACATTTTCATATCATTCACATATCAAACCAACTTTTGCCCAGTCCCTCACGACCTCTGCATGCTGGTGCAGAGAAGATTTTTAGCATAGCTGAGGCTGCACAAAGGACAGACGTGAGAGGTCGAGGAAAAATACAGTAAAAAATGATTATGGTATCTGATTAATGTCTAAATATAGCGAGCACTGGCAGGGAGCTGATCTAACTGGTTGTGGAGTTATGCACGGGTGGGAGAGGAAGGCCGTGGACGAGGCAAAGGTTAGGCTGAGACTTGATTTACTTTCCACAGCCACAGCTGCTCTTGAAAAGAGGGAAATGAAAATCAGCCCATATAGCTTGATGGATGGGAGAAACTCCATTATGAGGGGCGCAGGTCATTTCTGATGATGCCAGGCAGTCAAAAAAATATGGACGTGAAGAGAGAAAGCAACAAACGGTTCTCAGAGCAAATATCCTAATGAACACATTCTTTTAACTGTGACTAATTACAAAGACAATGCTTTTTCTGTCATTTTATTAACAGATGCTGATAGGTAATTAAACAGTCCAAAAGGTTAATTAAAGGACTTGCTTGGAAAGGTCAGGATATCCTGACAGTGATTATGGAGGCTTTGTTAATTTGTTTCGTCTGAGTGATGCATTTTTCTGTGATTGAAATCTAATATTTTGCCATAATCAGTGCAAGTCTATTCAAAGATGTTTTTCATACAGTAAGTGTGCAAACAATTACATTTAGCTAAATAGGTAGAGACTCAAAGATAAAGCAAAATTGACTCACTATAATTAAGCAGTCAAAGTACAGAGAAACCTTTATTTGCAATGCATAAGCTATTGGTGGTTGTTTTATTAATTATTCAAATGTAAATTAAAGCCATTAAAATCAAATCAATTGGGGTTTATGTAAATTCAGTAAAGTAGCTCTGATGCAAACAAAGCCATACCCAATCTTGAAAAATAGACTGCGAAAGGGAAGCAAACAACAGGTAATTGTGTCCCTTCGTAATTTCAATGCAGAACCAGAAAGCACAAAAACACGGCTTGAGTTTTTCTTTTCTCAAGTTTTGCACAGGTATATAATTGTGGCTCGTTTATTTTCATTAGGCAGAATTAATAGCCTGTGCAAACCGTTTTCCAAGAGAATCAATTTCTGGCATTTGGTCTGAAAGGGAGTAAATGCAGTTAGTATTTATTGCACCTGTTCCTATGTCTTTCATATTGACAGATAATGCATAATAATTTATATAATTTTTATAATGACTTATAAAAATTTGTTCGTTAACAGATAAACGAAGATTCAAGATCATTCGTTTATCTGTTTATTTGGCTTTTGTGTTTGCCTTTCTCAACGACATTTGAAACAAACTTGGACTGTTGCATCATGAGCAGTTGGCAAGAAGCAAGCCAAACATATCAGCCATCAAAGCAGAGAAAGATGCAGCATGATTAGGGTGATTTAGACAGCAGGTGAGGGACAGATGGAGAGGAATCCATTGTGATCTTTGATCACTGCCACTCGTCTTTTAACACTCTACATATCTTCTGTTACCCTACCCAAACTCTAAGTCAAGTGAGGAAACAGAAAAAGTCATTTAATCTATTTAATAGGATACGTCATCCACTTGTGATCCAACCGACCAAAACGCTTCTTAATACCAGGTGTATACAAGGCCACAGAATCACTGATAACAAAAGAGTAATGCATGGCCTCATATTATGGACCATACTTTTTCCCTCTCCTAGTAGGATGTTTACATTGGATGTTTGGAAGCAAGTGAAATGTCCCTGACTTTTAAATCAGCATTAAAAAGACTTTAATATGAGATGTGATTTAATGACATTGACCACTACAGGGTTTCTGAGAACTCATGATTCATACAGCAGATGCTGAACTTCTAAAGATTGCATACCGAAGCACTTATGTAAGTGTGAACAGTGTAAGCTTTCTGAAATAATTAAACAATATACATTGCATAAAAACAGTAGTGGCCAAAAGTGATGGCCAGAGGGGATATTTGTTTATAATGACCCTACAAGTTCAATTAAAGCATCAAAATATGAGGAAAATATTTTTAAATATTTTAAATGCACTGTAAACAAATAAATAAATAAAAATTACTGTCACAATCAACTATGATGTTTAAGTAATTTCAACTTAAATTACATTAAACTGACTTTTAAAAAATGAGTTGAATCTTGTATAAATTATTTTTAAAAAGTTGAAAAATGCTTAACTTATTTTAATGAGTTAAAGCAATGTAAAAATATATTGATTATATAATTCATATTGATCATATCATTTTTTGCAGTGTGTGAGGGAAAGAACAAAACACTAAAATTGGTTAAGGTATTTATCTGAAAAAAAAAATATTTGGCAAAAAAAAAGGCAAACTACAGCTACAGGTTTTATTTTACCATGCAAAAAAATATATTAAAAACAAAAAGCTCACTGCAGGAAAAAAGCAGACATTGCCTACAATATAATCCGTTATTATTATTTAATTGGTTCTTTCTTGTTTTTGTATGTGTTCACAATTTCTTTGTATGACAAAGAAATTTGTCATACAAATTTGTAATTTCTTTGTTTCCTTGCATTATCACAAATTAAACAATTTACTCCCAGCACAACTATGCAATATGCTTACTTTGATACACTATGCAATCTTTAATACATTTTTAAAAATATTTGTTTAAAGGGGTGAAGATGTCAATTTTCCTAGGCTAAACATCCCCTTTGCCCACTACTGTAAACAAATAAAGCAACTATGTAACAAATATCTGCATTGCATCACAGCATATTATAGACAGGTAAATACATAATGTTATTATACGAAATTCAGAGCTCTAAAATGTTATCAGTAGTATGAAATAACACAAAACTTTTTAAATTCTCTTTTGAAAGACTTCAAACACTTATACAACATGCACATGCACAGAAAAAACGGGGTTGGAAACAAAAAAGTTAACCCCTACAATGTATTCAGTTCATGCAACAACATATATTAAAGCTCCGATTGAAGACTTTAGATGAAAATGTGAAAAGTGTTGGCTTAAACATAACGGTTTTATACCTATAGGCTAAATTTTTTGATAGGCTAGGTTAGATGCCCAAAATGTTCAAATGCAATCTACATCCCTGACTGTGGGCATCTGAGACTGGGGAAGTTATTATCCTGGTCCTGGTGTTTTTCTTTTCTTTTAGATGGGTTCCTCAAGCCTCTAGTGTAATATGGAGGACCTAACACAGGTTAATTGAGTTTCTTTCCCCCTCTGCCACAGATTGCCACTGCATGCCGAACACATGCCTATGACTGCAAGGCGTCATTATGTAGGAAGCTGCCAGGTTTTACGCCAGTTTGTAGGAATGTATTAAGCAAAGAAGGGTGGTGTGATATTCCCCGATCTGCTCCTGTGCCTCAGAGGAATTCATTCACACAGACTTATTAACTAAAAGCTTTCCAGGTCAAATTAAGTTGACTCTTTTGGAAAGGTAATGCAAAAAGAGCATGAGTTCAAAAAAATCTATCATCCAGTTCTAGGAAAAAAGACCGCTACAAGACTCCATGGTATCTTAAAATGCTACGCAATGCTTCAACGATTTATTTTATCGGATTGTCTATTTAGACTAAGTGCAAATATACCCCGCCTCATTGGCAGAGGCTATTTACACTAACTCCGCCCACTGATGTCTGGTTGGACCAGACAAAATTCCGGACGACGGTGCATTGTAACAGTAGCAGTAGAGTAGGGGTAAAGTGCATGGCAGGAAATCATGACGCAAATCAACACGAGTTTGAATCTGCCTTTTGCCAAACTCGCTCTACTCCCTTTTCCCATCACAAATCAAATCGGAAAGGCATTTATTTTCAATAAAAATAAAGAAAATATTCAAAAAGTGGAAATAAAGTCTCTAACGTGTGTTTAGTAATAAAGTGTTTATCGGTTTGGGTTAGGGGTTGGTGTAGGGAGGGCTTTATTGTACCAAAAAGTGGCAACCATTTAATAATTTTAATAAATATAGTGCTATGTTATTATTGAATACAGTTTAATGTACAACAACACTGAGGTGCAAATAATATCTGCCACTATTTATAAGTATAAATAGCATCTATATATATTTGCACTTAGTGTAAATAGCCGCTGCCTTTTTATATCCATTTAGATTTGCCCTCGAATTTGATTGGCTAAGCGCCAAACAAAACAGTCCACTTTTCACTGCGCTTGTCTGTGTTTGCACATTCCAGACAGACTGTCAGTGTATAGGTAGTGATTAGATAAGCTTCTGCAAGAACGAAAATGTCAAAGTGGTAGTTGTGTAGCTGTCAATGGAGGGACCGAAAGCTCTCAGATTTCATCAAAAAGATCTTATTTGTGTTCCGAAGATGAATGAAAGTCTCATGAGTTTGGAACGACATGATGGTGACTAATAAATTACAGAATTTTATTGCAGAACTATCCCTTTAAATACCAGTTTGCAATATCAAGCAGCGAAACATTATTGTAAATCGTTTTGTACAGCTAAAAATAACTGGAAGTGGCTGACACCGGAAACCTCACACATTCAAGTTACTAATGGCTGCACTTATCTTTCGTTTAAAATAAGGTGAATAAAAGCAATATATAACCACAAAAAAAATATTTCTTACAATAGATCAGTACAGCAGAAGGGGCCATTTAAAAACTAGAGACGCAAGGGCAGTGGAATTAAAAAGAATGCAAAAGACTTGTTTATTTAAAGTCGGTTTTGAAAGTTTGGATACTGTAGGTTTGATACAAGTTTTGTCGGTTAAAGTTTTGATACTGTAGGTCTTTTCTTCCCCATCATTACGTAGGCTATATCCGAGATAACTGGCTTCTTGAACAAGAAAAAGTGTGTACTATATTATATACTGGTTACTATGGTTGTGGTTTGTTATTGGTTTGATATTACTCATGTGAGTGACAGGTTGTCCCGGCCTTGACCTAGTAAACAGTCATCAAAGAAGATATGTCACTGTGAGATGGAGAAGATATTTTAATGAAAGATTACTAGGTCACATGAATATGTATACAGAGAAATCACTTATAATAAATACTGCAATATTCCAATGAAAAATTAGATTTGTCCATTTTGATTTCATGTTCACTTTAAAAGTTGAACTTCTTACAATGTCTTCTGTGAAAGACATGCGTACAGCAGTCAAACATGTCCAGTGGAGTACAAAAACTTTTGGTGTGAACGGCCCCAACGACTGTGTTTTTGTTTCTGTGTGTTTGTGAGTGAGTAATTCTGAAGAAAAACATGCAGACCAGATGCAGTAGCTGTGTGACAGAATGGTGTCGCATACGCCTGAATGCTAGATGACATTCTCTCCATGTCATCCCAGCTTCCAGCTCCTTCCACCATCTCTGACACGCTGTCAGAATCAACAGGGACACCTCTAATGCAAGCAGATGTAATTGCAGCGCATGAATAAAAGGGATGTGTGCTTACAAGACTCAGTCGATGTAAAGCAACAGTGAGATCAAAAAATATTCTTGTTACTTTTCTATTAGGAAAAGTGTGTCTACATCATAGAGTCCATTATGATGTGTCTGAATCTAGCATAATCAAGCTCATGAGATTAATTCGCTGTGAAGCTCTTTAAGCATCTACTAAAAGTATACACATTGCATAGCGTGCAATGATAGTTGAACTGTGAATGAAAGGGACTGGTTGTGATGTACATGCAATATTACAGCTTTGGAAAAAAATAACAGATTAGACGCACTGTGGAAGACACGGACAGAGAAATGGGACAAGGAATATGATGCTGGATAGAAATGATACAGAAAAATTTTGTTCCATTACTGCTTTTAGTCATTTTCAAACACATAAGAAGCTTATAACAGTACAGTTCATTCAATCTTGTAATGCTGTCCTACCAGACTTAGCAACCACAAGGTATTACTGCTTACAGAAGTGTGCTAGAGTCAAGCATGAAAAAGCTGAAAAATATTTTATTCTCTACATGTTTCCCAGCATGCACTGTGGTATGTGTTTTTTTTTTCTCCCCATTCGCTGGTTTAAAGCATGAGCTGTTTTTGTTGTCATTTTTAGTTATTTGTAATAGACAGAGATTGTTTTTTAATCTATATGTGCTTATTGATCATTGCCATTGTTGAGTTGTGTATGCTGAACACTAATATCTGCTCAATATCAACTTTTCTTTTGTCATAATAGCAACTTTATATCTCACAATATGACTTTATCTCAAAATTGTGATTTTACACTGTAGTTATTTTAATTCACTTTCCCAAGCCAACATTTTTAAAATGTGTCTATTAAATTGTGAGCGTACTGTCCCCTTTCGACAGTTTTTCAATTTCAAAATATTACTACAGATAAAATTTTAGTCTGTTTTTTTTTTTTTCAGGAGAGAAATTAATACTTTTATTCAGCAAGGATGCATGAAATTGGTCAAAACTGACATTAAAGACATTTATAATGTTACAAAAGATAATTATTTAAAATCTATTCATCAAAGTATGAAACAATTTACAATACTAAGAGATCATTATGAATGATCATTTGACACTTAAGAATTATGTGAATGCTGAAAATTCAGCTTTGCCATCACAGTAAATTACATTTGAAAACATTAAAATAGAAAACTGATAATGGATATCAACATGTCTATCACTTATCAGCTTATCTCACTGAAATAGCAATAGGGATATTGGTTGTTTCTTTAGTCTGCTGGGCCAGATTGCATTCTGAGGAACTAATTAAAACTAATTAAAAGCAAGGCCCAAGCGAAGGGAACACTATTCGGCTAAACGACAAAAAATTAAATGAAACAAACGGCTATTAACACTATTATCCTCTAATGCAGTCCAAAGATGTTTTTAAGGGTGCTTTCACATTTGGTTCGATTTGGTCCGAACCAAAGTTCCCCCGACCCCCCCCCCCCCCCCCCCCCCCCCCCCCCCCCCCCCCTTGGTTACCCGCTTGGTAACGACAACGCAGGAGAGGGCGGCAAAATTCATAGCGTTGCTCACCTCACTTTTATATCTTGTTTTTTTTTAACCTTTGGTTTTGTTTTCAAAGCTTCAGCACAGAACAGCACTTGCGTCTATCTGCTGTAAATGTTCTGCAAATGCTAGAAAGAATGCGGGAGCCCTTTTCTGCTGAAGGCATGCAGAAATGAGATATATACATTCTCTCTGCAAGCAGTCCGTTAGTCATGAAAGTCAATGAGAACACACACAAACACACATGCTGTGTCTCAAATCGCATAGTGTCTGAGTAGGTACTACATTTGAATTTGAATTTACTTTGCGACCATTAAAAAAGTGCATTCTATGTAGTTGTCATTGTGTTGTTACACATTGTGTCATTAAATTACTACTAAACTGTTTAAAATCACAAAATAAGCAAAACACATCTGTTGTCACTGAAACATTTCTATGTGCTATGTTCATGAAAATAGAATTTGTTGGCACGGAAAGTCACAAAAAAATGTGTGTTTGTCCATTTCAGATAGGCTATGATTCTGGTTGGCAGAACGGCTTCTTTCTCAGTCCAGATGAGTCAGTCTTGTGCTTGTGTTTCCATGTCTCACTAAGCGAGTGTATTGCAGGAGAAATGAGATACCTCCTCTGCATGTGCTCTCAGGTCTGATTCACTGAGCCGATCACAGCTTGCAGGTAGTGGGGCTGATCTGCATAATTGTTTGGCACTTGTTGATGATGGGAGGATGCTGTAGAGCAGAAGAACAGAGAGGGAGGAGAGGACAGTGAATAGAAAGGGCATCTCTGCTCGACAAACAATCAGGGCCGTACCCAGCTGAATCACAGCTCTTCTAAAAGATCAAGAGAATTGTAAGCTATGAAACAAGCTTGATTTCCACAGGTGATGAGGGTAAAGTCACAAGTTTATAAACTCTCACTATACGTAATATGATTCATATTATTTTACCATTGTTAGTTTAGTATTATTTATTATTTTTTTAAATGTATTATTTTATATTTTAAAATTTACATGTAATTTTAATTCAAGTTTTAGTAATTTTGTTATGTGCATCATGTGTCAATTTCTTTTCTTTGTTTAATATTTCTTTTAAGCTTTATTTTTGTTTTATTTATATACAATATATATATATATATATATATATATATATATATATATATATATATATATATATATATATATTGCATATATATTGTGTATCATTTAATTATTATCAATTATTTTTACAGTACTTCTATGTAGCTTTAATTTGGTTTTATTTCAGTTTTTAAGCTTTAATTTATTTATATTGTTATAATTTGTATATAATTGAATCATATTTTTTTGTACTATGTTTCTAGTTTTAATAGTTAAACATTTTTTTAATAGTTTTTGTTTTAGTAAACAATAATAACACTGTTTTTTGTTTTGTATTGTTTTTTATATTAAATAACAAATATTATGTATACCTTACAGTAATAGATCATCTAAAATTACTTTTTATTATTTGCTTTATTGTTTCATATGTCTATTTGTTTGTTTGTTTGTTTTGTTTGTTAAAATAGACATTTCTAGGAATCTTTACATAGATCTCTTCCATGACCTTGAAGTCCAGTAAAGACAAGAAACACCATAAAGCACTTATAATCTCTGGATTTCATTTTTGGGTGAACTATCCCTTTAAGATCACATTTATATAACAGTTCCTCTCAACAGATTCACTCTCACAATGAACAGACCAGTATTCAGAGAAATTATCTGCTATTCTTTTGAGCAAGTCTGTGGATTCAATTTTATATACTTAAATATATGTATAATTTTGGTCTTCTATATTTTCTAGACATTTTTGCAGGACATTTAAAGCATTATGCTTATATAAGCAATCGTAGTCTTAAATTAATGTTGACAAGCAATCCTACCTCGATATATCACTTCAAGATTGCTGTTCAAGATTGCTGCATGCTACAGAATCGCAATCATTTTACTATAATTGTTCATTGTTTGGTCCTTGAGCCAGGCAAACAGTTTCTCTGCTCCAGCGCGCTGTCTGGACGTCCGGCTATGGCCCAGCAGGTCTGCTCGTGTCCACCATTTCTTTTATGTCAGGGTTTTGTGCACAGCCTCACAGCTTCACTGAATAAAACATGAGTTCTTCTGATGCTCTGCAAACGCAAGAAAAGAATGAAATAAAAATATGTCTCTCTTCTCCGCATTTTATTACTTTTCAAGCAGCAATGTGTTTGTTTGGTTTTCAAAGAGGTGTTTGCTTTCTGTTTTCAGACTATTGTTCAACAGTTATGGAACAACAACTTGATCAATATTCATATTTGCACAGGCTCCTCTGTCTCCACAAACATATAATGTTTTTTTTTTTTTTTTAAAGTCATTGGGGTCCAGTTTTGTTTTTGACCCCATTGACTTTCATGGTTGATAAAAAATAGTTCTTCACATTCTTCTTTTGTTTTCACAATAGTCGTGCAGGTGAGTAAATCATGACAGTGAAACTTTCTATATTACGTTTTGTCTGTGTGTGTGTGTGTGTGTGTGTGTGTGTGTGTGTGTGTGTGTGTGTGTGTGTGTGTGTGTGTGTGTGTGTGTGTGTGTGTGTGTGTGTGTGTGTGTGTGTGTGTGTGTGTGTGTGTGTGTGTGTCCTTGTTTTAGTGCTGTGTACACGTTTAATAAATTATTCAGCTAAAAGCAAATGTTTTCTTGCATGGCACTGCAGATTTTTTTAGAACACAGTGTGCACAGCACACACACATAAGCACAAATACGACTAAAACAGACACTGTGCCACTTTATATCATCTGCCTGTAAATATGAAAAGACCTCTGGGTTAATTGTGCCATGTTTTCCAGACATTTGAGATAATTGAACAAATTACGTGCAGGTTGCGGTTGGGCACTGGGGTCAAAATAGCTGTTAGTAGTAAATGCTTATTCTTCTGTGCCTTTCATTAATTGTGAGGATAGCTGTTTTTGCTCCTCTTTTCCTGTTCGGGAGTCATTAGTCACTTGACAGGCTCGCCGCAAGCTCTCCGGCCTACCAGTAAACTCTTGCACACCCTGAAGAGAAAGAAAGAATAAAACATGCCCAGTGACAGCTATTAGTGCAAATAAGCATCTGAATGTCATTTTAAATAAATACACCAGGAGAATGATTGGTTATCCTAATCACAGCAGTAGAATTTTAATAAATCTCCAGCTTTCTCAAAAGTCCCTGTCTCAGATGGACTGTGACCTATGACTTTTATTTTGAAATGGCTGCTGAAGTCCATACAAACATGAGCAGTTTCCACCATTATCCACATACACCCTCTAGAATGTCAGCAAAATTGGCATTCAGAGACACTTCCAGTTAAGGAAATCGTCTCAGGTTACTATTGTAACCATAGTTCCCTGAGAACAGGGAACGAGACGATGCGTCGATCGACGCCATGGGAACGCCCCCAGCGTGACTGCGTCTGAAGCATCTATGTCAACTAGTCCAATGGAAAGAATGAGCGTCACGGGCGGGTGACGTCATGACCAGGAAATGATAAAAGCACATCCGGTGCAAACCGGCATTAGCTTCGAAAATTGCCGAAGCAAGCCGATCACAGGGATGCAGGAAGTATGGCAGGGTGACGCATCGTCTCGTTCCCTGTTCTCAGGGAACTATGGTTACAATAGTAACCTGAGACGTTCCCTTACGAAGGGAACTCAACGATGCGTCGATCGACGCCATGGGAACGAGAATACCCAAAGCGCCAGAATTCCAAGTACCTGAGTGTTAGTCTGTTGTAACTAAGCACTAAGCACCTGAGAACCTGGGGCAGCATCCAGGTCTAAACTGTAAAATTTAACGAATGTGAGCGGAGAGGACCAGCCCGCCGCATCACAGACGTCCCGAAGAGAAACCCCATATAGTAAGGCTTTAGAAGCCGCCATACTCCTAGTAGAGTGAGCTCGGACCACCAAAGGACATGCTCGCACTGGACACAAGAGGTTCAGTCTTTCCTGGTCTGCAGATGCAAAAGGAGGAGGACAGAAAGCCTGCAGCACAATAGGCCTCGGAGTCAAGGTCGGCACCTTAGGGACGTACCCCTGTTTTGGATATAAGAATGCCTTGACCATCCCCGGTGCAAACTCAAGGCAAGTGGGGGAAACCGAAAGGGCCTGAAGGTCTCCAACTCTCTTAAGGGACGAAATAGCTAGCAGAAAGATAGTCTTAAAGGTAAGAAACTTATCTGAAACCGAATCTAAGGGCTCAAATGGAGCCCTAGAAAGGCCTTCTAGTACTATAGCAAGATCCCAAGCTGGCACCCTAGTGCGAGTTGCAGGCCTCAGCCTTAAAGTGCCACGAAGGAAACGTGTAACCAGGGGGTCTCGACCCAACGATGTACCCCCCACCAGGGCGTGGTAAGCCGCAATGGCCGCCACGTAGACTTTGAGCGTGGAAGGACATAGGCCTGACGTAAAGCGCTCCTGCAGGAACTCGAGTACTGTGTTCACAGAACAGTTAACTGGATCCCACTGATGTTGGTAACACCATAAAGAGAAAACTCTCCATTTAAGCGCATATAGTTTCCTAGTAGCTGGGGCTCTGGAGCTTAGAATGGTCTCAGCAGCCTCGGCTGAAAGACCACTCTCTATGAGTTGGGCCCCCTCAGAGGCCAAACCCACAGGTTCCAAATCTCTGGTCGAGGGTGAAATATTGTGCCCCCGGCCTGAGACAGAAGGTCTCTCCTGATCGGGATCTCGAAGGGAGGACCATCTAGGAGATGGATCAGGTCCGAAAACCAGATCCGACTTGGCCAGCGTGGTGCTACTAGCAGTAGGCTTATTCCATACCGGCGGACTCGCTCCAGAACTCCTGGGAGCAGAGCAACAGGGGGAAAGGCGTACAGACGTAGCCTCGGCCACGTCTGCACCATAGCATCCAGCCCCAGAGGGGCTGGGTGAGTAAGGGAGAACCACAGAGGACAGTGCGTCGTATTCTGAGACGCAAACAGATCCACTTGTGCTTGGCCGTAAAACTCCCAGATTTTCTCCACCACCTCGGGGTGGAGTCTCCAGTCCCCTGGCCTCAGCTCCTGCCTCGACAGGATGTCTGCTCCTATATTCTGGACCCCAGGAATATACACTGCCCTCAGAGAGAGTACCTTCCCCAGAGACCACAGGAGGATCTGGTGCGCCAGTTTGCAAAGCGGACGCGAACGCAGGCCCCCCTGACGGTTCAGATAAGAGACCACTGATGTGTTGTCTGTTCGTACGAGCACATGATGGCCCCTCAGGTCTGGGAGGAACTGCCTCAACGCATTGAAGACAGCCATCATCTCCAGGCAATTTATGTGCCACGAGAGATGATGACTCTTCCACAGACCCTGAACCGAGCGGCCTTCCATTACCGCTCCCCAGCCGGTGAGGGAAGCATCTGTCGAGATAGTAACTCGATGGCAAAGAGCTCCCAACACCGGACCTTGGGTTAAGAACCAGTGCTTCCTCCATATAACTAAGGCACGAAGGCAACGCCGCGTGACCTTGATCATACGAAGTGGGTTTCCCCTCGGGGAGAACCCTCTGGTCCTGAGCCACCACTGTAAAGGCCTCATGTACAGCAGGCCAAAAGGTATCACGTTGGACGCTGCTGCCAAAAGACCCAACAGTTTCTCGAACTGTTTTACAGTGCGTGACTGGCCTAGCTTCAGCTCTTTTGTGGCTGACAGGATAGCAGCTACACGAACGGGCGATAGGATGGCCCGCATTGTCACTGAATCCCATACCACACCAAGGAAAGTGGTTCTCTGTACTGGAGAAAGCACACTCTTCTTGGCATTGAGCCTCAACCCCAACATCTGCATATGAGCGAGAACGACACCTCGGTGCCGAACCGCCAACTGCTCTGATTCCGCTAGAATCAGCCAGTCGTCGATGTAGTTCAGAATACGTATGCCCTGAAGCCTGAGAGGGGCTAATGCTGCATCCACGCATTTCGTGAACGTGCGGGGTGATAAAGCTAGACCGAACGGAAGAACCCGATATTGGTATTCTTTGCCCCCGAAAGAAAACCTTAGGAACTTCCTGTGCTGAGGGAGGATGGAGATATGGAAGTAGGCGTCCTTCAGATCTATCGTGACAAACCAGTCCTCGGATCTGATTTGAGTCACGATCTGTTTGAGTGTCAGCATTTTGAACTTTAGTTTCTGAACTGACCGATTTAACAAACGAAGATCTAAAATAGGACGCAACCCTCCATCCTTTTTTTGGAACAATGAAATAACGGCTGTAAAAACCCGACTCTCGGTCGGGTGAGTACACCTGTTCTATAGCTTCTTTCGCTAACAGGGCCTTTACCTCTTGCTCCATTACCAGAGCCTGCTCGGGATGCACCACTGTGGGCAACACCCCGTTGTAACGAGGAGGACGAGAACCAAACTGGATTCTGTATCCTTTTTCTACAATCTGCAGGACCCAACGAGAAATATTCGGCAGAAGCTTCCACGCTGCCAGAAAATTTACTAAGGGAACCAGCCTCTCGAGGCTGGTCTCTGGTGTTACTGAGACAGCTAATTCTGGAGCCTGAAACATCATGGCAGGAACTACCTGAACTGGCTGCTCTAACGCCCCCCTCAGAGGGCGCGGAACCGATGCTGTGCCGCAGCATAGCATCAGCGACTCGCTGGAGACCGCTGCGCCCTGAAGCACCAAGGGTGGCAGGGTTGGCAGAACGGTCTCGTGAGGACCCCGAAATGGAACGGGCACCGTATAATGAGGTGTACACCGCTCTACTTCGGTCGGGGCTGTCCTCACAGGCCTGACGCATGAACATCAGGACCTTTTTTTTTTTCTGAGCCGAAGTCTTCTTCGCCTGAAGAACGGTCCTCAGATCCGGCTTCGACTTAGAAGACTTCGGCTGAGAGGGTTGCGTCTGTCTCCAGTGTCTACGTGGAGGTGCACGAGACGCAACACTCTCTTTCTGTTGCACATGATATGATGAGCTCGACGGCTGGGGCTGCTCACGCCCAGCAGCCCCAGGGGGCTGGACACGGCGAGGGATAAACTTTTTAAAAGCGTCAGCTTGTTTCTTAGACTCCTGAAATCACTCGACGACCGCGTGGACTGCGTCACCAAAGAGACCAGAAGGTTCAAGCGGAGCATCTAATAAAAAAGCTCGATCTTTTTCTTTAATCTCTGACAGATTTAACCATAAATGTCTCTCAGTAGCTACCAAGGCTGCCATAGACCGCCCAATTGCTCTGGCGGTCTCCTTAGTAGCCCTGAGAGAAAGATCGGTAGCACGACGAAGTTCTTGAATATCGTCATGAGAAATTCCCTCACTACTATCCAGATCCCCCAGCAGGTCAGCTTGATACGCCTGTAGCACTGCCATTGTATGCAGACATGCTCCAGCTTGACCTGCTGCCGTATAAGCTTTGCCCACTAAAACCGAGGTGGCTTTAAGCGGTCTAGTGGGCAAAGCCGAGGCTTTCAGGGACGATGCGGGACCAGGCGAAAGATAGCTAGCTAAATTCTGTTCCGCCTGGGGCATCGCCTCATAACCATACTCTTTTAGCCCTCTTATTCTCGAATAAGTTTTAACTTGAGGGCTAAAAAGTCGTGAAGAGTACGGTTTATTCCACGATTTTGATATTTCATTGTGGAGATCGGGAAAAAAGGGAAGCTCTCGTGGTGGAGATAATGTCGTGGACGATAAAAAGCGCTCATCTAATTTACTTTTAGGACGAGCGCTTTTATTCTCAGATGGCCATACAATATTTAATTTTTCTACAGCCCGTGACATAACATCCACCAGCTCATCATATGCTGGGGAAATAAATTGTGAATCTTTTTCCCCCATGTGTGTGCTTTCACTCTCCATACTCATAACATCGACCTCCTCGGAGGAAGAGCATTGAAGTAATGGAGTGCTCTCTCCCCGGGCGGAAGAAACCGCAGAGCGTGCTTCCGACACCGGGGGGAGAGCGCTGGATCTTCCGGGTAAGGAAGGAGAAAAGGCCAAGGGACCCGTCTCCAACCCCTCCGAAAGATCCTTCTGCGATCCCCAGGAATGCATTCTCCGCGCCGCCTCGGCAGACGCGGGTCCTGATCCCTGAGGATCGCGAGCCTGCCCACTCTTTACATCAAAGAGTGACAGGCGAGAGCGGAGCATGCGGAGCGGTAGCATTTCACAGTGTTGACACTCAGCCTCCTCGAAGGCTGAGACCGCATGCTCCACTCCCAAACAAATGACACAAAGCTCGTGTGTGTCCCCACCCGTTAAATAACGCGGGCAGGGAGGAACACACTGTTTTTACATTTGTTTCGCCATAACGTTTCCGAATAAATTGCAACAGACAACAATAAATAGACAGAGACAGTATAACACAGATCGCTTGCTGAGGCAACAGAAGCTAATGCCGGTTTGCACCGGATGTGCTTTTATCATTTCCTGGTCATGACGTCACCCGCCCGTGACGCTCATTCTTTCCATTGGACTAGTTGACATAGATGCTTCAGACGCAGTCACGCTGGGGGCGTTCCCATGGCGTCGATCGACGCATCGTTGAGTTCCCTTCGTAAGGGAAAGTGATGGTAGTTTGGGAATGATAACATCAAAAGTTTTGTTTGGACAGCAACTAAAGATGCTATGATTCTGGGAATTACCGAAATTTAGTCCCTATAATATCAAATATATCCCATGCCTCAAATCGATTTTCATCTACAATATAAGGTTAAAAATAAAAAATCTGCGCTGTTGTTCAACAGTATCTAGATCAAGCATACTCCTCAATGCTCCATTTAATCACAGATGTTTCAAAAGATCATACATCAGGACATACGGCTGAGATTTCAAGTCAATATAACCAATTATGCATCAGTTTTTAGAACAGAGCTAATAGTTATTCAATGGGTGGGGTAAGTTAAGCCAATGAAGGCAGTTATTTGTTCAGACTTTCTCTGTGAGATTTAAATATCTTATTAAGAGGACAGTCAACATCAAGACCTGAGGTTCCTATGGGTACCTGGACATGTGGGAGTATAAAGGTAATGAAATAGTCGACAAACTGGCCAAACTGGCAATGAAACATATGAGTTCCATGGAGTAAAACATAGGGAAGAATTAAAGAACACATGAATAAAAAGTGGCAAGAAATGTAGGACAGGGAAATAAAGGGAAGACACCTCTACAATATCCAAAAACAAGTTGGCAAAGGGAGAATATGCTTCAATAGTAGAAAAGACGATATAATTATCACTCCACTCCGAATAGAACATTCTGGTTTAATTATTCATTGTTCACAATAGGGAAACATCAAACTAGATTATGTATATTCTTTAGTGAAGCATGAGCATGTACTACACAGGAAAGAGAGGAGTTGTTTACGAAATTGAGAGATATTAATTTCACTCTATCAAACCTATTAAGTTGTGCCTTAGAGAAATACTTAATTATCTCAAAATAACAGGACTGGAAAGAGGAATTTAAAAATCACATATTGCAAGTAATTTGATTTAATCATAAAGTTACAGATGGTTCAAAGGATTTACAAACAGATGCAACAGGATCTGGGGTACAGTACATCCCTAGATATGAAATGGGAGTAAGCAAAAGAACATCTGACAGCTTTAGATACAGTTAAATTATATGCTTTACTAACTGCACTAGAATGGATTGAGCAGAGATAAAAACATTTTATTATGCAGCAACTCTGTATCGGCTCTTATGAGTATAAAGTCTGGTACAGCTTGAAGCCATCAAGAACTACTGTATGAAATTTGGTTAAAAAACACAAGAGTATGCAAACAATGGAGATTTATCACATTCATGTGGGTCCTAGTGCATGTGGGCATTTAGGAAAATGAGAAAGTTGATAGATTGGCAAAAGAGGCAACAAAGAAAGAACATGTTGACATTGAAATTAAATTGTCAAAGACAAAGTCATAGGGAAAGATTTTTACTAATAATAAACTTGAAGTACTGCTAATTAAATTGAAGATATAAAAACTAAAACTAATTAAAAATATGAATAAATACTATGATATTATATAAATAACACTAAAGTAACAGTGGTCCAGGAATCTGAATCGGCTTTTTAACCCGTTGAAAGTCTGCTTGGCTACATTGCTGCACATTTTTACATAATTTGATCATCATTTTATGGATAACTAACATGATCAGTAGAAAGTGTACACAAACATCTCTTTCACATGAAACTGTTTCTGCAGAAAGCTGGCTGTAATGGCTCAACATTTATTGCACCAGTTCTGTAAATAATGCACAATGTATAATGAGCCTAATAAGTGTTGTGCAAGTTACTTCCAAACTGTAATACATTATACATTAGGCCTACTTGTTACTGTAATTTAAAAGTAATTCATTACCTTACAATATTACTGTCTCAGAATTGTAATGCGTTACATTACTCCTGTATTATTTTTGAGTTACTTTCACCAAAATAGCTATACAGTAGTAGAACTTAACATTCTAAGGCTGTAACTCAGATCCACGAACCTGCAGAATCGCGACACACCCCTCCAAGAGTTATCCTTCCCATCCAGATCCAATGCTACCACATCTTTAAATTAGTATTATTTGAATTTTGAAGTTAACATTATAAAATACGTAGACCTACACCACAAAACTAGTTGAGGATAAATTAATTTGGGGAATTCCAGCGTTATGGACGTGACATTTGCAGTCAAAACTTGAAATATAAAGTCTCAGAAAATGCATTTAATACCAATATATTGAAACGTCTGTTTATCCATAGGATACCCCCTTAAAAGAGTCCAGACATTAGAAAAATATCAGTCTACACATGCGTTTTATATTTAATATGAGGGAAATACACACGCATTCATGCGCGACAAAAAAAAAATTTAACTTTTAGGAGGCAAAATTTTTTTTTTGTAATTCTGTGAATTACACTGCGCAAATCAAAAGTAATACTACCCACCAGATGAAGAAGGGTTAGTTCTCCACAGAACATAAAATATTCATTTTATTTTATTTTTCGTATTCGCAATTATGAGGAAAAAACTGTGTAGCTACGTGACAGTTCTACCTTACGGACGCGACCGCTCTGAAGCGGCACTAAAAACTGTTTTAAAACTTTCACAGAGACCTCAAACAGAAGACACAAAGCCTTTCTTTAATGTGAATTTTGATTTGTACTAATTGTATCTTAATTTTAATCAATGTTTCATCAACCAATTGCCTGGATTTAATAAATAAGAAGTAAATATAGCAAACAATAGATAATCACGACACGGAGGCGCCTGCGCGTGAACTGGAGCGCGTCTCATAAATTAACCGAAACTCAGCGTAGGCTATAAGGTAGCCTAGCCTACTTCACAGACCTGAAAAAAATATATATATATATATTGAAATGTCTACTTGTAAACAGAAAAATTCAAAACGAAAGAAAACGGACTGCTCTCTGCTTATCTGTATGAAATGTGCATTTCTTTCTGGCGCATTCACTACTGCGAAGATCGCGAGTCAGCAACGTCAACTTCATCTTTATTAATAAACAATTTAAATGTCTCCTTGCTATATTTGACATTCATAATCATTGCTTTTGCCGGTTCTTTGTGACAGCTTTTAGGTGCTTTCCTTACATCATGTTACGTGAACGCGTCACCACCGCATCAAAAACATGATTGTGTGATGAAAACAAGAAAAATACCACCTAAACATAGCCTAACTGTTTAGAAAGAAAACACAGAACAAATGGAGTAGCCTAATGCGCATACGTCCATCTCGCGAATGTACAGTCTTCTTCTTCACCCATTAGCCGCTTTTTCCACTGGCCAGCGCGAGCACAGAGGCCGAAATCATGCCTCACGGCACTCCTGTAAAAACTAAATCGCTATAAAAAATATATCAGATGCTGCCATTTAGTCTTTATTTACAAACTTGGACACCTCACGCGGCTATTGACTGACCACGAACAGGTAACTTAGCATACTTGCATTTTTCATTCGTTAATGTCTCGCGGTCTTGGTGTTTTTTTTGTTGTTGTTTTTTTACAATTAAAACTAAAAGTGTGTTGTAACGCAAGCGTAACTAAACGTCTCAGGTTACGTATGTAACCCTGGTTCCCTGAGAGGGAACGAGACGCTGCGTTGAGACGCGGTGGGAACGCTCTGCGTGATTGCGTCGTGAAGCACGTGTATAATCAGTCCAATGGAAGAGCGAGACGTCATAGGCGGGTGACGTCATAGACCAGGAAGCTATAAAGCACACCAGAAAACAGACCGCGACAGCTTCTGAAAAGGCCTGAAGCAAGTCGATCAGGGCATGCAGGAAGTATGGCAGGAGAACGCAGCGTCTCGTTCCCTCTCAGGGAACCAGGGTTACATACGTAACCTGAGACGTTCCCTTTCAAGGGAACTCGAGCTGCGTTGAGACGCGGTGGGAACCCCATATCCACTACGCCATAATGAGAAATGCCCGTTCTGTGTGGAGTCCTTGCGCACACTAAGAAACAAGCAGCCTAGCCCCGGGAGTGGAGAGGTCTAGGTCGTAAAATCTGACAAATGTATGCGGTGAGGACCAGCCTGCCGCATTACAAACGTCCTGAAGGGAAACCCCCGAAATTAAAGCCTTAGAGGCAGCCATACTCCTAGTAGAATGGGCGCGGACAGCCATAGGTGAAGGCTGTCCGGCTGCTTCATAAGCAAGTGAGATAGCCTCAACTACCCACTTGCTCATTACCTGTCTCGATGCCGGGCAACCTTTCTTGGTTGAACCGAAGCAGACAAATAACTGCTCTGATCTACGCCACAGGGCAGCTCTGTGAACGTAGGCATCCAAAGCCCTAACGGGACATAACAGATTGAGACTTTCCTGATCTGGGGTAATGAAAGGTGGAGGGCAAAAAGCCTGCAGCACAATAGGGCCCCCCACATTAGCGGGGACCTTAGGAATGTAACCCGGCCTAGGGTGTAAAAATGCTTTCACCATACCAGGTGCAAATTCCAGACATGAAGGAGCCACCGACAAGGCTTGCAGATCTCCAATTCTCTTGATAGAAGAAATAGCGAGAAGAAATAGAGTTTTTAGTGTAAGGAATTTCTCTGAAACCTCTTCAATAGGCTCGAAGGGAGCCAGGGCCAGACCCTCAAGTACAATGGCCAAATCCCAAGCCGGTGCTCTAGAGTGCAGTGCAGGCCTCAGCCTCAAAGTACCACGAAGAAAACGAATAATAAGAGGATCTCTCCCAAGAGAAGAAGCCCCCAGAGGGGAGCGATAAGCAGATATAGCCGCTACGTACACCTTTAAGTTGGAGGGAGATAATCCAGCAGAGAAACGGTCTTGAAGGAAATCGAGAACTGTACCAACCGGGCAGTTAACAGGATTTAAAAAAGCGTTCTCCACACCATGTAGAGAACAGTTTCCATTTCAATGAATATAGTTTCCTCGTGGAAGGAGCTCTGGATTGAAGGATGGTCTCAACGACCTCAGTCGAGAGACCAGATTCTAAGAGCTGGGCCCCCTCAGAGGCCAAGCCCACAGTTTCCACAACTCCGGGCGAGGGTGAAATATCGTGCCCCCTGCTTGAGATAACAAGTCCCTTCTGACAGGAATCTCCATGGGAGAGCCGTGAAGGAGGGACACTAGGTCCGAGAACCACACTCGGGTCGGCCAGTGCGGGGCTACTAATAGTAGATGAGCCCCTTCTTGGCGAACCCTCTCCAGAACTCCCGGAAGCAATGATATCGGGGGGAATGCGTACAGGTGCAGCATCGGCCACACCTGTACCATAGCGTCCAGTCCGAGAGGAGCTGGATATGTGAGGGAGAACCAAAGCTGACAATGGGTTGTATCGTAAGATGCGAAAAGATCTACCTGAGCTTGACCATAGTTCTCCCATAGGAGCTCCACCACCTCGGGGTGAAGTCTCCACTCCCCGGGCCTCAGCCCCTGTCTTGACAGGATATCTGCTCCCACATTCAAACACCCTGGAATATAAACTGCCCTGAGTGACAATAATTTCCCCTGGGCCCATAGGAGGATCTGATGAGCCAGTTTGCATAATAATCGGGACCTCAGACCCCCTTGGTGGTTGATGTAAGAGACCACCGATGTGTTGTCTGTGCGGACAAGCACATGATGGCCTCTCAGGTCTGGCAGGAAGTATTTGAGAGCCTGACATACCGCCATCATCTCTAGTCGGTTTATATGCCACAAAAGCTGATGGTCCTGCCAGACACCTGTCGCCGAGCGGCCACTCACACACTCTTCTTGGTGTTTAGCCGCAACCCCAACCTCTTTATGTGAGACAGAACGACATCTCGATGCCGAACTGCCAACTGCTCGGAACGAGCCAGGATCAACCAGTCGTCGATATAGTTTAATACGCGAATGCCCTGGAGTCTCAGAGGAGCCAGCGCTGCATCCACGCATTTCGTAAAGGTGCGGGGTGATAAACCTAGGCCGAATGGAAGGACCCGATATTGGTATGCTTCGCCCCCGAAAGCAAACCTCAGGAACTTCCTGTGATGAGGATGAATGGATACATGAAAGTAAGCGTCCTTCAAGTCTATTGTGACAAACCAGTCCTCGGACTGAATCTGTGATACAATCTGTTTGAGTGTAAGCATCTTGAACTTGAGTTTCTGAACTCTGCTGTTTAACTGACGCAGATCTAGAATAGGACGCAACCCCCCATCCTTCTTGGGAACGATGAAGTAACGGCTGTAAAACCCTGACTCTCTGCTGGGAGGAGAAACCCTTTCTATAGCCCCTTTTCGCAGAAGCGTCAGTACTTCTAGCTCCATGACCCGAGCCTGCCTCGTGTCCACCACTGTGGGAAGGACCCCTTGAAATCTGGGCGGACGAGAACCGAACTGAATTCTGTAACCGTTTTCTATTACATGCAGGACCCACTGAGAAATATTTGGCAGTAGTTTCCACGCTGCCAGAAATTCTACTAAGGGGACCAGTCTCTCGAGACTGGCCTCGGGATTCGGTTGTACGGATATTTCGGTGCTCTGAAGCGGCGAACCGGCAGGGAACAACCGAACTGACCGTTCTACGATCCTCCTCGGAGAATCGTATGGGGACGCTGACACCTCGGTGCCCTGAAGCGGCGAACCGGCAGGGAACAACCGATGTGGCAGCGCTGCGACTCTCCTCAGAGAATCGCCCCCCAGAGGGTGCCGAGGATGAACGATTTCTCGAAAACGTCCCTCCTCGGAGGGGACCACCCTCAGAAGCCTGACGCCTTGGGCGTCAGGACTTCTTCTTAGCCCAAGCCTTCTTAGAGATGACAGTCCTCAGATCTTGCCTACCCCTAGCTGGCCTGGACTGCGACCGCCACCCAGGTTCCCCAGATTGTGGAGGAGCCCGAGTGGCGACGCTCTGTTTTTGATGCTCTGTTTTTTGTGCTGTGAGGAGCTTGTACTCGGACGAGACTGCTCGGATTTAATAATCATTTTCCGCCCAGCAGTCTCGGGGACATCGAAACGTCGAGGAAGAAACCTCTGGAACGCAGCCGATTGTTTTTTCGTTTCTTGAAACCTATCGACGACACAATTGATAGCGTCGCCGAACAAACTTGAAGGTGACAGTGGCGCGTCCAGAAGAACAGACTTATCTTTATCTTTTATATCAGACAGATTTAACCAAAGATGCCTCTCCGTGGCCACCAGGGCTGCCATAGAACGGCCCACCTGATTTGGCCGTCTCCTTGGTGGCCCGGAGAGACAGGTCTGTTGCGCGACGCAATTCTCGAATTGCGTCAGCGCTGACTTCCTCACGTTCATCGATATCCTTCAGCAGATCAGCCTGGTATGCCTGCAGTATAGACATAGTATGCAGACATGACGCAGCCTGACCTGCTGCCGAATAAGCTTTACCCACCAGCGAAGATGTAGATTTTAATGGCTTGGTGGGTAACGTCGGGGCTTTTAATGATGACGATGACTCGGGAGAGAGATAGCTCGCGAGCGTCTCTTCAGCCCGAGGCACCGTCAAATAACCATAGTCAGATGCACCCAAAACATTACTGTAGTTGGAAGTTTGTGGGTTAAATACTCTGAATGACGCCGGTTTATTCCACGATCTCGAAACCTCATTGTGGAGATCGGGAAAAAACGGGAGTCCCCGACGTGGAGGCTGTGTTTTAGATGGTAGAAATCTTTCATCTAATAAACTTTTCTTAGAAACACTCTGAGAATCATCGGCTGGCCATTCAATATTTAATCTAGCTACAGCACGAGATAAAACCTCCATCAGCTCATCATTACTGGAGGCATGAGCTGGCGAAGACTCAAAATCCCCCATATCAACACTGACGACATCCAGATCCTCAGAACTGGATAGCCTCAGCAATGGTGCCCCAACCTGGGAAGGAGAAGCCGCAGCGCTGGCTCCTTCCTGGGCAGAGGCACCGGATCCAGCAGGTAAGGGTTGAGAAAGGGCTGGGCCCGTCTCAAGCCCCGCTACTAGATCCATATGCGAACCCCAAGATGAAAGCCTTCGCTGTGCCTCGGCAGCAGCGGGACCCGCACCTCAGGGAGCGCGAACCGAACCGTCCTCCTCAAAGAACGCCCGGCGAGAGCGGAGCGTCCTCACGGACAGCTTCTCGCAATGCTCACAGTCAGCTCCCTCGAGAACTGACTGGGCATGCTCCACTCCCAAACAAGCAACACAAAGCTGATGTGTGTCCCCACCCGTGATAAAACGAGGGCAAGGGACAACACAACGCTTGAATTCTTGTTTCGCCATAATATATATATATATATATATATAGATAGATAATGTGCTTGTGACAGACAACAGTAAATAGACAAGGACAGTATACAGAGAGCGCTTGCTGAAGGCAACAGAAGCTGTCGCGGTCTGTTTTCTGGTGTGCTTTATAGCTTCCTGGTCTATGACGTCACCCGCCTATGACGTCTCGCTCTTCCATTGGACTGATTATACACGTGCTTCACGACGCAATCACGCAGAGCGTTCCCACCGCGTCTCAACGCAGCTCGAGTTCCCTTGAAAGGGAACATGTAATGTAGTAAAATATTACTGAAAATTTATTAGTAATGCGTTACAGCAAAAAGTAATGTTACAGTAATGCATTACTTTTGTAACGCATTACTCCCAACACTGAGCCTAATTTGCATAAAAAAGTTTCTGATGAAAAGAATGACAATGAAATTTTTCCCCACACCATTGGACTGATTTTACATGTGCTTCAAGACGTCATCACGCAAAGCTTCAATCCGACGCAGCACGAGTTCGCTTGAAAGGGTACCAATTTTTTTGTTTTTTCTTATTTATGCCTTACTGTATACTGCACATTTGTGATTTCACTTCTGCTTTGCTGAAGAATTCCTTCAGTTATATTTTATGTGTATCAGAAGAGTGCCCGTCAGGTAAAGAGCATCGAGTCATGAAGAGGACGTTGAAAAAAAGCAAGGAGAACGATGAGCATACTGTGTGTATATCATCCTGAAATATTCATGGTCAACACATACTTAAAAACAAGCAGGCGGATGACCACAAACACACACTTTATCTTCTGTCTCAGATGTCCTTCAGGTTAGAGAGGATGATGTGAGAGAGAAAGTACAATTATATAGGCTAAATTTAAAAGGAAACATGCTATAAATATACACATTGTTTGTTAAAGAGGCTCTATTATGCCCTTTTACAAAGTCTTGATTTTGTTTGTTGGCTCAACTAGAATAGGTTTTCATGCTTGAATGTTTAAAATAATCTCTTCGCAGTCTGTCAGTAACGCTCCGATTAGTTCCTGTCTCTATAAAGCCCCTCCTTCTGAAATGCGCAATGTACTCTGATTGGTCAGCTGTACCAGTGTGTTGTGATTGGTCAACTGCTTCAAACGTGTTTCAGGAATGTCACGCCCCTTAACCAAAACTGTGAGTTTCAACCAACTGGCAACCTTCCGGTCTTTCTCTTGAATCCAACACGGAAGTGACTTAAACTGCAATTCATCGACTGGCCACTAGAGACAGGCTCCAAAAGAAAGTCAATCCCATAGACTCCCCATGTTAAAATACCATGTTAAAAACTTTACAGCAGAAAAAAATATGGTTACTGCCTGGTACAAAAAGTTGTTTTGGTCTATATAGCTAATTTTGCCCTCCATGACAACTGTGAGGAGGAAGATTTTTTTTGTAACTCATCCGTTTAAATTATATTAAGCCTTAAAGTTCTGCATAATTAAGGGAGTGGCCACTTGAGTGACAGGTGGATTGCCGCTGCTGTCACTACTAGCCGTTTGTCTGCTGTCTGTTAGCCGTCACGTCACCTCAGCTAATCCCGCCTCTTTGCCCATTTTCGTTTATCCGGGAGTGACACGCGGTGATGCGCTGCCAAGATGACGACTGCCGGCTCCACCCACTTTGAGTTTCAAAAATGCTCTTCAGAAACCTACAGTCGACGTCACCAAAACTACGTCCATATTTGTTTTACAGTCTATTTTAACACACTACTAACACAACTCAACCAGCGCTCATCTTTTTATTTTGCGAATGCCTTGGGGAGGAATTGTTTAAATGAGAAATGTTATGACGTGTACATTCCCCAACTACAATCGAGCCGTTTTAGTAAGTTCAGAAACAGCGCTTACTGGTCCTCCCTTTGAAGTGACTTTGTGCTTTGTAACTTTGCAGACTGTTTTCATGCATTTCAAACAGCAACATCACCCAATGACAAAAAAGGGAACAAATAAAAAGACACTATTGACTCAAAGGGTTTTTTAGGTTTTTAGAACGCCAACAATGTACTAAAAATTAAAAGTTTTTCCTTTGCTTTTTTCGTGTACAGACAATAATATTGTCAAAATGTTCCCTGTTCACAAGGATCCATGAAAACGACTAAAAACTCTGTATTATTCATGCCAGGCCAGTAGTTGGCGATGTCACTTTGTAAAGAAACAATATGTGCCTATAGACTGAACACGTAATATGCATGAGAATGACATCACTGTTTACACAATTTCGCGTTTTTGTAGTGTACATGCAGACTATAACGGTGTCGGTTTCAAAAACTCACACTTTGAAACCCGATTTCAAAAGTTTGCGTTTTCAGGCCCCCAAAACACTGTTGTTGTGTAAATTAATGAGCAAAACCTCATAAAAAGTTTTCCGTTTTTAGTCGATCAGTCCCTCTAGTGTGTCTAAATGACAAACTTCTGCTTTAATGTCAGTCTGAAAGCAAAATGTATGTTGTTTAAAATCTATAATGGTTGAAATTCAGCTCAGCAATTCATTTGCACATTAATAGTGCTATAAAAATGGACATTTACATAACGCAGCTTTACAGGAGGCTCTGGGGGGAAACCTATCCCTCTCTGGCCAGCTCTGAAGAATAAGTTTGAGGAAAGTCGTCATTTATAGCAAACACATTTTATCTTTTAATTGATCTTTTGAATGATTGTGAGCGGATTCATAAAGAAAATGAAAGAAAGCAAAAAGATCGCACTTCCTGCTCGGAAATACACAGAAGAGAATGATTTCTCGACGCTGCAATGAAGCCATCAGCTGCAACCACAAAAATTCCCACACCTTCCAACCCAAATCAATGCTGACAGCATGGCCACAGAAAGCTATTTCAGTTTGTCTGAAGAATTTATGTCATTTAAAAAGACGGGATGGGTCTTGATCACTCCTTGATTAAAGTCTGCTAATGGAGAGCGGAGAGGGCCAGAGAGCTGCTTTACCATGACAGACGGGCCGTGAGTGTAATCGTTGAGGACAGGAGTGTTGTTTGTAAGAGCCCGTATCAATGTGTTAGAAAAGCCCTGGGGTAAGTGTCATCAGTATTGCTCTTTTTGCACCAAGTACATATGACAACAAATAGCCTATTCCGCTTCATCTATAAGAGACGCTTTGAATATTAAGACATAATGGAACAATTACAGAGCACTTATCGGTAAATTCAAAAGCCATATCTTCCTTGTAGTTCTCCCAGAAAAGGTTGGACTTCACGCTCAAATGCACAGCCAATCCTCTGATAACCAGTCAACAGCATCTATTTTCAATGGCGCTTTGAGGCCCTTGGGCAAATGCTGCATGCTGACAAATATGCAAATGCCCGATTGAAACTGTGCTTTGTCCTTATGTATTCCCAACACTGACAACAGAGAACAACATTCATAACTTGTACAAAATAATGACTTGTTTGCAGCACAGAACACTTGTACAGTGTTACAGGGATAGATGCTTCTTATCCTATCTTATATTCTTTGTAATGCCATCTGGAAAAAGGTATAAAGTCCCAAAATATCTTAGAAATTTGTATAAACACTCCTTTATACCAGTGGAAATTAGAATATTAAATGAAGGTAAGCAACTCCTTGTGAGAATAACTTTTGTATTGGCATATTGTATGTATAATTGTGTTTTTTTTATGAGAAGCCAAAGGAGAATTTCCACATTGGTGGAGAATAAAGTTCAAACCAACCAACCAAACCGACCATCCCACAAGAAGGTCTCCATCATTTCTTGATTTCAGTTTTACCTGCAGACATACAGTATACCTAGGAAAAGACAGTAATTTAACTTGTTGTGCACGGATAATCATTATATCTATTATAAAAGTATCTATATAATAGCATAATGTAACTAAAATAATTGTCGCTGTCAGTGTTTGTATCAACTAAAACTTAATTAAAAAAATGTGTTTTATTTGAAATAAAACTGAAATAAAATAAAATAAAAATGAAATGAAATGAAATGAAATAAAGGCTAATAATTATGAACAAAATAAAAATGACAAAGACACACAACAAAATTACTAAACTGAAAACTGAATTTTCTAAACTAAAAATATACTAAATTAAGCTAATTCTAAATATTTTTTAATTCTGTAATCATATATAAATAATAATACAAATTCGCTGTACATTTACCTATTACATTTTTTTATATTATTGAGTAGTTGTTTAGGTGTAGGCAAGGTTAGGATCTCAAAAATATTAAATATCAAATACAGTAAATTTCAAATCTAGTAAAATATAGCTATACATATATATATATTATAATGGATTCATAAAGATGTTTAC
Organism: Gila orcuttii; assembly: GCA_026230005.1. Lineage (NCBI taxonomy): Eukaryota > Metazoa > Chordata > Actinopteri > Cypriniformes > Leuciscidae > Gila > Gila orcuttii. The sequence continues at coordinate 6,801,838 of JAPDVR010000010.1, read as the reverse complement.
ATTTCTAGAGTTGAGCATACATTAATATATGTAAGTTTTAGATGCTGTCAATGCATAAATTTGTGCACATATTCAAAAGCACATAAGTAATATGAGCGAGAGTGCTGATATTCGGTAAACATGTTTGGAATATGATAATGAGTAATTTACATTTTAGCCACATTATTGCCAGTTACTTTGTTCTTTTTTATTTTGTCATCAATGACAGTTGCATAGTCACTGAAATATTCCCACCACTAATACACAGATTGACAGTCTATCTGGAATGAACAAACACAGATGAGAGAAAAAACAAAACAGTCAAAAAAAGTCCCAGTGCTGTAACTGTTAGAACGCTGCTCGACCAATCAGATTTGAGAACGAACTGCTGATAAATACATATGTGTAAATGTCACATACAAATATCAGGCTGGATTCGAAAGCACTAATATAAAGGAATAATCTGCTAATATAAACTCCCTTCACTCCTCGAGGTATCAGAGGGAATCATCAGGACAGATGGGGGTGTTAACAGGACAGGAGTAAAGCAAACATGTCACTGTGTAATGGTTTTCTCAGTCTACAGCACTGGGGAGCTTAATATTTGCATTGGATGATCTCTGGGATCTTTCACAAACAAAGGAAGGGCCATAATAAAACGGACAAAGATGGAGGCTTTTGGAAACCATTTAAAAGCCTTGTTTCATTGACTCCTGTCCATGAATTCATCTAAAGGTTTCCTCGTGGCAACCTATGGATTGTATTGCAGCATACTGCTGTTTTAAACCAATGTAGCCTGTAATAAAAGATGACATTTTAAGTATGTTCATTAATTTGACTCCATAAAATCTCACTGCATTAGTTAATGTAACTGCATTGACCATTAAGAATAAAGGTTTTATCTTAAACTACTGTTTAGGAATGAACAGAATATAAGTAAATATTAAGAATAGTGCTGCAGCTCTGTCCGGAAGCCTGCTAAACCCAATTATAATGCGAATTAGTGAGTCAGAGCAATGATATGATTTACTCAGAATGCAGGCTATCCGAATTAGAGTCACCTTTTAAGAAAAGACTGAAATTTAAATAAGATTTTACTCATTCCTCCAGAAAACGATGTGCGTGAGCAACATTAAAATCCCTTTAGCCTTCAGCTGAAGCATAGTGCAATTACATGGGTTTTTTTAACGGCATGAAATATATAAGATTTCACAAAAGCCAGTGAAGTTATATCTGATGGATAATTTCTGATCTATTTTCCTTCCCCAAAACATCTTCATTGGGTTTACAATATTTCTAAACATACTGTAAACTGAAAATGAGCAAGAAATTTACTAAAGAAATTGCAGTCTTTTCTTTCCTATTGTGACAAAAATGTAGGACGGGACTTGATTTTTGTCCATGGGGAATCGACTGTATGGTTGTGGTTTGCTATAGGTCGATCTCATGTGAGTGACAGGTTTATTTTCATGGGTGCCAGGTGTGTGAGCACATCTGTTCCCCTATAGTTCAGTATTTCCTGTATGTAAATGTGATAAGGTTATATAAGGTGATATAGTTTCAACAGCCTTAATATAGACTTTAAAGGGTTCTTCGACTCGCACAGACCAGTGTAGTATAGTGATGAAGAATATCGCCCCTTATCCTCACTTAGCCCTACAGGATAAGAGATGAAAGGATGTATTAGCTTTCCCCCATTAATGCACATTATATATTAAGCTTCAGAGAGAGAAAAGCGGATTTTGCACAAAAAGCATTTTTTCTACTTTCCTGTTGAACAAGGCAATTGTACTATATGTTGCTTCAGACATTGTGTATATAATATCTAAAATTAATAATAGTTGAATGAACTATAGGCAGCTGTATGATTAGTATTTTTCATGTGTATTCAGATACCCTCATATTAGGCCAGCATCCCGCTAGCTATTTTTTCAGCCAAATTTTCCATCGTAAACTGCATTTACAGTTGTTTGAAAATCATAGGAAGTCTGAAGTCGCTCGGCAGGGGGGGCGTTAACAGCCCAGCCGAATCTCTGACAACATCCACCATGTTTGATATCATTGCTCGGTAGGGGATCTACGCTTGTGGAATTCAGCGATTGACCAATCAGGAGTTTATGGGGCTCTCCTCCCCTTAAACAGATAATAAAATAAGAAAGCTGATGCCTAACAGGCTGTGTTTACTAAAAAAGTGAAACTGAAACTGCGCATTACTTTGTCCTGAATGCAGAGCCGGACAGTAACGGAGTACATTTACTTGAGTACAGTACTTGAGTACAATTTTGAGGGATCTGTACTTTACTCGAGTATAATTTTTGGGGATTAATCATGACTTTACTCAAGTACATTTGAGAGGCAAATATTGTACTCTTTACTCCACTACATTTCTATCCATAACCGTGAGTACCCGTTACTTCTAAAAAAAAAAAAAAAGGAAAAAAGAAAAATCTCAGAAACCCTCAATTTGTTGTTTCCCTCTCAAACGTGATTGGATTGTGCAGGCGCCTCTGATTGTGACAGCCTATCAGCAAATCACCTTCACCTTCAGCTCCGAACTGACGCCAAAGTAAACTCCATGGTCAGATTTACATAAGAGACGAAACAGGTTCAAATGTGGGTGCAAAAAATCCATTAAAACTCTAGCAGAGGTTTGTCAGAGCGTTGCCATTGTGCATTGCCTTGTGGGCAAGTGAGCAATGTTAAATAAAGCAAAATGGTAAAAAGATGAAAATTACTTGAATTAACTTTCAATTCCTTTTAGATTATCAAAGGTATTAACATTAACATTTTTCATAACTCCATGTAGGACGTTTCTGTACATAAATGTAAGCACGGTTCGCGTACCTACCCCGAAGTGATAAAATAAAATTCTGTATCAAATTTATAGGCAAAGACAAGTAGTTTGTTTAGGCATGGTTTGTAGGGAATTACAAACCTGCGCACATATATTCGAACACACATAACTATAGAATCAATTCTTAATGCGCATGTGAACGCCATCAGCGTTTATCACAGGTTCAGTTTAAAGTCTGTTTAGAGAGAACGGTGTCATCTTAGCGGCCCTAATTTAATAACAAATTATCATTTCGACGAAAGTGAATCAATCAAAACTAACTTTAGCTGGAAATAACATTATTCAAGAATCGCTATAAAGCCAAAACAATCTCTGTTACCTTAAATTATATGTTTATCTCTGTAAAGCCGCTTTGAAACAATCTACATTGTTAAAAGCGCTATATGAATGAAGATGACTTGATTTGACACTGTGGCAGTAGTAAGGCAATATTTAGAAAATTTACTCTTGTACTCTTGATACTCAAGTACTTTTAAAAACAAGTACTTCAGTACTTTTACTTAAGTAGACATCTGACTGTAGTACTTTTACTTGTACTTGAGTAAAATTTAGCAAGGGGTATCTGTACTTTTACTCAAGTAACGAAGCTGTGTACTCTGTCCGCCTCTGCCTGAATGAACAAATACACATCAGATCACACAAATTCACAGGTTAAATGACTCTTTGAATTGAATGCTAATTCAATCTATTGAAGTTGTTTGCTGTTCCTGTATATTCCTGTTATTTCGGCAAGCTTCAGTTTGCTGTCAACATGGGGCATTGCAATACGTGACAGGGAAACAGAGAGAAAGTTATGAGATTGTTGTTCAGTCTGTCAATGCCCTTCCATTCTTAATGGGTGAGTGTGACAGACTTTGGACAGAGGAGGGTGACATTTTAGCAAGAACAGTCGGTAAGTGCGACATCCTCAACTACAACCGAGTTACTGATAGTGGGACGCCTTAATATGACAGCAATTTAGTCACCAGAAAAGACAAGTTGGAGAAAGAAATGTAAGGCCAGAGTCTTCATTAAGTCTGATTCTTTACACTAGTATTTAATATTTAAAGTGCCGCTATTATGCTTTTTCGAATATTAGTTTTCATGCAGTGTGTAAAATACATGTCTGTGAATGTAAAATGTCCGTAATGTTTTAAAGATCAAAGTACACAACAAATAAATGTATTGTCTCCTAAAAGAAAGAATCGATTCTGAGCTGCCAAAGCGTTTGCAATTCCAGTTTCACTTTTTGTTACAACACAGGATAATTGCATTGCATAATGTTAGACCTCCAAAACAAAACGAGGAGCCTCGTTAAAATTGCACAATAGGGGCACTTAAAAATGCTATTTATGATCAAATTTGTAAATATGCCCAACTTTTAGTCACACACTGCCCCATTGCCTGTTGAATTTTCAATTTAAAACAAAAAAGTGCTTATGAAATGCTGATTTGCAGATATTTTATACTAATCCAGATATCAATGTATATTTTAATTGCAGATAATAATGTGAAATGAACACTCACAATGCAAAAGCTCTTCCTTAGAAATCTTGTTCTGGGCAAATTTGAAGGCAGCATCTGGTGATGGCAATCCTATAATTCATTGCGCTGAGCTACAGTAGGGAAAAAAATTATAAAACATTTTATTTAAGCAAAATAAATATTTATATATTACATATTCATATTTTATCCAGCAATTAAAATAATCATTAAGAATAAATAATAATTTTATAGTTAAAGCAGGTTATTTTACCCAATATTTGTGTGTGATCTGTGTTGTTGCGCTTATTAGAGTATCACATTGTTAGCTTAACATGAAATTAATTACTCCAGAGTCCAGAGGAGATTTCAAATTACACGCTCTCCCATTTCCGTTTATTAAGTTAAATCAGATCTTTATTCATCAGATGAAACTTGCAAAACATACACTGAACATTTTGACCTCCAAAATCTTACCTATTTGCATCTGAAAGGAACATTTAAAGGGCTCAAATGAAGATGAAAGTACTCTATTCCCTTACTGGATTTCAGTGGTTCCTGCCTTAAGGCTTGTGCTCTTATTGCTTTCTTCTGGTCTGATTCTCTCCTGCTCCGCTCTCACATCTCTCCTCGAGCTCTAGAATACCTTAATAAAAAGATAAGAACTTGACAGAAGAATACTAAATAAGGGCATTATGAAAAAGATGATCTCTATAAAGGTATGAATGCACACATCCAGTTCGACTTGTAATTATACATTTAATTACTGGGTAATATTTATTAACAACATGTATTTACTATAGGGATAGGGTTTGGGGTTGTACTTTATTTTACCGTACGTGCACTTATGTGTACTTACAGTGTACTTACCTAAGAAAGAACTGGTAATAGAAGGTAACTACATGGGTTAAGAGTAGGTTTAGGGGTAGCTTCAGGGTTATTAGCTAGTTATTACCGAGTTATTGCAATAACTGGAAAAAGTACATAATGTACATGAAAAACAGGACTGTAAAAAAAAGAGCTACCGGGCTTGGTTTAGGGTTAGTTGCAGCATTTAATTATGCATAATTTACTGTTATTACTGTAGTAGGTCCATGTAACGTGTAACAAGAACACTGTAAAATAAAGTGTTAAATCATGTATACTCCCATGACATGAAGACTACAGTCATATCAGTAGCCTAATAAACTATTTGAAATCAGAAAAGAAAGAACTGAAAAATCTTTAGAGATATATAGTAGTAAAACGTAACTATACACATATTTATGCTATAAATAATTTTCATATTTCTAAAGCTGTGTATAAATAAATACTTTTAAATACATAATAAATACATTTTAGATGAACAAAAGTCCAAAAGTTTAGGGTCCGGAAGATTTTTTCAGGCTTTTGTTCACAAAGGCTGCATTTATTTGATTTAAAAAAACAGTAGAAACAGTAATATTGTGAAATTTAATTGTGAAAATTAAATTACAGTTTTAATATATTTTAAAATGTAAGTTATTCCTGTGGAATTTTCGGTATCATTACTCCAGTCTTCAGTGTCACATGATTCTTCAGAAATCATTCAGTTCAAGAAACATTTCAAATTAGTATCAATGTTGAAAATTGTTGTTCTGCTTAATGTTTTGTGGAAATGGAGATAATTGTTTTTTCAGGATTCTTTGATGAACAAGGCTCAAAAGAAAGGCATTTATTTTAAATATGTTTTGTGACAATGTAAAAGTCTTTACTGTCACTTTTGAACAATTTAATTCATCCTTGGTGAATAAGTTTCCATTTCTTAGAAAAAAAATCAGTCACACTTTCGATTAGGCATTAGGGTCCAATTCTCACTATTAACTATTACCTATGACTTTTGCCTCAATAAACTCCTAATTACTGCTTATTAATAGTTAGTAAGGTAGTTGATAAGTTTAGGTACATTAAGGGATGTAGAATGTGTTCATACAGAATAATGCATTAATATGTGCTTTATAAGTACTAATAAACAGCCAATATCCAAGTAATGCATAATAATAAGAGAGTTAATAGTGAGAATTGGACCCTAAACTAAAGTGTTACCAAAAAATCGTACTGACCCCAAAATTTGAAATAATAGTTTACATCAATACATGTATATTGTACAATGCAGCCCATCCAGACATATACAAATGTCTATGTACATAATTACGAGCTGGTCAGTTTATTATGATCAGGGTGGGTAAGCAGAATCAAATCAGAATCGTTTCTCACTCCCTTGACCCTGCTCTCTCCACCTCCTGTCTAAAGTCTCCTCCGAGTCCTTGTCTCGTAGCTCTGTGGGTTCTGCTGTGCCTCAGGCCCGGTCCAGCCCTGCTCTGTGGGCAACAATACTGAAGAACAGCAGGTTTCAGGCTTGATATGTGGCTGCTTGTTTAATCAAACTCTCCCTGGCCAATACAACAACACTGTAGGGTTTTTGCATGACCTCTCTCTCTCTGATCGGCTTTCATAAAAAGAGTGTGACTTCAGGCAGAATGCACTTTTTGACAGATGACATTGTAGCTTTTACAATATAGTTTGATTTATTGTGCAATTTTGTAACTCTTCAAATATGCAAGTGGGTCAGGCTTGAAAGTCAAAGGCAGACACTTAAAGATACAGTTCTTGTAAAGGACTGTAAACGGAATGAATTATTACACAGCACCATCGCTAAACTTGAATGCCCTACTATACATTATGAGAGATGGTACAACACAATATCTTCCAGCCACTGGAATGTATTTTTGAAATATTAATGTGTAAGTTGGGCAGTGTGCGCATGTACACTTGAGTTCAGAAGAACTAAAAGCACTGAAGCTGTTAAGTGACTGACATTTTAATCAGAATAGCCCTTTTCACGAACAGACCCACATATCTCCTTTGTGTCTGGGGTACCAGAAACATTTTCATTCCTAATTCTGTTGTTTTGGGATTTTACAAAGGTAAAACCCTTCTTGAATTGTTGTGTGCACCCACTTAATCATTTTATCAAATAACACCATGTATCCACATGGTTTCTTTTTAGTGCTGGGCAACGATTAACCCTCTGGGGTCTAAGGGATTTTTGGGGTCCTTGAGATGTTCTGACATGCCCTGATATTTGTGCTTTTTTCAGTTGCTTATAAACATATTAATGGCAAAGGTGTAATTACACTCTATTTAGCAAAAACAGGGCTACCATAATATGTGAGCAACATGTATGTACATGTTTGTATTTTTTAGGGAATATTGTTTATGCAAGGTTATTGAAAAAAATAAAAAAATAAAGTTTCTGAAATAAGGCCACAAAACACATACTAAATATGTGTCCACAAGACTTTTGACTAATGGATGTCGTTGCCTAGAGTTTTTTCTTCAAAATGATGTGAAAATCATCCTGCCTAATCATTCACATAAAACAATACATTGATTTAAATTTTGTAAGACACTTTTTGTTTGGAAAGGCAATATGTGCAAGGGGCGTCAACGATTTCAACACCATCATGCATATTTAGTGGTTCACACCTGAGACAATGGGGCCCGCATCCTTAATGAGCCATTCATTCAGGTGTGTCACTGAGCCACAAGAAAGTGTGTGTGAGTGTATATATATATATATATATTCTAAATTAATATAAAAGATTAATTCTAAAATAAAAGTTTGTGTTTAGATAATATATGTGTGTGTACTGTGTATAATTATTTTGTACAAATAAATACACACATGCATGTGTATACATAATTTATATTATATATACATATTTAATATATAAATAAATTTTTTCTTGAATATATACATGCATGTGTGTGTGTATTTATATATACAAAATAATTATACACAGGACACACACATATTGTCACGAAACAGAAGGATGCAGACAGGTAAGAGTTCAAACAGAGTTTATTGGACAGATACATGGAACTGAACAGTAATGTAGACTGGTGGTATGATGGATGACAACAGATGAAGGATGACTTAGCTTGATGTGAATAAATGTCTCTATTTGCAGATGATAATTCCAGACACAGACGGATGGCAGACGACAGAAGACGGGTAAGGTTCCCACAGAACAGGAAAGGAAAGGAAAGGAAAGGAAAGGAAAGGAAAGGAAAGGAAAGGAAAGGAAAGGAAAGGAAAGGAAAGGAAAGGAAAGGAAAGGAAAGGAAAGGAAAGGAAAGGAAAGGAAAGGAAAGGAAAGGAAAGGTATTTTAAGGTATTTTAGATGCGATTAATCGTTGCCCGGCAAGTTGGCTGTCTTTTAAAACATGTTATTTCATTGGAGTAGCATAAAGTATTGCATATCGGATTGAGCATATTCAATAATGCTGCCCTTTGTTTTTTATATTCACTTATTTATCACTGCACCCCTTTAATAAAGCTTTTAGCTAGCTGCATTATAGCACCATCAATATTTGTCATATTTTTTTCAAGATACATTGCCAGTGTTGCCAATATTGAAAAACAGTAATTACATCTAATATTATGGTGGACAAAAAAAAATGTAAGGTTAACAGGGTTTTTCTCTCTCAAAGGTTGATGTGTCAGTCTGCGTTATATACAATGTACAAGCATTATGTGCTTCTGTGTTTAGCTTCCTGAATATGATGCAAAAAAGATGACCCTGTATGATTATAATAAACTGACACTGTATGTGTGTTTTGAACCAATTCATGCATTTATTTATGTTTGTTTATAGTTTTAAACTACATGCAAAAGCATGATGTGCATGTTTGCCTAATACTTCGGCATAGATATTTTTTTTAACCTTTTGCACTTTATAGAAGCATGAAGAACGCATAAAGAAGGCATAAGTCAAATAATAAATGTTTAATCACCACTTATGAGTCTCTAATTTATTGATAAATATTCTAATTTTTAATCAGTAGTAAATATAAATATAGTTTGTTTACATAGTTTGCTAAACAGAATATTATATGATTCAGTCAAACATGAAATTGGGAAAATGCATATATTGCTAAAATGTTTGGGGTCAGTAAGATTTTTAATGTTTTGAAATAAGTCTCTTATGCTGACTGTAACAAGGTTAGATGTTATGGGAAGAAGGAGACTGGAACCGGCAAACATTCAAAAACTTAAACTTAAACGTAAAATAAACAAATACAAAATGAAAGTAAAGACAGCAGCCCCTCACGGACGACTGCTGTCACATATAACAAAACACAAATAAAATCCAGGCCTGGCCTCTCTCGATCTCCACTGTCGTCGCTCCTCCTTTTATGCTTCTGCTCCTCCGTGAGAGATACGAGACCAGTGCGTCACACAGGTGTCGCTCATCAGTAATCACACCACCGGCCTCGCGCCTTCCTCCCACGCCCCTCGACCTCGTCCTACTCGCCACACTCACCAAGGCTGCCAAAGTTTAAATTTAAATGGCAGTCGGACTTCTACAAATTTGATATTCATTGATTTTTTTTCTCCCCTTTTGAAATTAAATTTCTTCTACAAAAGAATTCTAGCAAGGGTTCTTAATCTCTTTGAATGCCTCTGATATGTGAATCGTACAGGTTTCATTAGTGCGCCCTACCTGTACATCCAATAAAACAAGCCTGACATCGTAGCGTCTGTCATGTGACTGTCAATCTGACAGTACCCGTCCTTGCCAATCTCGTCTGGGTTTCATTGCACCAAGGTGGCATGTTTCTGCCTCCGCCACCATGTTTGAGCAGAAGCTTCCTCACCCAAGTATAAACAGTCTGTGTAAAACACAGTTTTAACTCTCATTAACTCTGATGGACAACCTCCCATACATCCTCCTCTTTCACTGCGTCCGTTATATGTCAAACGACTGCTGTTCGTATAACACCACCTCGACTCATTTATTGACCCACAGTGGGGAACCACTACATACTGTGTGCCACCTGTGTTAAACTTAGTATGGCTGGTCTAATGAGAGCCTTGCCTGCTACTCTGTGAGGTATAAAAATGTTTACCTGAGTATAATTTAGTAATTGAAGATCACTTCTCGCTAGGCTTCCACTCACCTTGCATACTCTGGTGTGAAGTGCTGGTCTGGTCGATCAGTTTAGAGCATGGGTTTTCGTCTTTGGACGTCAAGGGGGCCGCAAGCTCTAGGGGATCCATCGAAATGTTTAAAAACAGTGTAAAAAAAGAAATAAATATTTTTTAAAAAATAAGATCCCTCACACAAGGATGATCATATTCGAGGGCCCTTGACGTCTAAAACAGAGAAACTACTATAACAGATAATAAAAGAATTCAGCCTAAAGTCATATGAATACAGACCGCTATCTTCCAAGGGAGGGATACCATGTTTTATAGCCTTGATGAAGGTGATGACACTATTCATTTATGCAATTCATTAATTGCTGTCCAATTACAGCCATGTCAAACTTAACACGTCTCAAATTGAAGAGTACACGGTGTTCTCGGTGGAATTAATTCTTTAATGATGTGTCAATAAATGTGCAGGAGTCATGTGACCCAGCGCTGTGGGAGAGTAGAGGTGACGGATGATAGATGAGCTCACAGGGAGAAGATATTAGACACACAAGAAAGCAAGCACATGCATTACTGCCAGCACTAACATATATGTTCTGTAAGATCATACATGAAATAACTGAAGTATTTTAAAAGAAAATGTCCTAATTTAAATCACAATTAATGGATGCTTTTTATATTTCCGTGGTTCTCAGAATTCTTCAGATGGGTAAACGTCTATAGTGCTGAATGGGAGACGACAGCAAATATCATTTTTGTATTCACTCCAGAAGCAAAAGAAAAAATACTTAACATTTCCACAACTTTCCAAATGAGGGAAAAATATTGAGAGATTACAGCAGTCAGAAGTGAAATTTTCCATCACTCCCTCAGCCGTTGTATTCCCTCTACAATATGTCATAGCCATTATATAGAATTAGACTATACATTATAATTGAAATATACCCAAATAGATTGATGTTTCACGATACAGAATCAAAGTGTAACCGGCACTGTATATTGATACCCAGCCCTTTACTCGCCAATAATTTTATTTATTTTTTTAACTGTATGATTTTATTTATTTTTTTATGCAAAAGGCAAGCGCCACAAAAATAACAGAATATACAAGTTTGGAATAACAGAATGGCAGTAAGAATGTTTTTTTCTTACTTTTATTATTTATTATGTTATGTTTTTATGTTTATTTTTATTTTATCTAGCTTGAATCTAGTACTACTACTACTACTACAGTAGTATAGCTTTCAATACACATCTGTCCCAGTTTCCCATCTTTCTCTTGTACCCAAACTCCCTGTCCTCAGGCACTTAGCTTAATAACAGTTGTGTCCACTAGGACTTTCTCCAAAACAACAGTGGATTCTAAAACAAAATAGCAGCTTTTCCAGACAGCTCTCAGCAGAAAGCGTCCATCTTGTCAAGACCCCAAATGAGCACCCACCACCCGAGGGTGAGGACATCAACAAATATAGTCATGTAGTCCTGCAATTGTTACAAGATGAATGCTATTCGGAAACCTCATACTAGAATAGGTAATCTTACTATTTCTCCCATAGATATGCTTTAAAAAAGTATTCTAAAAACAACGGAAGTTTCTCTCTGTATTGAAAGCACAGCAATAGCAAGGCTATAAGATTATTTCATTTCCACCTTTGAGGTTGTGAAGGTCATCCTGTAAAATGAGTTGGAAGACTTAATAATGAGGACCATTCACACACTGTGATTATTCTATTCATACTAAGCTTCGTTAGAGACATGCATTCAATTTATTATAATATCCTTGTTAGCGTTCTTTCTTTTCTACCTTCCAGCACGCACAGCTTCAAGAGTCAAACAATACAGCATATTGAATATTGTAATCCCTCACTCAATTACAAGCTTTACTTTTGAATGGAATATTTGGGAAAATAATTAAAAACAGAGTACCATTTTGCCAGTGTTTCAAAAATCAATTGCTAATAGCTTTTTCTAAAGGAAATGCTTCACTGTTGTGTGACAATATCTGACTTTACTTTTTTAATCCTTGCTTTAGGAAAATTTATAATATAGATAATGGTAAAAAGATCAAGTTCTCAAGAGTTGATAAGAAAAGAGATTTTGGTAACATAGTGATTTGATATTCTATTCTATAGGTTGGGCTGCATCGTTACGCCAGTTGGTGGCAACAAGTGACCATCTTTGACTAATTCATTGAAAAACACGATTCATTCAGGAAGTTATAAATGAGTCATTGAATTGTTAAATCAACAGTTAAATTCAAGAACACAAAAATTAAGTGACTGTCTATAAGAGTGAGTCATTGAATCATCCGGTCAATTCTTTTTTTTTTTAAATAATACAGTCCAAGCAGAAGACAGTCGATCCCTTGGAACTATTATCTTTATCAGAGGAAAATTAAGAGGCAATATTGTGTCTAAAAGCTTGTTAATACTCTCATTTGTTAATACGTGCAGTCAAAAAAGTCGATAAAATGAATAGGCTCCACACACCATCTTACGACCAAAATGACCCAAAAACCCCACAGCACAAAGCACACATGTATAAAGAGTTTAAGATGTTTTGCAAGGTTTACAGCAACAGAATATTAACAAAACAAAGTCACCCATAAATTGTATATATTAAATATTGTAAGTCTAGTGTGCACCACCCGTTAAGACAGGATTATGATGATGAAACGACGCACACCCAGTGAATATTAAAATCTATTAGTGGACATTCCATGCCCAACACCCACATTCAATAAAGCTCAGGGAAAATAATGAAAGCAATTTGCGGTCCCGCAGTAGCATCAAGCACAACATGCCCATCTCTTTCAAGATTTGTGAGCTGTTTATTTGTCATAGCTGTAAATTACGCATATTTCTCTTTATAATGCTATGGAGCCCACTTGGCAAATATGACATTATGAAGAGGTGCATCTTTCCACCGAATCACTCACATTAAACTGATGGCATCACCTTTAGACTCTCCAAGAGGGTCATATTTTCCTAAGACTCAATCTGGCTTCGGAAACAGTTGATGCGACCGGTGACTGCTGGGTGAAATGTAAATTATTCGCTCTGCCATTCAAGAATGATTTTTCATTTTCTCATGGTTAAATATTTACCAAGTGCACACATATATTCACATGTCTCACAATCAACAAATCACACTAAGTGCATAGCTGCTTTCCCCAATACTCCTTGTGAAAGTAATTAGGCCCTAATTCCTCCCGGGTGGTGATAAAGGTATCATAATGACAGCCTATGAGGCTTCCCAATCATAGATTGTTGTCACTTAAGAAATAATAGATTTTCCCAGATCAGGAGAAGGATGAATATTTATGGGGTGAGAAATTTATTAAAAGCCACTTTATATTCTCCTTTTTGCTTGATTGGCTCTCATGGAGAGAGAGGGAGCAAGGCTGTGTTGATCTTAAAGCATTCACTGTGACTGAATTAATGGACTTGTGTTAGAGAAAAATATCTGTGGAAAAGCAAAGACAGAGTATGTGATAGTGATTACAGATCATTTACATTTTTGCTAATTGGAATGAACAGCATCTTTCCTAAGACGTGTACTGTAGGTGGGGTCGGCACAGTGAAAAAAACAATGTAATAATGGTAAATATGTGCATACGCCAGAGAAAACAATGAAACATTACAGGATAAATATAAGTTAATAAGATTATGTAAATTAATAAACTCCCATTTATATTATCCCTCTGTTTAATTATATAAATTGTCAGGGCTCAGGTTTGAACTGTCTTTTTTCTCCTGCATGAGTCTTTGCCTGCATCTGAAATCGCATACTTCCCTACTCTAGTAGGAAAAAAACAGTATGTGACAAAAGAGTCCAAATTCACAGTACTCATAAAAGAGTAGGCAAAAAGTAGTACCCAGATGACCTACTGCTTCGAGATTCTGAAGTGTGCATGCACACTTTACTATCACATGAGTCCCCGGTAGAGGATTTATGAATGGAAGTGAAGCAATGCAACTGATGCTGGTAGGTCACGTGATAATCACAGCATAGAGAATGTAGTACGTCCAGATTATGCACATACTGCACACACTCATAGTAATATGTAGAACATACTTTTTTAGCACCGTGAAGTAATTATTCAAAATAAGTACCTACTCAAGAGAGTATAAGATTTTGTACGCAGCATTTGTTTTTATAATAAACAGGCTCGCAGCTGTTTGTTATTTTTTCATCTATTCTCTACTTATTTAAACCTCCTGTTTTCACCTTTTTCTTTGCCAGTGTCTTTTGTCATTTACGGCGCTTTACACGCATCTCTTGTTTTGGTTTATCAGTTATCTGTCTTATGTCTCTCTCTGTTTTTCTTTTATCTGCCCAGTTATATTACCTTTGATGCCTGGATTGTCTGTGCTTGTTCATCAGGATTTCAGACTCTCGCTCTGGACTGTTACTCATATCCGTGGATCCTTCCAACTCTGTTTGATTGCCTGGGATAATCATCTTTAATGACCCTTGTCTGTCTCTGACTATTGTCTATTCGATGTGCAGCTGCTCACCTGGTACCTGACCACTGCCTGGACTTTGACCTCTCTTTCCATTGTGCCTTTGGATTGCTGACCTGGAATTTGGCAGCTCACCATCTATTACCATTATCACTGAATAAAGCTTTTGTTTGAGCTTCTAACTGCATTTGGGTGCTTCGTTTCAGTGAATCCTGACAATTAATTAAATTATTCATTATAGGCCTAGATATTTTTAAAAGTCATTAATGTTTGAAATCAGACTTATGGGGCATTTACACAACACTGCTTTCAATTAAAAATGGAAAACTTTGTATGCGTTCATTTACACAACAACGCCATTTTGGGGGCCTGAAAACGCAAAGTTTTAAAAAAGGGGTTTCACAGTTTAAGTTTGTGAAAACTATTCTATTATCGTCTCTGTGTAAATTATAAAAACGTGAATTTGTGAAAATGGTGAGGTTATGTGCATGCGTATGACATGTTCAGTCGATATGCGCGTGGATTTCTTTGCAAAGTGACATCGCCAACTACTGTCCTGGCCATGATAATATAGCGTTTTTAGTCTTTTTGTGGATCAGTGTGAAAAGGGATTGTTTTGGCAACGTTGTCATCTGTACGCAAAACTTTTTTTTTTTCAGTTTATAGTAGACATCGTTGTCGTGTAAATGTACTAAGTATGTACTACTAAAAACAATGTACTAGACAAGAATGCCATTTCTGACTCAGTCTGCATGCGAGGTTGCTGACTCGTGATTGGCTGATTAGATGCATTAATGTGCAAGTGAACAGGTGTACTGAATAAAGTAACAACTGAACAGTGACAGGCATTGTAGAAGCCAACGGAAGAAGAGTGCGGTCTGAGAGATTGGATTAAACCCATAATGCTTTACAATCCACCCTCAGCTGTAATTAATATCCCACACAGTAATATTCACTGCTTTCATAAGCTCTTGTCTCATGAGCACTTTTATGACATCTTGAATACACACATCAGATAGTCCCTGAAATACCGCTGGAATCCGGATTGCTGCAATCAAACCAATCAGTCAGGATTTGGGATCTGTGGAGGGCTAAATAGTGCTAAAGCTGGAAAGTGAATATTTAGTTGTATTGTCCGTTGTTACCATGGTGCATTGACATTCCAACAGGATATATTTCAGAAGCTAAAAATTCCACGCATTTGAATATTCTTCAGTAAATGCATTGTATCATATCAGACTTCATATTTTGTGTGCAAGTTTATAAATTAAAAACAAAGTGGGTAAAAATAAAAAGCTTGTTTTTCATTTACTTTTACATTAAATTTAACAGATTTGCGTTCACTTTTATGCAGTCTTGGGTTCTTTGATAATCAAACCCATAACCTTGGCTTTGCTAGTGCTATGTTCTATTATTTGAGCTGCAGGAATGCTTTACAGAAATGATTTTGTGTGCCACTGTGATCTGAAATGTATTATGATAAGCAGATATTATTTAGTGATGAATAAATTGCTTTAGCTCAATAAATGTCAAACTATTTCAGGCCATTCTCCAGTTAATCTAGACTTGATATTCAGTATCGTTCAAATGTTTGCTGTCAACAGATTTTTTTGAAGAAATGAATACTTCTATTTAGCAAGGATGCATTAAAATGATAGCATATTAGAAGGATTTCTGAAGGATCATGTGACACTAGGATCATTATAAACAATACTCATTCATAGATAGCAATCTCTACCTCAGCTTTTTGCAAAGGCCGCTGTGAAATTAGATCCTCTCCATCTCTAAGCATTAATTAACAAAGAAAGAAAGCGATTCGATTACAGGACTCGTTGTGCTTAACTTCAGGGGAATCAAACAAGCCGCTGATTTAATATTGATTGAAGCTGTGCTGAGCGTCTGACTTCTGTATCGATGAAATGCTGATGTCTGCACAGGCTCGTCCTTTTAAAGACCACCGACCTTATGTGTCTAACACAGCAAAGGCTTGAAGTGTGGAAGCACAACAGGAACAGGAAATGCTGTTCATGGTAGAGCTCTGTGTGTGTAAGGTTCAGTTGTGTCGAGTAGATGGATTAGGAAAGTTTCACGCCCCCTCTCAAACAAAACAAACAAAAGCTCTCATTATTTTATAAAAAGCTGAATCTGAGTGAAAGACCCAAATGTACAGCCATCAGTGAGTCTTTCTGCAGGTTACATCATTATGACAGAAAGTGTAGCGAGTGACTGTCTTATGTTAAATGAGGCATCAAGTCAGTTGCTGATTCGTTCAAAACAGTGGCTAATCTGGCTATGTCTATGTTCATATTTTCTTTAGAAGGTACTTATATTGAATAAGTAATTATTTTGGACAATCTTCTTTTATAACATACTGTTTTTCTCCTATTATATAGGAAAGTATGTGATTTCGGATCAGGGTTTCCGTTGTCTGGTGATTACCGGACATTGGCCGGGAAAAAAATGAAATGTCTGACAAAATTCAATCTCTCTGGTCAAATTGTCAGATTTAAATTGCCTAATAATCCCGCCCCCCTAACACAATGTGAATTTGAGAATAAGCCTAAAATGTAGCCTATAAAGCAAAAATACACCGACCTTTTGCTATGTTATAAAGGAACAGGCTCTAGCGTTTGAAAGTTATTAAACAACATCGCATGCTGCATTTCAAATAAAGCGCACGCCTAAAACGGCTGTAATATAGACCTAAACAACGAACGACTGAGTGAGACGTTTCAAATATGGCCAGGCCCAGGCAGACTAGCCTTAAAAGCTTTTCTCAGAGGCCAGACGCAACGGACGATGGTGAATCAGGAACGCCTGAAGCCTCGGATGTCCAGAGCCAGACAGCTCCACCACCACCGGAAGTTCATGAAAGTTAAGCTAGTGGCGGCTCGTCAATAGAGGGCGCTGGGGCGCCGCCATCCCTGGTCGCTGCGTCCCTGGCGAATCAAAATTTGATACATGTTATTTATGTCACCTGTCATTCAACTTTACGCTCTTGGGCCACTACTGCGAGTGCGCAGGCGACTCCGGCAAAACCTTGCTAGGCTGATCACTTTTGTAGAGATAATGGCAGCAGGTAAACCAAATTTAACCCGTCATTGATTTACAAAAAAACCTTTCACAAGGCGTTCGCTGGAAGAAAAAAAAAAAAAAAGGATAAAGGATCTCTGACCGGACCAACACGATTTACAAATCCGGCAGCAGCCATTGACAGAGGATGAGCTTCACCCGGAGCTCCACCCACGCTTGTCATAAGAAACGTGTCGGCACTGAAGTTTTGTGGACAATAACGGGGGTAAGAGACCTCAAACAGCTATCTAAAATTTATTTTCGCCCCACCTGGTGTTGATGATGTCCTGGAATGTCATATTATTTATGATTTTAGGAGTCTCACTCATGGACTTTCTGCGCAAGGGCGCCCTCCGGCTTCCAGTATGAATGAAGCAGACATTATATTAAGCGATCCATGATGCTTACACTGCCTGATTATGGCTAAAAATTTAATAAATATTACTCCTTTCTATAGAAATTTGAAGTAAACATGAGAATCAATTAATATTTCTCCAAATGTCCACCTTTTGAACTAAAAGCCCTAAGGGCAGTTGTTTAGTCAAGCACTTTCATGACGACCGTTCAGGAGTTTTATTTCTCAATGTGGCTGAGTGTCATATTTCATACTAAAGGTATCGATTCCGTTTTTAACTTTCATAAACGAGCACAACACAAATTCAGAAATTACTGTCACCACAGGATTTTTTTTACAGTAAAACAGAGCTAAAAATTAAAGCTTGAGTCTTCGACCTTTTTAATGACGTATAGTTTATCGAGTTAATTACATTATTATACATTAAAACTAACATTCATTTTGAACTAATGTAAACAAAGAACGCTGCAGTGGCAAGTTGCATTTACTTAGCCACATAAGACTGTGTCTTAAGAAATAGTTTGACCAACTAGCAGTTAGACAAGATGTAATTAGTCTTGATTTTCCAACTCAAATTAGACCAAACTACCAGTTTACTGTATGTAACTGACTTTAAAAAGTCTTGAAGAAATAAAATAGATGACTAACTTTTAGGACTAGTCTAAGCAGTTCATGTAACCGGCCATAGGTTAAATATAACTTACAGCTCTGTTTAGTCATTACGCTAAAGTCTCTTTAGAGAATATTAACCACAGACCTTATTTTACTCATTTTAAAAACCTACCGTAAATTCATGAGCAAATCCATAGATTAAAAATGCTGATTCTTTTCAGGGCTTTACAGGATTATGAACTGAATTGGAAAAAAATAGCACATTTCATTGTAATTGTATTAATATTGTATTCAAGCATACCTATATTTATTGTAATGAGCAACACCACTGGTATTACTGCGAAATTTTCATTTTCTATTTCTACTCTGGTAAAGACCTAGCACCTATTCTTTTATAGTAATATAATTTCTCATCCATGTTATGTTTTTGTGAGGTAAATGCATTTGCACAATGGTGTTGGTGAGCATTCAATCCATTCCTAACTGTCTGCTTTCAGAACAAACTAATGTCCCCTCTGGAATTCGGTAATTGAAAATCTATGGCTGAGTTCATTTTACAACACAGCTGACACAATTGCAAAGTTTTAGCTTAATATACTATCATATAACTCAAATCAATTCCTTGTTATTGGCTTTTCTAAGCAATGTCTTTATCAATACACAAAGTGACGGAACATAATAAACCTCGCCAGAGGTGCAAGAGGACAACAAATTGCATCAGATTTTTTCTTTCGTTTATTTCTTGTATTTTTAACCCTGCATTCCAGAGCACAAATACCTCTCAAAATCATACTTATGAAGCATTGTGTGTGTGTTTGTTGCATCCCTATCCATTCTCCATGTATGACTGGTAGGTTCTACATAAAAGCTCTACTCAAGTTATTTGCAATGTTTAGGGTGAACATTTTGAGTTAACATTGTATGCAAAGTGGCAAAATATTCAAAGGCTACTGTCAAAATGAAAAACAAAAATCATAAATGATTGTGATGCTGTGGGATGCAACTGAAGACAGCACAAAGCTCTACTTCATTATAGACAAGCTGAAGCCTTCTGCTAGATTTACTGTCTTTATTATTATCTCTGAATCTCCCCCACTATAATCTGCACCACAGGGTAACCCTGAAGTTATTTATGCAATTTGCAATATGTCATTCAATATGCAATGTGATTTAGTATATAGGTACTAGTAGTCAACCACATACTATCTTTAATTTTTTTAGCGACTGACCAAAGCTTTGGCCTGTTAACCACAAAACTTGCAAGCACGCTTGAAATGTTCACATCTTTGATTCTTTTTGATTTTATTAGTTTCTGCCTGTGAAAATTAATGTAATTATGACTTTTTTCCCACATAATCACAAAAACGAGACACTGAGTCCTCTGGAGGGCGCTATGGGGAATGCCTTTGATGTGACCGGTGTCTGAAGAAGGAATCTAAACACAACAATGAACTTGACATTGGCAGGCAGCAGCCTATGACGTCACTACAGGTGAGACCGAGAGTATAAAGGGCTCCGGTGCCAAACGTCATCCTCTTCTTGTCTTCAGGAGACTGTTTGTTTGAACACGCGATCTGAACAGGCAAGTTTATTATGGCCAGCACCAGCACTGTGAGTTTTAGAATGTGTGTTCATCCGTATCCGTGTTTTCTGACACAGTGTCCGAACTCACTTACTCGTTTTCATTCACTCCTTCAAGTGGACTATATTAGTGTAGTAATGTGTCAATTTTAATAATCTCACAATTTGTCTCAAAAGTACAGTTCACCCCCCCCCCAAAAAAATTGTTCGTTTATGACTTTCTTGTTTCTATATGGAACGTAATTTTTTTTTGAAAAAGTTTGTTTGTTCGTACAATCTAAGCCAATCGTAACCAAAACTATTTGATTACCAACATTCGTCAAAATATTGTCTTTTGTTTTTCAGAAAAAGAAAGAAAGTCATACAGGTGGGAACGACATGAGGGTGAGTAAATGATGACAAAATGTTCATTTTTGGTTGAATTGCCACTTTAATATCTGACAACTCCAATTCTTTTTTTTTCCTAATTGCTGCTTTATATAGTGGCAAAAGGTTTCCATATGTATAACTGGTAATCCTTGATCCAAATATGTTGCATTTGTTATGAGGCATTTATCCTTTATTAATGATGATACACATATATATTTCACCAAGTGCTCCATAAATGAGTTTTACCCTTTGTATGAATTATAATAAATGACTTGTCAAGAGGATATAGGTCTCACAGTCGTTACAGGAACGACTGACCGTGAGAGATTAATTAGCATTGTACTTATAATTACTCAAAGATCAGCAGGGCTATTGTTAGCAATGACAGCGAAATCTGTTTAGCCTCAGATTTAGGTCAGTACATTAAAAAGCATAATTGAGGTGCCAAATTAGCCTAATTAATGAACATACAGTAATTAAAACTCAAGGAAAGAAGAATCCTGTTTGTTGTGAAATGGAATATTACAAAGGGTACTCACCTGATCTACACAGTGTACAGCGCTGAGATGCATGATTTAAATCATTAAAAAAAAAAAAATTTAAAAATTGATTCTGGGTTTGGTTCTTTTAAGCCGAACTATATGTGAAAACACCTCAAACACCCACACAATCTTATACCTAAAGGTCAACGATTTGCCTGTCTATTAAACCTTTGACAAGTACGATCACAGTGAACTTTCAAATTCAAACTTTCACAAAAATATTGTGATTCTCAATTTATCTAGGAATTGTGCAGCTCTACTTTCTGTATTTACACCGCTCACCCACCCAATATCAAGCCCTTCACACAGGTATATAAAGCCTATCTCTCACCAAATGTGATCCAGGTTCCCCAGCAGCGCTGTGAGTAACAATCCTCCATCAGTCTTGCTCTTCAGCACTACCGCAGGGAAGATCCACAATCATAAAATCTCCGCTCCGGCCTGCTAAAACCGCCTCGCCAACAGTGACAATATCGAGATGATGGCAGACATAATTTCCTTTGAAATGAATGAATGATAAATAATTACTTTACATACCCAGAGAGCTGCTGGATGAGAAGAGGAAGAAAATAAAGAAATATGACAAGACAATCTCGACACCTCCAGGGGAAGAGGAGGGCAGGCACTAGGAAGAGATGGAGGAACTCTTTCATGGCCTTCAGGGATGCAGAGATCTGTTTGCTGTGACTGAACGCTGCTTACTTCTGCACAGAGTTCCACCCCTCTGTCAGCGCTACAATCCTCATTCATTCATCAAGAGAATCAAGAGCAAAGGGCCTGTGTATGCTGCATTAGCATATCAAAGCCGCTCTTAATTCTAATTCCATCTAAAGTAATTTTTAAATGAGCATTGTTAACTGCTGACTAGGGCTAAGAAATTGGAAAAAAGCACCTGCGTTCAAGAGGAGGTGGCGGTGGTGTGATCAAAGGTATGTTAATATCTGCATAAAACAGCGAGGAGCTTTGACAACACTGAGTAGGAGTTACCATGTAAGACCTTTTGTGGAACTTTATATATTACAATTGTGGCTTTCGATTTCACAATGTGAATTTTTTTCTCATAACTTCTTTATTGTGGCAAGCAGGGCGGGGCCAATAGCTGTGACAATGGAGCGAGGCCAGTGGCGCGATTGCTAATGAGTGATTGCTAATCCCACCTCCTTTTTCCCTGAGCCTTTAACATTGCTACAAAACCCTGTTAGTAAGGAGGAACGCGCTGTCAAAAAGCCCTCGCCGCTGTAGGAAATCCGCAGTGCCATTGAGATGAGCAGACTCTACTGCCATGGACGCATACTACACACATTCATACTGTATAGAATGTACTTTTTTAGCGGTTGTGAAGCAATTACTTATTCAAATTAAGTACCTCCTCAAGAGAGTATGTGATTTTGGACGCAGCCACAGTTCCGGATATAAAAAGTTTGGGTAACACTTTACAATAAGGTTCATGAGTTAACATTAGTTAATGTATTAACTAACATGAACTAACAATGAGCAATACATTTGTTACAGTATTTATTAATCTTTGTTAATGTTAATTAATAAAAATCCAGCTGTTCATTGTTTGTTCATGTTAGTTCATGGTGCATTAACTAATGTTAACAAATACAACCTTTGATTTTAATAATGTATTAGTAAATGTTGAAATTAATATTAACTAAGATTAGGCCTAATTAATGCTGAAGAAGTATTGTAAATATTTAGTTCATGTTAACTAAGGGTGCTTTCACACCTGCCTCATTTAGTTCGGTTGAATCGCACTAGAGTTCATTTTCCCCCTTGGTGCGGTTCGTTTGGGCAGGTGTGAAAGCAGCAATCGCACTCGGGTGTGCACCACAAGCGGATCAAATAAGCGTACAGAGATCTCCTCGAAGAGGTGGTCTCAGTACGCTTTCAAGCGAACTCTGGAGCGGTTCGTTTGTGGTGAGAACGTGATCCGACCTCGAACAGACCCAACTGCCAAAGAACTGCACATTTTTGGACTAAACCAGCTGCCGTAGTCAAACAAAATTATTATTTAGATTGTCAATAGCGCTCCCTTTAAGCCATGACTGACTTAACCGCGTTCTGCACTCTCACTAAAATGTCATCATAAACACTGAAGTTGTCTAGAAGTTGTCCGGACTGCAGAGTGAATTTCTTATTTATATCGTGTTTAGACTTCGTTGTTTATGGGGGGATTTGCGAAAGGATAAAGCTCGTGCTGATTCTGAACATACATTGTGAGCGAATTCTCCGCATGTCTGACGGATTTTCCTCTTTGTTTACTTCCGGGAGTTCTGTTGGAATTTTCCCGCACGTTAATTCTGACCAATCTAAGTGCAGTTGTGGAAATATGTTCAAGTGGATGTTGTCACGTTACTGCATTTTAGTTCGTTTCATCAACTCATCAACTGATTCGGACCAGAGCAATCAGTGTTGAGTGAAAAGGAACCAAAACGCCTGAAAATGATACAAAGCATAATTTTTCACCCTTAGTCCGGACCAAATGAACCGAACTACAGGTGTGAAAGCACCCTAAGATAGTTATCTAATGTTAACTAATGAACCTTATTGTAAAGTGTTACCAAAATTTGTTTAAAATGAACGAATCGTTCATGATCGGCCCATCACTAGCTGAGTCAGCTGATACAAGCTTCACTGACATGACCCGCTAGAACTAACGCTACACTTGATATCTCAATGTATCTCTAGCAAATCACACACATCTAAACTGTATAACTTCCGAATTTAATGAACAGGGGTGTGTTGGATGCTGATGATCATAATGAAAAAGATCTCCTATGAGGATATTGAATGGATGTGATTTGCTCCCTGTGCTTTCGAAAGTAAGTTTGAGCAGTGTCTAATTAACCTCATGCTGTGTGTGCCCACTTCAGCAATCAAGCCATTTAGGGCACTCACTCCTCTGAGACATTTTTTCAATTCTTACCTGTTAATTTAATTACAGTTTCAGAACAAAGACAAGGTCATCTCAGCTGTAGTTACACTGGATGAATGTCAGCTGTGGGTGCTAAAAATCCCAATCCGCATACAGGTTAATGGGTCATTCACACAGGATGTGTTCTTGTTTTCTGTCTATGCTAGATGTAAACAGGCCACAGCCCCACACTTCTAGGTGTCAACTTGAAAGTAGTTAAACTATTGAGATGCAGTGTGGGCATGATTTACATATGGACATTTATTTTTATGTAGCTTTTTAATGCATGTAATGTGCAGTTGCCTCCTAAAAATAGCCTCGTTCTTATCATCAGTGTTGCATTTTTTATTTCTGAAAGAAAAAAAATCATAGAAAGATATTGTAAATAAAGCAGTGCTTCTTTGCAAGTGTTCAACAGAAGAAAAATCAGATAAAATTAAGCACAATATATCATTTGTAAGATGCAGTGACTGAGGTGACTGTGGCTCGTTTATTAAATGTTGGCCTATAGTAAAATACGTGCTATCTCTCTGTAATTATCTTGAATCATCTTGAGGCAAAGTCATATAACTTATAGGAAATTTTAGCAATTTTTATGGTTTATGCAAAATATCCAAAATGTGCATAAAAATACACAGATGGACAGCCCTAATGAAACAGCTAATTCGATTTTTATATTATAAGAGAAATATTTGGTTTGGTATTTGTTATATGACAAACAGATAATATATGGTCAGTTTTCATGAAACCTTAGCAGAAATCTTTAATTTAGATTATTGATTAGATGGGAGAATTTAATATTTATGATTCATGTGCTGCATATTATAAACTTATAAACGTGCACCAAACTGATGCAACACACAAGTTAACAGTAATATAGAGTTGTTCATTGTTTTAATAATAAATCAATAAAGTTACATTGATTCATTCTTCGCAGTACAACATGCTGAAAAATGCAACTTAAGCACCAGACCCCAAAAAAGGACTGCAGACGCAACGTTAGTTCAAAATACACCTTTCCACGTTTTTACATTTTTTTATAGGCCTATAGTGAGTTGAGCTAAAGTTATTCTTCCCCTAAACCATTTTTTCTTATCTCTTTTATTTTGACTGTAATCTTTCACATTTACATTATTTACATTGCACAGAAATGGTAGCAGAGGCATTTCCATTATCCTTGGTCTGTATATTAAAAGAGCAACCGGGGAAGTAAAAAACAGTCCAGAAACAAGGTTAAAATAGTCTTTTCAAACACAACTAGAGAAGCGTGTGTGCTGTACAGTCTGATTAATACATGAAGAGGAATTTAGAAACATCTCCGTTGACAGAGAAGTGAACTCAGCTGCCAGGCAGTTCTGTATACTGGAGTCTTCACCCATATCACACATATCACCCATATGTTCATGCAGGCAGTCTGAATGAAACTCTTCATTTTATTTCCATCAACAAAGTATAAAAAAATTCAGTTTCCTTGTTTATTTTTTATTCTTTGCAGCCTCGTGTTGGCATTTGACACAAATATTTCTATTTGACAGATGCATTCAGATTCTGGTGGTGTTTTGAAGACTCCATTTCACTTCTTAACCTCTTTTTCCCCTTGAAAACACTTGACATCCTAAAACACAGAGAGCAATATGTCAATGCAATCAGTTTGATTACTGGTGTGATTACTGAAGCCAGGTGATTCTACACTTGAGATGGCAAGATGGCTGGTTCACATGTGCCAGTATTCTGCTAACACAGGGCCAGACCACAGTGCAAACTGGCATTAGATTATCATATGTGAATAGCAATTAAAGAGATCACTCATCATTTCTCCGGTGTAACAATTCCATGCTGAGTACAGCACACACAGTTTGCTAAGAACTCCTGCAGTATCCTGCAGGTTTTTCCATATTGAGAAACAGGAAGTATAATGTTTCCCAAGTGACAACATTTGAACTGCCTCCTCTCAACCTGCTCAACATTTTGAATTCACAATGAGTTCACATATTGCTCACACTGTGAGTATCACAATATGAAAATGGTGTGATGCCACTGTGATCCTCACATGATCTCATGTGTTGACTGGGTAAACACAGTGTAGCACTTCCGGTTCTATGTCAGAACGTGAAATTGAACCACTGTAGTCACATTATTTTAACAATGTCTTTACCTTTCTGAGCCTTGAAAGTTGCAATGACGTTGCTGCCTATGGGTGGTTCAGAAACCTCTTGGATTTCTTCAAAAGCATCTTAATTTGTGTTCCAAAAATGAACGAAGGTCTTACGGGTTTGAAACAACATGAGGGTGAGTAATTAACGACAGAATTCTCAATGGGTGAACTAATCCTTTAATACATTGTGTGCCATTGTAAGTCTATCCCTCACAGTTTTCATCCACGTTAAATTCAATAATGCAGTCTAACCTGACTAAGGTCTATTAAAGATCAGATAACTTTCAACAAACATTCTATTAACGTTACTGGAAGAATGTTTGTTGTTGATAACTTTGAGAGAACCTTGCCAGAACATTAGCCAAAGGTCTAAGAACGTTCCCTGTTAGCTGGATTTAAATCATCATATGGTCTAAAAATAAATTAAATGCTTTCTTTAGTTTTGGGTAGACGTGTTTTTTTTTTTTTTACTTAATGCACTATTTTGTGCTGCTCTATACAAGAATAGTTACACTAGTAAGTTTAGTACATCCCTTTGAGGCCCACGAACGGCTGCACTTAAAACACAGCTATTTCTGTGCTCTGTTGTTGTGCTATACTTGAAATATTTATGCCATCTGACGAAAGCAGCTGAGTAAGGCCCACTGTACTAGGAAAATCAACTGAAAACTGGAATTTTCTTGGCACTCACCCACAAAAAATATCTCAGGGGCAGGTTGTTTGCTTCATATGACAGGATTTCAAATGTGTAGGATGGTAATGTGTTCAATATTAATTGAGGGGCACAAAGAGAATGCTAATGGAGAGGGTTCTCATCAGGGGCAAGGAACTTGCAGAAGATCCCAGTAGTTTGGTAAATCGTGTTACCGTGGAAAAGCAACATGTGCTGGGTAATACGGAGGGCCATGCTAATGCGGCACAATGCACTTCTCATTTCAAGCTCCATTTGCTTGTCTCTGAGAGAGGTAGTGCCTCCTCTCACACTTTTGTCTACCGTGGCACACAGTGGCACAGCTACAGCAACACTGACACTTCAGGGATGATAAATGCACAGTAAATTAACATAGGCTATTTTATGATACTGAACTGAAAACTGTTTCGTCTTTTACAGGATTCACATGAAACATCTGATGAAGATAAACATGCTAATGTAGCCAAAGGGTGTCCTGACTCAACCCATTCACACTAAATGCGTCTCTATAGCACGCATTGTGTTTATCGTGCAATGTATACGCCAAAATTAGTTTTTACGTGCATATGATACGCATGGGTAGGTTTAGTAGTGGTAGGGTACCTGCATATGATACGCATGGGTAGGATTAGTCGTGTGGGGTGCGTGTGTATTACACGCAATAAATGGCGTATCAAATGCATGCAAAAACTGCGTATCATATGCACGTAAAAACTCATTTTCGCGTATAAATTACACAATAATACACAATGCTTGCCATAGAGACGCATTTACATGAGAACAGGCTGCCTGACTTGATAAGGAAGCAAACTGCCCTCCACACAGGAATGTTTTATTTCATCTACACCACCATACCATTTTAACATTACCGTGGCCTACACATAATTTCACATGTAGCATTTATATATAAAGCCAATACACTCTTAGAAAAAAGAGGGGATTTTGACGCCGAACCATATAAAAAATGTCTTTTATGATGCAAATTTTGCAACAGAACTTGTCGAACATCTAAAAAAATCTGCGTGCTGGGCTAAATACGCTCGTAAATATGTAAAAGAGTCAAAAAAGCGTCACGAATCCTTCCGTCACGTGCACAAGCGAAGATCTGCTGATGCCTGTACCGAACTATAGCCTCGTTTCCATCCACTTTTTGTTATGTTATCGACAAAGTGAATATGCGGGAAAAAAAAACATTACGAAATTTGCCGTCTCCAGACTGTTTCCATTCAATTGGCCTTTTCAGAAATCAGAAAATCAGAAATCAGAAAGAGCTTTGCCAAGTGTGCTTGCACACACAAGGAATTTGTTTTTGGTACTGAGGCTTCCAGTGGACATATACAAATACAAATACAACAAGAAACATAATACTACAAATTATAAGAATAAAAAATAAAAATATAAATATATGAGAATAAAAGTATCACAGTTGGGTTTAGTCAGAATAGACATTTTCAGATTTACAGATTATGAACATATTTACAGTGTTTTGAATATTATAAATAAATAAATCTACATATAAGTATCACCTGAGTTGTAGGGTATTGCACTAAACACTGGGAGTATTGCACTTAAGGCATATGCCTTGGGAGGTGTGTTAACTGTTCAGGAGGGAAATGGCCTGTGGGAAGAAACTGTTCCTGTGCTGAGATGTTCTTGTGGCCAGTGATCTGAGTCGCCGTCTTGACGGTAACAGTTCAAACAGGAGGTGTCCAGGGTGAGTGGAGTCTGTGATGATTTTACCTGCTCTCTTCCTCACTCTGGAAGAGTACAGGTCCTGGAGGGTTGGCAGGGGGGCACCAATGATCCTCTCCGCAGTCCGGACTGTCCGTTGTAGTCTCCTGATGTCTGATTTGGTAGCTGAACCAAACCAGACAGTGATGGAAGTGCATAAGACAGACTCAATGACGGCTGAGTAGAACTGAATCAGCAGCTCCTGTGGCAAGTTGAACTTCCTCAGCTGGCGAAGGAAGTACAGTCTCTGCTGGGCCTTTCTCACAATGGAGTCAATGTGATTGTCCCACTTCAGGTCCTGAGAGATGGAAGTGCCCAGGAACCTGAATGACTCCACTGCTTCCACAGTGCTGTTCATGATGGTGAGTGGGGGGAGTGCTGGGCTGTTCCTCCTGAAGTCCACGATCATCTCCACTGTTTTGAGCATGTTCAGCTCAAGGTTGTTATAACTGCACCAGACAGCCAGCTGTTCAACCTCCAGTCTGTAAGCAGACTCGTCACCGTTTCGGATGAGACCGATGACAGTCGTGTCGTCGGCAAATTTCAGGAGCTTGACAGTGGGGTCTTTAGAAGTGCAGTCATTAGTGTACAGGGAGAAGAGCAGTGGGGAGAGAACGCACCCTTGAGGGGCGCCAGTGCTGGTGGTGAGAGTCCTGGATGTGAGTTTCCCCAGTCTCACTCGCTGCTGCCGGTCCGTCAGGAAGCTGGTGATCCACTGACAGATCGAGGATGGTATGGAGAGCTGGGACAGTTTGGCTGTGAGAAGACCAGGCATGATGGTATTGAAGGCCGAACTGAAGTCCACAAAGAGGATCCTTGCATAAGTCCCTGGTCTGCCGAGATGTTGCAGGATATAATGCAGTCCCATGTTGACTGCATCATCCACAGACCTGTTTGCTCTGTAAGCAAACTGAAAGGGATCCAGCAGGGGTCCAGTGATGTCCTTCAGGTGGGCCAGCACCAGTCTTTCAAACGACTTCATGACCACAGACGTGAGAGCGACAGGTCTGTAGTCATTAAGTCCAGTGATTTTGGGTTTTTTGGGGACAGGAATGATAGTGGAGCGTTTGAAGCAGCAGGGAACTACACACTGCTCCAATGATCTATTGAAGATCTGCGTGAAGACCGGGGCCAGTTGGTCAGCGCAGGCTTTTAAACAAGCAGATGAGATGCCGTCTGGGCCTGAGGCTTTCCTAGTCTTCTGTTTTTTGAAGACTCGTCTCACGTCCTCCACACAGACCTTAAGCTCAGGTTGGATGGCAGGAGGGGGGAGTAATGGGAGTGCAGGAGGTGATGGTGAATGTGTGAAGTGCAGGTCAAAGCCGGTGTGTGGTGTGAATGAGGGCTTTTCAAACCTGCAATAAAATGAGTTTAAATCATCAGCCAGGTGTTGATTGTCCACAGATCAGGGGGATGGTGACTTGTAGTTGGTGATGTTCCTCAGGCCATTCCAGACTGATGATGGGTCGTTGGATGAAAACTGTTTTTTCAGTTTATCAGAGTAGCTTCTTTTAGCAACTCTGATTTCCTTTTTCAGTCTGTTTCTGGCCTGGTTATACAAGATTTTATCCCCACTTCTGTAGGCATCCTCTTTGGCATGACGAAGGTGTTTGAGTTTCCCAGTAAACCATGGTTTATCATTAGTAAATGATAAGAATGCCCTGGTAGGAATGCATATATCCTCACAGAAACTTATATATCATGTTACACTATCTGTGAGCTCATCCAGATCGTTGGTAGCAGCTTCAAAAACAGTCCAATCAGTGCAATCAAAGCAGGCCTGTAGATTCTGCTCTGCTTCATTAGTCCATCTTTTTACAGTCCTTATTACAGGTTTAGCTGATTTCAGTTTCTGCCTGTAGGTCAGTATGAGATGAACCAAACAGTGATCAGAGAGCCCCAAAGCTGCTCGTGAAACGGAGTGATACGCATCTTTTATTGTGGTGTAACAGTGGTCCAGTATATTACTGTCTCTGGTGGGACATATAACGTGCTGTCTGTATTTTGGTAGTTCACGGGAAAGATTTGCTTTGTTAAAATCCCCAAGAATGATTAAAATAGAGTCAGGATACCTTTGTTCTGTTTCAGCTATTTGTTCAGCCAGCTGTTGTAGCGCTGCGCTCACGCACGCGTCTGGAGGGATGTAAACATTCACGAGAATGAAAGAGGAAAACTCCCGAGGCGAGTAGAAAGGTTTACAGTTTATGAAATGTGCCTCTAAATTAGGAGAGCACATCTTCTTCAGTGTTGTTACATCTGAACAACAACTTTCGTTAATGTAGAAACACAATCCACCACCTCTTGTTTTCCCCGTTAGCTCCATGATGCGATCCGCTCCGAACAGCTGGAAGCCCGGCAGATGTATTGCGTTGTCCGGTATGGCTTCACTCAGCCAGGTTTCAGTGAAGCACAGAGCAGCAGAGTTTAAAAAATCCTTGTTAGTGCGGGTGAGGAGAAGAAGTTCGTCCGTTTTGTTAGGAAGGGATCGGAGATTCGCGAGATGAATACTGGGGAGTGCAGTGCGCAGGCCGCGCTCGCGGAGTTTAACCAGCACGCCGGCTCGCTTCCTGCATTTGCGTCTGACCGCGCGTTTGAACAACAACGCTGCCCCTCCGACGAGAATGTCCTGCAAGACGTCCGAATAATCAAAAACTGTAGAAAAGTTATCTGGTGTGTGTTTCCTAATGTCCAGTAGTTCGTCTTTGGTGAAACTGATAGGAAAAGAAAGACTAAACGCAGAACAAACAAACAAAAACAACACAATAGCTGGAGAGCCCCACACAGAGGCAGCCGTCAGCGGCGCCATCTTGGATGTTTACCGATAAGATTGTGTGCGTGATGACGTCACGAATGACGAAAGCGATTTGTCACATATGTTTTGGTGTATCGCAAAAAAAGTGCCCTTGAGCCGTTTCCATACATTTTTTTGAAAAGCGCAAATTCTACCTTTTGAGACAGCACACCCCCCAACACCAAACAAACAAACCAAAAACAAACAAACAAAAAAAATGGAGAGAGTATTCAGACAGTTAATTGAAATTTGCGAGCGTACTGTCATTTCAGTTTCACTAATAATTGCAAGTGTCCGAAATATCAGAAGACGACGGCAGAATGAAGCAGTTGCTCATCTGATAGGGCTCGAAGTAACTACCCTTATGCGACGAAGCCCATCTGGGAGAGACCACGCAATAAGCATTTTGGGAGGAATTTGTGGAGACACTTTACAGAAAGTTTTTTTTTTTTTTTTTTTTGCCACTTTTTGCCAGGCTCGATATTACACTACACCAAAAAACTAGTTGAGGATAAATTCTTTAAATTTGGGCAATTCCAGCGTTATGGACGTGACATTTGCAGTCAAAACTTGAAATATAAATTCTCAGAAAATGCATTTAATACTGAAACGTCTGTTTATATATCCATACTCCCTTAATAAAGGAGTCCAGACATTAGAAAAATATCAGTCTACACATGCGTTTTATATTTAATATGAGGGAACTCCACATGAGACATGACACAAAAAATCTTTAACTTTTAGGTGGCAAAATATTTTTTAGTAATTCTATGAATTAAACTGCGCAAAACAAAAGTAGCCTAATACTAACCCGATAAAGAATGGTCGGCCTCCATAGAACATAAAATATTATTTTTATTTTATTTTTCATGTTCACATTTATGAGGAAAAAAACGATGTTACGGACGTGACAGTTCTCCGTTACGGACATGACCGCTCTGAAAGCAACTTTAAAACTTTCACAGAGACCTCAAACAGAAAGCACAAAGCCTTTCTTTAAAGTGAATTTCGTTTTTTATTCATTGTATCTTAATTTTAATCAATGTTTCATCAACCAATTGCCTGGATTTAATAAATAAGAAGTAAATATAGTAGAAAATACATCATCAAGGCCCGTACGGAAATGGGAAAGAAGGCATTTCTGTATTCTTCACCTTCAGCATGAAATACTTTGCAAAAGGACTTGAAACTCATTGAGTTAATCTCGCTAAATGCTTGTAAATCCAAAATGAAAGACTTAGAGCCAGATGCCTTAATGTAGGCTAAATGCTCTTAGACTGTAAACATTATTTTAAATGCTTATATGAAATGTTAGCTTTAGTCTTCTGTGTTATTTGTCTGTACCTATGTGTTTGTACTGCTGCCTGTATTGGCCAGGTCACCCTTGCAAAAGAGGTTCTTAATCTCAATGAGACTCTCCTGGTTAAATAAAGTTTAAATAAAATATAACGGAGGCGCCGGCGCGTGAACTGGACTCTCGTCTCATAAATGAACCGAAACTCAGCGTATAATGTACTTGCACAGACCTGAGAAATAAATAGAAAGCTTGAAATTTCTACTTGTAAACAGAACAATTCAAAACGAAAGAGTCCCCAAGTAAAGTCGGTTATTAAATAAACAAATAGCAAAACGAGTTGTGCTGTGTCCACCACTTTTCAAAGCAAAGTTACGCCACTGCCACCGAACACCGGTTCCGACACTAAAGCGGACTGCCATTGCCCTGTACAAGCTGGCAACCTTCGCCGAGTATAGAGTAGTGGGCGAAACTTTCGGGGTTAGTAAAACAACCGGCCATGGTTTTTGTTGTGACGACTGCACCTTGCACGTGATGAAAATATCATGTGACACCAAATTTATTTGCGTTAAAGCCTCTTTTCTCGACAAAAAGTGTTTCCAAACTAGTTTTTCGCGACAATTAAAGTATCGACATAGAATTTATGCGCTAAAGTTAAACGGAAAAGGATTGTGTCGACATTTGCAAAAAATTATCGATAATTGGTGTAAGGAACTCTGCTTTTTGGAAATATTAATAATCAATAATATCTTGTTATTATTAATTATAAATATTTGGGTCAGTTAATTGGATTAACTTGATGTGGCTGAATTAATATTACAATCAATTAATCAGTTCGTCCAATGAACTCTTTTGATTATTAATTTATTCTAAGAAAAGGGTATCTTCCATGGCCACAGAAGAATAATTATTTCTTCGCATATACCGCACGTTGAGCCAGTAGCAAAAAATGTGATCATAAAGTGACAATGTATTGCAAACAAATCAGAACCAAATACATATTATGTACAAGTTTTATTAACTAAATATAGATATTTATATGAATATAAATAAACTAAACAACATACACACATGAATACATAAATAGGTTAGTGATAGGATGAAATTGGAAACCAGAAGAGGGTCTATGAGAAGAACCATCAGAATTTCATTTTCACATTTCATTGAATTGAATACTTGCATTTGTAATGGGAACAATTCTTGAAGTTGTTGAAAATTGAAGTCGTTGATGGTTCCTGCAGTGTCAAGTGGAAGTTGGTTAAGCGTTCTCTTTCTCCAGGAACGCTGGATTGGTTTGGTCAAGGCCGGGACTCTGTTGAGGCCACGCCGAGTACCCAGGAGAAGTGAGGAAGTCGGAAGGATGGGTGATTGGAGTCGTTGTTGGTTGGAGTCTTTGTTCCAAAACTCCTGAGATTGTCTTTGGTTCTTTGTGAGAGAGTCTCCTCTCTTTTCCATGAGGCCGGATCTGGTTGGGATCCAGGCCTGCTGGAAGGCCTCTTGGCACCCATGGAGGGGGAGGGGGGGGGGGGTTTCCCGTATCACCCAAGACCGTGTTTGCGGCAGGTGGAAAACCAAGAGAGTGCGGTCACTGTTGCCTGTCTCTGATATAGTCTGAAAAAGAACCACCCCTAAGGTTTGAATGGACCTATGAGTAAGGTGACATGTCCAAGAGGGGAAGCGGCTCTTAGTTGATTTATGGTCTTTGTCCCCAGCGTGCTTAGACTGTTCATTCAAGCTCAAATAGACATAACAAATTCAAATTG
This sequence comes from Gila orcuttii, assembly GCA_026230005.1. Taxonomy (NCBI): domain Eukaryota; kingdom Metazoa; phylum Chordata; class Actinopteri; order Cypriniformes; family Leuciscidae; genus Gila; species Gila orcuttii. Next base: position 6,767,240 of record JAPDVR010000010.1, on the reverse strand, counting down.
CATTCTAAGAGAAGGTGATGTACATCAAAGTATGTGTCATTAAATGAGGATTAATTAGGTAGGAAGAATGATACAGGTGAAGTTATATTGACCGTTGGGTGGTTGTGCAACCACATACACCCCAATCAAACATACCATGTTGTTATACCTAATAGTACACGAGACAGTAAATCATCACGGTTTCTGTGAGGCATGTTCCTTCATAGATCAGAGTAATACCGCAAAGTTTATTTAATTAAAGATTGTCTCTCTCTCTTGGCGCATGTGGCCACATTCCTTTGAGGTTGTAAAAGTCTGTTATCAGTCTTAAAGTGTTCTGTAACCGGACACCCGGCTGACAAAGTAACTTCATTTGTGAGGTTAGTTTTGGGGGGGAGTTTGATAGACCTTTATATTGATTAAATATAGTGAATATGAATAATTAGTGTGTGTCTGAATGGTCCAGACCCTACATTGGCATTTCCATCAACTATATCAGTAAACATTTTGATGCCCTAAACCTTTTTTCGCAAAGAAAACCTTGGATGGAAACCATAGACTGTAAAAAAATATGGACGTAGTGTCCATGACGTCACCCGTAGGTTTCTGAAGAGCGTTTTTGAAGCCTAAAGTGGGCGGAGTCGCTCGTCGCCATCTTGGAAGCGCGTCACAGTGCGTCACTCCCGGATAAACGAAAATGGGCAAAAAGGCGGGACGTGGGTGGAGTTGAGGTGCCTGGATGCTGAAACTACGCCCGCCTAGCTCGACGTGATCGAGTTTGCTCAGGCTAAGCTAATGTGCTACTGGCCTCGCGCTAAAGTGACAGCTGACTTGAAGAAGTAGACCTAAAGCCAATAGTTAAAGTTCATGTTTTTGCCCTTTGAAATACTAAAATAGTTAAAAGACATAACTAACCGTGAGACTATGTGTATTGCGATGCATTATTACTCTCATGCAGTAACTTACAATATTTGCTCTGAGCGTGTGTGTGACAGTGATTCATGCGCATACATGTCAGTCAGCGCGGCATTGCACGTCAAGTTCGTAGAGAGCTTTATTCAGTCCATTTTAAATTCTGATAGATATTACCTAAGAAGTTCAAGTAATGCACTAGAAATCCGCGCTCATTTAAGGGACGGAGAGAAAGCACTGACACCTGCAGGATTTCATCTGACGGACGGTACTTTTTATTTAACAATAAAAAGTTAAATAAGCATAGAATAGTCTATCTGTTCCGTAAGATCAACGGTACAGCAGAACGAGTGTGGTCTCTATATCTTAGACGTTTTTAAATCTGAACTCCAAAAAGCAACGATATTGTCAGACATCCATAAGTGCATTCACAGAGGAAAACACCTGAAGAACAGCGCTGGTTGTTCACTCGACAACGACGGAATCCAACGGCGTGGGCGAAGGTAAGGGCGGCGTGTAATAAACTATGAAATAATCCCGAAAAAAACACTGCAGAGATAAGTTCAGCAGCTGGAATCAGCTGAGGTGACATGATGGCTAACAGAGAGCAGACAAACGGCTAGTAACAGCAGCGGCAATCCACCTGTCACTCAAGTGGCCACGCCCTTGATTATGCAGCATTTTAAGGCTTAATATAATTTAAACGGATGAGTTCTAAAAAAAATTCACCCCCCTCACAGTTGTCATGAAGGGCAAAATTAGCTGTATAGACCAAAACAACTTAAGACACCAGGCTGTAAACATATTTTTTTCTGCGGTAAAGTTGGGCATTTTAACATGGGGGAGATACAGATTTGACTCACTTTTGCTGCCAGCCTCAAGCGGCCAGGCGATGAATTGCAGTTTAATTCACTTCCGTGTTGGTTTCAAGAGAGAGACAGGGAGGTTGCCGCTTGATGGAAACCTGGCTTATGATGGGCAACATATAGGGTGACCACCCGTCCCGCTTTGCGTTGTACCGCACAGCATTTTCACCCCTTGTCCCGCACGTCACATATTGAGAAAACGTCCCGCATTTTCATCAGTCTGTTGGTTTTTAATCATCATATTAAGAAAACGTGCATGCGTTCTTTTGCCTTTTTAAGAAAGCATTTTATTTATTCTTTTTGCAGCGTAGTTTTTCATCTATATTTAACAGCGCTTCGTCAGAAGTAAAAATACAACAGCTGTTTTTAAAATCCTATCCAATGGTTGAAAGCAAAGGAGTAAACACAGTCACTAGTGGGTTGTGACGGCTGTCAGTCTAAATGTGGAGCGGTGATTCGTTCCATGCGTTTCTGTCAGAAAACAAATGGGTTAAAATTAAATTTTAAATTTAACAGAATTTATCAACTTGTTGCCTGCTGTGGTTGTTTTAATTCACATCCTTTCTAAAAAAAAATATGAAAGTTTTTGGTATAATATATTCATATTTAATATATTAAAATTCATGTTGGTTTATATTCTGTTTGTTCATTATTTATTTTGTTGGATTTTAGTTGGACTTGGTCAGAAATGTTTCAAAAATCTGTATGATGTCTGCCTTTTGGCTCAGTGATGTTGAATTTAAACGTCATGTAAAATAAAGACATGTTTTGTTACATTGTGATGCAATGGTGTTTTCTGGAAGGGATTAAAGAACAAAGAATTTTTATCAGCTGAAATGCAGAATACAAATGTTTTTATTAAGTTAGATAAACATATAACAGTTTCAGGTTATGTTTTAGTGTTGGTAACATGTCCCACATTGTCCCACACAAACTTATAACTGTCCCACATTTGGTTTGTTTGATGGTGGTCACCCTAGCAACATAGCGACTATGATTAGAAAAAACAGATATGCTTGAGCATTCTGTCCTTTTTAATGGTTGCGTGTTGTGACATCATGTCCTGTTTTTGGTTTGTTTACATGTCTTTGGTCCATGTTGCGTTCATATTTCAGTTAAACCACACCAGAGTTCATTTGAAAGTGGACTGAGACTCATCTTTTCAGGGGTCTCTGTCCACTTGTTTGCTGCACACTGTTCGGATGGCAGTGTTCACACATATTCAAATTAACTGCACTTACAGAGCACTACTTTTCATCAAACCAAACCTGCCAAATGTGAACACACGATCCGAACCCTGGTGCAGTTCGACTGAAATATGAACTCAACACGGACCAAATGCTCCAGTCACGGCATGTCATAATTACCGTAATTTAGAGATGACAACACGTGATGCTCTACTCAGAGCTGTTAACGTCATCGGACTGGGAATTATGCATTTCTATAGGAACACTATCAATGCCAAAATGAAACTGCAGCAGTAATGTGGTACAAGTATACTGTAGGAGCTCTCAGAAAATTCCCAGTTTACTAGTTGTAATTACGAGCACTATGAGGACATGAATGCTTTTTACAATTTGAAATCTCGAAATTACGGTAATTACGACATGGTGTGAACGCACCTAAAGACATATAACCCAAAAATAGGACATGATGTCACAAGTTTTGACCCTAAAAAGAACCGAATACTCAAGCATTCCTGGTTCTTTTGTCACAGGAGCTACATCGCCCATTACATTAAGAACCGAACGTCGCCTACACATCCAGCTCAGCTGGTAAAAATACCATATGTATGCACATACAATGAGCACATTTAGCTCAGCACACAGCATTGTTTTGGATGTTCGGTAAGTTCTGTCGCGAAATATAAAAGCATTTATTTATTTTTTATCTTTATGTTTGGTCTAATTAAATGTAGCCTATCATTTTCTTTTTTGTTCCAGACCAAACAAACCAGGAGAATTGAACTACAAGTGTGAACACACCCTAAAACTTAATTCATAAAATGATCCCATGATTGGAACCTCTAAAAGGTTCTATATGAAGTGCCTGAAAGAATCCTTTGAGGTTCTATATAAAACCTTATCTTCTAAGACTGTAGTCAGTACAGCAATAATACCTTGACAGAAAAGATTGATTGCAGGTCTCTGATTTGTTGAATATCTAATAATAACTTATACTATAGGGGAAACAGGAGGAACTGTGTCAGATTATGTTGCCAATATGACTTTTAGTGATGTTCAGCGGTAAATATGCGTGATGATAAGATATGTGTAGTTTAGGGTGACAAAATGGATGATATTAGACAAATCAGTACAAAGGCAAACAATATGTTCATGATTGCTGCAAGATAATTATTTACTTTTGTTTCTTGCCTAGTTCATCAAGCACAAAAACACTTATCTGAATCACATAATATTCTACAAGTACTATTTTCTCAGTAAATAGCTACTAAAAAAGCATTCAGCTAATAAAATTATTTCTAAATGCATTTGAAACTGAGGAAAACAATACATACTTGTTTATGTCCCTTAACACATTGTTCCTTCTTTCAATTTAACACTTTAATTAGTTTTTTTTGTAACGAATATGATGAAAGAACATGTGAGTAATGTTGTGACTGTGGAGTTCTCAAAAACCTTTCCATTATGTCAAAAGTCACTTCTTCTGGAGCCTTTCTGTAGTTTAATTGGTTTAAATCATATGATGAACATTAAGATAATAGTTATCTTCTCATTTGGCTTCATGTGACACAATCACAACGTGTAAAATGTACAGTGATTTTGGACCGGGATGCCAAAACAGAGTTTATAAAGTTTAGGGTAAATTTTGAAAGAAATTAATACCATAATTCAGCAAAGATACATTAAACTGATCAAAAATCTCAGTAAGGGGGGTGCTCGTGAGCAAAGCATGGCGTAAGTCGGTTTTTTGAGAGCTCCGGCAGAAACTTAATTATTTCAAGGATAATTGCAGACATAACATACTCCAACGGCTGGTTAAGTTATTAGTACTGTCAGCGCCTTAACGGGCACTTTGTGAGAGTGAATTATGGCAGCAAAATTCAGAAAATTCAAGTACGACGGGTCAGGAAATTCGCGGCCTTAGCGATTCTGCTGGGAAGGGATCTGCCAGCCAATCTAGTCAAACCCCCGTCTCCCGTCAAGCCGGACGTGATGAAATGGACACGGACGCGCTAAAATCCGAAATCCTGGATGTCATGAGATAGGAGATCGGTTCAATTCAGATTGAATTGATCAGATGTCTGTTATGGATTACGTTTTACAGTGATCAAAGAGAATTCACCGATCCAGACAAAGCCATGGACTTTGTGACTAACACCATCGTAACAAGTACGCAGAGATCTGCGAGTGAGTAATAGGCCTGTTTCATAGACTAGAGATGTGCAACCGAGTGGATAAGTGACCTACTGACTAAAGATGTTTAAATGAATGAATAACTATCTCTCGGACTAGACGAGTGACAAACGAGTGAATAACTGACTCATGGACTGGAGTATTGCAAATGAGAGAACTGATTTACGGAAACTGTCAATATCCATGGTTAGCTTTAATATTTGTGGTAGCTTAAATCACTTAATCCCTGAAATAATGCTAAGGACGACTAGTTAAAATAGTGATAGTCTCTGCTTAAACTAACATAGGTGAAATATGTTTCTGCTGGAGCTTAAGGGTACTCAAATGTAACTTAAGGACAGGTACAAAGGCCTATTAAACTTTTGGTTTTGGTTTAGACTTCTTTGACTGTTAAGGGAAGTTCTACCCTCTTTGTTAAATCCCATGTTCCCTCTGGGAAGTGTTCATGCTTTGTTGCTTTGTGGTCTCTGTGGGGTTCTGAATTCTGAAAAGTTAATACAGTTTTTGTTTTTAATTATATGGAAAACTTTTCTTTTCTTTTAATTTATTTTGGTTTTTTTTGGCCATATGAATGCACAGGCACACACATACTCACACACACATACTCACACACACACACACACACACACACACACACACACACACACACACACACACACACACACACTGCTATCCTCAGTCATTTCATGCCTCCAGGCTTCCCTTTTCTACCCTAAACAAGACAATGGGTTCTCTTAAGATAATAAGTTATAATGTAAATGGTGTACATATAGTCCCATAAAAAGAAAGACAATTTTAAATTAGTTGAGACAACTACAGTGTCAGATAGCATTTCTTCAGGAAACACATTTGTCAGATGCAGAACATGAGAAATTGAAAAGGTCCTGGGCAGACAAAGCTTTTTATTCATCCCATAAATCAGGAAAGAGGAGGGGAGTTTGCATGTTAGTCCATAGAAATCAGAATTTTACATCTACTGAAGTTCATAAAGATACGGAAAGCAATTTTATCCTGGTAAATGGAGTTATTGATGGAGTAGACGTTTCATTAATGAACGTCTATGCTCCAAATGAAGATGATCCAAATTTTATAAAAACTGTCTTTGGGGTTATTTTGCAACACAGAAAAGGGATCCTCTTGTTGGGGGGATTATTTTGTCACAGTATTTGGACAGGCAGCTGACTCCAAAATCCCCTCTCCCTAAAATGAGTAAGATGTTATCTGGAAAACTTAAGGGGGTGGTCTAGTGGATGTGTGGAGACAGAAATTCCCAAATATTAAAGATTTTACCTTTTTCTCTATTAGACATTCATCATATTCACAAATTGATTATTTATTCACGCCTGTTTCAGAATTACATAGACTATAACCGATATTAAAATACTGCCCACAACACTCTCAGACCACGCACCCTTGACGATGTTATGGGATCTAGGTCATAGACCGATATCCAGACAATGGAGATTTAATGCATCTTTGCTCAATGATAATGCATTTATCACATTTATAAAAGATTAATTACAGTTCTACCTGGATACCAATTCTACTCCAGAGATATCTCCATTAACATTGTGGGACTGTGCTAAAGCCTATCTGAGAGGTAAAAAAAAAAAGGAACGAGAATTTAGACACCAACAATTAGAGAATACCATTACGAAATTAGAACAACAACATAAATAGGCCCCAACCATTGCATTATTAACTGAATTGATTCCAGTACGTAGAGAACTAAATACATTACTCTTGTGTAAGATAGAAGGCAGGCTGAGGTTTGCTAAGCAAAAATACTATGAAAAGAATAGAGCGAGCATATTATTAGCACTAAATAAAAGTATCCACGAACATAGTATAAAAGCTAAAATCTAAGAATTCATCTACTCCCCTCACAAAACCCGATGAGATTTCTGAAGTGTTTGTTGACTTTCATAAGTCCTGTATAAAAATACTGATACATGGCACAAATGATGAAGAATTAAAATGTTTCATAGGGAATATACAGTTACCACAGCTAACTGATTAAATGAGATCTGAATTAGATAGACCTATTACAGAAGAGGAGATTCTGGAGACAATTTCAAGACTTAAAAATAACAAAAGCCCAGCCCTGGATGGTTATTCAAATGAATTCAAATAAAATATTCAGAGAAGTTATTTCCCCACTTTTACTAAATGCATATCAGGTGGCACTAGAGGCATGTGTCTTGGCCCCCTCATGGAATGATGCAACAATAATCTTTATACATAAGGAAGGAAAGGCCCATGTCTTTATTAAATGGAGATCTTCGTATATTGACAACCATATCATCTCAATGATTAAATCAAATGACTACCAATATTATAAATCCAGACCAAACTGGTTTTATAAAAGGGGGATATTATGGTGATAATATACGTAGACCAGGGCTATTCAATTAGCTTCATTCGAGGGCCGGATCATTAAATCGAAAAGTTGAGGTGGGCCGATGGGTTTAGCTTATTTATTGAAACATAACAGTATAGCTAAAGTAAACATAAAAGTATTGTTTTTACTTGGAAATGTGGTACCCAACAGTATGCAGATTTATCAGATCATAATAAATAACTTATTTACAGCTATGTACAAATATATGAATTATACAAGAGCATAGCTATTGGTAAGAATTATTTTATTAATAATAATTATAGGCTTAAATTAAAATATTCTGACAGTGAGACTTTGTAACCATAAAACCATGCATGGCTACTCACTCACTACCACTGTATAATAAATGCCTAAACAGGTAAAAACTATACACACAATTAATTATTCCTCTAGCCCCCTAATAAATGTAATGCAATATAAATGACTATAACATAGTATTCAATATAAATATTCCAGATTTCTCCCCAAACCATGGTAAATTACTACAGTACATTAATAGTAAATGTTTGTAAGGCTGTTGATTAGGGATTTAGTCTTCTAACTTCGTTCATGGCACAATGTTTCTGCTATTTACCTCATCTAGTCGTGTTGGGAATGTTGAGGCTGTTTCATCCGATTTAAAACTAGTTAAAATCATTGAGTGATTTGTGGTTTGTAACAGAGAGATGTGTCAGATAGAAACGCTTCTCACTGGATGTCGCAACGCTGTTTAATAATAGTGTCCGGGACCGGGAGTAAACGCAACTCCTTTAAGCTTGCGTTCCGTTATCCACTGGGCCGTGCTGCGTAGTTCAGAGTAAACTAGTGAAACAGCTGAAAACAGCACTATTTGTTCTCTATTTGTTGTTACTGAGTGAGAAACCGCTTCAGATGATTTAATGACAGAACGGTCCGAACGAATCCGAATCGTTTCAGACCGTTATGCAAGCGCGTTTGGCCAATTCATGGAAAGGAAATAATCGAACCAAAGAATGATTAAATCAGGAATGATTGATATCGCTGGTTCAGTCGACAGAAATACGGGACACACACATAATAACTGCTGAAATATTCGTACTGAAAACGTTTCTCAGGTCAGTCGGAGCGCTCATGGTACACACACAGTGCGTATAGCTACAGCTGCAGGCGCCACTGCGGCCACGCGCATATCTAACCCAATTTAGCCGCACCGCCAGGAAAAGAAGAGGTGGGAGGTTGAGGTGCCCTCGGGCCGGATGGAGATGATTGGCGGGCCGGACTTGGCCGCGGGCCGCCAATTGAATAGCCCGGACGTAGACTATTAAATATAGTCATTTTCTCAAAACTTAAAACAGAAGAGATTGCAATTATTTCATTGGATGCATTTAATCGAGTGTCCTGGCAGTTCCTGTTTCATACCATGAAGACATTTAATCTTGGACCTAACTTTCTTAAATGGATACAAACTCTGTACTCTAATCCACAAGCTTCAATTAGAGTTAATGGATATAAATCAGGGAAGTTCAAAGATCAGAGTGAGGTTGTAGACAGGGCTGTGCACTGTCCCCATTATTATTTGCCATAAGCATAGAGCTTCTCGCCCAGCTCATAAGAGAAAGTGCTGTCATAAAAGGCATTGTGATAGGAGGAGAGGAGCGTAAAATCTCGCTATACGCAGATGATGTCCTACTTTACTTATCAAACCCTCAATTGACAATTCCCCAGCTCAAAAAACGAATCTCCAAGTTTGGACACTATTCAGGTTATAGAGTGAATATAGACATAACTGAGGCCCTGAATATTGGATGCCAAATGAGGTGATAAAACTGAGTGGCTTTAAGTGGCCCAAAGAGGGCATCAAGTACCTGGGGATCTATATACCCCCCTTATTGCAAGATCTATATGAAGCAAATTACCCTAAATTAATCAAATGCATCTATAAAGATCTGCAACGGTGGTCAGCAACACCTCTATCTTTTCTAGGTCGGGTGGAAAGCATATGAATGAACATACTACCTAGACTTCTTTACCCCTTTCAAATGTTGCCTGTAGAAATTCCCAAAAATGTATTTGTCAAGTTAGAGAAACAGATTTCTAAATTTATTTGGGCAGAGCAGAGGCCAAGAATTAAGTATAAAACCGTACGGCTTATGAAAATCGATGGGGGAGTGTGTCTTCCAAATTTCAAGTATTATTATTGTTGGGCAGCACAGCTAAAACCAATTGAGACATGGTTAAAGACACTGATACACACAGGCTAAACATAGAGAAAAGTCTCTGTCAACATCCTTTGACCTCACTTCCTTTTATAGAAGCCCACGGTGATAAAATGGTAATAGGTAAATAGACAAGAATTACTTTAAAAATATGGAATAAGGTACAATCATCATTGATATTCTTTATCTCCATCTCCCCTTTATCTAGTACAATAAATACATTTTTACTATTTGAATTAGACTGAAAATAATTTGAATAAGACTAAAAATTAGCAAATTATGAACTCAACTTTATACATCAATTCATTAGGTATTTTTAAGTCATTCGAGCAATTGAAAAGAGAATTTAAGCTACGGAAAATAGACTTTTATAGGTATCTACAAATTAGAGACTTCATTACAAAACACAAAGACTGGGAGGGAATTGTTAATCCAAACAAAATAGAGAAAATATTGATTGAATATACAAATGGCAAACACAGATAAGAGGGTCATCTCTAAACTAGAGTATGCTGACAGTTCACTCAAGTAACTATTTTGGCTTATAAAGAACGATGGGAGGCAGAAACACAGGAGGCGATCACTCAGGAGGTTTGGGCAGATATATAATGAACAAAATTATGAACGCAACACTTTTGTTTTTGCCCCTATTTTTCATGAGCTGAACTCAAAGATCTAAGCATCCTGATATGCCACACCTGTGAGGTGGATGGATTATCTCGACAAAGGAGAAGTGCTCACTAACACAGATTTAGACAGATTTGAGAACAATATTTGAGAGAAATAGGCCTTTTTTTGTACATAGAAAAAGTCTTAGATCTTTGAGTTCAGCTCATGAACAATGGGGGCAAAAACAAATGTGTTGCGTTTATAATTTTTTTATTGTATTTATTTATTTATTTTATTTTTTAAATACTATTTTTTTATTATTATTATTATTATTACTTTTTTATTATCCAATCTCTTTTAACTGTTGTAGTCGTACCGCTGTTGGCTATTATTGATGTGTATCCGTTAGTATGCTGTTTCTAATAATAATAATAACAATAAAAAGAGTTTAAAAAAAAGTGTCAGTAAAGACATTTATAATGTTACAAAGTATTTTGTATTTCAAATTAATACTGCTTTTTTTTACTTTTCTAATAATCCTGAAAAAAAAAATGTGCCACCGTTCCACAAAAATATTAAGCAGCACGACTGTTTTCAACATTGATATTAATAAGAAATGTTTCTTGAGCAGAAAATCAGTATATTTGAATGATTTTTGACGAATCATGTGACACTGAAGACTGGATTAATGGTTTTGATCAAATAAATGCTGCTTTGGTGAGCGTACAGACCCCAAACATTTGTACTGTAGTGTAAATTCACATTCAAACATAATATGTTTGTACAAACAGTGTCATGAAAAATAAACTAGTTTTAATTGCTTGTTGCTTTATCGTGACACACACGATGTAAGATGAAAGAAAACGTTGGTTATATCTTTCGGGTACAAAAAGACGCTATTAATCTCTGACAGACATTTAATCAAGCACCAGGCATAAGATGCCATTTGTTTAAGTTTAAACACACAACTAAGATCCCTTTTTTGGGGGTTGTACAGCACTGAGTTCAAATCAGTTTAAAGCATAATACAATGAGAGAGAGCACAAGATCAACGCTGCTTTCCTTCCAAGGGCTCATATTTTCCACAGTGCGCTTAAATATTTAGACATTTTGACAAACAGCCCGTCAGCATAAGTCAGTGGTGAGATGGCAAGATGCAAAAGCAGAGCAGAGGTAAGTCTCGTTCGGTCCCATTCCTCACCCCATGAAACACTTCTGTCGAGCACACAGCCTTTATTAAAGCTGCCCTGAGCAGCACATTCAGCCTCGGCATCAAACAGAGTCATTGATGGGAAGGGAGGATAGAGATGGGCCGAATAAGTTGGTAAAATATGAATGTTTCTCTCGGCAGCTCATTACGGCAGGCTGAAATATTTCCATAGCATGGAAACCTATATTACAGAAATGTAAAGAAAGGCATCAGATGTATCATTCTCATTTAAAAATAAAAACACTAAACAAAAAACATGAGATGGCTTTAGAGGAAAGGGTTTTAGAGGAGATAAGGAAAGGGTTTTAGAAGAAACCTAAAATGACATGCACTAACTTATTTAGCAGTATATATGTTCACTTGGGATTTCATCACATGACCTCTTAAAGGTATAAAAAAGCATCTGAATCTGAGCATAGTCTGTGTGATGTGGATGTTTGTACGAGCTCTGCAATCTCCAGTCAAGTCACATCATGTTTATTTATATAGCACTTTATACAGTAGATTGTTTAAAAGCAAGCAGCTTTACAGTATTACACATAAAACATAAGTGTCTCTCTCTTTCAGGTAGAATTAGAATTACAACTTCACTTTCTATAAAGCAGCTCTCCCGTGGGTTTTTGTTTTTACTCTGCTCCTCAACGGACTGAACAGAAGAATTTAACCGACAGGTCAAAGAAGGCGGAGCCTCAGAGCCACATCCAACTCACCATGGACCAATGGTAGTTTGAAGATGTTTACCAGCCAGAGTGAACTTTTCCGGAAAGGTGTTTGAAAAAGCTGTTTTGAGCTCCTCAAACAATCTCCAAATGAACTTTATTTTGGCCTGATGTAGTTTGAAATGATATCACACCAGTTTCACTTGGAGTATTGCTGCATTCCAGACAACTCGGAATTCGTTTTTCCCAACTTCCTACTAGTTCTACCAGAAAGACTCGGGAGATAAAATTATGTAACAAAAGCATATATTTATTAACAGCCCAGCAAGCAAGTATTTATAAAGTTCTTTGGCGTAGGCCACGTCCGCGCGCAATCCAAGGGTACGAAATCTGCATTTCCTGCCTGAAGACGAAGGCAGGGGCACAGCCGACCCCCCTGGGAGGTATGGGAAGGGACCATCCTGGTGGTGGTAGGGAGGATGGAGGTAATTGTTTTGCGTCAGCATCTGCGAACTCAGACATGCGTAGGTACCGATCTTTTATACTGCAAGTATTAGAACACGATTGGACAGATGTGAAGGCAAGAAGTGACATAAAGATCGGGTCTTCCTGGCAGAACTTACGCTAAAGCTTTCATGAAGTGACATCTGGAATGCCGCTCGAAGTTGGGCATCCGACCTGTGGAATTGGGGCAGATTGATCAAACTCAACCTCAGCAAGATGAGTCATTTGACATCACTTCCAGGATGGCAGCAAATCCTGCTCCAAATGAAAAAAACAAAGGTAGAAAAACAAACTTTATCAATAAGTTTATATAATGATACCTTCATTTTTGCTTTTCGTCAGCTGATTTCAAAGCGAACACCAGCATTTTTTTGTTATTTTTTTACACAAATAGTTGTCTTGTGAATGTGATGTGTGATTGACTAGAACTCGCTGAGGTCTAAAGTGGGACATTTTAATTTGGATGTTCCCACTTCCAACTTTGTCTCGAATGCAGAATATATCAAGACCTTTATTCTGGGAATGACAGAAAGAATCAGGCTTATATAGGGTGAGCAAACAAGAAGATGAGACACAGGTGAAAACAATGAGTGCTAATGAGTCCAGGCAGAGAATTGTTGGAGATGTAGTTTGTGAGGGAATGACAATAGTCTGTTGTGGAGTGCCCTCTGGTGGCTCTCAAGGGCACTCCAGCTGGTGACCATTACAGACATACTATATGTTTTATTTATTTTGAGAAAATGTTCATCCAATGAACATCCAATGTTCGCCAAAAAGGCGTTACATTTCTCTTCATCAAATTATTTGAAAACTTTCTGAGAAGAAAAACTCAACAGATTCCATAAATATTATACGTGGACATACTATATGTTTTATTTATGTTGAGAAAATGTTGATGAATATAGGTGAATATGATTAAATAGGTATGGAGAACTAACAATAGGTTAATTCCAACTGTAGGCGTTTGATGTTCGGCCTTTGACCCCTGCAAATTGGCTGTCAATTACTAGCAGGATTTATCTTGATCGTCTTCTTCAGTTGGCCTTTGTGCAAATGTAAGAATAAATTAACGCAGCTTTGTAACGCAATGTACATGCTTTTCCAGGTGTATGAGGATAAAGGTGTCATAGAATGCAATTATCAAGTACAACTTTGCACACTATTTTTTCCTCTGTTTTATCTGGAGTGTTGGTTTGATCATAGTCTGAGAGTGAATGACTGTCAGATACAGCAGACAAGAGGATGTGTCTATTAGTTTTGTTTCTGCCACAGGTGACATAAGGATAATGTCCAGTCTAGAGTTCTTGGTGCAGAAATAATACTGAGAGAGAACGAGAGCACTGCCCCAGCCTCTGCCATTCTCATTCATAGGAATCCAAAAGGGACAAAGAAAAGAAAAAAGATATAAACATTGTGACTAATGGAATTTGTACATGGCCACAGGCTAAAGGAACAGAATCCATTGTAAATCGAAGCTGACAGATGCACAGAGGAATTATGCAGATGTGCTTATGACTCAGGATTTAGGGAAGCTGAGAACAGACACATGCATGTATGGCAACAAAACAAATAAAAAGTATAAGATTGCAGAACTAGAACAATGGAAGTGTATAACCTAAAAAAGTATTTTCAAATATTGAGGAAGGAGTAAACGCTGTTTTTTTTAGCATAATGAAATTTCTATATTTCCTGTTTTAAGGGGCACTGAGGAATGTGTCTCTTATTAAGTTCAATTCGTTAATATTAATGCATCTTTACACCATCAATACAATTATTTTACCAGAATTAATCTAGGTTAATGTAAATTTATAAATATATTTTTTATTCAAAATACGCTAACTAAATAACATTAATTTATACTTCATGTTAAAAATGTATTAGTATAACCAAAGATCACCTTATTGTGGAGTTTGTATGTATCTTTTTGTGTTTTAGGTAAATTTTATACATAATGAAATGAATAGGGCTTTTTAAATAACATATGGAATATAATCTACACTTACATGAGATGAAGACTCAATGAAGACATCTAAAAGAGCTGATTTATTTAACATGGGGCAGGATCATTCATAGGGGCAGACATGTTGAGATCACATGACCAGCCAAAAACTATTCATTTGATCATTTTTGCCAGATAAATAACAGATTAAAAGAAAAACAAACAAAAAAATAAGTGTGAGTAGCCAGTTCAATATATCTGCCATTTCAACCAATGAAACTTGCTGGACAATTACAAGAATCTGATCGTTTAATGGTCAAATGAGTTACATTTTTAGCCCTGTTCTTGCTGGGGAAATATATACAATTTTAAAAACCTTGAAAATTAATATAGTCAGTCAACGTTCTGTGAGGACTGCATGACATTTTCTTTGTTCTTTCAGGAGACGAAAAAAAAAAATCCATGTGCTGCCATCAAGCGAAAGCCTTGCCAAGAATTATATTAGCTGATACATCATCATTTTCAGCCTCAAGACATTATGTGCTCATACCTGGAGAGGTAGCTTACAGTATCGTGGATCCCATCAGCCAATGCCATTCAACATATTTCCCCCCACACACACTTTTTCTGTATGCAGCACAATAGAAACAAAAAGTCATTAACATATAGGAATTAATCATAACAAGGTCAGATCAATAACCAAATTTCAACAAAACTTGTGCAGGCATGAATAGCATCACACTGAGTTAACATCGAGATGGAAGTCTGCGGGGTTACTTCAGGTTATAAATGAAGTTAGTTATCCACATTTGCACAAAACGCACCACTTCGGCAGGGCCGTGAGACAGCGCGGGCTTAGTTAAGCACTAGCTGACCCACTCTCGGCCATGAATCTTTCATCACAACTATATTACATTTCCCCAGTCTATGTGCTGCCCGATCTATGTGCGGAGCCATCCTTGTGCGGTATCCATTATTAAACCCAGCATGGAAACCCACAGGGAGGGGGTTAGCGCAGAGGTATTTGAGGTGCAGTACTCTGCTTGACTGAAAGAAAAGGTTAGGAGTGCAAGAAAACACCACCTGTTTTTTTGTTTGTTTGGTTTTTTTCTGCAGCATAAATTTAAAAAACAAACAATTATTGTGTCTTTGAGAACTATGTGGCACAATTAATGTAGGCAACAAAAAATATATATATACTTTGTAGTGTCAATATCACTTTGTGTATTATGAGGTCAAAACTAACCATACATTCTAACTATACATATTTAAATACAGTAGTGGCCAAAGGTCATGTCCGGGGGCGATATTTGTTTTTAATGACCCTACATTTTTGATTAAACCATCAAATTATGAGAGTAATATTTTAGATTTGTTTTTAAATATTTTAAATATTAGGGAAGAACAAAACACTAATCTTGGTTAGTATTTATCTGACAAAATTATTTGGCAAAAAATGGCAAACTATAGATACAGGTTTTATTTTACCGTGCAAAAAAAATCCAGGAAGCTCACAGGAAACGTATACATTGACTACATAATCAGTTAATAATATATTGTTGGTTCTCTCTTGTTTTTGCATCTGTTCATAATTTCTTTGCATGACAGCCTGGCCAAAAATGATGTCCGAACAATTTGGCATGTTTATTGCGTTATCACAAATAAAACAATTGACTCCAAAGCTCAACTACGCAATATGCTTACAAAATCTTTAACACATTTTTAATTATATTTGAATAAAGGCTGAATTGTCAATTTTGCTATAGGACATCCCTTTTGGCCACTTCTCTATAGCTATACATATTTAGTATATTTTTTAATGAACAGCAATAATAAATGTACAAATTATGTGTACTTTTTCACTCAGAAAACATTAAATAATGTTAATTTATTTTAGGTTAATTTAGTTTGGGATACCTGAAATATTAACTAACAAATCAAACACCTTAAGAAATGTAACCATTTTGTAAAGTTGTTTTTATGTATTATACATTTTTATTGAGTAAATAAATAAATATAAACCTATTCATAAACCTCTCTCTGTATAACATTATACATATCTAAATAATATTTACACATTTAAATGTACCAAAAAAATTTTTTTTAAAGGGGTCATATAATGCCATTTTTGTACAAGTTAATATGAATCTTTAGGGTCGAAATAAAAACTTTGTAATATACTTTTATTAAAAATTCTCATTAGTATTTTAAGAAAACACTCATTTTACCTGCTCAAAAACAGCTGTTTTCAGCACGCCGTTTCAGTGCATATGCCTTTAAATGATAATGAGCTTTGCTCACTCCGCCCCCTCTGTTCTGTGCGTACAGTTTTTAATAACACAATAACCATAACGCGTTGTTCATTATAAACGTGGGATTATTAATTATATTGAGAACGTCGTAACATTACATAGAATACATGCCGTAATGCACCCTGAGTGTAAACATTAGCCACATTCATCGTGAAGCCTGCAAGCGGTTTGCAAAGATTAATATTTAAAGGTTAATGAAACGTTACACTCACTTCTTCTGGAGGTGCAGCAGGAACACGTATAGTTGGTATCGATTCCTTTTTCAGGAGCAGCTTCTTAGCAAAACCATACTGACCCTCCTCGTTTATAAAGCAGTCTGATGTGAAATGATTCGCGCAAACATGAACGCATTGACGTTGATCGTGGGGAATATTCCCATCGTAAACAAACTCAGCCACTGCGTCTTCAGCGGTTCGGATTTAGGAACATCAAAATGACTGTTGTGTTCGTTATTACATCCAAGAACAGAACACCACAATCGCAAGACGCCATTCTGCTCCAGTGTAAACAATGACAGACTATGAGGACAGCTCGCTCAGGGCGGGGCTGTGTTGAAACGCTGCTGTCAATCAACAATTGTGGGAGGGGCGTCCGTTTTATCTACGTCACAAAAACGAACGGCTCAATTTGAGGCAGGGGAAAACATATAAGGAGATTAAAACAAAAACACTGGATGGATTTTTATCATTATATGATGGTTGTGTACAGGCACTGTCAACACACATTTCAGTACAATCAACTTGTAAAAGTGCATGTACCATTATATGACCCCTTTAAATAAAACTTCATATATGTTTATTCTCTTTTTCCTTGCACACTAAACAAAAACTGTATCACTAGACTATCTTATCTTGGAATCTCACAATGAACTGTTTATTGTTTTAGTTTGTATAGGCGATTAATCGTTTTGGGCAAAAAGGCAGGACATTAATAAATATGTGTATGATCTGAATGTAGGTATAGTAAGGAAACTAAAAGAGTGGGACCAGAACCCATGATCAGACATTTTTTCACAAGTGCTGGCTGACGAGCTCTATTGAAATGCAAATGTTTCTACAGGCTTTTACTTTTACACTGGTGCAAGAGCTCCATACGCACCCTTAAGCATGAACCTCTACTTCCATTTTTGTACATCCACAAATGGCACCGATGACCTTTCGAGGATTTGACTGCAAAGCGAAATGTGAAATGGCAGGTAATTACTCATGTGTGATGGCTGCCTGTCAATCTTGTCTCCCTAAGCCATTGTTATTTCAGCCCATTGCACTTCATGTACCTTCCTTGATGTATACATTTCTTTAAGGTCTGAAATCTCAGTCCCTTGTCCTGTTCTCAGACAAGAGCTCAATACTATCAAAAAACTTACCAGTTCCCTTTAGGAGGGTCATGTAGACAGATGCATGTACAGTTAAAAAGAAAAGGAAAAGTATAAAGGCAACAACACCTTATCCTTTAACATTCAGAGGAAATGTTCAGCCTTGTAATGAACTTGCAAAGAAACACGTTCGGTATATACCAGCTAAGCCCTTTTAACTTTTTGTCAACATAACTGTTCGTCGTCCCCAATGGGCGCTCAAGTCTTCGTCTCCGCTACAAAGGCAGAAATTTGCAAATGTAAAGAGTGCATCTCCCCAGGGCACCAATTAAATCTTCCTTTGGCTGAACGACAGCATGAATTCCATCTTTTGGTTGCTTTTTTTTCTCTCTATCTTCTAAACTTGTAACAAACTCTTGAAATCTGCACAATAGAAGGCTATTAAAACAAGAGCCCTGGTGATAAAGATGGAGGAAGATGCTATTAGTCACGCATTAGGCTTAAATTATGGAAGAATTTCTGAATGTATAATCGAATATCTGGCGCTGAGAAATCATTATCATATGCTTTGCATTAACTCGGGTTGTAGTGTATCCAGTGGACTGATGCGTGGGAATGCAAACCGGATGACTCTCATACATGTCATCCAGCACTGCACCAAAAATTTACCATGCTGGGCCACAGGTTGAGGTAAAAATGAATATGCATTCACATTGGAATTGTATTTACATTGGACCAGGAACACCAATATGTCTCAAAGAGGCAGATGTATCACTCAAATCAAGCTGTTTTGTTTGTCGCCACTGGCTATCTGAGGAAGGCAAACATGAGGTGGCAGCAGGTGGCTCTGGAGCATCGTGTTAGCATTCATTTGAGAGACTAAATCCTGTCATTGAGACAAAGCGAAACTCGTAGCACTGATGCTCCTTCAGCATAGTTCTTTCACAGTATCAATCTGCCTTCTGGATGTCCATCTGCCTGTTTGCTACAAGAAATACGGATTATCCGTGATGGAGTGCTTGAGGGTCAATGAAACAATCGACGTGTAATTGCAGATGCTGATTGTTTGGATACAAATTAACGGACTTTAATTAATGGAATTTACGAGAGGCTGTTTGTTAGCGCTGCCTGTGGCAAAAGCAAATAAACAATACATTTGGGAACATTTTTCTTTGTGTTGAAATATCACTGAACAGTGTGTCAGCCTTGGGATTTTATAAAAGGTGTGTTGCTTTCATAAAATTCACAATTTCAAAAATGTCTTGGTCAACACATATAACAATAATGGGTCTCCCATGTCTGAAATGAGGCTTATAATCAATCATATATTAAAATTTAAAATTCTTACTTTCTTTACTTTTCTATAAATGCATTATGCTTTATCTAAACTTTTACCTTGCCATTCTGAAGTGTATACTGTATATATTCTCATTAATAGATAAAGGTCTAAATAGGGCTAGCTTTATTTATTTATCAAATGTAATATTTGAAAACAACAACAGCAATACTACTACTACTCATAATAATAATAATACTTATTATTATTATTATGTGTTACTATTATTATGTTTATTAATACTTTAAATCAATCTATGCTGCATTCCAATCCAAAAAGTCTGGACTGCATGATTTATAGACCAACAGACAAGTTAACAAAAAATAGCAGGTCATCTGTTCATTCAGTGAAGTGCTGAACAAAGAAAGAGAGAAAAAAGTCTTTAAATCCTTTTTGGAATCCAAGATAAGGAACAGATCTCGGCTGTTGTTAGAAGCGGTGGGAAACCGTGACCTTGCTTGAACCAAACTCCTTCTGCCTGAACACAATGTCCCAAGTGATCATTTTTGATTCATGCTTGTTCTGCAACATCATCTCAACTAAAGGAAAACACCTTGTATCCACAGTGTATACAGTTTATAAAATCTGCAGTGCACCAAAGTTTAAAGTAAAGAGAAAGAGAAGAAAAATATTAGAGACAGCATCCCCAGTCAATAAATATCACAGAGTAGTTTGCTATTTGTTTTTCGTCTGACAGCAGCAGTACAATGTAGATGCCTGATGGAGTCCATCACAATACAAGAGACTGAACATGATTCAAGGCCCCGATATACTCACTACGAAGTTATTTTTCCTTCTCTACTTAGAAATAAAAAGTTGGAAATACCTTTTTGCAGCGAACATCCTGACGCCGTCCACGCTGCTGAGAGCAATGTTTAGATGATTATGTAAATGTATGCAGCGCACTTTCCTCTCAATAACAAAATAAACAAAACAAGCAATGAGAAAACAATGAAAGCATATGATAAAAGTGATGTGGATATGTTTGCACAAACACTACGATTCACCGGCATCATGATGACAGATGAGGTAGGCTAATTAAAATTACACCGATTTGAGACTTTAGAGTTTAGACTATATAGATCTGGCTACTAGTTTGAATTAATCCCTTTTCTTTGCATGACACATTGACATTACAGTACAGAATAGCTCTTTCGGCATCATCCTATTGTATAAGCATTCATTTCATGTGTCATTGAATGGAAGAGAGGCTCGGGTGTGCATAAGCGTCACATCCTTTGGATTTTACCAGAGAAACCGGCCCGAATCCTTCACATTAAAATCAGTCTACAGGCTTTCATAGACAAGCCAGGGTTTCATTTTTTAAGTTTTGTTACAAGGTCTTCACACGTTGCCAATAAAAAAGAGATTAATACATGAAAATTGTCACATACAGCCCCTTTAATTCTATGAGTTACTTCCCATTTGTTTTGAAATTTACTTGCAGTTTCTGAGTGAAAATTGTTTTAAAGTAAATCCTACACCATTTGTTTCCAATACTGTATTTAAACCAACAAAAGCATACATTTTCAAATGCAGCTAATAATAAGATATATCAGAAGTGAGAATGATACCCATTAGCATTTCCTCTGAGAAAAAGATGGTGCAGTGAGTGTTGTGCAAAAGTGCAGTGAGTGCAATGAAAGTTCATCAAGAATTAAAATAAATTGTCTGTATATTATATTAGTTCTTAGTGGTCTGCTCTGTGGTAAAAAAAAAAAAAAAAAAGCACAATCAGTGAACAAAAAAGGCAAATAGTTTGTCAAACATATAAAAAAAGTTACATTTTTGTGCAGAGCTCTTGCCTTGATTTGAAGCAGTTCTCAAAAAGTTTAATTAAAAAATGTTCCTCACTGATATGAATATTCTATGTCCTAAAAAGACAATAATATTGCTTTGTGTAAAGCGTGTATCAAAAGAACAAATGAACTGAAGTGATAAGAAAAATAAAAATGAGTTGTAATCAAACTAAAAAAGAAGCTACAAGGAGTTTATGAGATTAAAAATTAGCTAATAATGTTAAACCAAGCACAAAACCTCAGTTCATATGAGACACACACACACTTACAAACACCCATTAGCATCTCCTACATGGTCCCCGTGCTCCTCTAAAGTTTCAAATATCTCAAATTCTTCCCCCCTGTGACCTCAGAAAGAAAATTGCCTGCTACATCATTATCATCTATGCCAGTTGCCATGCAGGGAAGGTCAGACTCAAGGGGAAATGCACAACATTTATATGAGAGTACATCTGCATGACTGCCACCGTTTATCTTTCCCCACCACCTTAGAACTAATCCTTGCTGTTCATGCCATATGAGAGGCAGGGTGAGCCACAGGGCGGGACCGTATTACCCCAAAGACATTTGCAGAATTTGAAAATGAAATTCAGGGAATCGGGAGGACTGAGATGTCTGATCGATGCAGCCACACCTCCTACAGTTCCTCTTTTTAAGGGTCTTCTCTAACCATTTAATGCTGTCTTAGCTATCAACAATCACTGAATACATGAATGAAAATGAAAGTTTTCTTGAGTGTTAAATGTTCGGCTTAATATACACACACAATAATATGTAAACTACTGGTAGATTGATTCATGATGCATCATTGAAAAAATCAACTCGTCACGGCTGTTTCCCGAAACTGTATTGTCGCAAATTTGTCATTCAATCACATTGGTTGAGTGATAAGTTATTTGTCACTCACATGGCAGAGTAATAACTTATTTTATTGAATCCATTTGAAACCGAATTAATGCTTTAATTTTTTTGCTATAAATTATGGACATCTGAGGACCAATTCTCAATTTTCTTTTTTAAAAATGGCACTTTAAATGTCTTGACAAACTAAAAGACGTACATTACATTTGTATATATTTTAATTTAAAGATGTAGATTGTACTGAATTTTAGCTTGCTTATTTTGCAAAAGATAAGGATTTATTAAGTCACATTTCATGCAACCAAGAACCTATGCTTCAAACCCCAGCTCGAGAGCTGTAATTCCAACCACACAACTTTAAATGCTGTTTGAAAATGTTCGTTGGAACTATGGTTTTGGGAAACACCGACTTGATAAACTTTGCTGATAACGATGGAACTTGCGACCATAGTTGGCTAACAATGCTTTCGAGAAAAGCACCCCTGGCCAAAAATGATGTGCGCACAATTTGGCATTTGTGAGTTATCACAAATAAAACCATTGACTCCAAGAACTATACACTATGCCTTCAAAAATCTTTAACAATTTTTTATAATATTTGAAATAAGGGTGAAGATGACAATTTTCCTAGGCCGGACATCACTTTTAGTCAGTGCCCACCAGAAAATTAGAAATGGCAATTCATGTTTTGTATGAGCATAAATCCTTTTTTTTTTTTGTTTATTTTTTTTAATGCACTGATAAAGGACAAAAAACAAACTATGAGTAACATATTTTCTTAAAAGAAATTTTCTGAAGCTGCTCCCTATATCCCAACTTAATTGTACATATATATATACTTTTCATTTGTTTCTCGCAACATTTCTCTGGGAAAAGCAAAACCTTTGCAAGGGAATACAAAGGTTTTGCGAGCGAACGCAAAAGTAGAGAAGTATAATTTTTCGTCCCATCTCATATTTTTTTCCTTCACCATGTCCCTTTAGGGGCTCCATAGAATTGAACTTATAAAATAAAATATTTGAATGCATTTATGACAAGAAATGATAAGGTTTCATGGTGATATTGTCCAAAGCCCCACTTTAAATCCTAGGGCATTTTTGGAATGCACTGTATATTTCAGTTTAATGTGATGACTGCATCTTGGACAGCTTTAAAGTTTTTATGAGCAGCTTACAGCATAAGAACACTGATTCATTTGTGAACTAAACTTGTCAAGCTCTCCAACAATTTCTGATTGATCAGAATTAGGGAAGAGGGGGAAATGCTTGCCTTCCCAGTGAAGGGTGCAGGGCGGTTCACTAAAGCATTTCAATAAATCTCAATAAATTCTGAAAAGTTTGTAGGAAGACGGAAATAACACCCCTTGAGACATTAATTATTTTCTCTTGGGTGAATGTACACATTTCATCAAGAAATAAACAGTGATCAAAACCACTTTAATCTTTCAGACTTCTGCATTTCATAAGATTTCGGAGGAGTGTGCATTAGCATCATGCTTCTGTGTGCACATTTTCCGAGCAGTGCTACATTAATGCAGCATTTAATGTGCTGTTTTGAATCATTTCAAGTAAAATGCATTGAGACTTTACATAGTGCCCAAGTTCAGCATAGACAATTAACATACAATGCTAAAATGACCTTGAACATGTAATATAATAAAGGCAATGCTAAAGTGTTGAGACCAAGAATAAGGCATATCCATCTCTCTTAACATTTGTGTGTTTTAATATCCAAGGTTAGATGGCTCTTGACGTAATGACTGCTCTGATCTCCTGTTATAGTTCTCGGCTCACTCCCTTTTATCCCCTAATTGACTCACTTAAGGGCCCTGTTGTGTTATTCAGCTGCAGGAATAAATAGTACTTTGATCCCCCAACAATGAGCCCATGATCTTGAGGATAATGCACCCATCATTCAGCTCGATCATCTCCTCTTTCTCTCTAAAGATACCCACTCTACTATGTGGGCACACTCGAGTACTGTGGGTGCTCGAAGCCAATGACCTGCAACCAGTGCATAATCATTGATGTCTGACTGCTTACTTTGTACATCTCTCAATACAATATAGATTAGCTATCTGTAAAATGTAAAAGGAGCTATTCAAAAGGATTCCTTCACAGTCTTTATTGGAAGTGTGCTTTGATAAAGCAGATGTTAATTTAAAGCTTAGCTCTTGACACTGAGATTGTTTGCAGACCTAGTATAAACTCCAGAGATCAAACTATTTGTTTTTGTGAACTTCAGGGGACATGAGGTTCAAGCAGATGAAATTGCACATGAATATGTACTGCTAATACTGACAATACGTAACTACAAACCCTTGTGGATGGAAATGTATGTGTACACCAACATGTCACAATAATGTTTCCCAAAAAATTGCATTTCCAGCTAAATGCAAACTAATTTTGGCAAAATTACATACATGTATACTGTACATAAAGTCAGAACTGTAGATTATTATATTTATGGTGAAAATAGTAAGTGGGCTGTTGAAATTGTACTGATTCTTTGACATTTCTAATCACAATGCTACTGTTTACATTTCAGTTTTGACTCGGAAATGAGCAAATAATCTTTCTTCAGACTTTGATCAATACATCATAGACTATTTATCAAGAGCAAAATCATTTTAAATTGTTTACGCAATGCCTAATTTGAATGAGCTAAGTGTAAGCTACACTGTACAACCCTTAACCACTGTCCTGCACCACTTAAAGAAAGCGATTTGCCAAGTAAGACATGTTCCTGTTGATCCTGGAACAACATTCCTGTCCCAAAATTTAGTACTTACCCTATCCCTATCCCTATCCCTATCCCTACCCGTAAACCTAACCCTACCCATAACTTTTCTCTAAAATCAGAGGGAAATGATAGGTGAATAACAACTAAACTTGACATAAACTGTAAACTTGTCCCTCAAATCTGATTGGTTGATCTGAAAATTGTTCCAGGATCAACAAAGATGTTAATCCAGGAACATGTGGTACTTGGTGAAATCACGTTCACCAAAGCGACACCTAGTTTAACTTAAGGCCCCAATATATTTCAAGCAAATGACGAGATGATGTTACATAATTTAGAATAAAATCAGGCCAAAACTATCTTTGTTTGGAGTTCGTTTCGAGAGTTCGAAAAAGCTTGCCAAAGCAAACTTTCCGGAAAGGTTCGCTCTGACTGGTTAACACCTTCGAACTACCATCGGTTCGTGGCGGTTACGTAATAGGTAGGTGTGGCTCTGGGGCTCCGCCCTCTTTGACATGGAAATATTCTCTGGTTCATTTCGAGGTCGAGGTCAGACGTCCGCGTGTGTAAACAAACACTGGAGAGCTGCTTTATAGTTGAAATCAAAGTGTAACCTTTTTTTTTCGTGTTTAATACTGTATAGCTGCTTGGTTTAAACAAAAACAAAAAATGTATAAAGTGGTATATAATTAAACGTGACATGACTTGACTGGAATGCTGAATTGCAGAGCTCATGCAAACATATCTACATCACAATGATCAGAACAGCAGCAAAGCAACAGACCTTGGTTTGATATCTTCTGCAACCCCAAAAATTATAGATGACCAAGTCTTTGCTGATATTTTTAATTGCAATGCAAATCCCAACATGTTATAGGTTTGTTGTCATTATTTCAGTGCCTGCTGAGTTAATCACTTCCTGTGTCATTTGGGATTTGACCTTAGTTAAGGTTAGCAATTAACACAGTGTCTCCAAAACAAAGTTGATGTTTGATTTTCAAAGAATGATGGCAGCAGATCTTGAAGGGATAGTTCACCCAAAAACGGCCACCGAAACTGGTTTGATAGCCTTTGTCACCACTAACTTTTGTTTTAGACACTTTGCTATAAATTTCTCACTTTGTGTTCCATGAACAGAATAAAGTCTAATAGGTGGCGGAGTACAATGGCGAGAAACTTAATTTTTGGGTTAACTATTTAAGTTTCTTCTTCCTCTAAAACAAAAAAACACCAAGACTGTACCAAGACTGTAAAGAACATCCACTAGAGACTCTTTTTCCTATTTTAGCTCAAAATGATGGGGTGTAGAAGAGAGGAGTTCCGTAGATCTACCGAGCGGACAAGAAAGTGTGCTACATGCTTTTCCCCTCCATCAATGCATGATTGGTTACTCAACTCTGCCACAAAGGAAGATAGGATTGTGCACTCAGCCTCAAAAGCTTTGGCTACCACATTCTAAAAAACAAGTCTTAAAAAAGTACCTCAGCTGTGTCCTGTAACCGATGCCCTCAGTCAGTAACTCAAGGTGATTAAAATGACAACCACTAATTTTCTCAATAGAAGGCTATTTGCTGTAAGACTGCCCAACAACTGATTTGCGTCTGCAGTTATTCAAGTTTTTGGCATCACGTGTTAAAAAAGCTCAACTTTCAAACTTTTAAAACTTCAACTTTGCCATGTGTCTCGCGTTTTTAAATGCAAAAATGCATTCTGTGAATAGCCTCTACAACAGAAATTATTATATTTGGCCCTAATAGCTGTACAAATAACATAGCTGAAAACCCAAGTCCTCTGCCATCCAATCTGAATACACATGTTAAGAATCTGGGTTTTATCTTTGACACAAAATTAAACTTTGATAGACAGATCAATTCAGTGGTGAAGAATAGTTTCTTTCAATTGCGAAATATTGCTAAACTTAAATCTGTCCTATCTTTCAGTGATCTGGAGAAAGTATTTCATGCTTTTATTTCTTCACGTCTTGATTATTGCAATGTTCTGTATCTGGGTGTAAGTCAATCTTCACTGTCACGTCTTCAGAGAGTACAAAACATGGCAGCAAGGTTGCTGACAAACACAAAAAAAGGGATCATATATCCCTGTTCTGGCCTCGTTACACTGGATACCAGTTCATTTTAGAATAAAGTACAAGGTACTTTTGTATACTTTTAAAGCTCTGCATGGACTGGCACCAAAATATGTTTCGGAGCTTACATTTTAGTTGCTCACAGAGATCTCTGAGATCGCAAAATCAGCTGCTCCTTGAAATTCCTCGGTCACGCTTAAAAAGTAAAGGAGATCGCTGCTCCGAAGTTGTGGAATGGGTTACCAATGTCTATCAGATCCTCTACCTCTGTAAATATGTTTAAAACTCATCTTCAGACATATTTGTTTGATGAGGCCTTTGCTACTTTTTAAGGACCATTAGGCTATATTTTTTTAATATAGTATTATTTCTTTCCTTGTATTTCATATAATCCTTTTGAAATTGTACAGCACTTTGGTACACACTGTGTTTTTTAAGGTGCTTTATAAATAAACTTTGATTTGATTTGATTTGAATGTACAAAAATCACCATTACATTTGCATCAGCAACAAGACGTTCACTGTGGGAATATAGGATGTGAAGAGAGTTTCAACCAGTATAAACAAAAACGTTAATAAAAAAAATTGCCTGTCCTACCTTTAACTTGATCATTGTGTGCGAGGGTCGGTTCACACAGAATGCACTTTTGCTGTTAAAAACTGAGAAGCCATTCAGAAAAAAAACAGTTCTAAGCATTTTTTTAAAAGTTGAACTTCTTTTAACTTGAGAGTTGTATTTTTAGAATGTTGTGTCATTTGCGAGACGCTGCAAACAACGCGAGACGTGAACGCAGCAGTTAAAGACGTCTGTCTAGCACATGTTTACATTGAAAAACAATGAAAAGTAGCACATAAGAATGGAAAAACACATTCTGTGTGAACGGCCCCAAAAGATGTCCATCCTGGGTGTGTTTACATTGAAAAACAATGGAAAATTGACGCAGTGGAATGGAAAAAAACGCATTCAATGTGATGGGCTCTTACAGTAATACTAATACTGAGGTCGTTTTTACAGTGGAAAATAACTGAGACCAAAGATGGCACCAGATCTGGTCGAATGAAACAAAAGAGTCCACAGTGTGATAAGTGAGACATGAAAGTAGTGCCATTGAGTCCATTGATGATGGAGAATATCTGGTTACTGCATGTCTGACCAGGATTGACCAATCAATGAGAATAAAGTATTCCAGACAGCCGTGTAAAATTAACTGACCAGAAGACCCCCATCCTCGTCAGCTTCTACATATGTGTCATAAAGAGTGTTCTGGCAAACAACATTACTGTCTGCTATAGATGCTCTGACAGGAAGGTCTTGAGGAGCATGTTACCAAGAGCCCAGTGGGCAGTTTTTACTATGACTGGCGACCACCTCCCTTCCACTACACTGTATGGAGCAAAAGGAAGTCCACTGTCATCAGGAACAACAATCATCCTTCACACAGCTTGTGCACTCAACCCTCAAGAACACCACACAAAAAAAAAATCTTTCCACAGGCAGTTAGTGCCAGTCACAACCATCAAGCACAACCACAAGACAATGACGATACTATATTACAATAGTTACCAAGAGAGGCATCAAATATCATGAGAACATACGGTAAAAAAAAACAACCACATCATCACACATTCATATAATTACATAAGAAACTGAATACATCCAATTTGATGGCTCTGAAATGGTGGTATTTTACATGCTACGTTCATTTAGTGTCTCCTTGAAGCTGTGACTCATTTTATCTGGCCCTAAATCTCTCCTCGATGTTGCAGCACTAGAGCCATCAAGTGGCTGATAAACATATCCTTTAACAGGTTATTTAAATTTTTCTAGTGAAAAATTATGATTATGAGCTGTTTAATTCATAAAATTTCATTAAAATGAATAATGAATTTAAACTAAATCCATAAAATGATCCCTTGATGGAACCCCTGAAAGGTTCTATGAAGCACCTGACAAAACCCTTTAAGGATCTACATATAGAACCTTTTCTTCTGAGAGTGAGGACTACTGATCTTCATCCTGCACCCTTTCAGCTCCTTCAAACGATGGGGATATTTTTTTTTTCAATTGATCTGAATGAATTAAGAAATCTCAAGAAGTACCACTTTTTCCCTGTCTGCAATGTCTGTATCATGTGCATTCATTTTTACTTTAATATTCGGGACAACATCTTTTTAATGTATCAACTGGCTGTCTGGGAGTGTAACCATATAATGTGAATGCACTTATGGTAATTGAAGTGATCCAGATGTAACTGAGTGAGAGTAAGTGTTTTAGGGCAAGGAAGGCACTTGAAGTTGAATTGTGAGTGTTCATTAATGTTTGGTATAATGTACTTGTGTGTCCTTGAAATGTAAGTGTATTAGAAGACTAGGTTACTTTAAGAGTATTTAAAAAGTAGACAGTGTATATATGAAATGTATTGGTAGTGTTCAGTACAAGTGTATTTAGCAAGTGTATTAAGTGTGCACTAAGAGTACATTTAAATTGAAACAGACAACGCCACACTGAGGGTCAGCAAATAGACATAACACACTTGCAGTTTAAAGTACAATAATTGTTTAAAGTCTAAAACCTAAAGTTGAAAAGCTTCAGGGCATGTCTAGCTTCAAGCCAACAAACTATTGTTTGAAGATGTGTCAAAAAATTTGACTGACGAGACAATACAACCCATAATAATGAGCTAAACTAAATTTTCTCTTGTCACGCTGAAGTAATTAACAAAAAAAATGATCATTTAAATTGACAGTGCTGAGACTTAAAGATGCTGAAACCCTCTTTTAAATTGAGTGGTTTTGCTCTGAAGCACCATCAAATGAATGTGTTCTCATCACCCTGGGAATTAACTCAGAGTGCACTGAGCAGAAACAATTGTTCAAAACAGACTAATTGATGTATGTGTTTAACATATATTTATTCCTGTATTAGTTACTAATGGCAGTAATCATATTTGTTTGATTTTCTCAAATGTGTCAGAAGCAATCAAATGTTTCAGGCAAAACTCATTAGTACTAACAAACGGCGCACTTGTGTCATTTTTAAATGGCAAGACTTAATAACAGTTGCCTTCATTTCATTGGTTTCTTATGGTATCTCATGAAAAATGCAATGGAATGAAATGACAAGCATAATGCTGTGATCCATACAAAATCCTGCATAATCATTTTTCTTTTAGAAAAAAAGGAAAGAAAAAGAAAAGATCACCCCATGCTTCATATTATCTGGTCTTTTTTGTTTTATTCGTAAATGCGCCATTTAATTAATTATTTTTTATTAACAATTATGTATAATAGATCCTCACTGAAAGTAAAGGCAAGAGAGAACTGACGTTTTTATGTGGGCTGATACTGTCCTCTAGTGTAAAAAAAAGAATAAAGCAGCTGCAGAAGGTTTATAATTTTGTCAGACTAGATAAATGCACCACAAACCCCGCAGACAGGTTCAAATGGACAGATTTTATCCAAAAAAGTAAAACAAAACAACTTTAATTATGAGAAAGGGTCGAGACAAGATGGCGACCAAGACAGACGTAGGCTATGTTGAAACGCTTTGTAGGGTTTTGATTCTATCCTCTTTGAAAATAATTGTCATGTGTTAAATTAAGTGTTAAAATTAAAAAAGCTAACTTGAAAACATAGAGTAAAATTCTGTCATAGCAAAACTTTATTTTTTCTTGCAAAAAGCACTAAGAATAAGTTGCTGGTCTATAACAGCGTGGCTCACAACAAGGGATTAAAATGAGCGCCAAAGACAAATGAAAGAAAGCGATCTCAGACTACACAGCTGATCCCACCTCTCCAACTGAATCATCTTCAGGAGACCTACCAGTAATTCTTCCTCCCGCTCCCGACACTTCACTGAGCATCCCCATGCCGAAGAAAAACAGAGGCGAGCCTTCCCTATCTGAGTTGCAGGAAAATATCATCACGGCCCTCACCCTGAAAATTAATCAAAGAGACTCACTCGAGAAGATGATAGTTACCAATTCCAACACAATTGAGGACCTCAAAACATCCTTAAATCATCTTTATGCTGAGATTCAGGATATTAACGATGACAAAACCAAGCTGAGTGAGAAATTCACGCAGCAGCAAAAATATCTTGTCAATCTGGAAGAACGAGGCGCCGATGCTGAACGTTACAAAAGACGCTGGTGCCTAAGTCTCTATGGCCTCTCTGAGCAATCAGACGAAGATGTAAAAGAAAAACCTGTCGAAAATTGTAACGTGGTTGCCCCTGAGTCTTGCTAAAAAGGTTTCGCTTTACGATCTGTGCGAGATGCCATTTGCCAAAAACAACGAATTCCTGAAACAACACAAGCTTCGCTTCGTGGAAGATCTGACCAAAGAGGACAAGGACAGATGATCACTTTTATGGGCACATGTTAAGAAAGCACGTGAAGACTACAGAAAAGCCTACTATGTCGGGTCCAAGGCATTCATTGAAGGTATCGAAATCAAACTGAATGCGGAAGCCCAAAAGATAAACTGAACAGTACCCTACTATAGGCGGATCTTCAGACCTTTTAGATGAATGGCCACAAACACATGCAAACCTAAGTTTCTTAGTTCATAATTGATGTTCATATGAGGTCATATTGTGGCCTAGCTCTAATTTATCAAGGTGTTGGTTTTTTTTGTTTTTTTTGTTTTTTTCAAGTTTGTTCTGCTCTTGAAATTGAGGATAGACCAAACCCACCTCATACTTCTGTTCGTTTTTCTCCTGTTGTTATTTCACAACAGAGTTATCACTTATCTGGGCATTCAAGATATTGTTAAAAGAAAAGCAATATTTTTTTTTTTTGCAAAGAAATGAAGGCAGATTTAATTTGTTTACAAGAATCCCACTCAATTGCGGAAGATGTTTTGTTTTGGAAAAACCAGGGGCCTATACCATGAAGCCGGTTTAGGTGGATAGCCAGCTATGTTTCAGTTTAGTTTGCGATAACCCTGGGTTTTAGGGACCATGAAAGTGGTTTGGCTTTAAGCAGTGTTCATCGCCATAGTAACTTACGCTCCACGGCTAACCTGGTCCGGGGCAGGTTATGTTCCAGGTAAGAGGTTGCAAACCGAACTTGGACCAATCAGCTGTGAGCAAAGTGACACATGCCTGATGCGATAAAGTCACTCCACCTGTTTCTACTCCAAATTAAAGGTCACTACATAGCAAATGATTTTTAAAGACAAAATCGTCTGGTTTTTAGTGATGCTTATTTAGAATAATAAATTTGTATGACTTAGATATTATTTATGTAATTATAATACCCTTAATCAATCACAGATGTACAATTTTAGTTCATCTATTATTATTACGCAGTTTAAATGAATAAATATATAAAGGTAATATAAATACGCTTGTATAAACTACATGTGAGCTTAAATGTTCAATTCTCTCTATACCTTTATCAGCTGTATAAAATAACTTCACAACTTTTACTTGCACTGATATACAGTAGCTAGACTTTTTCTTTTAGTTGTCCTCTTTGATAGACAGCTGTTTTCTTCTTGCTGTGTAAATTTGTTTAAATTCTTCCTATTTTAATACTTTTATTTAATAAGTGAATTGCGCTGCTTCTCTCGCGAGAAATTAATCTCAGTTTCACTCTTTCTGAACGTGTGATTTGCTGTTCGCTACTGATGTCACACCTAAACTCCTAAACTCAGGATCAAAGCCTGAGTTGACAGAGAAAGTTGATGATCAGCATCATGGTACCAACAAAGCCTGGTTGGATTGGTTTGGTTTTGTCAACTCAAAACTAATCCTGTAACCCTGAGTTTGTTCAACTACCATCATGGTACAGGCCCCAGTAGGGGGATGATCTCTGGTTAGCACATGGAAATAATCATTCAGCTGGTGTGAGCACTTTGAAAGGCAGCTATAGAGGGAAAGTTCTTTGTAACAAATGTGATGTGAAAGGGCATTGGGTAATTATAGTTATTGAAACTGGCACTAATTTGTTTATATTGTGCAATGTTTATTCAACTCTTTTTCTTTGAATTGTGATTTGTTAGACACAATAGAAGTCAATAATCTCTCAACTAAATTTCCAATGGCAAAGGTAATTATTGATGGAGATTTGAATATGGTTCATGATAATGACCCCCCCCCCCCCCCCCCACCACCACCACCACCACCCTTTTACTGATCACAAAGTTTTAACCTTAAGTATTAAATTTGAAGATATCCAGTGTAACTCTCGAAATCTAGGCTATTGGAAACTAAACAATTCACTTGTATACCATGAAGATTATGTGAAACAAATCCAATTATTAATAAATGAATAAAACCATATTTATCAAGAAAAAGCCAAAGGTGCTTTTGTAAGATCTAGAAGAAAATGGATGGAAGAAGGTGAAAGAAACAGTAAATATTTGTTTAGTCTCCAGAAAAGGAATGCAGAAATGTGCCTAATTAGAAAGTTAAAAATAAATGACATTGTTACTGAAGACCTAGGCATGATTTCTAAATTTATTTCTAAATATTATACAGATATCATTCATTAGGAGAAGATCAAGATAATTCAATTCTTCTTAAAACAAATAGAAATCCAAAAATGCAATCTTTAGAAAGTAAAATTGAATGTTCCAAAAACCTTTCTCTAAGTGAAATTGAGTTATGTATAAAAACACTAAAAAACAACAAATCCTCTGGAAATGATGGCCTTTCTTCAGAATTCTATAAAGCTTTTATAGACGATATATCTAAATTCCTGTTAGCAGTATATGAGGAGGCCATCAATAAGGGATCCTTACATCACTCAGACAAAGTGTCATCACATTGATCCCTAAACCTCAAAAATATAAACTATTATTAGAAAATAGGTGATCTATATCATTATAAAATAATGATTATAAAATAATGGCAGCAGTTTTTGCAAACCGTATGAAAAAGGCTTTAAATTAGATAATTGATTAAACTCAATCTGGATTCATGAAAGGACGCCATATTTCCTCTAATATTTGTTTAGTTATTGATTTAGTACAATATAGGAATTTACTAAATGGAGACCCTTTAATTACTTTTTTTTTTTTTTTTTAGAAAAGCTTTCGATACAGTAAGCCATAAGTTTATATTTGATTCCTTAAAACTCTTTGGGTTCGGGGAATATTTCATAAAAAGTGTAAAAACTATGTACTATGGTATAATAGCTATTAAACTTGCTAACTTGGAACATCTCCCAGATTTGAAATAAACCGAGGCATCCGACAAGGCTGCCCAATTTCTGCTTTCCTTTTTTTAGTTGTAGCTCAAGTGTTAAGTAATATGATAAACCAACACCCCTAAGGTATTGAAATTCATGAAAGACAAATTAAAATATCGCAACTTGCTGATGACACGACAATCTTTCTTTGTGATAGTTCTGAGGTACCTTTGGCTCGGAATATGATTAATAGCTTCTCAAAATTCTCTGGATTTAATTTAAATTGGTCTAAATGTGAGATCCTACAACTTAAAACCAACAACCTATCCACTGTGTGTTATATTCCTGTTGAATGGTAACCTATTTTTGAATTAAAATCTCTAAAACCACTGATGTAATGGTCAACTCTAATTTCAGGCCTGTTATTGAAAAAATACAAAAAAAATATAACTCATGGTTAACAAAAGATCTTTCTATTCAAGGGAGAATTCTATTGAGTTAGGCAGAAGGCCTTTCGAGAGCAGCATACCTTTTCTCTTCACTTAGTGCCCCAAAGGATTTATGCTTACAAATGGATAAATTACTCTTTAATTTCATCTGGAGAAACAAACCTCATAAAATTAAGAAAAGCATCCTAATAAATTATCTGATGGTGGGTTAAATGTTCTTAATTTTACTATTTTCAACCAAATTCTAAAAAAAAATTAATTGGCTTAAAAAAAATGTAAATAATCAAAAAAGTATATTCAATATAGTGCCATATTTTTTATTTGAAAGACTTGGGGGATTACATTTTTTGTTGCAGTGTCCTTATATAACTGCCTCCAATTGCTTTGGCCAATTATCACAAACAAGCATTACTGTTCTGGTCACTTTTGTACAAACAGTTTTTCAAGGTTGCAGTTTCTGATTGGCTAAGAGATAGATAAACATAGTCATTTTCCACACATATACAGGAAGCATATCTCCATCGATTAGGCAGCTGACACTCGGACCCTGAAATTAGGCACGTCGTGACCTTCCAGGTCTCAGATTTGGGTTGTTGGGCGCCAGCATGTCCAAAACAACAACTCAGTCAATCTCCAATAATGCCAGTGGTTCCTTAACCTGTAACCAAGAAGACTAACACACACACCGACACACAGCTTTTCCAGGGTTGGATTTGGCCAGGCTCTAACTATTAAGAGTCCTCTCAAAACATCAAGATAATGCGTTCTTTCTCTCAATGATATAAACTATTGCCTTACTAACTGGAAAGTAGGCTTTAAACAAAGAAGTGGTCCCTTAAACTATTAGCTTCAATGACCCCTATGTTTTAACACGTTGAAGATTTTTCTCAAACACAAAACAAGTCCATATTTCATTTCTGGAAGCCGGGCTAAATAAGCAAGCACTGTTACTGCATTCAGATATCAAATACAGACATTAAAGAATACATGAAAAAAACATTTTAGTAATCACACTGGTAACTTCTATAACAAAGTAAAATCTCCAGAGAAGTCATTCAACTCATTTGATATTTAGAAGGAAAAATATTGATTAATACCTTGAATATAATCACTCATTACATATACATTGAAGCAGCAGTTGATTTCAATCCACCCCCTTCAACACGTGCCCTAATTTTATTTCAAAATATGGTTTATTTGTGAATGAAAAAGAATTTAACAAAGTAATTAAGGCTATCCCTAATGGCATAATAATATTAACCAAATTCTCTGAGGTAGATATTAATAATACAACCTTGCAAAATCCTCAACTTTTTGTAAATGGTCTCTCCTTATTTGATTATTTGGTTTTAATAACAGTTTTTCCTTTAATGTCGGATCCAGTCCTCCATGTAAATCAAAATGGCTTAAACCTTATTGTATATCTTGGCACAGCATTTGAACATTACACTATAAATATACCCTATAAATATGTATTTCTAATAAAGTAAAAGAACAAGTAACTAAATTATTCATGGATGTTATCATGTGAATACAGCCATTATATATTCATACTGTTTGTGATAAATTTACTTTTGTAACACATCACTTGAAGATATTGAACATTTATTTTTGTATTGCCCTTTTTCTATTTATTTTGGACTGACTTTAGACATGACAAAAAAATAAACAGATCTCTTAATTTAGAACCATGACATTTTACTTTGTTTTCAAAACCCATTTTTTTTTGAAAAACAAAATTATATCATTAATCTTTTAATTATTTTGGCAAAGTTTTATATTCAAAAGACGAAAATAACACAAAAGAAACCCTCCTATATTACCTTTTATAACACCGATCTCACAATATACTTTGAAACTCTTTCAAACATGAGATCACAAAACAAAAAGCTTATAAAAACAATAAAAAAAATTAAATCTTTTCAAATAGATATAACTGCCCTCCGATATTATAAACTTTTATTTCTCTATTTTATTACTATTATTTTTTATACATACATTAGTTGTTGTTGTTATTCTTTGTTTTATACAGTCTGAACTATATTTCTTTAACTAAATTTTTTTTAAAAAATTAAAAAAAAAAGATGAGAAAGTGTTTAGTGCTACAGCGCCCCATCATTTTCCAATGTAAATCTGTGGTGAAAAATGGAACTGCAGCAACCTTATTCACAGCAGACAGCGCCATCTTTGATTTTTAAAGGGAATGAAAGCGAGGCTGTGAGGTATAGGCATACATCTCTTCAGTGGGTTGTACTGTTATTTAATGTGCTTTTGGATTGTTCAGCTGACGAAACACTGCAAAAATATCTTTCAAAGACATTTCAGTTGACAAAAAACTCCAGAAAATATGAGCTGTGGAAAATTATGAGTGTTCTAGGAGTTTTATACAGCTCTTTACAACTGATGCTGTTGAAAACATGTTAAGTGTATCCCTCACAGCCTCGTTTTCATACCTGTCATGGCGCTGCATGCTCAGAATAAGGTCCAGGTTTGAAACTGTCCCACTTATTTTCACGTTACCTAACGTAAAGCTCGCCCCATTTCCAAGACAATAACTGTTTGAAATCGCCCCCTATACTCTCATTCACTATTCCCTATATTAATATAGTCCATTTGAAGGAGTGAATGAAAATGAGTGAGCAAATTCAGACACTGTGCGCGCCGGAAGGGCTCCCGCTTTTGCATAGTTTGTGTTTTCTGTTTAATAATCATTTGAAACTTAAATGGGCAGCTCCAGTAGTAAAGAAAAGATTTATCTTGAACTCTGTCATGGAAACTAGCATGTATAAACCTTAATAAAACAATTTAGGCCACATTTACACAAAGCCGGGTATTTAGAGAAACGAATATTTCCCCCCCTCCGTTTTCAATAATAACATTGAGCACACAACATCGTTTTCAAAAAAAAGTTGTCATTTACATCAACCCGCATGAATACGCCGTCGAGCGCCATCATAACTATGCCAAACTGGGCACTCACATGACGTTAAGCATTTTCTGGCGCATAATGTGACGTTTGAGAACCTAAAACCCCGTTTCTCCCAGTTGACACGGCAATACATACGGCGTTATCAGAAATCTCCACTTTGGCCGTAGTTTTTAGAAATAATTGTTTTCTGTGATAAAAACGGGGTTTACGTGTAAATGAGAGGCCAAACCGCAGGGAAATATCTGCGTCTTCCCTTCGTGTAAAAGGGACATTAATAATCGATTAAAAAGGAATTTATTCCTGTGTGATACGCTGTACCCACATTGGACCAGCGTTTTCGAAAAATTTCTGGATGGATGATTCAGCTGTGGGCGTCATCTTCTGGTCAGACGCGGGAATTCATTTGGCACGACCCTCACAGTGCATTATGGGTATTATCTAGCCGTTGAGTATACGGCTGCATCCGAAAACTTAAAAATGCTGCCTTCGGAGGATGTATTCCAAATGTATTCCAAGAGTAAGGCATCAAGGCACGTCTGAATCCAATGGTAGCTTCACTTCCTGTCTCCTAGATACCATCATCTGATTTTTGAAGGCAGCATAGATGTATTCTTTGCTGCCTCTGATATCCCACAATCCTGTGCTTTCCATTCTGTGACAGTTGAGCTAAAAAAAAAAAAATATGGCATCTGAAAGTTGTAGTTGGTGGTCAGTTTGTGCAAATATATGTTTTTGACCAATGTATTCCACTTCTGATGTAATTTCATGCGAGAAATAATTGTATTAATTAAATATATGCTTATATATGCTTTCTCCATTTAGTTGTACATCATTAAACCGTTACGCTGCCTCAGAAGTCTGTCCGAAATCAATTTCATAATATTTGTGCACAAATGCTGCCTACAAAGACATTGCCTGATAAGGCAGCGAAGCAACAACTCAGCTGCCTAAGTTTTCGGACACAGCCTACATTGGTTGTACACTTGTTATTGCGGTGCATTATGGGATTGAATGAGGGCACTTGATAATGTCCACTATGTGGCCTGTCCAAATACCACACTAAACCCACAGTATATGGTCCCTCTTGTTATCGTGTTCTGGGGGGTGGCCCCCTTGATTAAAATCGTGGGGAGCTTGGGATTGGGAATGTAATGTGAACATACTTTTGGTAATGGAAGTGATCCAGATGTAACTGAATGAAAGAAAGTAGTGTTTTAGGACAGGGGAAGGTATACTTGAAGTTCAATTGTAAATGTTCATTAATGTTATGATGTACTTGCCTGTCCTTGAAATGTGTATCAGAAGAGTAGGTTACTTTAAGAGTTGAAAAGCATACAGTGTACACATGAAATGTATTGGTAGTGCTCAGTACAAGTGTATTTAGCGAGTGTTTTGAGTGTGCACTGAGAGTACATTCAAATAGAAACAGACAATGTCACACTGAGGGTCAGCAACTACACTCTGCAAAACTTCAGTTTAAAGTAGAAAACAGTTAGAGTCAAAAACCTAAAGTTGAAAAGCTTCAGGGCATGTCTAGCTTCAGGCCAACAAACTATTGTTTGAAGTTGTGTCAAAAATAATTGGACTGTTGTGGCAATGCAACCCATAATAATGAGCTAAACTAAATTTTCTCTTGTCACATTGAAGTAATTAACAAAAAAAATGATCATTTAAATTGACAGTGCTGAGACTTATAGATGCTGAAACCCTCTTTTTAAGTTGAGTGGTTTTGCTCTGAAGCAGCAAATGAATGTGTTCTCATCACACAGGCTGAATAATGCAAGAACATTAGACTTCTGTCAAAAGTGTCGGCCCCTGAGGTCGGGGCCTCTAGAAACGTCACCACCTTTAGCCCCAAAAGCGACGGCCCTGATAGAAACGGTATGAAATGAAATGACTCTTTGTGTTTTTGGAGCCATTTTGCCAAACCACAAAGAGAAAACCACACAGAACACAACATCTCGTCTTTGTTCAAGACAAGAGTAGTCAGTGCAAAGCTGGCACTGCAAGATATGGGCTTAGGGTTGGATTTATTCTTCCCAGCAAGATGACAGTGACACAGAAGTGCTTCTGAAGTGGCATTTAGTTATTTTTACACAGACTGCTTAATGGTGCTCAGAGATGGCAAAATGCATTAGCACAGCAATTATAACTGTATTTTTTGAGGCACAATTTAATCTGGCTATTTTGTTGTAATGGCATGTACATTTAATTTTAAGAATGTACTGAGCAACTATGTACTAAACTGAAGTGGTTCGGGCTGATATAGGTATCAAGATTACATGGGGCTGCACTGTATAAACCTCTATATTTGTCACATCATGAAAATTGATTATCTATAAACAATAAGGTACAAGAGGCCATGCTGTATTGTTACAGTCACGAAAAAAAGAGCGTTGTTAGCCACCGCGTGGATTGGAACATGTAGGCAGGGCCGTCCATAAGGGGGGATAAAGGGGAACGTTTTCTGGGGCCCAGCCGCTAGGGGGGGCCCATGCAGTCCAGCAATAATTATGTTCATTCTAAATATAAACAGGTTACCATATTTTATTTTGAACCAAAAAAGCACCATTCATTTTTGAAAAAGTGAGAAAAAAATGCATTTTATTTAATGCTGCTTGAGTAAAATGTAGCCTGTGTCATAATGAAACACCCCTCTCCTGAAAATGGTCTGAGCAGGCTATTTTTTTTTTTACGTCGCCAGTTTGCGGTCAGCAGCAAAGTGACATGAACAAAATAATTATTAGCTATTGTAGTAGCCTACATTTAGTTGGTATGCCAGGTATTTAGTACTCTAGTACATTTCTAAAATAAAAAAAAAAACTTTTACTTCGTTACGTTGGGTGACATTCCTCTTACTTTATTTTAATGCAATACGTGTTAAATGCGTAGTTTATTCCAAGCGCGCTGTATCTTTTTTTCTGGGCATGAGCGATGCTCAATTCACAAATGAATCACTCTTTTTGAGCGATTCTGTTCAAAGACTTCATCAAACAAGTTGGCAGATCTGTCTAAATCGGTTCGCGAATCAGTGAATGATCTGTTCAGTTCCTGCACGTACTGAATCGTGTGAAGCGCTTCACACTTGATTCGAAGTTGTCTAACAGGAAGATTTAAGAACATCACAAGCGTTGGATGAACCGGCCGTGGACTACAGTACAGTCAAGTGAGAGCAAATCTTCAAATGCATCATATTGTTTGCCAGCGTCAGCGATGAAGATCTTTATTAGTTGACCATCTTCTTATGCTGTCTGTGAATTAATGATTCCACAGGACGATATAATCGATTTCATTTCATTCAGGTAATACATTTTACAACCAAACAGATTATTACGCCATGATAGCACTACTACAAAGTATGACATCACCTGTTTTTTGGACATTAAATGTATGAATTAGTGTAGGCCTACTCATAAATCTTAATTGTTCTTACCTTGAAATGTTTAAGTACAAAATACAATTTGCCAGTTCTGCTTACTTAAACTTTAAATTTCATAACTTGAGGCAATTGATTGGTAAAACACCTTTTTTCGAAGGCTTGATTGTGTTTGTGGGGTGCACTGTAACGTGTTCATGCTTCATTTTTAACTTTACAGATGTTGTTTATGCTCAAACAGCAACATTACACACTAACTAAAGTTAGAAAAGTGAAATCATATTCAACCACCCCTTTAAATGTTTTGAGTTTTGCCAACTTATTCGGGTTTACAGTGCAGATCGTTTGTTAACCTTGGTGTGTGTACCAATGTAGCCCCCATCACTGAGTAAGTCTCTCTCAGTTAAATGTATGTTAATGGGAGAGAGAGAGAGAGAGAGAGAGAGAGAGAGAGAGAGAGAGAGAGAGAGAGAGAGAGAGAGAGAGAGAAAGAGAGCACACGCATGATATGAGTAGCCTAGCAGATTTGGGGAGGGCCCATTCACTGGACCTTTTCAGGGGCCCAGTCATTTCTGTGGGCGGTAGGCCTGTCACGATAACAAATTTTGCTGGACGATAAATTGTCCAAGAAATTATTGCGATAAACGATAATATTGATAATAAACGATAATATTGTCGTTCTGAGACCATTTTCATCTAAAATAATGATAATGGCATAATAATGCAGGTACACTTTTTCAAAGATCAATAAACTTTTATTTCTAAAGACTATTTAAATGAACAAAACAACCAAAAACATTAAAAGCAATGGACTCTCAGTCTCTGTTAACAAAAGATGCACTAACCAATGTGTGACTTCTGTTCACACTGAGAATCATATGCATCATGTAGGCTAGTGTGTGAGCATGCGTCTCATATGAGTATGTGCGCTAGTTTGTGTGTGTGTGTGTGTGTGTGTGTGTGCGCGCGCGCGCGCGTCTCATATGAGTATGTGCGCGAGTTTGTGTGTGTGCGCATCTCGTGTGTGTAGAGTTTGCGTGTATGTGCGTGAGCGACTTTAGGTGTGTCGTTGTGCATTTCATATGTATTTGTTTGAGCATTCAGCAGTATACATGTATGTTTGACTACTTAGTATATGTGTATGCAACTAAGTGTTTCATATATGTGTGTGTGAATGAAGTTTGATTTAAGCCCTAGACGGCGCCTCATATGAGGGAGAGAGAGCGCGCGCGCGAGAGAGAGAGAGGGACGAGCGAGAGGTAGTGCTGCGCGAATGCGCTATGGCGCTCTGCAATCAAATACGATTTTAAATAGGCTCAGTAAAAAAAAGAATAATAATAAATAAAAAAACACATTCGAAAATCAACGTGTGGCAGAGAGTTGTCATCCAGTCTCTTTGGTAGAGAGAGAGAGAGAGAGAGAGAGAGAGAGAGAGAGAGAGAGAGAGAGAGAGAGAGAGAGAGAGAGAGAGAGAGAGAGAGAGAGAGACGAGGAAAACAAACAAGCATGCAAATGGAAATTATCGCGGCCGGAAAAATTATCGAGCTCATTTTTTTAATCGTGCGATTAATTGATTTATTGATTATCTCGACAGGCCTAGTGGGCGGGCATGCATGTAGGCTACAGCACA
Source organism: Gila orcuttii (assembly GCA_026230005.1). Classification (NCBI taxonomy): domain Eukaryota; kingdom Metazoa; phylum Chordata; class Actinopteri; order Cypriniformes; family Leuciscidae; genus Gila; species Gila orcuttii. The sequence goes on along the minus strand of JAPDVR010000010.1, from coordinate 6,724,636 downwards.
TGTCGAGTACTTTATTATAAAATGGTTACCACAATAAAAACATTAAAGCCATAAATCTATGCATTAATGTTACTTAAAAAAAAAAAGTAAAATCATTAAGTGCCATCCTTCAGCTAAAAATAGTCCCTGACATTGACAGTAAACTGCAAGAGAATGTTTCTATGTGTAGCATGCCTCATCCGATGGAGGTCAAATAAAAACAGAGACTAGGAACAGTTGTCATGTGTTGTAATAAAAAAAAAATTAACACAATATACGATAAGCCGATTTCCTCACAAACATACATCTTCTTATCTTTTAGAATGAGAAAACGTCTCTTGAATCAAATAGAATGAATGGTGTGCGAACTGGGATTTTAATTTTAACTGCAAATATTAATAATAATAATAATAATAATAATAATAAACCTGGCTACTTTTGCTCAATCTCTTCTTGAAGATACCAGGAAGGTACATGGGTTACTTTTTATTGATTGATTACATATTCTCACAATGGCAGTAAATTATACATAATTCATTGATGCTCCCTATACTTCATTTTATCTTTTAAATTTTCTTTTCTTAAAACGCCTACTGCTTGTATACATTCAGAGGGTAGGGTTTGTGGAATTGCACACACAGACCAGCCATTTGATCACTGGATTTACAGAAAGCGTTTAACTTTTAAGAAGTGTTTCCTTAAAATTGCAACATTGCATATCTAATCAACTTCTGACAAGCACATTAATTAATAGGCTATTTAAATTATTACTCAGTGAGACATTTAACTATGTCTTTGGAAAGCTTTTGTCTTTTTTAAACACATGAAAATGTATAAAAAATGTATTTCATGCAATGCAGTGTATAAAATTCAAGGCCCACTGAAGTGCCTTGAAACGCACAGCATTATTCAGTGCTCTATTTCCACTGAAACAGGAAGACAGGGCGGGACATATCAAACAGCTCCTCCCCCTTTTTTTAAAATAGCCAATAACGTATAGTCTTTCACACAGATCAGCCAGAGCCATTGAGCTAGGTAAAGCCGCAGTTTCCTCCTAATCTTCTCCATATTGCTTTCAATAGCATTCTGCAGTATTCAAATGGGTCCGATACATTTTCTGGCCTGCGCCGACTCACGCATGATCCGCTCTGTGCTATCGTGTCTCTGGACCGGAGCTGTGGCGGTTCGCCTGACACTAACGTGAAACCAGACTTCATTAGCCCCAATAAAAATCATATTTACACTGTATGAATTGTTCCCTATCCCCTAGTGCACTATGTGCCATTCACCATGGAGAAAATAGTAAATGTATGAAGAAGTGACTTTTAGCTGCACCTTCAGCATCTATTTATAATGTAGGGGCCGGGACACTTTAGATTCTAGACAGCATTTGATTGGACAGAAAAACTGACTAGAAGCTGCAGAGTGATGTCATCAAAATCATTGATCCATATTGGCAGAAGTGAGCGACTAAGTTTTGAATGCTTATCTTCTATCTTTCTATATCTTATCTTATATCTTTGGTTCCTTGCCACTGTGCCTTTTTCACCTTTGTCGCCATTGGCTTTTGGCTTGCTTAGTTGGGGACATTTAATTTTATATTTAACAATATTATTACAACATTATTTTCCTGTTATCTCTGTAAAGCTGCTTTGAAACAATCTGCATTGTAAAAAGGGATATATAAATAAAGTTGACTTGACTTGAACTTTGTCATTGTTTTGGAGCACACTATAGCTTATAACAGTAAGGCTAACATATTCAGACTAAAAGCCAAATCATTCAATTTTGAGTTTGATGAAGCGTAAGCTACTTGTTTTCCACAAGGGAATTGCTTTTACTCATAGTAGCCTATATTTGGGTAGTTTACCATCGTCCGATAAAAAGTAGGCTACCTCGAAATATATTCCCTACATGTAAAAAACTGTTAGGCTATACAGTATATGGTAAAAAAAAAAGTACTTTTGGTAAGTACTTTTAGTGCACTCAGTAAAGGTGGAACTCACGAGCGCCACTAGAGCGCGCCATTAACCATTTGGACCGTAGGATCTGACTTGGGGCGGAGGCTCTTGAGCACGTCATTCCTCCCATTTCTACGATCTTCTCACGCAACCAACGGCCATTTTACAAAGCCAGCGTGTAGAGAGCCGGTTGTCATTCCTCGTCGGCATCTTATCGTTAGTTTTGAATATAGTGCGCTATTTAACCTATTCTATTACTCTCGAAAGGTTTTTTAACGGTTTTTCCTGCCCGCTTGTGAGAAAATGTCTCGTGACCGCTCCCGTAACCGTGGAGGATTCCAACACCGAGGCCGCGGAGGAATGGGAATGGGAATGCGTGGTGGGATGGGAAACCCTAACTTTCGAAATCAAAACCAGCATCCTTATCAAAACCGAGGACACCATATGGGTGGCGGGTTTAAGCCAAATCAGGGAAACCAGGCCTCTATAACACAGAAGCCGCAGGAATCCAATCAGAACAAGCCAGTGGTTCAGTCACCTCCGGCGCAAGGCCCTGGTCTGGCCCAGCAGAGCAACAACAAAGGCCCTTCGCCTCAACAGAACGCCATCGCCGCTCCGCCGAAGATCCAGTCTCCGCCGAAGATCCAGTCTCCACCGCAGATCCAGTCTCCACCGCCACAGAAGATCCCGTCTCCACCGCAGATCCAGTCTCCACCGCCACAGAATAACGCGAAAACCCCAGATCTCGGTTCCCCACAGAACCATCTCAGAAAGAACCAATCAAAAGTTGGATTGGGGAATGGTCAAAAACAGCCTGTTTCTGTTCCCATGCAGAAACAACCGGAAAAGATGCTACCACCGCAACAACAGAGTAACGTTAACGTTACCACGAGCAACGACGGCTCTCAGCCTCAGGTAAAATAACTTAATTTTTGGAAAAACGTAAAATAGTCGTTTTTAGTGATAATATGAGGGATTTTTGTACATTAAATTTACGAAGTTATCATTTTAAAACACATTTTCAGTAGTGCGGGGTACAGAATCAGATCCGCCATTTTGTAGACGCTTAAACAAAGGTTGGACTCCCTAACGTTACTGTTCCCTCGCTGTTTCGGTCGCTCTGTCTGTAAAGTGCATTGAATGTTATTTGTTTTTACGTTTATTGCGCTTTACGAACGTTAAAAACGCGTTTTGCTATATTTTTTTTGTTTTTGTGTGGCCTAACTTAGTAGTTTTGATAAATTTAGGTCACGTTTGTATTGTAGATGAGACCGTTTTCAAGCATTGTGAAGTAACATTTATTAATTTGCAATCTGACGCTCAAATTTAGCCCCACGATTGGTTTACCATCATATTTGGATTATTATTGTTTGATATTTGGATTTAGGAATTGAAGGCAACGCTATCTTTGCTGCGCAAGCCTGGGGAGAAAACCTACACTCAGCGTTGCCGTCTGTTTATTGGGAACCTACCGAACGACATCACTGAAGCCGAATTCAGGAAATTGTTTGCAAAGTATGGGGAACCCAGTGAGATTTTCATCAATCAAAGCAAAGGTTTTGGATTCATCAGGCTGGTGAGACTTATAATTCATTCATTGTAGGTGTAAAGTAAGTATTTTTAAATATGCATACATTAATTTAGTCTTATTTATTTCAAGGAATCCCGTGCTTTGGCAGAGGTTGCAAAAGCTGAGCTGGATGATATTCCGATGAAAGGCAGGCCTCTCAGAGTTCGTTTTGCCACTCATTCTGCTGCACTTTCTGTGCGCAACTTATCTCCATTTGTGTCCAATGAGCTGCTGGAAGAGGCCTTCTCTCAGTTTGGAGTGGTGGAGAGGGCTGTAGTTATTGTAGATGACCGTGGCCGCTCAACGGGAAAGGGCATTGTTGAGTTTTCTTCCAAACCAGCTGCACGGAAGGCTATTGATCGTATCAGTGATGGAGTGTTCCTTCTCACAGCGTAAGTTATTATATGTAAAAACACCATATAGTCTCATAAAATTGTCATTCTTTTTACTGGATAGACTTGTAGAAAATGTCTTTACATCATTTTATTATTTTTATAGGTCACCCCGTCCGATTGTGGTTGAATTGTTAGAGCAGTACGATGATGAGGATGGTTTGCCAGAGAAGCTTGCACAGAAGAACCCCAGTTATCAGAAGTAAGTTCCAAATAATCATGTATATTTTACATTCTGTGACTAGAATCAAAGTCACTTGAGATTAGCAGTTAATATGTTGTATGATGTATTGGTCATAATCATAGATGCATTTGTTAATGGGCTTTGATTTGTCCTCAGAGAGCGAGATCAGCCTCCTCGTTTTGCCCGTCCTGGCACCTTTGAGTTTGAATACTCCCAGCGATGGAAGTCACTTGATGAGATGGAGAAACAACAGAGGCAGCAAGTGGAGAAAAACATACGTGAGGCCCGTGAGAAGCTGGAAGGGGAGATGGAAGATGCCTATCATGAGCATCAAGCGAACATGCTCAGACAGGGTGAGTATTGTCTCTTGAATCTGTGTATTTGTTTTTGGCATTTTTACTGCATTGTTGTTTTTTAAAAGTAAGATTATGGGATGAATAATTGTTTGTGGGGTTCATTTTGTTTTAAAAGACCTCCTTAGACGTCAAGAGGAACTTCGTCGGATGGAAGAAATGCACAGTCAGGAGATGCAGAAACGTAAAGAGATGCAACTCCGGTATGTCTGATGTTGTGTATTGTGGTGCTGAAAACCCTTGCTGTGATAGTAGTTAACTGAGTGATTCTTCTCACCCACAGGCAGGAAGAGGAACGCCGTAGGAGAGAGGAGGAGATGATGCGGCAGAGGGAACTTGAAGAACAGATGAGGCGTAAACGTGAGGAGTCTTACAGAATGGGTGGCTTCATGGATAATGTAAGTAATGCAGTTAGAAAGGTCTTAGCATTTAAATGCCATATTTGTCGAATCCTTTTAAATAAAAAATTCCCCTTTTTTTACAGAGAGAAAGGGAGATGAGAATGAATTCTAGTGGAGGCCTGGGGTTGACTGGTAAGATGCATTCTAGGTCTGAAACCTCATAAAATGAACATGCTGTTGTCAGCTGATATAATTAAAGAATATATATATACATGTATATATTATTATTATATATTAGAGGTGGGCATAGATTATTTTTTTTAATCTAGATTAATCTCACTGTAATCTTGGAATTAATCTAGATTAAAATGACTCATTTGAATTCTGCCGAAGGCATTCAGAATATGTGTGGTACCCAAATAATGACTAAAAGTAAGTCTTTGAGAATAGTTTGCCTCGCGTAGGAATGTGAATTTCTGCCAAAAATGCCATTCTACAATAGAGGAGCAAAAGTCGAATATCGTTTGAAAAAAAAAAACGCACTCACATTGACAGAAAGGGAGGCCAATTTCATCTTTAGCGATTGGTCATCAAACAAACTGTTTATTAATTGAACAAGTAACATGTTTTCGTTGTTTTTTTTTAACATAGTAGGCTAATTGGAAGAAGAAAAAAACAAGCACGACGTAGCTACAGCTACGTTTTTGCATCGCCAAACCAGATGCTCGTTAGATCAAAAAATAATGTCATATGTCATAATGATTTTATGTGAACCTGCCTTTACCAGCAATAGCCTCCTCCTTTTTAAACAAATTAGTTTTCAATCAATGTAAACTAATTCGTGTGACTATGCCCCTGCGCAATACACACACATTACCGCAGGATGGCGGGTGTTCATTTCATAAACTGTACACAATGGTAGCTTATTTTACCTGTTAACCTTTGCCAGTGCGCCGACGTTCTGAAACGTTTTTTTGTAGCCTATAAATTAATGTATATGTCCAAAAAACGGATAATGTCATACTTTTTAGTAGTGCTATCGTGGCGTAATAATCTGTTTGGTTGTAAAATGTATTACCTGAATGAAATGAAATCGAATGTATCGTCCTGTGGAATCATTCATTTACAGACAGCATACGAAGATGTTCAACTAATAAAGATCTTCATCGCTGACGTTGGCAAACAATATGATGCATTTGCAGATTTGCTTTCACTAGACTAAACTGTAGATCCACGGCCACTTCATCCAACGCTTGTGATGTTCTTAAATCTTCCTGTTACGAATCCGAGTCGAGTGTGATTGAACGCGCTTCAGATGATTCAGTGCGTGAGGAAACTGAACAGATCATTCAGACTGATTCGCGAACCGATTTAGACAGATCTGCCAACTTGTTTGATGAAGTCTTTGAACAGAATCGACTCAAAAGAGTAATTCATTTGTAAATTGAGCCATGCCCATAAAAAGATACAGCGCGCTTGGAATAAACTCATTTAACAACATGTAATTGCATTAAAATAAAGTAACGAGAGGAACGTCGCCCAACGTAACGTAAAAGTATACACCTTGTGTCCCTGACAGGAAAATACCCTGCTGCGCGATCTGTGACAGTAGGCGCGGCTTCAATTATTGATTGAATTAATTACACATGGAATTGTGCGAAAATATAACGATATTTGAAAAAGCTATTTTATGATCCCAGCCCAACTTTGAGAATAGATTAACGCCGATATTTTTTTTTATCGCCTGATAAGAGTCTCACGTTAACGCCGATAACGGCCCACCACTAATATATATATATATATATATGATATCAAGTGTAATGAACAATTAAATATTTTTAGCATTCCTCTGTGGTTCACTGTCTAGAAATTCAGTATTCCAACACTCCATTGTCTATTAACCATATAAAGCCTGCTGTATTGTAGGGCTGGGTGATCATGTTCATTTTTCATATCAGTCACTAACTATAATTATCATGATAAATGTAAAATCTTTTAAAGACATATTTTTGCTCTTAAGTGAAAGTTGTACAAACCTGACATTTAATTTTGGTTTTAAACTACTCGCATTTCTCGTTTTTGAATTCTTTACACTTTTTCCAGTCATTTTTCCTTAACAAAAATAAATATCTTAATACAGACCTGCCAACCTGTATGCATTTTGCGTAGCGGATACGCATTTTGACCTCAAAGTACGGTCGTACGATTTGTCACTCTAAACTACGCAAAAACCTGGTGACACTTCTGTGCATGCGCAGTCCTCAAATCAACCAACAGCAAAAGAAGCGGAGTTCGACCGATCATAGCGCTGGGTTCATTCCCCAAATAGCAAGCGGGGATGATTGACAGATGCGTAAGGCCTATCAAATTAAAAAGAGACTGAAAAAAAAAAAATCGACAGCAATAAAGAATCCCGCTCGATCCTCTTCCACTCCCGCGTCTCCAACGTCTGATTGAGTTCATAAGTGAGGACAGTAGTCACAGCACTTCTGACTCCTGAAGGTAAACGGGCTGGGGTGGATGTGGAAAGTTGAAATATTGTTTTTAGTTAACTTAATCTGGATTCAATGATCATGCGGGAGTGATCGCATGGATTATTATAAAATACTCCGTCATTCATGGTCACTCAGATTAGAGGAAAACGTCATTCAGCCATGCAAATTATAAAATGCTTAAGTATTGATGAACAATAAATCTAAATAAAATTAAAATCACTGCGGCTTAGTGATTATGAAAGTTCTGTGATAAATTGTGGATTACTGATAAACCTGGAGAAACAGGCGTTTATTTATTCATTCTCAGTGTTGAGAAACGTAGTCTGCATGTTATGTTAATGTGTTAATAATAACTAAAGTAGCCTACCTAATTATGTTACATAATTATTTTGTATGAAAACTAGCGTATTAGTTACTTATGGATTAAAAAGTACCGTTGTATCAGTGCTGCGCGAGCTCTCTCTCACAAACACAGACCGTGCGCACACAGAGAGAGAAGATAATTGTAAATTGACGGGCTAAGTTAAAATTTTGTTTTGGTTGTGTTTTTTTCTGTCAAAATGAAAGCATTTTGTATTATCCATCCGTGTTTTTAAAATTCGTTAAAAGACAGACGTTTTACTGTTAACACAGCCCCATATTTCGGATTCATCTAAACTTATATTCTACTTGATCATTCTTTTTAGAATAAGTGATTCGTTTTGCTATTATTGGTCATGTGACAGGACTCCAGTCTATTGTCAACTATTTTCTATAAATGTTTGTATTGGCTAACGTTTATTCAGCTAATGCGTGTCCTGTTTAAAATGTGCAATGTTCAAATGCAAAGACAGCACGTCATAAATAAAAGTCCTTTTTTATGTGTGATTTAGTATCATATTTGGATATTGGAATAATAAATTAAGTAGCCTATCTTAAATGTACACATTCATTTTTTTTTTTTTTTTTTTTTTTTTTTTTAACTGTTCTAGTTTTTTTTAATTTTTATTTTAGACTAGTTGTTGACCAGCACACATTAAGTGCTTTTTTATGCAATGCAATATTGCAATGCAATATTAATCATGAATAAAAAATGGTCTGAGCAGTATATAGAATTTTTGGACTTTTACTGCAATAGCTAAATTGTCAGCTAAAACTTTAGAAGTCAAAACTAGAATCATGAAGATAGGCATGTGTTTGTGTGTGTCTTGCATTGTCTCAAAAAATGACAACAATCCCCCCCCCCCCCCCCCCCCCCCCCCCCCAAAAAAAAAAATTTACAAGGTTGGTAGGTCTGTTAATAGAAAAATTAATTTCTTAGTTTTTGCATGTTATAACAGGTGATACGGTTTCAAATCATGACACAGGTTTGTGTTGCCTGACTTTTACGTGCGTCTTCGACACAGTTTGCAGTGCAGTCTGCAATATTAATTCTACATGCTTTGTCTCTTAGAAATGCACATTTGGCAGAAGCTTAAGTTGACCATAGTAGTATTAGTGTGGTGGAAATTCACCTATAAGATTAAAGTCAGGCCACTCAATAGTAAAACTATCGAGCCAAATTTATTTCTTAAAAAATTGAAGTTCCGTTTAGTCTCTCTTAAGCCAAAACATAACTAGAGAGCTCCAAGCAAAACCGTATTAATTCAGTCAAATCATACATATACATTTTTCATTGAACAAAGTCTTTCAAAGTTGATTGGATAAACAAATAAGCAGATTATCATAGGGCCTCCTACTTTTATCATACAAGTAAATTTTCCGGTTCAACGACATCCCATAATATGCATACCCACCGGATGTTCATGAAGAAAATCTCATCTGACTCCCTAAACTCTACCTTGACTGCAGAAAGAAATCATTATTCCCAAGTTGCTTCTCACAGCATTTGTTGATTAGCTTTCAAACATCAGAGAGAGAGAGAAGCACAAAAGGCAATATGAGTTTTTCACCTTAGTGTATGACAGAGAGAGTGGCCCAATGCTCAGTAATAAAATGAAAACGGTGAAATATATAATCTTGTTGATTAGCTTTCAAACATCAGAGAGAGAGAGAAGCACAAAAGGCAATATGAGTTTTTCACCTTAGTGTATGACAGAGAGAGTGGCCCAATGCTCAGTAATAAAATGAAAACGGTGAAATATATAATCTCCATGCTCATCATCAATCAAATGTATATGTAAGGCATAACCTCCATTGGGCAGCGACCTGCTTGAAACCTTCGTTTGTCACCTTACATTCTTAATCGGTTAACACTCTTTTGAAATCATTACTTTTTTCCTTCGCTACTCCCTCTTTCAGAAACATTTTAAAAACAATAAAGGTAGAAAATCTGTTTTCAATACATGCAATGGTTACACACACCTATGTCAAAAAACAAATTACATTTTCTCTTGATTAAAAAGGTATGCCAGTATCGTGTAAGGAAACCTATTTAACTCATGTAAGATTAACAAAATTGATCATGAATAAGCACAGGGTTCCCACGGGTTCTTGAAAGTTTGTGAGTCTGAAGAAAAAAAAAATTCAAGGCCCTGGAAAGTTTTTGAAAATAAACATACATAGATATAGGGATGGGAATTGAAAGCCGGTTCCACTCGAGAACCGGTTCTAAGTTTTACGAACCATCGATATTGTATGCCCTCGACGTTAACGATTCCTCTTATCGATGCTCCTGCTCCAAATCCCAGTCATAATATACAGACCGTGAACTCACAACTTTCCCTTTTGTCCTTTATCGGGCACCATAGCGCGACGTCCTATACGCATCTGTGCGTCATGATGTCAAAGCGATTTGAGCAGAGGAGGTAAACATGGAGTGGAAAAGACGATCTAAAGCTTGGCTTTATTTTAATAAATGAGACAAATTATGCTGTTTCCTGTTTGCAATAACAGGGTTTTTCATGCATTGAAATTTTTTTAGCGCCCACCAAAGCGAATTTTTGTCCCGCCAAAGTTTTATGTGATCGGTGAGTAATGTAGATAAACTGCTGCGCTTGTGACAGGACACATGTTTAACTGAAAGAACGAGGAGAGAGAGAGAGACCCGGTCGCGCGCGCACTCTCTCTCACTTCGGAGCCAGACGAAAGTGTAAAAAAGACTTCACCTCCACACTAAGCGCTGTCTTGCTCTCTCTCCCTCACACATATTAACCAAAATAAATCGACACGATGTTAAAAGGTCGGAAGACCAAAGTTTCATGTGGAGCATTTGGAGATTTTGTTTTCCTGAATTACCGCTGGGTGTGAATTGTGCTAAAATAAGTTACCTTATCTTCTCTGAAAAGCATTCCGCACATTCAGCTGACATAAAACAACCCTTTAAATAAACGAAAAAAACGATCCAGTGATGAAATGTTTTCTTTGTCGACACAAATCTTGTGGGATGTCCATGTCCTAACTGCTGGGATAATCACACAACGCGTATGACGCGTCCAATTCGTGAACTAATGACTCATTTGAACCGATAAATTTAATGAATGGTTAAAACGACTGATCTTTCCAACACTGAACTCACCAGACGTCGGAATCGGTGTATAACTAATCGGTAACACTTTACAATAAGGTTCCATTTATTACATAAAAAGTACAGTTTGCTTACTCAAGGGTAAGCTTTAAAACAAATAAATACTTTTTTTGCTGAAAAAGAATGACTATTTTTCACAGTGCTATCAGGAATCGTTAAAGAATCGGATCGATAAGCAGAATCGTCAGTGGCATTGATATTGATAAAATCATATCAATTCCCATCCCTACATAGATACAAGTCCTTGAAAGTGTTTGAATTTATTTTGTGCAAGAAGTTTTCTGGAAAAAAAATCATATTCCCTCCAGTCCGCTAATGTGTTATTTCGCCAACACTTCGTGGCCTATGCATACTAGCTTATCTGATTTACGTTAGTTATGCACATTTGAGCATTACGTTAAGTGTTTCCCGTGTGAGGTACTTTGTGTTGTATATTGCCATGACGTTCACACGAAACTACTACGATGTTAACTCAACGTTTGTTGTTGGTCACAACAAATGTGTCCCCACATTAAGGCCCCATCCACACTACTATGTTTTAGTTTAGAAACGGAGACCTTTTGCTACGTTTGCACCTCCCGTCCAGACTAAAACGGTAAAAACGAAGACCTAAAACGGAGAAGTTTAGAAACGCTGCTGACCCCGTTTTGAATCTCCGGAGGGCATTTAGGTGTAGACGGGGACTTTGTAGAGGACTTTAGGTGTAGAGGACTTTAGAAACGATGACGCAGAGGCTCACGCTCGGCTCTCTGATTGGGTGTCATACAACGGAAGAAAACATACAACAACAGCTTGGACTACCAGTTACGTTAGTGCAAGTAAATTCTGCATTTTACAATGCTATAATTGCCTACATGCGCCGGAGGCGAGCTATTATTCGAGCGATCTGTGACAATTCCCGTGTGCAGCGGCGGTATCGACCGTACATGGAGCGTCGGTTTTGGGTTAAGCCGGGAAGAGCGCATGGTGGGATAATTTTATCAATGAAGTTGTAGTTCCTGAAGAATGGTGCGAAAACCTTTGAATGTCCAGATCGGCACTTATCAACCTCAGCGAAATCTGAGGAATAGTTGATCTGTTTCCTGTTTACACCGGCACGCGCATGCCCAGTGTAGGTGAATGGTGACGTGATCCGCGTTTTCAGTCGTTTTAATGTGGACCGAGATCAGTTCTAATACGCAGCTGAAACGCTGGTGTGGATGGAGATTGTATTCGTTTTAATTCTCCATTTCCAAACTAAAACGCAGTAGTGTGGATGGGGGCCTAAGTCCTTGAATTTGAGGGTAATAGACCTGGAAGGTCCTTGAATTTGAAGTTAACCAAGGTGTGGGATCCCTATAAGCAGCAGCATTAATTGAATGTATACAAGTAAATAATATTGCTTGAGTTGGGATGCAAATGCATAAACAAAAACAACATCTGTAAAACTTTATTTTTAAGCTATATGGTCAAATATAGGTCTGTCACTATTATTTTGGTCGTCAAGTGATCGGTCAATTATTTTGACAATTGAGTAATCAAATTTTTTCTGTGTGTGTGGGGTAATTCAAATTGTTATAAGCAATAGGGCTGGGACGGTTACCGCATTACCGCGGTCACGTGACTCCAACCGCGGGTCTGAGCTCGTCACCGTCATCACGGCAAAAAAAATAAATAAATAAATAACCTTGGCCTCCACATGTGTGCACGTTGTGTCTACTGTAGACTAAAATGTTATCATTTCGTTTTGAATTTTGTTTAAAAGTAGACATTTAGGCTAGGGCTGGGCGATATGGCCTACTTTATTAAAATCTTGTTAACATTAGTTCATGCTCTGTGAACTAACATGAACAAACAATGAATAGCTCTATTTCTATTACTAACGTTAACAAAGATGAACAAATACAGTAACAAATGTATTGCTCATGGTTAGTTAATGTTAGTTAATGCATTAACTAATTAACCTTATTGTAAAGTGTTACCGAAATCTATTCAGTGATTGGTTCATGCCAAATTACTGCTTGATGAAAATTTGGGGGGTTGGGGGCTGGCTATTTAAAGCGGTTTACCGCGGTTAGAAAAAATCCATACCGCCCCAGCCCTAATAAGCAATGACCTAAGCCTTTTAAGTGACCTAAAATACATATTTGTTTGAACCAAATATTATTGCCTCATAATTATATATCAAAAGCAAGTAATCACATGGTTTTATAGAACAACACTGTTAAAATGCATAATATACACAATATAAACAATCGTGTATTATAACAAATGCCTGCAGAGGCGACCGACAGCTTGGTGTTACACTTTACAGTAGAATAAATCGTTGTTTAATATTGGCCAAATTACATACAAATTACATTTTATTTCAAATGTTTACCTAATCTTTAATATTTGCCTACTTTATGATAGAAATGCTACAGCCACTGTAATTTCTTAAACAAGTGGGCAAGCTGTGGACATTAAACATTCAACTCAGAGCAAGGTTTTAAACTTACTTTAAAATTGCGATGAGCAACAGTTCACATATTTAGAAACATTTACATATTCTCCTGTTTTGGCATAGGTTTATAAATGATTTTCCTTGCAAAACTGATGAAATGGCTAACTTTGCGTTCCCAGATGAACATTTTAAGTAACCCAAACTTACAGCATATGCAGAGATAGTTTGAGACGTGCTCCACGCATGTAAATAACAGTTCATATGGAGCAACATTTACTGTGAAAGAAGCTGCTCTGAGACCCGCGTAACCTACACGCATGTAAAAGTGCATATATTAAACCCGCAGGACATGCATTTATTTAATTGAATTGCAGCCTTTGCTATTTCACAATACCACTATGCTATAGTGTTTTTTTTAACTGTTCTAATACATCGTGCAGCCTTGGAAAACGGACTGCAGTTTATGAATTCTCGTCCGTGGAATGCAGGGCTCGCAAAATTTCAAAATCGCAGGTAGCCCTTCAGGCAGGCACTCTGCAGATTTTGGTAGCCCAAAATTAATTTTACTAGCCCAAATAAAGAGACAATTTTTAATGTAGAAAATTGGTTAGGAGTCAAAACATCAAACAAAAACTTTTTCAAAACACAACTTTCAACATGTGCGTAGCTCCGTTGTTTTAAAGTCTGACAACGCTAAAAGTGATAATTTTCTGATGGAATAATTCACATATTGAAGTGTAGCAATAAATAACAATACCAGACTTTTTTGAGGCAAGTAAATGATGCTCTAATTATTTTATGCTGTTTATAGCAGAATATATGATGGTCAAGTCAGTCACCTTTATTTATGTACTGCTTTTTACCATACAGATTTGTTTGATTCAAAGCAGCTTTACAGTGATAGTGTGTTAGCACTTGGATTCAAACTTTCTGACACGCAAAGTAAAGTATTCATGTAAAAGTGGAGCTTTAAAAAAAAATCGCTGATCTATGCATTTATTTACGTGAAAATTCTCTGCACTAACAATATTAGTAGATCTCATTAAAAGACCAATTAAACCCAATGTAACGTTACTATTGAAATTGATTTCTAGACATCGTAATGTTGTTTTTTTCTAAAATTGTTATTGTACATGTATCTGATTTTGCATTGTATTAGCAACATCCCCACACACACACCTGTCCCACCCACTTTTTAAAACAAATTTACGTCACTGATCATGTGTTTCTCTTAAAACAGGCACGGAGGTTCATGAGAAATTGCTCTGCGGATAAATCAGCATGATCAAAAACTTGCGTGGTCACTTTTTTCCTTAAAATAACTAGTCAATAATGTGAATAAAGGGAGCAATTTGATTACACTATTTCAGATAGCCCGTCAGGCAGGCCGGTTATGCATTTTGGTAGCCCGACTGGAAAACACAATAGCCCCGGGATGTCGGGCTAGCGATTTTGCGAGCCCTTGAATGGTATTTCCGGTATTTTTACTCGACACGGGTAAATTGCAATCAAGGATTTTATAAAATCCAGGGTTCGTACAAGGTGCTTAAGGCGAGACACTACAGGTGAATAGGGTAAAAATTTTAACTTACAGATATCACCATGAAACTTTACCAGTTGATTACTCGCATGAATAGGAGAAAAAAATGTATTGCAAGTTTTCTGTAATTTTTTGTTTAAAAATGCTAATCAGGCTATATCTAATTAAATATGTGCTAATTTGCCTATATTTTGAAGTGATGTTTTTTGAAGATGAAAAAAACAAGGTTCAAAATTATTCTTGCATTTTGTTGATATATTCAATGAAAAGACATTTACAGAGGGGATTATGAATATCTCCTTTTGTTACCCTCTAAATCAGAAAATACTGCCAATAGCCTTAAATTGATTTCCGCCCTATTTTTAGGCATAAAATGTCATATAAATCAGGCCAAGAATGATATATCAACAAATCCCTCTGAACAAAAAGTTCGGAATAGGACTGTAAAGTTTGGTGTATTTAGGTGCTACAGAAGTGGAAAATCGTCACTAGGAGTGTGAGAAAAAACTCATTTTGAGAAAACGGCCTTTAAAGATTTTTATGGCAAAATTCCACTAATTTCTATTGAAAGCCATGAATTACAGACAAAATATGCTTTAGGCCCAAGTAAAATCAATGCATCACACTGTTTAACATCCAAAACTCATCATTGCTTCATCCATCACTGATCATAACATCCAAAACAACACTCAAAACATCAAAACAACACATCAACAGTCCATCACACAGGGGAATATGTTTCTGCCTGAGGGACTCTCAACCACTTTAGGATCCCACAATTACAGATTTGTTTAGTATTATATAGTAATTATATTATACAAAAACTGAAATGTGTTGTGTAATGTAATTGTTTTGTATATATAGTGTGTAAAGTAGCTATAGTATTATGTGATGCATGTATATAATGTCAGAGCGCGTCACGTGACTATTCTGAACGAATCACGTTGTCAGAAATTGACATCAGCTAATGAGATTGCGCATTTCGAGTTAAATCGCCCGTTTTGCTTTCATGATTGGTTGCTGATACACAGGAAATGACCATATTTGGATCCGATAGCGTTGCAAAGGAGAGAGAGAGCTTTCTAACGGTGCGATCGCGGAGCAGCAGGATGATTTAGAACGCCAACTTTTGATGAATTTATGTGAAATCTACACACGCAAACAGACAAAGTGTAAAAGACCTAAATGTGTATTTTGGACTTTTTTTCAGCACAAGTCTGAAAGACGACAGGTTATTGAAGATAAATAGCCCAAAATCTCAAAATTGACCAGTGAAAAAAAAAACAGTTTTTGCCTGCCGTGTCTCGCCTTAAAGTGCTTGAAGTACTTAAATTTGACGTTTTGAAATTTAAGTCCTGGAAAACCCTTGAAAACAGCCATATTTTTGAAGAGGTACTTGAAAAGTGCTTGAATTATTAAAAATAGGGATGCACCGATACCGAGCTCATGTACTCGTAAAAATGCTCCGATACCAACAACCGATAGGCCCAGGCAAAGTGTGTATAGTAACACATAGCTGTGGTGCGCGAGCTGATCAGAGGAAACCGCGCAGTGGATTTAGCGCGCAGCGGCACAGACACGCGAGCTGGTCGAGCACATCCCTTTAAACAGACATCAGTGGAAGGTTTGTAGTTCAGTCGGATGTCAATCAATGGCTAAGAAAATAAAATGAGGCATGTAGCTTATTATTAACGTTAACTGACGAGAGAGCGCAGTTCTGTTGAATGCTCTTGATTGCTGATCGTTCACTCAGCACGTGTTATTTGGATGAAAACTAAATTGTATATGTAAGTAAAGTAAAACATGAACTGTTACCTGATTTATGGATAACGAGTGATTCCCTACATTATTACTGGACGTTTGCAGGTCAAGAAGTTTCATGAACGCAAACATCAGCGCGTGCCCCGCAAACCATCGTCTCCGCGCGCGAATACTGAATTAAATTGTCTTTAATGTATTGCGCTTGTACGGACGAATTCACACAAAATTATGTAAAAACGCCCATCTTGGTGAGTTTACTAGTAAACAAAGTCAGTTATTTTTCAAGTGAACGTAGCCATGTTCAAATGGGGTCTGTGCGTTCGGTCTTAAAGGGGCAGCAGTTTAACAAACCCACTGCTGTTTTAATGTTAATCAAACAATGGACAAATAAATTACTCACTGCTCTTGACTAAATGGGCTACCCTTTTCAACTTTACAAAAAGATCCATCTATATTTAATTCATCCAGTAATGAATATGCAATTTTTTCACATTTAATTACAAATTTCTGTACCTGTTAGATCTACCTGAAAAACACTGTTTATTTCATTTGTAGCCTTTCTTGGTTCTATTGTATTTATTTGTAAGTTGATTATTCGTTCTTATTTTGTTGCTGACTGCTTACCTTTAATAACCTTTTAAATTCACATTAATTAGGCTGGCAGTTTTTGTTATAGTATCAAAATTGAATTAAATAATTGATATTTCACTGGTGTCTAAACATTTGTACCACTGACCCAATCCTCAGCGCTGACCCTTCTGGAGCTACTCTAGTCTAAATATGTGCTGTGCTATTCAATGAAAGATAAAATATGATAGACCAATAGAATGTACAGTAACAGAAGCTCATACAATGCATTTTAGCATGCTTAATTAAGCATGAAAATAATTGAAAGAAATATATATTTGATGAACAAATTAAGCCAACTAATATGATTTATATTCTATATAAGATATATAAGCTGTCTTATATATTATCTACTAATACATTTTAAAATTTACAAATGCAGTGAAAATTCAAGAATCGGTTACGGTATCGGTATCTCGTTCTGCAAAAAGTGGTATCGGTGCATCCCTAATTCAAAATATTATTTTTTTTTGTTGTTGAAAAAATACAATTGTTTCATGCTAAATCAACGCTGCAGCCCGTCTTGAGATGCAGAGCTATGTCTCGTGGCTATGAGCATGATATTAAGTAAATGATAAGTATATAATACAACTTTCATTCTTCAGGTCAATCATATTAATGGAAAAAAAATTCATTTCAATATCCAATGAATTAAATAATATATATATATATATATATATATATATATATATATATATATATATATATATATTATTTATTTATTTTTTGAGTAAAAAAATAAAATGAAATAAATAAAAATAATAATAAAGATATTGTTTTATAAGTGCAGATTGAAGTCCTTGAAATCCAAAAAAGTAGTGCTTAAAGTCCTTGAAAGTCCTGGAATTTCATTTGACAGTCTGTACGAACCCTGAAAATCAAATACTTGAATTTATTTGAGGATTCATGACAGCCCTAGTAAAAACCATTATATTATTATTAAAATAAACCATTGGTCTTTCATAGTACCATACATTTAGGTTATAACCACAGTTAAAACCACGCATATTGTACCTCAATATATATGCTGATTTTATATTTGATACTAGGACTGGGTAAAATGTTGATTTCTAAATTTTAATCTATTCTCATTTTTATGAACCGATATAAATTCTTGGGATTCAAGAATCGATCTTTGGTCTATGCTGGTTTGTTGATAAATGATCAGAACATTGTAGCACGCCTCACATCAAATAAATCTCAATAAGCTTTGTTACTTTTTATATGAAAAAGTTAGAAAATTCAAACAACAAATACTGTTTTGGCACTCTTTAATGTGACGTGGCATGACACTGATTACTTCCACGTTTACTACAAGTTATAGCACACAATAATGAATGAACATTAATACCAACTGACTCCCATGTTTTTTTGTTTTTTTTGAGAGAATTTGCCATGTACTGTACCTGATATATCCAAATGTCGAATCGCGTCAAAATCGAATTGTAAACTTGCGAATCAGAATCAAACTGTTAAATCTGCAATGGCCTATTTCCAGGGCCTCTAAATTATCAACATGATCAAAACGTTGCCGAAAAACCTGTTGCACAATCTACCACATGCATCTTTCCCTATCGATTGATATTTATTTTTTAGTTATTTTATAAATATTTGCCTTCAGGTTGTGGTACTTAAACTTAAATTGCTGTGAAATCTTTGCATGCCTTTAAGGGTTAATGAAACTAATGTATGCCTTTAAAAAATATTAACAGATATGCCGTTTGGGTCACCTGGCCAGAAGTTCCCATTGGCAGGAATGAATTTTGAAGGACACCAAGGAATGGGGGGATCAGCACCAGGGGGCATGGTGTCCAACGAAATGGTAATGTATTCTTGAGTTGAAAGCTGGAGTGAATGTGGCGGGAGTATGTGTGTGTATTGAATGCTTGCTAATCTTTGAGTTGAGCTATTGTGGTTCATAGGAACTGAGGCCATTTTGTGCTTGAAGGTTTACAAGTTAGGTGTGGATGGATTATTTGTAGATCCGTCAGTGGGAATTGTGTTTTTGATCCCTGTTGTGATTTTATTATAGTCCCTCCAGCTAGTGGCAGAAGTTGTCAGCACTCAAGCTCAGCTCCCCTCACAGGTTCCTTCTCTTGTTGCTTTGCTAGTCTGTCTGCACTAAGGCCCATGCATTTTTATACACCTGCTTGCAACATGTACTTGTAAGTCCTGTCTAAATTGCAAATAAAGACAGGCATGTTTGCGCTCCGTTTGATGTGTAGCCTTTGAATTAGCAATGTGCCATCTTTTCAAACACAAGTCCTGGTCGGTGAAACCGTATGTGGTGGAACAATACCCTATAAAATGCTGTGCCTGTTTTTGTTGTGAAATACTTTTTGTAGTTTTTTTTTTTTTTTTTTTTACTGTTGCAAATCCATGTCAAAGTCATGTCAGTGCTGCGAGGGTAATCGCATGGAAATGCTATTTCCATGCTTCGAGCTCTTTTTGGTAATTTTGAGAGACTGGGCATTTAGTGCAGATAAACTTGAGCAACTTAATCACAAAATGAAGATGAAATTAAGTTACAGTGACTGTGGCTGAGCTTTTGAGTAGCTGGTTGGAGGTGTCCTGGTTGGCATTCATTGGATGGTGAAATTGGAGTTGGGTTTGACCCATATTTGCTGTAAAGAAAATAGATAAGGTGTCTGCTTAAACATGGCACACATTCTCTAATTGTCAAGAGATAATTAAGGTTTTTTTTCTGGTGTGCTTTGGATATTTCTACTATTTTAATGAAGAGTTTAAGCATTTAGGTCTCAAAACAAGTAGTTTGTATTATGTAGCTACGCTATGAAACTTACCATTTAAACCTGTTAAGACCATAATTTAGGGGTGTGCGATATTGACAAAATATCTCAATATTTTCTAGGATTTTGTTAATAACGACTTTGCTTAGTGTGTTGTGCTGGTACCTTGGCAGATTTAGGACTGCCGTGGACTGCTGAGTCCTAAAGTGTTGGTTATTTTTTATGTTCTGTGCAGTGGTCTGTTCGCAGCAGTGACAAATTAAAATTTTTCGGATAGCATTACATTTGATCAATATTCAATTAGAATAAGACACTATAGGGCCCTATCAAATAAACTAGGTTATCAATCAAATGAACTCCGTATCAACTAAATACCTCTTTGCAATGCAAAGGAAACACAGAAGTTGCATCTGACGTGGCATTTAGATGTATTTACACTAGGGATGAGTCACAATTTTAGAATATTCGATTTGTTGATTGTATTATAGAATATCGAATAGGTTGTGCGATTTATTGTCTATAAAAAATCCCAATGTTTTTGGTTCTGATGCGGTGACACCACCTGATTCATGTAACCAGAGGGTGGCGATGCCAATAATGCATCTAAAAGCTGTCAGTCAACTCTCAAACAACAGAAGAAGATGCACATTCTCACTCCAGAGCATGTGAGCGGAGTGGTAATATTTCCTCCAGAGCGGAGAGCGCATTTCTGAAGATTACGTGCTGCTCGCTTAGAACGCCCTTTGTGACATGCTGGTTAGAAAATATGTGAGATAAGTAGGGCTGCCCGTGCACGACTAAAGTTTTTTTTTTTTCTAGTCAACTAGTAGTTCATGTAAGCCATTAGTCTAATCTCATATATTGATTTAATTACTTATATATATATATATATATATATATATATATATATATATATATATATATATATATATATATATATATATATACATATACTAACCTATATATATGGGAGAGAATGCTAAACCATAATGAGCGTTTTTGTAATATATTGCCTATTCCACATCTCAACGCACGCATAAAGCTTGCCACAAAAAAAACGGCAAAAGTAATGATTATGCATGAAACATTTGAATTGTTTATTAATAAACTAGTGTTTTCTGTCAGTGTCGGCTGCAAATATAAAGTTGACGATGCAGACTCACCATTTTTGCAGTGGTGAACGCGCCTATAGAGAGAAATGCACACTTCATACGAATTAGCCTACATAAGCAGAGAGCAGCCCGTTTCTTTTTCGTTTTGAATTTTGTTTAAAAGTAGACATTTCAAGCTTTCTATAGATATACTTCTCAGGTCTGTGAGGCAAGTATCTTATACGCTGAGTTTCGGTTCATTTGAGACACGCTCCAGTTCACGCGCTGGCGCCTTCGTGTCCTGGTTATATTGTCTACTAGGGGTGGTGAAAAAAAAACGATTATTGATTCGCGAGTATGTTATGGACGAGTATGAATCGATTATTAAATTTTCAAAAATCGATTTTTTTATTTAAAAAAAAAATGTTTTGCATTATTATTATTATTATTATTATTATTATTATTATTGCCGCATCGCTGGATCTAGAGAGAAGCTGCCGCCGTCGAGGAAGCGACAAGCCAGCTTAGGACAGCGCCTGAAGAAGCCGGCCGTCTTCGCCACCTTCAGCCATCCGTGCGAGCTACTCTATCCGGCGACGTATCCTTTCTTGCAAAACTTACTGTCTAAAAGAGCAGCGAGCGTCTTTTTCAAGATGCCTTGCACTTCCTGCGACTCGTGCAGAGCCCCGCGCAGCGACGGAGACCGCCATGTGATCTGCGCTCTCTGCCTGGGCAAGGAACACGCACCTCTTTCCCTCAAGGGGTTTGTGAGCTCAGCGACGCACTTCCAATGTCGACCATGTGGGCTCAAAACATTTTTTGCATTATAAACTTTTTCTTTACCTTGATATGTTTCGACTGCAACCTGCAGTCTTCCTCCACCTGAACAACACCTTGTCTTTCTAGAAGAAAATTGTCCAATTTCTACAGTATGTTGGTTCTGATCTACTTCCTAAAGGAAATAAGCCTTTCATTTATTTGTTATTGTTTAGTTCAACTTGATCAGTCACAACACAATGTGATGTATTCATTTATGTTTTCTACAGAACATAAGCTACATACAAATAATTCTGAAGTTATAACTACACGACACAGAAAGTGCTTTGAGTTGTTGTTACTCAATAAAAGAGTTAAGTAATTCAGCAGCTGACTTTTTTTAATACTGCAATCACTTTGTAGTGTATTTTCGTTTAATGTTGTGAAATGGAAAATCAATAATCGCTAATCGAGAATCGTTAATCGAAAATCGACTGTAATCGAATCGGGACTTCAATAATCGGAATCGAATCGGGAAATCAGACAGATTAACCACCCCTATTGTCTACTATATTTGCTGCTTATTTAATAATCCAGGCAATTTGTTGATGAAACATTGATTAAAATGAAGATACGATTTATACAAAATAATTCACTTAAAAGGGTTTTTACAAAACAAAACTTTAGTGGTCAAAATCATGTCTGACCCATTCCAAATGTTTTCCGATATATTGGACATCTTATGATCTTATCTTACTCAACTCATGCAGTTCCCTTTTCATAATCAACATAGATGAAATAAAAAAAAACATTATGTTATAAATATGAAATGTATGTTTTATTTTTTTTTTAACCTATAATTAAGCGTCACACCGCTCCGCTTTGCTCACATGCTCTGGTGTGTAGCCTATACATGCATGTGTGCGTGCATGTGATGGAGGGGTGCGATTTTCGAATAATAATCGAATAATACCCAGTGATCTTGGAATATTATTTTTGCTTGAAATGCCCATCCCTAATTTACACAGACTGTTTAATGCTGCTCAGGGTTGACAATTGCACTTTACAGTTACAACTGCATTTAAAAATAAAACATGGATATGAAATGATTTTCAAATTTAATTGATGCTTTAAATATGAAACTAAATCACCAGTAGGTGGTGGGAACACTGCATTCTTCATGTGATTTGCTTAACTAAGCTATATCATGATATAAATATACCCTAAAAGACAAATACTCTATTAAAATGCCCCTTTATTGAGTAAATCACGCAGTGAGAGCATGCCCTCTATATACGCACGCACAGTCTAACCTAAATTGATAAGGTTTCATCACGCAGTTTGCTTCCTAGCCATGTTTTTGTTGGTTTTTGTAAAGTGAGGGACATACTCAATGTCACATGCACATCGTTAAAACAACAATTACTAGCCTATATTATCGTAGATGATATATTGCACACCCCTATGATGCATATTATCACAGACCTGTGAATTTCTGTTACATGTTTATTGCCCAAGCTTTTGCTGAGAAGCTCTGTTGCAGGAAAGTAATTCAGCAGGAAGGCCAGTGCTTTACAAATTGTTGGATTGTTGGACTTGTTGCCTGTGTGCTACTTTCACTTCAGTATTTTTATAGCTGAACCTTTTGATTCCCCAGTTAACAGGCAGTGTTGCTAGAAATGGGGGAATTGGGGTTTCCATCCGATATGATTCAGCAAGTAGGAATAAAATATCTCCAGATTTCAAAGAGATATTTAAGGAGTAGAATCTGTAAGTGAAACCTTATGAGCATGATCTCATCCTGTTGTCAGATTATAAAACTCAATAGTGGTTTGAACAAAAGTGGAACTCACCCCTGGAAATTGCAATTAGCAAAGCAGAAAGAGGCTTTATTCTGTATTGAAACTGTATGATCTTTTTAAGTGTCTGAAGGCAAGTATTTTGTCTTAAAATGTTTAGTTTTATACCCAAATTAACTTTTAGTAGGTAAGAATCTCATATTTTTAACTTTTAAAATCAACGTGAAATCAAAATGGACCCCATGTACTTTCTTCAATGCAAGTTACTGTTTTTGTGCTTTTTTTATTTAAAAAAATGTTATAACTTGCTCCACCTCAAACTATTGTCTTTGTTGGATGATGTCACCAACATCACCTAAATTTAGGCCTATGAGTGCTGGTTGCATAGTTCTGAGAATAGTTCTCAACTCTCCTTCAAGTCCTGCCTTAGAATTTTTTTTTTCTATGTTGAATATTGTTTGGCTTAGAAATGTTGCTTTACAGAACAAAAATGGTTTGCAATTAGTTTCATGTTGACTTTAAGCGGTCAACCATTTTTGAAGAGGAAAAAAACAAACTTGCAACAAGTGGCAGTTCTTTTTACAGATTGTCAATGTGCTGTAGCAATGTTTAATATAAAACTTTAACAACCCATATGCTTTCACAGTATTAAACGAATTACGATTATCTGAAATCGGTAACATTTCGATTCACTGCATCACTTTTTGTGTTAGTCTCCATGGGCTAAACTTTTCAGATGAACTTTGAAAAAAGATAAAATGGGAAAATGCTGCTTGCTTATTCAGGCACTGCCTCTATTTTATCCAATTAAGCATCACTAATGCTGACAAGTGTCTTAGCCTATATCTGATGAACATTATAATTTCAATAAATATAAGAAAAATGTCTCAAATTGAACTGTGATGGCTAAATAGTTTACAAACATAGCATTAAAAATAATTCTGAAATCAGATCTTTGAATGTAAAAAAAACTTTTTCAAATGCGATTTGTATAAATAAGTAAAACTACTATAAATACTTAACGCATATGTTCTCAAATTTTTTTTAAAGATTTAAAATAATTGATTAAATATGATTTTCTATTCATAATGTAGTAATTTGTAATTGCCCATTGGGATAGGATGTACAAACCCATTTGCCATAATCTTAAGTTTAGGGTATCCAACAGTAAGCTCAACTTTGAGACAATTCTGCTTCGATCTAGCATTTAAATCCTGCAGGTTTTTTTTTATCTTAGCAGCGCTATTGGAATGCAATGTAATGGTATT
Organism: Gila orcuttii; assembly: GCA_026230005.1. Taxonomy (NCBI): domain Eukaryota; kingdom Metazoa; phylum Chordata; class Actinopteri; order Cypriniformes; family Leuciscidae; genus Gila; species Gila orcuttii. The sequence goes on along the minus strand of JAPDVR010000010.1, from coordinate 6,699,842 downwards.
TGACTAATGAATACATTACCCTCTCTTCCTTTTCCTATGTCACCTCTGGCACCTGTGGATCTGCGTGTTGGAACTGTTTCGCCGATTGTTTTCCTTGGATCCCACTTAAATAATACTTTTGCTCAAAATATGAACTCATGGAACTCGTTACCCTTTATTGCTTTTCTCCCATTCCCATGGATGTAAACTCCATAATTTCTACAAAACTAAATCCCCAACTGATACATAACTGAAAACGGTCCGTGTAGCGCAATGAGCGTTTCCCACAAGGTGGGCCCGGTGGTCCAAGGGGCATGGGTGCTGGAAACCCAGGATTTGGCAGGGTCCGTGAGGAATATGATGGAGCTGCCAAGAAGCCTCGCTTCTGATCTGGCACTTTAAAAGCAAAGTTTGTATGTGGAATTCCAGAGGCTCAATTCTGGAGTCACAATTGATGTATTTAAGTTTAAAGAATTTTCTTGCAATTTTAGCCTGAAAACTCATCCCATTTGTGGCAAGATCTTTTTCGTCCTATTTTTATTTTGTATTCTTAATAGGTTTAATAAAAGCATTGAAGTCAGCACTGGCTTAGTGCTGCTAACATGTAATCCACTTTCTAATTAGTCTTTATCTTGTCATGTTACTTGTGTTATGCTGGTGAATATTGTAAATTTGTTCTGATCTTTCTATGGCTGTGTTCTGTGCCATTCACATTTAAAATACTACATGTACATTTTCAATAAAGAGTGCAGTTGGTTCTCCCAAACCCCATTCAGGTGTTGTTGGCACAATGTTTAATTTTTTGATGTGTCAGGCCTCTAACACCTGACACATCATACACCCATAGGCATCTAGGACATTTTCTTCATCTTAAAGGTTGTTGCTTGGAGTTGTACTTAATGAAACCTTTAGGGCTGTCCCCGACTAAAGATTTTTCTAATCGACTAGTAGTCGTTCATTAAGCATTGGTTGACTAATCTGGCTTTTATATTTAAGTATATACTGAGCATTTAATATTTAGGTTTAATATATAGCCTATTTCGTCCTCATAGCTACAATATATTTTAATTTATTAATAAACTAGTGTTTTCTAAGTCATCTGTAAAGATGAGATTGACTATGCTGACTCACCATCTCTGCAGTTTAGTGGCTGGATGCGCCTTCTGAGAGAAATGCACCTTTCATACAGATTATATTTCAGGTATTTGGTTTCAATTTGAATTGCTTCATTTCAAGCTTTCTATAGATCTATTTCTCATGTCTGTGATGCATTTAGCCTATATACTGAGTTTCGGTTAATTTGTGACGCGCTCCAGTTCACGTAAAACCGAGAGGGCAGAAAGCACGTTTTTCCCCCCTTTATTTTAAAAAAGCACAACGTTTTGTTTAAGTTTGAAATAAAAAAATTTAAATAAAGTTTGAAATTTTGTTTGAAATAATTGCAAGTTATTTCCACTGTTGTCAGGTATAAATGCAAGTGAAAGGCATGCAGTAAGCGTGCTAATACTTAAGCTTTCACACTTCGCACAAGCACTTGGATATGCGCCTAATAGCGCACATTTATCTAGGTTAACGTTAAAGTGAGCAACCATGTAAAGTAGCTACTACTTGCATGTTTCAAATGCTTTCTGGGGATTTTTTTATGTTTTTTTTTTTTTTTTTGCTACTAACAGAGTAATACAATTTGTTGACTGTTAGGGGGCAGCCCTAGATATTTTAATATTATAGTTAAAAGTTTAGATTTAGCATTGACATAGAACAACTTGGCTATTGTTAAATATGGATTGCTGCTGTGGTATCAATTTACTTTTCTTTTATTATTTGGAATTATATTTTGAACAAGATGACCTGGTTTCATTTGTTTACAAATTAGACCCAAGATTGGTTCTACAGCCAGAACACACATCGCATTGATTTCAATCATAAATTAGTTTTTAAAAAAAAGACAAAAGGTTAACTGGATCACAATCGCAGACAAATGTAGCCTATTATATTAATAATTTTATTACAAGTTTGTTTTTTTCTCTTAAGTTTATACTGGCAAACCAGTATTTTGATTGTTTTTTTGTTAGTTTTTTGCTTCTACCTATAGTTTAATTGGATTATTTTGGATGAGTATTTCACTTTGATGCCACTAGTGTCAATTAAGTGGTATTGAGGAAAAAATTAATTCCAAAATTTTTCCAGTGTACACCCACCTTCATCTTCCAATGGTTGGATAAACCAATAAACCCACCCCAAACTCACCATTGGTTAAGCTGTGGACCAGTTGGGATGCTTATCAATGTTTTGATATAACCATAGTGATTGCTGTTTTTGGGAAATCAACATTTTACTGTCTTTTTTTAATCTTTTTTTTTTTTTCAATATATATAAAATGTCATGGACATACAACATTTTGGCTCTTGACAGAATCCTTGGAAACTTGAATGGAACTCTTCTGATTAATATTTGTTGCACTTCAATTTCTTTGCGAAAGAATGGGAAAACATCAATTAAATTTACATTTTGGAACAAATCATTAATGCCTGTCATGTGCGGACAGTTGATTCATAAGCAATGCCTGTTAAGTTTTATAAAACTAAAAGGGATTGGAGAAGCAAACTAATCCGAGTTCTTGGATGGCAATCTAACTTTCACAAACATTAATTTAACATTAATTCACAAATCTGATTTTGTTTACATGATTTACAAGTATCATTTTAAAAAGTATACTACTGTCATTATAGGTTAATTACTTAAACTATAACATTTTATGATTTGACGATCTTATTAGGTTTGGGTGTTGTATAGACTTTGTAAGGTGTATAGATATATTTTCACAAAAAAGTCTTATGTGATAAGACATTACCATTTATTCTGAGAGGGAGCTGCTGTGGGAAAGTGCAAGATCCAATCTGTCTTAAACCTGAGATATGCTTCATATTAAGTTGCTCTGATGTTCGAGATGTTTTCCTCACTACATGACTTTTCGCGGGTATATTCTCATCTGTATATGTTAGAAAGTTACACAAGTATTTCTGTTTTGCATTAAGGCTTATCCTGACAGCAAGAAAGTCTTCACTAAACTTCTCTGAACGAGCACCGGTGTGTGCATGAATGTCCAATATACAGATCAATGTTTTGATATAACCATAGTGATTGTTGTTTTTGGGAAATTAACATTTTACTGTCTTTTTTAAATCTTGCAATAATTCTGAAATATTTTAGATACATTTTACAACGATATTTTTTAGACTCTTTAAAATTTTACATATGGTACAGGCAAGTAGTAACTGTAAAGGGACTATTGTAATGGGTAAAACAAATGTAATATAATTACTATAAGATGAATGTTCCTTTCAACTTCTTACCAATTAACATTAGTCTGTGCTTTTATTTAATTATTTTATTAGATTAACGTTTATTTGATTTTAATTACTTTAAGAAGCAATTTTAGAATGTAATATTCATATTTTAAACTTATTTTGCACAATTTACAGCCTAGCCTACATGGATACATCCACTGTATACGTTTTCATAGCCTTCAATTTGCACATTGTTTGGAGAACAACATTTGCAGGATATTTTTTATTTTTATATATAGCAAAAAAATCACCCAGCCCTAGTTATTATACAAGTAGAACTAGTAAAAGTCGACTAATTGTGCAGCGGTTACAGGGACACAGATACTTGTTCACCAAGTAGCATGTTACTTGTTGTGATTTAATTTCTATCATTTGATCCTTTTCTAGTTACGATGGATGACTCAAAATAAAATCTTCAAAATATTGCTACTCATCTATGCTTGAAAGCAGTTTAAGTGGTTGAATTTTGCTTGATGTGTAGTATCCACCGTACCACCTCAATGTTTCAGTTGATTGTATTTCGTTTTGACAGTCAAAACAAAATCAGTTTGCATAGTTGGTAGCATTTTTCAAAGTGCCAAGACAACGAAATTGCTTGCTTTGCTTTACCCTCCATGTCTTTGTATGATTTGAGAGGTTCTGCATAGAATGTTAATTCTGTAAATTTGCAACACCTTAATGGCAGCCATTAGTAAGCATTGGAGTAAGGCCCAATTGCGGGTTAGCTTGTAAACGATGAGCAAAATATTATAGAGCAAAATATTATAATGCAAAATATAATGCAAACTACAAATCAAAATAAACAAGCAAGGCTTGCGTTGTGGTTTCTAGAAACAGTTTGCACCTTTCTAATCTTTGTAAAGACTGACCTCTCTAGGTCAGTTATAACAGTTAATAATTCTCTATTACAATAATTATAACGTTGCATTTTTCATATTAAAGCTTGACTTCTATATTGTAATATCACTGAATAATTTAAAATTATATTTTTTTTTTGGGAGAGAAACACATTGGCATTAACATCCCACAAAGCTGTTATTTTTTGGAATAAGTTATATACCAATTTATATTGTCTTCTCCACCAAGTAACTGTTAACACGGTTAAGCTTTTCTTCTAACATGTTCTGCTGCTGTCAAAGCTGGAGACAGAAGCAATTAATTTGACAATTATCTCACTATTAAATTATATCTAGAAGTTACTAATATAATTGCTAAATGAATTTAATTTCACTTTGCATGATGTGAGACCTATATGTTGGGCATTTGTTAAGTGGACCAGTTTTCTGTGTAAAAAAAAAAAGTCCTTATTCCTGACCCATGCCGTTGGTCATTTACAAGTCACTCTTTTGCTATTGCCTTTTGGAGCGAGGGCACAGCTACCAATTAGCTTGATTTCTTCTACATTATTTCTTTCTACATTTAAAAAATGTAATGGTACTATATTAAACCAAATATTTCTTAATTTGAACGCCATGTGCAAAATGAGATGACATTTTGTTGCTAGTGAACATTTAATGTAACATTTTTGTATTTTAAATCACATGGCTTGATCAAGAATGGAGCTGGAAAAAGGTAACTTCACTTACAGATTTTACAAGATACATTGTGGTAAAATGTATTGTCTATTGTGTTGGATTTCTATACATTTTTTTCCTTAACAGGTTTGTTCGTGACTTCCGAAGTATCTTCGAGTTTGGAACTCTTTTGGATTTTAGCCATTTATCCACTATTAATCTAAGCCTCATACGCATGCCCATGGACTGTTCACCAGCTGTCTAATGCATAATGCTCACAAAATGGCTTGAGTTTTTTAAAACACCCGGCTCTAGTCTGATTGGCTGGCTTTTAATTTTCAGGATGCTTAGGTTTTTGTCAGTCTACCTGGAAATATTTACAATTTCCCAGGCTTCTTCAATGAGCACTTCAAGGGAAGAACTAATCGCTGGATTTACCAAAGATTGTGAGGTTCGAGGCATTAACTTCAAGAGCTTTGTTCAAGACACTTGGTAGCAAGTACACAAGTCATCATTGACCACACCCAGTATGTTACGTCTTGTTCTTCGAGTTTTACCTCTGAAGCACCATGTGTTAAAACAGACCATGCTTGGTCAGTTCATGTCAGTTTGTCACCTCTTTTGCTCTAGGTCATCTGATTTTGGGCAGAATGAATATGTGAGCCTAATCCACTACAAAATATGACATTATGGTATGTAATCATTTATTTATCATTGACCAAATCCATGTTGGCTTGTTTTTCCGATTTTAAACAACCAAGTTTATTTTGCTTCATTACAATTATTAGTGTGGCACCTTACATCTTTGTGTCCAAAATTTAGAGTATTGGGATTAATTTTGAAGTTCTTGGGCAGAATTCATGAAACATTTGATAAATCTTTTCATAGTTGCTATTTTGTTGTCAAATTTTTCAAAACATTTTGTATTACAAAAAACATCTGGGGGAAAAAAAGGTCTTAAAGTCATTTGAACAAACTCTTAAAGTTAGGATAACTTCTACTTGTCTTAAATCCCCAAAGGTAAGACCGCGCACACATATACAGGATGCGTTCCAGGGCTTGACTATAAAAACTACCTGAGGCCAGCGTGAGACACCCGAGTCAATTGACTGAATTGTTATTGACTCGATTGATTACACAATCGAAATGGATGCATTAGGGATGTCAATATATACACAAGTTCCCATGATCGATCATTGTTTAAATTAATTAATAGATTAAACGTTAATATTGCAATATGCGTCTACAGCAGTGGCAAATAGCCAACTGCATGACAGTGAGTGCAAATGCTGATCAAAACATGTTCCCCACCAAATGAATGAGAAGGGTTTTAGCCTAATAAAGGGCTAGTAGAATTGTAAATTGAGTCGATGTGATTGATCATTTAATTAAATTAGTTATGTAATCAAACATAACCAATAGCCTACAACGTGTCAACAACGCCACCTCAGATGCGTGCTTGTCAGAATGTATAACTCCTGTGGTGGATGCTTCTGTAACAATGCACTGAAACATGGCAACTAAACCCAATGAATTCGCAACAATTCTCATTGTTCTCAGTTTTCTCATAATATGTAATGTCAGCCCCAATCATAGTTATTAGTCATGCGTTGCTGTTTGAGCTGCATGTGCTGAATGAACATCGGTAAACTGAAGAGCTTTTGCTAGCGGGTTATTTTAACTCAACGAGAAACAACCTAAATGAGGTTAATCAGATATATACAAAATAAACCTTACAAATTATATCTGCACACAATGACGTGAATGCACAAGTTTGAGCAAAGTTACGTGCTAGTCAGAATCTGTAACTCCTGTTGTGGATGTGCTTATCCTGGAGCAACACGCTAAAACACAGCAAATCCAAAGAATTCATAACGTTTTATAACAATATTGTTCCGTATAATGTTATGTAATATGACAGTCCCAATCGTAGTTATTAATCGTGCATTGCCGTTTGAGCTGCATGTGCTGAAGCTGACCACCGGCACGCTTTATACCACATTAAGTCTAAACCAATTAAAATTAATTATAGCCGATTATTTCCATCTTGATAAAAAATAAAAAATATACAGTTCTTAAATATTTGAGAACTTGGGAATTTTTCAAGAATTACACAACATAACATAAATTCCAAGGAGTATGTAAGACTGGTCTTAAATTGTTTTAACTTATGATCTTTAATCCGGCCATAGTTCATAATTTTAGAATTCAAATATTGTAGTCCATAGTTGTAGGATAGCAACTATTATTATTTCTGATATTGAAGTTGTTTTATTATGTGGTTCCTTTTGAGCAACTTTTTTCAGTTTAGATTACATTTCCTTGACTGCATTGAGGATCAAGATATTTTTTGACATACCGGTTTCTTTTATTTTAGGTAATGTTGGTTCAGTGAGATGATCTTTGAGTAATTCAAAATGAGTATGTGATTTAAAGGGCTAAACTTCTTTTTATGAATCTAATTAAACCATCAAATTGCAGAAGCTGATTTCTTCAAGAAACAAGCGATGAACCATATGAGAACTGCTAAGGATTGCCCTTAATTTAGGCATTTTTTGTCTTGTTTGAGTCATAAATGTACATTTGCATAATATTTAAATTGGTAAGCTTTGAGAAAGCTGAATTGCTTTCAAATTGCTATGCATTAGAGATGTGCGGATCAGCTCTAACGTCACTCGAATCCACCGTTATAAACAAATCATCCACCTGCTACCCACCACACCTGTTTTTTCTCTGATTTAGATATCCGCACCCAATCGTTACATTACAATCACATTAAGCGTGATGATATGGTAACATTAACACTGAAGGAGGCTGCTTTTAAATCAACATTTATTTAAAGCAAAAGTTATTCTTTGCCAAAATTATATTTCTATAATCACGGAAACCAGGGATCTGCAACCTATAGGACACGCGGAGGGGTAATTGCTGGTACATGAGCAAAAGCGAGAGATGTGCATTTAATTCAGATAAAGCAATGAAAGCGTGCAGCTCTCAAAGCATGAGCAGCGCATCACACACAATAGTTACTGACTGACAGCTTTTTCCGCTATTTGTTCCATTTAGCTTTGAGGGGGAAAAAAACTACGTCAATGGTTTACATTTCGGAGCTATGAAGTATATAAAGTACTGTTAAAAATTCCACACATTGCACAATGACGGTGATGCATGTGCAAACTCTGTTATTGCTGGTTTCTTCATGTGTTTCAAGTAGCTCAGTGTTTCTTCAGCAAGCTGACACAAATGAAACTTCAATGTTCAGAGTTGCATCCTGAACACACAGTTGACTTCATTAATAGTAGTGAGACTAAATTATATTACCAGTGCTGATGCCGCTCTCTCTCCCATTGTTGTCTTTGATCGTTAAATTAGTTGATGATTAAAAAAAAAAAGACAACAAAAAATTGCTTCCCTCATTATGTTCAGAATATTCACTTTACTTTTTAGTTAAAGCTGTAAAGTTAAGCAATGCCTCATTGAGGTTTCCTTTTGTTTTATATAATGACCACTAAGAGGTCTCTAGGCATATTGTTTTCTTTGATTGGTTTTCCCTGAAGAGAGGTACATTGTTGTTGAAAACGAAAGTAAGAGTGAAACATCTTGCGTTTTACTGTGAAATGACAGTTCCAGGTCTTTAAAGTCAACGCATTGATTTATTTTTTATCCAACTGCAATTTTTGGAATGCTTTTATTACTTGGCCGCAGCGTCCTCGGATATAACCGCGATCCGTGCATCACTACTATGCATTGTCAAAAAACACAATCTATTATTTTTCTGAAGACTACTCTAAACCAACCAGTCAGAGTTTTCGAATATTATTTTGAGTATTCAGTGTTTGAACAAAGACAGGAGGGCTGTTTAGAAGCATTAGGAAATGAATTAATCTGAATATTCTCCTGCATTTTCACCTTCTCAAATACTTTTGGCCATGAATGAATGGGAAGAGTTTTCAAATTCCCACCTGAAGCTTTTGTAGCTAGTGTCTTGGATATTAGCAGGAAGAGAAAGATAAAAATTAACTGGCTTCTCATTTTGCAAGAACACTACACCACCTCCAGGCTTGGTAAGTGCAAAATGCATGATTATTTCACAGTCTGCCAAGTCCTGCAATCAAACCATTTGAATTGTCTATTTGATAGTTAAGGAATTATTATTAGAATTTTACCCATCAATTTAGCTCTACAATTTACTCCTATCCACCTTATTTTTAACGTAAGAGCGGGCGCGGCCATTGTAACTGGAATGTGTCGGTTTCTGGTCTCATCGACTTTCAGTTATTTTAGCTGTACAAAAACTGGCTGTTATGCTGCTTGATATTGCAAACTGATACTACTTATATTATTTTAATTTAAAATTATTTTACCATTTGCAGCATTTTGTTATTTTTGTAGTTGTTAGCGGCAAATTAATCTGAAGGCTCAGAACATTCACAGAAAATAGCTTACTTCCGCGTTGAAGAATAAGGTGGATTTTTATTACATTTTTAGTCCTTATTCACACTGGGCGAAGAGGGGTCAGGGGGGGAAAAATCACTGATCAACTTCAGACCATATTTAAAGAGATGAAAATTACTTACCCTTGTCATTCCAAACCTGTATGATTTTCTTCTGAGTTGCACAAATAAATTGTGCAGAGCATTTTTCAAGCTCATCAAAAAGCTCCAATATTAGTCCATAGGAAATGTACAATATATTCCATGCCTTTGTGTTAAAGCATGGTCACACTAGCAAAATTTCGCTTTTCAAATCAAGTGGTCAATGTGGAGAATTTATGAGGGTGGGGGGGGGGGGGTGTTTTCCGATTGTGCAAATTTATTTGAGGTTGATTTCCTGATCCTGTGATCAAATCAGAATTTTTAGCAGCCATTACTTCAGCCTTCAGTGTCACATGATCCTTCAGAAATCATTCCAATATGATGTTTTGTTGAACGGTTGTATTTCTTGATTTTTTTGGAAAGTAAAAAAAATAAAATAATTTGAATTACCTTTTGACTAGTTATTCATTCCGTATTTTAGGTAGGCTACATGAGTGGAATGGCCAATCATGATTCCATATCCCTCTCAGAATTGCCTTAAAGTCCCTGTAAAGTCAAAATGAAGTATGTGTTCTGAGTTTGTCATATCACAGAAAAATGTGTTATTAGCCACCCAGCCAAATTTGAATGATAAAAAAAGCCGGCAAGTACATAAAATAACCTATCAAAATCTTGAAAAAATGAGCAGTAGTCTCTGCTCTCAAACGCTGGGGGCGTGTCCGCTGGCTGCGCTGTAACCACGCCCACTCGCGGGACAGCTGCCGTTGCCACCATAGTTGCCACACTCAACTGTCACCCGCTACAGCCGGAATGGATGCTCCTAGCAGCTTATTAGGTTAAATATAACATAAGCACACAAGGCAACTTACACTTATTGGTGGGCACGCACTGCCGATGATGGCACCAGTTGTCGGCGCGACGGGAGGATGAAGGCCGAGGCGGGAGATAACGTTAGTCGGCCCCATTCACCAGTAACAGCGGATTATCAGTGAAACTCAGTTGTCTCCGAAAGTTTATAAAAGTATCCCGTGTAAAATGATCACTACAGAGGCGGGTTTTGGTGGTCATCCTCAGCTCTCTATCAAGGTGACTCTTCACAAAATTAATCCACCTCTTCTTGATGTGATCGTTTTTAGGAAATTAAAATAAGGACACCGATCTGTTTTGTACATGATCGCATCCAGGTAGTACGCATTTCCGTGACGAAGACATAGCTAACTAGCGAACTGTACGCTGTAGTAACAAATAAAAGTACTGACAGTAACTCGCGATTGAGCGGCAAACTGGTGCGAATGTGCTCTATTTATATTGTTAGTGGAGCGGCCAGCCTCAGTGGCTCTAGTGCGTCATCAAGTAGGGGCGTGTCCAGGAGCTCAGGGCTCCAGTGCGTCATCGAACCCCGTTTTAGACCCGCCCAAAAAATCCGGAAAATAGCAATGATGAAAAACTGTTTAACGGTCTAACTCCACAATTCAGTAATTCACAGTTCACAGTCTTTGTAATATGTTTTAGCAATACATTTCTAACATTTATAATGTTTAGAATTTTTTTTTTTTAATTGCCTTTACAGGGACTTTAATAGAATTTGTTCAGATGACTCAAATAAGGGTTGACTAAAACAACTGTGAAATTTCACAGATCAACGCACCTTTAGGCCCCATTTACACCTGGTATTAAGATGTTTTGGTCGATCAGATCACAAGTGGACAAAACTAAATGGTTTTGGTTACATGTGTAAATGGGGTCTAAAACGTTTTGAGCTTGTCCACTTTCAACCTCTTCCAGAGGTAGTCAAATGCATTAGACTGGGTTGCTTTCATAGTGTAGATGCTTATGTGGTCAAATTCCTTTGAACAGCCACAAAAGATGCCTAATCTCTACCTACTGACCTAATGCCTAAACATTATGGGAAGCACGTTAGCCAGACAGGATTTAAACTTTTTTGACCCAAGTTTGCTTCGAAGTCGAATATGTACCAAGCACAAAGTTCTCTGTACATTCCTGATTTCTAACACACACTTACTGTGTTCAGCATGATCTTGCTGCTATCAGAGCAGAAATGAAAGCAGGTGCTGTGTATTTTTCTGTCGTAAGCCCATAGATTTACCCGCACATGGACCTTCCTCTAAGAAATCGGGACAGAAGTGATTTAAAGTGAACAAAGGAGACGGATTAAGGGTACGTTTACACACAAAAACTATGCACCAAAAACAAAAAAATGTTTCCTTTGCGTTTTTCGCATACAGAAGACAACGTTTTCAAAAAGCTCATCGTTGACGGATCCACGAAAACTTCTAAAAATGCTGTATTATGGTGCCTGGCCAGTAGTTTGCTATGTCATTTTGTAAAGAAACAACGCGCCTATAGACCGAACATGTGATGCGCATGTGCATAACGTCACCGTTATCACAAATTTGAGTTTTTGTAGTTTACATGGAGACAATAAAGGTGTTGTTTTCAAAAACTTGACTTTAAAACCCGCTTTCAAAAGTTTGCGTCTTCAGGCCCCCAAAAAAAACATTGTTGTGTTTTCTGTTTTTAGTTAAATAATGTTGTATAAATGCCCCTAAAACCAGATGTAAACTGGAATGTGTCTCCCTCGTCTACTTGTGGTCCGATCCACCAAATTACATCTTCATACCCGGCGTAAACGAGCTTAGTCAGAAGAAAGTCACATTGGTTTGGAGTGACAAGGGATTGTAAACTATTCACATTTCATTTTTGGGTAAATAGTTGACACATCCAACTTTTGAGCCATTGGAATTATTTTTGATGGTGTATAAAGGCCCGTTCACACCTATAACAATAATGATATTAGCGTCCACACCAGCGGACAGTATTGTTCTGTTTATTCTTGGTGTGTACTTGTCCGTCGCTTTAAATGTTCTAGCTCGTTATAGCTGTATTGATTCTGATTGGCTGTCAATGTTTCTATCGTTCATCAGCTGAATAAAATCGTTCTGAAAGTGATTCCAACGATATTGTTTCTCTGCCGTTCTAGTTATAGCTGTTTTGTGGACTCTACTATTCTTTAATATTGAGTATTTCATATTCTTTAACGACTTTTAGAACTATATTTTTATAGTTATCATCCTAGGTGTAAATGGGCCTTAATTCAAGACACATTTTAAAAGTGAATAAATTCCTTGCTTTCATTTTCTGAAATTTTGGTAGGCTAGCAGGAATTTACACACAATATGTCAACTTTCTCCAGTTTTTTGACATCTCCTGCATGTAGTTAGTACTTTACACTGGGACCATGAATTTCCATATACTATTTATAGTGTGACTCAGACTCTATGGTTAAGACTGTTTTTCCCCTTGGCAGAATACAGTGGATACTTGCCTTTTTCAGGCTCCTGAGATTTTAGCAACATGACAAGAGCTTGTCTCTGTCTGTACTGTGTATTGAGTGAATGGTGGTGCTATAGCTGAGCATTAGGGGCCAGTGTCCAGCTTACCCACAGACTCCAGCAGTTGGTAACATTGAGGATTAGTTCTACAGATCAGTGGACAGTTGAGCCTGGACTTATTTACATCAAGAGGTGTGCTTGCATATCACCGGAAAAGGTAAGTGATCTTGTCTTTGTTCCATGAAAATAAAGTACTACTTTCATCAGCTGTGTTGAAATACTACCAGGGTTCTGGCATCACACTCCTGAAAATGGATTCACAGTGCAGAAATTGTATTTGTAAGCAATATTTGAAATGTGTTTGGTACTTTGGCTCCCTCTGTAATGTCTTCCACACAGTAGCTGTCTTCAGGGACAGCAGCAGCATCACTGCTTCACCAGGCATCATGCATTTAAGCACTGCACACTAATGAAATATCAAGAACCTCACGATCGAGGGCGTGGTGGCATTCTATTGACCTCAGTATTGAGGTACTGTGAGAAGCAATATTTTCTTTCTGCTTATGCAGGGGCGATACAAAATGTGGTCTGTTTATGATGGTTAAGGTGCTGAACTAATCTGAATAGAAATGTTCAGATAAAGCTCTTATTTTCAGTTCAGTTTTGATTTTAGTTAAGACGCAACAAATTTCACTGTTGTGTATGGGGACTTCCTAAACATGATTTTGCTTTTGGAGCACTCAGAAAAAAAATTAAACTCAATTTCAGAGTAATTGCCTTTATTTTCCTTTTTGTGTACTAGATGTCTCTTTTTTTTTAATGAATGAAAAATAGCAACATGGTTTTTTGCCTTATTGAACAGATTTCAGAATAGATGAGTGCATGGAGAAATCATACTATTTGTTTTCATATAGAAATTTGGAAGCTGCAGTGGTCAAGCGGCAAAATCCGACACAATTGCCTGTTCATTGCTTGTATATACACATACATGCACTGCTATCCTTCCGAAGTTTGGCGAAGTTTGTTTTTATTTATATATATATATATATATATTAGTCTCACCAAGGCTGCATTTATTTGGTCAAAATGCAGTGAAAACAGAAATATTGTGAGATTATTACAATTTAAGATAATTCTTATATTCTAATGTAAATTTATTCCTGATAACAAAGCTGAATTTTCAACATCATTACTCCAGTTATTAGTGTCACGTGATCCTTCAGAAATCATTTTAGTATGCTGATTTGCTGCTCAAGAAATATCTCTTAATGCTAAAACATTTTGCTGCTTAATATTTTTGTGGACACTAGGGCTGGGACAATTACAGCAATACCGCGATCACGTGACGCCTACCGCGGGTCTGAGCTCGTCACCGTCATCACCGCAAAAAAAACATTGGCCTGCAAAATGTGCACGTTGTATCTAATGACATTGTGTCTTCAAGGTTGGATTCAAGGTTTTTTCTACACAAAACTTATCAAAAGATGGAGCAAATCCGACCTTTCGTGAGTTGGCGAGCGCAATGTTCCATGACACATAATAACATTCCATTCGTATTAGAGATGCGCGGATGGGCTATTATTTCATTGGCAACCGCATCTGAAAACTCATCATCCGTCCGCCATCCATCCGCACCAACGTTTCTTGATCAATTTTCAAATTAAATATTTTGTGTGTGCACATTTTGAATGTGTCTTAGTGTTACCAATTTATTTTTGCGGTGGTTCTGCATTTTAGATTATTTTATTTTACAAATGATAAGAGAACAGTTTTTATAGTCTGTGTATTCCTGTATATTGTATTCCTCTACATGTGTGTGTGTTTGTGTGTGTGTGCGCGTGTGTGAGCATGATAATTTTTAGCATTGTTGGAAATGTGCCACTTTATTTCTGTCATTTCTGTCTGTGTTCTGCGTTATTTCTGATTTTGATGATGTTTTTTATCTATTTCATGGCTCGACATTAAGCCTTTTCATGTGCTTGTCCTTCGGACAAGTAAATCTGTCATTCACTTGTCCGAGTAAAAAAGTAGCTTGTCCGGATTTTTTTTGTTTTTGTGTGTTAATTTATTCTGAAGCAATATTCTCATCAGTGTTCAACTTCAATCAGCTTTGATATTTAAACCGGCATATTGTAATATCTGCACCTTTAAAGGGCATCTCCTCCCCCAATCTTATTAAATGTATGCTTCAACTTTCATTTTAAATTCCTAAATTTGATCAATAAATTCAGTTATTTAGAATAAGACACTATAGCGCTGTTACCTTAGGTAGGGCTGATCAAATTAAATCATTTACACTGAAAAATTACAATTGCATAAAATAATGTTATTTAAATCGGCATATTGTAATATCTGCACCTTTAAAGGGCATCTCCTCCCCCAATCTTATTAGATGTATGCTTCAACTTTCATTTTAAATTCCTAAATTTGATCAATAAATTCAGTTATTTAGAATAAGACACTATAGCGCTGTTACCTTAGGTAGGGCTGGTCAAATTAAATCATTTACACTGAAAAATTACAATTGCATAAAATAATGTTGTGAAATTGATTTAAATATACAAATAAGAAACGTTGGAAAGAATGATACTACTTTTAAACACAACACTAAACCGCCAGTAGGTGGCGACAGGCGACCGTCTTAATGAGCGAGTCATTGATTCATTCAATCAAACGATTCGTTCAAACGGCTGATTCATTCAAGAATGAGACCGATGTTTATGAATGGGTCATTGAATCTTTGACTCAACCGATTCGTTCAAAATGCTGAATCATTCAGTAATGAAAACAGGTTGAGTGTTCCTGTGAGATGCGCAGTGGTTCTGCTGTGATTTTTGTTTGGAACTATTTTCGCTGCTGAAACAGAACAAAAACAGGCAATATTGCATCTAAAATGTAAGTGACTTAATTTTAATTGTTATTTGAACTGTTGTAGGAAATCAATGTCACATTTTCAGTCGTGATGGTATTATGGAAAAATAATTGAGGTTGCTTAACATATGTTAAAAATATAAAAACTCCACATTTATATTTTTTATAGGCAGTATGTTGTTAACGGAGTGTGTGTGTGTGTGCTGCGCTCATTTGTGTAGATTTCTCCTCGAGAGGCTGCGCGAGCGTCAACAGCGCAACCTTACCGTCAGTAATTATCCACAATCGATCGCAACTTAGGCTACTATAAATGTAATAAAATCAGAATCATTCTCTCGGTTTAGTGATTCCCTTAGTTATTTGTTTATTTTTGTTATTGATGTTCTATTCAGGCTACTTGTCCGGTCGGGCAAGTAAAATAATCTTTTACTTGTCCCTTCAAAAAATCCTCTTGTCCCGGACAAGCGTTAATGTCGAGCCCTGTATTTTGAGTCCAATGATAAATAAATATGTATTTATTTATAGATATTTAAAAGATATCATAAATCCTTCAAAAACTGCACAAATGTTGAGTAAAAACATTAATAAACAGTAAAATTATATTTGTAAAAAAAAAAATATTGTTCTGTTACAAAATTAAATTGTATTTTTTGGGGTCCAATGGACCCCGAAGACCACGAGTGTGACTATTTTGTCACGCCTACATAAAAACAGATAACGTTCCATTTAAAAAAAAAAATTGTAGATCTAGAAAGTGTTGAGAGCCGTAGGAAGTTTCATACCATTTGGAAAAAGAGAACTTTTTTTTTTTTTTATTCAATCAAAAGTCATTTGGGGTCCAGTGGACCCCGAAGACCATCAGAGGGTTAAATTAAATGAGATTTAAAATTTAAAGCTGTTTACCGCTATAACGTGGGAA
Organism: Gila orcuttii; assembly: GCA_026230005.1. Taxonomy (NCBI): domain Eukaryota; kingdom Metazoa; phylum Chordata; class Actinopteri; order Cypriniformes; family Leuciscidae; genus Gila; species Gila orcuttii. The sequence continues at coordinate 6,683,324 of JAPDVR010000010.1, read as the reverse complement.
TTTCTTGCTTTTCAACCGCGGTTAGAAAAAATCCATACCGTCCCAGCTAGGGGTGGGAATCTTTTACCATCTCACGATTCGATTCCGATTCTTGAGGCCACGATTCGATTCAAAAAGATTTTCGATTCCAAACGATTCGATTTTATCCATAATGATTTCTAATCGGGTTTCTGATCATGATCTACTCTCATCTGCTTTGCTATACAGAATGACAAACGGAGACATTAAAGTGTCTTTTTCACATTTATTAAGTTCAATTCTCAGGGAAGTGCCTTTTATCAAAAACATTGTCTGGTTCTCAATTGCTACTCATTAGTAGCTAGCTATAAAATAAGTTGGAACAAAAATAAAGTGCTTCTTCATAATACAAAATGGTTGAAAATAGATGCATTTCCCAGGAAAGTTGCAGTTTACCACAAATATCATGTAGAACACAACCGGTGAAGACAGAAAAAACATCTATATTTCTCAGTCAGACTCAGTAACTTAAAGAATAACAAGTTATGAAAATAAAGTGCTTCTTTCAAAATGAAAAATAGCACCCCTAAGCTACATGTCTCTGAAATATTCATGACAATGAATGGCGATGAAGCAGGCGATAGACGGAGTTATTTTTTTTGCCCTTTCGGAGTTGGCAAGGAGTTTGGTGAAGCACTGCAGTGTGCGTTGGTCTGCAGCTGGCGGCTGACTCTGCTCCGTGTCGCTGAGCTCCGGGTGATGCCTATAGTAATATGAGCCCGCGCATTTGTTGTGCTGCCGAAGTACTTGGTCTTTGTTTTGCAAAGCTTGCACACTGTGTGTGTCATGTCCAGCGCAGTGCTTCCAGGCATTCGGTAAAAACCGAAATGACGCCAAACTTTAGCTTTAAGTGAAGACGGGGCTGGTTTGATCTCCCTCTCATCCATATTTGCTTCCTCTTTGTTTTAGTGATTTGCCGCTCACGTTCAAAACTGCATGGTGACGTCCGGACGTCCCGTATAGGCTAGTTATAAAAATGGAGGCGAACAGCCAGCTGATGTAATTTATTTATTAAATCGATTCTTGGACATTTCAGATCGATTCTGAATCGTTGCAAATGAGAATCTAGATTCTTCTGTGAATCGATTTTTGGCACATCCCTAGTCCCAGCCCTAGTGGACACCATGGTACTTGTTTCAGGATTCTTTGAATAGTTCATAAGAACCTTTTTTTTTTTGAATAGAATTAAAAAATAATAATCTTGTCAAGTCAATTTTATAATTGTATTTATTAGTTGTCTGTATTTAGTAGTTTCCCTGATGATGATGGCTGATGTTCAGATTATCTTACTACACTACTTCTATTAATTCAGCTTTATTTTCTGATTCCAAGCATATTAGATTCCACAATATAACTCAGCAGA